>CM053599.1:60018607-60083144 GCA_028646575.1 Pseudocheirus occidentalis
TCTTTTCTGGATTCTTACCTTCTTATCATATAATTTTTTTAACCATAGAAATTCATGAAATTATCCCCTCAGGCACAAAATGGTGAAGATCTCCATTGCTGGGGAGAGTGCATATATGTGTGTGTGTATGTCTACACATATATGTATATGTATGTGTATACACACACATATATACATACAGATACATACATATATCAGTGCAATCCTACTTTTCCAAAATATTAGTACACCCTTTGATGACCACTGTTTTTCAGGTCTACACTTATTCCATTCTAATGAATGTCCTTAATTTAGTATTACAAATTTGACAATCAAACCATAAGGAATGCCACAAGTTCGCATTTTAAACAAAAGATTTAGGTTTGATGTAGGGCAGACCAAAAGTACAGATGAAATAATTAAGACCTGTGTGCCAAACCCAACACTAAGACAAGGAGAGTGAAGTTAAAATTGATTCCTATATATGTACAACCAAAAGGACAGATGATTGCAGCTCTTGCTTGAATAAGGAACAAAATGGTCTAATTTCTCCTTGTTCTATTTCAGCTTTTCTATATTTGTATTTCCTACACATTTGAAAAGAAGAGTCACTAAAAGCTCTTTAGCAAACTATGAAGAGTTTAATAGCATGGAGAATTTGAAAAAGACACCTAGGGATTAAAGGAAGAGGTGTATGTGAAAATACACTCACGTGCACACACACACACACTCCTTTTATCTGACAACCCAATATGAAAATATTCTTCAATACTATTTGGTTCACAGACACTCAGTGTTGCTAAATAGAGTTACTCCCCCATCAGCTGGAAGAAAAGTATGAATGAGAAAATACTTAGCTTTCCCAGATGGCTTGATCATTTGGGAAGTGATATTTTATTCTACACATTAGTCCACTGTGAGAATTTCTCAAGGTCTAATGGACCAGCACAAATAAGATATTCCATTTGGCTAATGACCCAAATGGTAAGATCTGTTTCAATTTCTATATTTTCTTTAATTGGAATTTTCTGTACTATTTTTACTAGCTTCAATGTGGTTGCTTCCTTCATCAGAGCTTTTCTAGTGAATGGCCAATCACAGCAAGTACGCCCTTGTTAAACAGTCATCTTCTTAATGACACATGTATCCAGCTCAGCCTCCTTTCAGGGTACACCAAGTAATGTCAGTGATCCATCCCTGACAAATTAAATTTTATTTCTGATTGCTTTTCTGTTCTAAAAGAAATGATGGTGCTTTTATAGTGTATTTCCATTAGTCCATGGTAGAATTCTAGGGGAATATTTCAGAGCAATTTCCATGTGATTTTCTTGATTACAATCTAACTTTTTATATGTCTAAGAGTACATTATCATGATAAACATTAATTTTATGGATGATTACAAAAATCTAGTCTCCAAAAAGTATTTTTCTAGAGCTGAGTTAAGACTTTTTCATGGACTAGAGAGATTGAAGGATTATGCCAGTGAATAGATGACACTTCTGGGACCAACACCAAAATCTCTTTGACTTCTCCAATTGGCTGCATTAACCCTTGTAATTGGCAGTCTCCTAAGTCTAAATGTCTATGAAATTGGAATTATGCTTTTTGTAAGTTTTTGGTACCTAGTCTTTCAGTGACTTTTTCTTCCAGTATCAATTAATACACTGACATGAAACACAAATTAACTGATTCTTCTATGTATCAGGTTCTTCATGTACAAAAACACAAAAATGATGTTAGCATGTTTATTTATTATGGGGATGAAATAATATGTGCCTCTCAAAAAACTTCATGTTATAATGTAGACAATAGGCATTTTTTCACTTTTTTCTTTTCTTCTTGTTCTTGTACTCCTCCTTCCCCTTCTTCTTGCTCTACCACCTCTTCTTCCTCCTCCTCATAACTGTTGTCTGAACTTCTGATTTTATCAGGTGGGTTTGGCTGCTGTACTGAGAAGTGAAATTTCTTCCCCATGGTCACATAGCTAGTGGCACCCCCTGAAGTAATTTCTTTCTCACTCCAAGACCAGGGCTTTGTCTACTGACTGATTGACTGACTGATTCTCTTTCTCTGTCTCTCCATCCCAACATATGTATGTACGTATATGCACAGATGCATGTGTATATATGTTTAATTATATGTATATACAGACATATGTGTGTATATATGTATACACATATATATGTACACACACACACATACACATGTCTATGTATATATAGGCCCTTTCTCCTTTTGCTCATTGTTCTTAAGTACTCCCTATGAAGTAATAATGTTCACTTTCTCTTTTGCAAAATAATCCTTAAATTTTGAGAAAATGGGGCTTTCTGCTGAAACCTTTTCTGTTATTTCCTCAAGCCTGTCTCATAGATTCCTTGGTTTCCCTTAAGACTGAGCTCAAATGCTTCTTCCTGCTACAGAAGGCTTTTCCCAGTTATCCTAGCTGCTAATGCCTTTCCCTTTAAAGCAACCCTCCTTAAACTCTGTATTTATCTTGGATGCATTGATCTATCCCTATTAGAATGTAGACTTTTGAGATCAGGAACCGTTTATGTTTTTAATTTATACCCTCAGTGATTAACATAGTGTTTGGCACATAATAAGGGCTTAATAATAAATGTTTATGATTTGATTAATTCAGGCTAAATATCCCCACTTAATTTCTTTCAACTATTCTTCATATGACTAATTTTCAATCTCGTCATCATTTGGTCATCCCTTGTCTCTGCATACAGTCCACATTTTTCACATTTCACTATGATGTTTTGCATAGATTACTGATATATGGCTTAAATAATAACTAACATTCATATCATACTTTAAGGTTAACAAATTGTTTTACATATATTGCATCATGTGATTACTATAATAATCTGTGAGCTTGGCAATATTATTATGCCCATGTGATACCTGAGTAAACAGAAGTTCAGAAATATTAAATAGCTTGCCAAGAATCATATAGTTAGCAAGTATCTGAAAAAAGGATTTAAACTTATCTTCCTAATTCCTAGTCAAGAATGCTATCTGTCATGCCACCAATTATTTTTTTGAATGAAGATTATAAAAATCAAGTTAAGACTGAATGTTACTCCAGCAATTTTATTATATGGAACAGGATTATAGAACTATAGGATTTTTATTTAATTTTAAAAATTGTATTATTTATTTTTAGCTATCACCAATCACTTCCATAAGTTTTAAATTTTTTCTCCCTCCCTCCCCAAGATAGCTTGCAATTTGATATGGGTTCTATAATACATTCCTATTAAATGCATTTTCACATTAGTCATGTTGCATAGAAGACTTATAATTAATGGGAAAAACCATGTGAAAGAAAAAAAAACAAAATTAAAAGGAAAACAGTCTGCTTCATCCTGCATTCCAACTCTATAGTTCTTAGAATTGTAGAATTTTAGAGCCAAAACAATTTTTTAACAAATTATTTCATCCAACCCCTTAATTTGATAAAGACACTGAGGTGAAGAGAACTTAACTGCTTATGAAAAATAACACAAATTTTTAGTACATGAGCCACTACCAGAACTCAGGTTTCTAGGACTCCATGTTCAATGCTGCTAGCACTGTACCATGTTGCTTCCCTATGATATCTTGTTGGAAAACTATGTATATGAATCCATATTATCTTGAAAATCTATGAGAAAGTCAGGCACATTGTTATCAATGATAAAGATTAACTTATACAGCACTTTAACGTGTTTTGATCTTCAACTGTCTGGTTGGTATATAATGCTTTAAGGTTCCAAAGTCTCTCATGTCCTCTGCCTCATTTTATCCATGGAACAACCCTCTGAGGTAAACAGGGCACATATTATTATTATACAAATTTTTTTTTTGAGTGGAGAAAGAAGGGCAATTAGGGGTAAGTGACTGCCCAAGGTCACGTGGCTAGTTTTTTGTGTTAAGCCTCTGAGGTCGAATTTGAACTCAGGTCCTCCTGACTCTAGGGCTGGTGCTTTATTCACTGCGCCACCTAGCCACCCTATCATACATATTTTATAGTTCAGTAATCTGAGGCTCATAGAAATGAAATAATTTGCCTAAGGTTACATTAGTTGGTGGTGATGACTAGGCTTTAGACCTAGACCTCTGCATTCCAAGGATTCTTTCTATCACTGATATTTCTGTTGGCTTATAAGTACTCTATAATTTAAGGGGAAGCCTGAATAAAACAACTGACTGAACATTTTTATTTAGCTGCATTGTGAAAAAAAAAGTTTGCCAACTTAATGTGCTAATCTGAGTGCATTTTAAATGAGCTCTGAATCTCATTAAGTTATTCCATTATAGTACTTTGGAACTGCAAGGATTCATTTGTCTCACAAACATCCATGTACACCTGGATTTCTTCCCAGTTCCTAACCATTCCAAAATCTTTTTCTCCAAGTTACAATTCCACTAAGTATCCACAAGATGGTGCTATAGTGGAAAGCACATAACCAGAAGTTACATAAAGCATGTAAATTGTCAACGCATGCAACCACAAATCTCTGAGTATATTTCTATATTACAAACAAGGTCATCTCATTCATCACTCACACTGTATATATCACTCCACTTGGTCTTCGTCTTCCCTTGTTTTTCCCAACCCCCTGCTCCACCCTGCCTCATTTCTAGAGAAAATTATTCAAAATGTTTTTAATTATCTTCCACTAACTTGACTCCCATTTAGCATCATGAGCCAGCTTTTTATTCTAAAGGAATGGTTTCTGAATATGGTGATGAAAACAATACTATTATTCATGTGTCTTTTTTGGGGGAAATATTTGTCATAAAGCTCATCAACACATCCTACAAATGGCAAAGGATGGAGAAGATGATGTCTGATGAGAACTCATGTGGCAGATTTCAGTGCTTAAGGTGACCATGAGCTTTATATGAGTCAACTGTGTGATGCAGTTCCTAAAAATCAACCAAAAAGCACAATCTTAAGATGCCCAATAACCTGACTCCTGAACCTCAAACAGAATGTACTTCTAGGTTTAAGCCATATTTTGTTAAGACAAACATTTATGGACCATACATAGAGGAAGGAGCTCCATAGGTGACTTACCTTCACTTCTTTAATTGTAAAATTTTATTTTCCCATTCATCTACAGAATAAGGATGCTTTTAATGAGCACATTTAGCTTCTTTGCATATTTCAGGGTACTAATCTGGTACCAATATAGAATCTAGTGTGGCATAAATGTCTGGACTAGGAGCAAGGGAAAACTAGGTTCAAATCTCACATTTTATTTCTTTCTAGAAAAGGGACCGTGAACATATCACTGAATCTTATTGCTTTAGATAGCTTTCACTTATCTACGTTATGATTTTTTTTTTCTTACTTTGATGTTAGGAGTTATCACACCTAAGAAATTAAAAAAAACATCTTTCAATACTGATATTGACACATCTGGCACACCAAAGAGTACATCTTTCTGTGACATTCAATAATAATAATAATAACAATAATAATAATAATAATAATCTCTCAAAGTCTTGATCTAAGCATAATGCAAATTTTTGCCATCCTGTTTTGGAGTGTTGACTTTTCTATTTTTTATCACTTTATACTGTACTTTTATGATTTGTCTATCATGACCTTTATTATTTTCACTGACTTTCATAGTAGGATTTATTAATACCAGTTGTGTCCAGTGAAAAATATCACTGTTGTACTGTTCTGGTCACTCCACCTAAATTCCATACTTAACTTTTCCAACGAATCTATGATCCCATCAATTCATGATTTTGTCATATGATGCTGATTTTGGCCCAGTCATACCTTCCCATATTGGGCAATTCTGGTTCATGTTCTCCTGAAAGATTATCACAGAGAGTCTACAAAACTTCCTGGAGGCTTTCTTTCCTTTTTTCCAAGATTCTGTGGGATTAAATGGAGCACTCTTGCAGTCCACCTATCAATCTTTGCTCTTGCTGTGTGAATAAATTCTCTTCTTCCCTTATCATATAGCTTCTTGATGACATTCTTTACTCTTGTTATTCTTTGGAATTCATTGATTATATGTTGCAGCCTACTCATGCCCACTATGTGTCCGTCTCCCTGCATTGTCCTCTGTGTGATATTCATCTTTAATGCATCAGAGGCAGTGGTGTTCCATGTTCTGCTGCCATACAGCAATACCAGTAAAATGAAAGTACCAATAAAAAGATGGATCTTTACTTTCCCAGGAAGCTTGGCATCAGTAAAAATGCTTTGTAATTTCCCCAATGCTCACTCTCCTTTATAACTCTGGGCCCAGTTTACTATCCATCTGTATTATCTGTCCCAGATATACATTTTCTTGGACAGCCTATATGAGTTATCCATCCAAATGCATATTGAAATCTGGGCAATAAGCATTCTTTCTTCACTTGGTCCCATGTAAATCGACAAGTTAAACTTCTTTGAGTAATTATAAATCTTTTTTTTTTCTCCAGTAATGTCTTGGTGCTTGATGCAATCAACACAGTTATCTACATAAAGGGGCAATTAGAAGACCTCATCCTCTCCAGGGAATCCCTTTCAGATCTGAATTCCTGTTGGATCTTCCTCATCAGAATGATTCATACCTTGGACAAATACCAATTTTATATCTTAACTGATACTTGTTATAAGATGATCATTTTCATTGTTATTTTTTGTTGTTATATCTTCTAAGGAATCCTGTAAGGCTTTGATGAACCAGTGTAAGAGATTTTAATATAAAAGGACCTCTAAGGCTTTAGGTTTCATATTAATATTATATATACATATATCACTTCAATTTATTATTATATTTATTTATATGTTTATCCCAGAAATGCCTCCATCAGGGATGCTTTATCATAAAGCTTTTGCATAGATGGGGAGAATAATCATGTCAGTCTATTGTTATTGATGTCCTCTTGTTTACTTTTTTCCAACATTGATGAGGTCTGAGATTTCTCCCTCCCCATACCCCTGGTATCTTCCTTTCCATCAGATATCTTACATATTGCTCCCTCATGCCTCCCCATCCCATATTTATCCCTTCCAGCATGGATGCCCTTTATATACACCAGTTTCAATCCAGATGTTTTTTCCATCTTGGTTCTCTTTAGTATCATATCAATCTCCCTTATCCCACATGTCACTGAACATTGAACCTAAAGTTGGCTTTGGCCATCCTCAAAACTTTTAATCAAGCTGACTAGGGAACAACAAATTAATCTGCTCCACACTTTTCAGGTAGTGCTATTTTTCCTAAATCCTTGCATTTCATAGTTTTTCTTAGTCCTATTTAATTCAGTAATTTTGGTGTAGTGGAAGGAGAATTGGTTTTGGAATCAGAAGACTTGAGTTCAAGTTTCAACACATCACTCAATAGTTGAATGACTTGAACATGTCATTTAAGCCTCTTTATTGCAGTTTCCTTATTTATATAGTGAAGAGATGCTTTTTTACTCTTCTAGATGATGTTTAAGACTCACTGCAGATCTGGTCTTATGTTCCTTCATAGTAATTTGTTACATGTCTACCATGTACTTTAGAGCAGCACAGTGGTAGATGTTGTTGGGGAGATAACTAAGCTAAAACAAAATCTGGTTCTGTTTGATAAGCATTTATTAAGTGTCTCTTAAGTACAATACTGTGTTAGTACCCAAATTATAGGAGTTAGTAACTTAACTCTCACTAGCCATTACTAATTGTTACCATTAGCAAGTGCCTATTGTATGAACTGCTTACAAGTTTCTGTCCCCATTGAGATTATAATTCACTTGAGGAAAAAGAGACACGTGACCAAATCATCCTAATACACAATGATATTTAAGTACCTTAGAGATGTGCAAAAGTAATATGTTGAATTGCATCTGCCATAAAAGATCACTACAAATTAGAGAGAGAAATGGAGATCAGGAAGTGCATTCTGAAAGAAATGGCATTCAGGTTGGACATTCAAAGATGAGGAGGAATCCAGTGAGAAGAGAAGTGGAAGGAGCAAATTTCAGGTAAAGCTAACCATGACATAAAGAAAAGAATAGAGGTAGGAAGGCAAAGAGCCTATGAATAAAGAGCTGTATAGTTTTTGCTGAGCAACCAATCAATAAACATTTTTTTTCATTTTTCCCTTTTATTTCTCCCTAGTTACATGTAAAACAATTTTTAACATTCATGCATAAAACTCTGAGTTCCAAATTCTCTCCCTCTCCCCTACCCTCATTGAGAAGGCAAGCCATTTGATAAAAGAAATGCATATGTAGTCAAGTGAAAACTATCCATAGTAATCATGTTGTGAAAGAAAACATAGACCAACAAAACAAAACAAAACAAAAAACTCAAGAAAAACAAAGTTTAAAAAGTATGCTTTGATCTGTATTCATACACCATCATCAGTTCTATCTCTGGGGATAGAGATCATTTTTCATCATAAGTCCTTCAGAGTTGTCTTGGATCATTGTATGGCTGAGAATAGCTAAGTCATTCACAGTGATGATCTCACAATATTGCTATTGCTTTGTACACAGCACAGTTCACTTTCTATCAGCCCATGCAAGTCTTTCTAGGTTCTTCTGTGAGCATCCTGCTCATCATTTCTTGCTGTACAACAGTATTCAATCATAATCATGTAGCAAAACTTGTTCAACCATTCCACAATTGATGGGTATACCCTCAATTTCTAATTCTTTGCCCTCAGAAAAGAGCTGCTGTGAATATTTTTGTATGTAAAGGGCCTTTTCCTTTTTATAAAATCTCTTTTGTGATACATTGGTAGTGGTTTTTCTAGATCAGAGAGTATGTGTGGTTTCATAACACTTTGGGCATAGTTCCAAACTGCTCTCCAGAATGGTTAACTCAGTTCACAACTCCAATAGTGCATTAATGTCTCTTCTACATCCCCTCCTACATTTGTCATTTACTTTTTCTCTCCTATTATCCAATCTAACAGGTACGAGTTAGTACCTCAGAATTGTTTTGATTTGCCTTTCTCCAATCAATAGTATTTCTCCAATGAAGAGTATTTTTTCACATAGCTATAGGTAGCTTTGATTACTTCATCTGAAAACTGATCATACCTTTTGATCATTTAGCAATTGGGAAATGGCTCTTATTTTTATAAATATGATTCAGTTCACCATATGTTTGAGAAATGAGGCCTTTATTAGAGAAACTTGCTTCAAAATCTTTTTTTCACAGTTATTATTGCTGTTTTCCCCTCCATCTTCTCTCTCACTCCCCCATTTATTCTATTCTCTTTCTCCTTTAACCCCGTCCCTCTTCAAAAGTGTTTTGCTTCTGATTATCTCCTCCTCCAACCTTCCCTTCCTTCTATCACTTCCCCCATTCTCTTATCACTTTCCCCACATACTTTCCTGTAGGGTAAGATAGATTTCTATACCCACTTGAGCGTGTATATTATTCCCTTTTTGACCCAGTTCTGATGAGAGTCTATGTATACTACTTGTAACTACCCTAATAGTGAGAAAAGTATTATAATTACAAATATCATCTTCCCATGTAGGAATGTAAAAAGTTTAAACTTATTAAGTCCCTTATGATTTCCTTTCATGTTTTGCTTTTTATATTTCTCTTGAGTCTTGTATTTGAAAGTCAAATTTTCCATTCAGCTCTGGTCTTTCCATCCAATAATGCTTAAAAGCCCTCTATCTCATTGAATATTCATTTTCCCCTTGAAGGACTAGACTCCATTTTTTTTTTTTTTGCTTTTTGGAGGGCAGTTGGGGTTAAGTGACTTGCCCAGGGTCACACGGCTAGTTTTTGTGTTAAGTATCTGAGGCTGGATTTGAACTCAGGTCCTCCTGACTCCAGGGCCAGTGCTCTATTCATTGTGCCACCTAGCCGCTCCATGACTATACTCAATTTTGATGGATAGATGAGCCTTGGTTTCACTTCTATCTCTCCTGCCCTCCAGTATATCACATTCCAAATCCTCCTTTACTTTATTGTAGAAGCTGCTAAATCTTGTGTTTTCCTGACTGTGACTCCAAGATACTTGAATTGTTTCTTTGTAGCTGATTTCAATATTTTCTCCTAGATCTAGGGACTATGTAAGTTGACTATAAAATTTCTGGCAGTTTTCATTTTGGGATCTCATTCAGGAGGTGATTGGGAGATTCAACTGTATTTTCCCTTCTGATTCTAGAATATCAGGGTAGTTTTCCTTGAAAATTTCTTAAAAGATGATGTCTAGGCTCTTTTTTGATCATGACTTTCAGAGAGATGAATAATTTTTAAATTACCTCTCCAGGATCTATTTTCTAGTTCAATTTTTTATCCAATGAGATATTTCACAGTCTTCTATTTTATCATTCTTTTGGTTTTGTTTTATTGTTTCTTGATTTCTCATAAAATCATTGGACTCCATTTACTTCATTCTAATTTTTAAGGAATTATTTTCTTTTGTGAGCTTCTGGAATTTTTTTTCCTTTTGGTCAGTCCTGCTTTTCAAATCATTCTTCTCACCATTGACTTCCTGGACCTATTTTCCCATTTTGCCTAGTCTGTTTTTAAGGTGTTATTTTCTGCAGTAATTTTTTTTGTATCTCCTTTACCAAGCTGTTGACTCTTTTCTCATGATTTTCTTGCATCAATCTTCTCTTCCTGATTTTTGCTCTATTTCTCTTGCTTGATTTTCAAAATCCTTTTTGAACTCTTCCGTTTCCTGAGACCAATTTCTAGTTTTCTTGCTGACCTTTGAAGTTGTCTTGGAATGGAAATTTGTTTCACTCCAACTTTTTTTGAGTTCTACTGATCTAGAATTTGTTTAGTATCATTTCAAAAAGTTATTTGGAGGGGTTTGGGGGAGAGCTAAGTTGAGTTCCTGCTTTTACTCTGCCATCTTGGCTCTGCCTCCCCAAAAACATTTATTAAGGACGTTTTATGTACTAAGAACTTGTACAGAGGCAGACTCAAGATGGTGGTGTAGAAACAGAAGAACTCCTGAGCTCCCCTGATAACCACCTCAGATACTTATAAAATATGACTCTAAACAAATTTTAGAGCTCCAGAACCCACAAAATCTCCCACTGAAGGCAACCCAGCAGGTGGACGGGTAGGGATCATAGCAGAGCCCTTGCAGCCAAAACCAGCCAGGCCTGAACCCATGGCTTAGCGTCAGGGTGGTCAGGGCAAGCTGTGGCTAGAATTTTCAGGAGAGCAGATCACCAGCAGCTGTGACAGTTTCCAGAATTATCAATCCACAAGAAACAAGGACAAAGTGAAAGGTCAGTGGAACTCAGCTAAATTTGGGGGAAAGAAATAGTCCAGTCAACAGCCCCCAGGGCAAGAAGCAGTGGCTTCCTCTACCTGAATTGTTTGCTGCTCTACATGGCTGCTTCAGAGCTCCCAGCCTGCAGATTGCAGAGGGGCCAAGTGATCATTTACAGCCTAAGTGCTCTTGCCTTAACCTTCCTGGATCATGATCATGGTTTGGGTGGTGGTCCTGAGGTGTGTGACCAGTGAGCCAAAGCTGCTGGGAGCTACAGACATGGCAGCCTCCTAATAACTGTGGCAGCTGTGAAAACCCCAGTGACTTGAGACAAACTCTCCTCTCTGGAAGCAGAGTTTTACAGAGCTAAAAAATGAGTAAATGACTGGCAATATGAGCAGGCAAAGGAAGCAAAGTAAGAACAGCAACCCAACTTTAGATTCCTTTTTTGGGGACAAAAAGGATCAAAGCATGGAATGGGAGGAAGACAACACAGTCAGAACTCTCACATCAAAAGCTTCCAAGAAAAATGTAAACTGGATACAAGACATAGAGAAGTTTCAGGAGGATTTTGAAAAACAAATAAGAGAAGTGGAGGAAAAATTGTTAAGAAAAATGAGAATGATGCAAGAAAATCATTAAAAGTGAGTCAACAATCTGACTGAAGAAAATAACACCTTAAAAACAGAGATTAACTCAAATGGCTAAAGAGGCCCAAAAAGCCAACGAGGAGAAGAATAGCTTAAAAAGTTGAATTTTCCACATGAAAAAAGAATCTCAAAAGCTTACTGAAGAGATTAATTCTTTCAGAATTAGAGTGGAGCAAAAGGAAGCAAATGACTTTATGAGAAATCAAGATACCATCAACCTGATCCAAATGAATGAAAAAATAGAAGGCAATGTGAAATATCTCCTTGAAAAAACCACTGACCTGGAAAATAGATCCAGGAGACACAATTTAAAAATTATTGGATTACCTGAAAGACATGATCAGAAAAAGAACCTAGAAATTATCCTTCATGAAATTCTCAAGGAAAATTGCCCAGATATTTTAGGACCAGAGGGCAAAATAGAACTTGAAAGAATTCACCAGTCACCTTTTGAAAGAGATCCCAAAAAGAAAACTCCTAGGAATGTTATAGCCAGGTTCTGGAGTTCCCAGATCAAGGAAAACTATTGAGAGCTGCCAAGAAGAAAAGATATGAATACTGTGGAAATGCAATTAGGATAACCCAGGGTCTAGCAGCTCCTACATTAAGGGACTGAAGGACATGAAATATGATATTCCAGAGATCAAAGGAGCTAGGATTAAAACCAAGAATCACCTACCCAGCAAAATTGAGTATAATGTTTCAGGAGAAAATATGGTTATTTAATGAAGTGGAGGACTTTCAAGCACTCTTTCTGAAAAAACCAGAACTGAATTGAAACTTTGTCATTCAAATACAAGAAGCATGAGAAGGTAAACATGGAAAACAAACCATAAGGAACTTATTGAAGTTGAAATATTTACGTGCCAACATGGAAAAATGAGAATTGTAAGTTATGGAACTTTTCTCAGTATGAGGATAGGTGAAGGGAATATAAATGTATATACATGTATACATATACATATGCCTATGTAGGAGGATATACACACACACACACACACATATATATGAATACATATCTGAGTGTGTGTATATATGTGTACATAGACAGAGGTCACAGGATCAATTTATTAGGAAGGGATGATATTTTAAAAGGTGAAACTGAGAGGTGAAAGAGGAATAGAATGAGAGGAGACAGGAAGAAACAGAATGGGGTTAATCATCTTATATAGAAGGGGCAAAGGATAACTTTTACAATGGAGAGGAAGAACAGGAAGGCAAAAGGGAATGGGTCAACCTTACTCTCATTGAATTTGGCTTGGAGAAGGAAAGACATATACTCTAAATTAGGTATCTTGCCATACAGGAGAGTAGAGGTGATGGGGATGAGAGGTGGGATGATGGAGGGGAGGTCAGGGTGGGTGGGAGGATTGTTAGAAGCACACACTTCTGTAAAGGGACAGGGAGAAAGTAGAGAATGGAACAACAGGGGGGAAGGATGGGAAGGAGGGAAATATAGTCAGTCTTTCACAATATGTCCATTATGGAGATTTTCTGCATAAGTACATATATACAACCTGTATTGAATTGCTTGTCTTTCCAGTGAGGGTCGGTGATGAGGGAGGAAGGGAAATAATCTAGAATTTAAAGTTGTAGAACCAAATGCTATATTATTAATATTGAATAATAAATATTAACCAATATTAAAATATAAATTAATTATTATTAATATATCATTAATTACATGCAACTGGGAATTAATATATACAGGCCCTGGGGTAGGGAGATCAATCTTGTCCTACTGGAAAGTCAGAGCAGTGATGGGGAGGACATAGATTGGGTGAGGGAGTATACAGTGGGATTGCTGTTTTCGGGCGGGGGGTAGGGGAAAGATGGGGAGAAAATTTGTAACTCAAAATCTCATGGAAATGAATGACATAAACTAAAAATAAGCAAAAGTTAGTTTTAAAAAATTTAAAAAATAACTTGTACAAAATCAAAGGCAAAATAGATCCTGTGATTCTTTCCCTAAAAGAGCTTACATTATAATGGGCAAGACAAACACATACAAGAGACAAACAATGCAGGTACAAGACAATCCTGGGGGAAAAGGTATTAACAACTGGGAAAATTAAGAAAATTCTACCATAAAAATTGTTCTTGATGTATAAACCTTGAAGAAAATAATGGAATATCAAAGGCATTGTGAAGGAGAGGATTCCAGATTTTGAGTATAGTCAATTCCATGTCACAGAGATGGAGTGCATGTAGGCCACTGTGACTGATGAAAGAGAAGAGAATGTATGAACACCTGGAAAAGGAGGAAGGGAACATGTTCTGATGAGTTATAAATTTAAAATAGAGGATATATTTGACTGGAGTTAATAGTGAATCAATCTTGTTTATTGAGCAGTGAGGTAACATGTCCAGACCTACACATTTAGAAAATCAGTTTGGAAACTGGATGGTTGATTGATTGCAGTGGGGACAAACTTAAGGTAAGAAGACCAACCCAGTGGTTTTTGCAGTAGTTCAGTCATGAGATGATGAAATCCTAAATTAGAGTGGTACCTGTGTTAATAGAGTGGTGTCAGATAGGAGAGATATTGTCGAAACAGAAATTTTAAGATTTAGCACAGAGAAGAGTAATGTCAGAAAATCTTTGGAAAGGGAGGGTGGCATTAGATTGTAGAAGATCTTGAATATCAATGAAAAGAAACTGAACTTTACTTAGTAGGTGAAAAGGAACCACTGAAGATTTTTAAGCAAAAGAGTGACAAGATCTGATCCATATATGAAGAAAATTAATATGGTAATGTAATCAAGGAAGGATTGAAGATATGGAGAGAGTGGAGGCAAGATGTCCTATTGGAATTCTATTTCAATTGTCCTGGCAGCTAGTAATACTAACTGTGGCAGAGATGGCAGAACCCACTCTATACCAGGGTAGTGGCAGTACTAGCAGAGTTAGAACTCAGGGGCATCTCATAAAAGCCAATCCAGGCTTAAGGTACTCCTTGATTTCCAAAACAATAGCTCACTATTGTTTTTATTTTTACTATTTAGACATAAATTTAGTTCAAAGCAAAGACATTTAATGAAATTGTCTAAGAAGCTATATGTGGATAGAGCATTTTCTCCATAAAAGCGGCACATTCTATCACAGAGGATACACATACAATTAATGGAAAGAGTAGATGACATGGATAAGGAATGTATGTGAAGTCAGCATGATATGTGGAAATTGTGCTGATTTTTGAGTCAGATGAACTGGATTTGATTGCATTGGCTGCTGCTGTGTGACCTAGCCAAGTCATTTAAGCTTTCTAGACCCTACTTCTCCATTTGTCAGATGAATGGTTAAATTAGATGATCTCTAATGCTCCTTCAGCTATACTTCTATGAACCTATAACTTATAGGGAAAGGAATAATCTGTTCCCAAGTGTGGCATGGAAGCTCATTCCTCCAGTTTTGTAGGCCAGTGTGTTCTGGTGATATTTTCATGCTGCTCACGGAGGGCCTTTCCCCTAGCTTTCTCACATGACGTGCTCTACTGAATTTGTGGCAGCTGTTGAGCAATATCCCACTATTCTTCTGGCTAATGTGGTATTCAGCTTTGCTAGATTGTGGTTTCAGGGTTACTCTCTGTTATCAGCTTCTGGGCATTAGTCGATGTGTTCAATTGAACTGCTATATCTTGCCCAGAAGAGGATGAGTGGATTCTGCCATCTCTATTTTAGCTTTGAGCCCAGAGATTTAAACTTCTGTTCTTTTAGTGAGGGAGGCAACTTCCAAGCATCAGACTAAGGAAAAACTTTCAACTTCTTTTTCTTCATTAGAAGATAAATCTGTCATTTCCCAGAGTCTCCCATACAACCTTACTCTCCATAAAGAGTCTTAGCTTTCAGCAGTCAAAATTTTTTGAAGCACAGAACAGTTAGCAGTTAAGCAGAACCCACAGGCATTAAATTTCCTTTCAAACCTAATTCTTCCTGCTTACCAGGGGCAATGTCCCCCAAATCAAGACATAAATTAGACTTTGAAAGTCTTTGTAACTTCCATGTAATGCCTTTTTGGTGATACTGTGTTCCAACATGAATTTCTGCCAAGGACCCACCCAGGAGCCAGGTGTGTCTCGAGAACTGTAATTTTTCTCCCTAACCCTCAGGTTCCTTAGTTCTTCTATATAAATGAACAAGAGAGGGGAAGGTAAAAATGGGAACAACATAAACCTAGCTGGAGCCACGCCAAAAGGTCTTTCTTCAACTCCATTCTTACTTTCAAAATATTACCTTTACTTCAGTATGACTGGCTATGTGCCTCCTATGTTTTGAGTCAACTTACAGGTAGAATGGGCAGAGCTTGGTAACTAATCCCCCTTTTTCTCACTTTGAGACAAAAATAATCCTAAAATTCAAATGTAGGAGGCAGATTGGATGATGGTTTCACTGGCAGAAAAAGTAAAGACAGAAAGAGAAACAGGCTTAGTGAGAAACCTACTACTACTACTACTACTACTACTACTACTACTACTACTACTTACTACTACTACTACTACTTACTACTACTACTACTACTACTACTTACTACTACTACTACTACTACTACTACTACTACTACTACTACTGACTTGCATTTATATAGTACTTTAAGGTTTGCAAACTTTAGAAATAAAGTTGTGTTTCTTTAAAATTAACTCAACTGTGTCTGCTTTACTTTAGAAATATCTTATTTTATTCCCAGAACAACCCTTGGATGTACATGCTATTAATACACTCATTTTATATGAGAAGTGAGGTAGACAAAAGTTAAGGAATTGGGCAAAGGTCAAACATGTAATAAGTGTCTGATCAGGATTTGACAGATGTTCCAGCATCCAAATCCAGCATTTTTTCTACTGTGCCACCTAGCTGCCTCTAACAAACTAATAATAAATTTGGTTTTGTTGACTCTGAAACGCCAGTGGAATGTCTAGAAACAGATATTCTCTAGGAAATTGGAGCTGTGGGTCTGAAGTTCAGATGGTAAATCAGGGTTGGGGATTTAGATTTGGAAGTCATGTACTCATGAGTGGTAGTTGAAACCATGAGAATTGAGATTGGCTAACGGAAAAATGAAGAGAGTAAAGAAGAGAGTGTGAGAAATGAATATTTTTCTCTTGTAGTTGGTAACTAATTATTGTATTAAGACTGTTTCCCTCCCCCTCCTTTCTACTTCCTCATCCAGAAATTAGTCAGTGTGGAAAGAGCAAATCAGACAGTAAAAGAAATTCTAAGTTTGGGTTAATGAGTGTATTCGTGCTCGTTATGTTCGCTCAGAGGTCTGGGAAAATGTTGATTCTCACTTTAATCAAGGCAGGTGATATAGAAACTGATGTTTCTTTGACCAAGATTTGGGTTACCTAAGTTGCCCCAAGACGCTCATTTTTAATATAGCCAACTTCCCATTGTGTTAAGTAATCAGAATTGATATTCATCCCTCAAGAACCCCCTACTCTTCAAATGGCATATAAACTGTAAGTCCATGGCTGAGAGAGGCATTTGGTCTAAAAGGGATGGCCAAATGACCATCTTTTTGTTAATAACATGCTGACCTTATTAATAAAATGATTAAATTACCCAGAAACTCTGTCTCAGAATTTTAAAATTTTCTGTAAGAGTCAATCACAGACTTTAAAGTCTCTAAGAGATCTGCAAGAAAATACCGAAGCCAGTCAAGGCAACATGTTAGACTGCTTAAATAGGTAGGGAGGAAAACTAGGTGAATGTGGCATGTATGAAGTCAAAGTAGGAGAGGATGGACAACCATGGCAATGTTGCAGAGAAATCAAGGAGAATATAGCACTGCCTCTATGTCAATTACAGGGGTTTTTTTGCTCCAAAAATTGTTATGGGAAGAAGTATTTTATTATTTACAAAGCATCTGTTTCACCCACTTAATGTTTGTTTTTTTATAGTCTAAATTTGCCACTTTTCTCTCTCCCCTTTTATATATTCTAAGATGATTTTAGATCATGTTTGTCCTTGCTTAACTTCTTTTGCTCTCTGTCACCTTGCCTTTGTTCAGATGGACTCTGTTATTTTTATTATTTCTGTTCCCTTCTTCCACCTTAAATTCATTATCTAGTCTCTTCATTTTGTTCCACCATTTTTCAATCATGCCTGAATCGTCGTGACCCCATTTGAGGTTTTTATGGCAAAGAGACAACAGTGATTTGCTGTTTCAATCTCCAGCTCATTTTACAGATGAGGAACTGAGGCAGGCAGGGTTGAGGAACTTTGCCCAGGGTCACACAACTAGTAAGTGTCTGTGGCCAGATTTAAAATCCAGGCCCTGCATGCTATCCCCTATGGCGCCATCTAGCTACCCTAGTTTCTTCATTAATCATAGTTACAGATAGGGATAGAGGTGCAGAATGAAGCATATACTTTTGGATATGGCCAGTTTGTGAATTTGTTTTGTTTGATTTTACATATATGCTACAAAGGTTTTTATTTTATTCGTTGTTTCTTCTTCAATGAAGGAAGAGTGACAAAAAGGGAGAACAATGGTTGTTAACTGACAAAATAATTAAAAATAAAGTCTTTGTCAATATTACCTCACTGGAAACTTTTTCCTCTCCCCAACGGGACCCCCCCCATATCAGTTTTAATGTGTCCTGTCTCTGGTCTCCTAAAAAAGGAAATGGCTTTCTTTCTTTTCCTATAATATGCATATATGTATATGTATATGCATATGCATATGTATATGTGTATGTATATGTATGTTATATCCATATATTATTTTATATATTAATGTATCCTATTTTATGCATCTGTCTAGCATATCCTATTATATATGTTTACATACACATATGTACACATATATAAATACAGACACACATATTTATCTTCCTTTTCCAATGTGGAATTTGAACATCCTCCATATATCTCTGCCAAGACTCTCAGATCCTGAGAAGTTAATACTGCTCTATCAGCCGAGGCAGTGAGACTGAGTTAATGAGTACAGAGAAGCTTTAGTCAGGGTTTTGGCTCAGGCATATTAAGAAATGGTCTGGCAGGCAGGAAATAACCAGGGTTCAGTTCACTGGCACACTTGAGGTCATGAATGTAGCTTATATTGGGAGGAGCTGTAGCAGAGATGACATGTCAGGAGCACAAGTTAGTGCCTATTTACCAGCCAGAAAGACTGAGTCAAGGGGAGGTAGCTCTTGCTCTTGGCTGTAGCTAAGGATTCCCCTTTTACCTTTCTAAAGGCAACGTAGACTGTTTGACTATCTGAGGCAGCACTCATTGGGCATTAAAGGGTAAGATCAATTATACCTGGTCTCATCCAAAATTAGAGGTTGGTTCCTTCTCCACCTAGAACTCCTCACTAGTCTGTAGAAAGTGCAATATTTTCTGTGTGGCCTTGGGTCTTTTACTGTGCTTTTGGATGTCCAGTTGACTCAGTGAGGTCAGCTTCCCTTGGTTTCTCTCATCTCCAGGGATTTGTGGCTCTGATATTAACAGAGGGGTTTGTCTAAGTAGAAAGTAAGATCTAAGTCAAAGACTGGTCTGAGAATTATTTTATAATGGCTTACATTTGTACTTAACAATTTGCAAAAATACTTTTAACTTTTAACATATGTTTCATTGAATCCTCACTCTGAAGAAAACCATGTAAGGTATGATTTTTTACTATTTCACACATGAAGGAACTAAGGTTCCAAAGAGTCTAAGTGATTTTCCTGAGTTCACTAGGAAATGAGAGTGATGGGATTTGAGGCTCCAACTATCTCAGGAACATACTTTTCTTTGCTATGGGCCTGCATTTTTCATCTTTATTGGCTGAAAGGAAATCTAACCTTTTAAACAGTTGTTCAGGGAGGACTAGCACCTCTAGTACAAGGGTTTGCTCAGCCTTTGTGAGGGCTTTGTATCCACTTTTGGTGTCTACCTGTCACCCAACTTTCACCTGTAATTCCAAAGCTGCACAACGCATAGTGGCTACACCCTGGTCAAACTGTCTCAGCAGATGGGCTAATACAGGTTGAAGATAACTACAGGCTTCAAGCCCATAGGTGAGTTAGGGGGGTTTCTACCCCATGCATATAAAGACTTCCCCAGTGGAATGGGTAACTTGAAACAATTTGTTCCAATGATCATAAAGGCAACTGAAGCAGACACTGTGGATCACTTAGTGCTTGGTCAGACACCTAAGATACCAGCATCTTCCTCTTTGTCCTAAGCCATCATCAATTCTGACTTTCATTTTGCCGCTGAACTTCAATGACATTGTAAGGAAGAGTGAGACTGATAACTTCACATAAGTCTGCCTCACTTAAATCCAATTAACATGCAAGCCAAGACATCACCACGTGATATCATTGGTCCTCTTAGAAAACAAAGGATAACTAGCAATACTTTGATATTGAAGCTTAATTTTTTTCATTATGGTCTTAGAGTTATATCTATATTCCTCATCTCTTTGTATGCCCTAAAACTGGACCATGTATGGTAGTCTAAATTACCATAATCCTTTTCTGAGTTTAGGTCACCCATGCTGCTGCTCAATGTCAGGTCCCCTTCCTGACTAATTTTATCTTCCTTTTCAAACCTGAAACTTCCATTATCTCAGTGAACTTCTTATTTTTGTACTTTGTCCTGTTTTATTGGTTGGATGGTATTAATGAAGCCCTGAGTACAATTAACTGTGGATAGGTTTTTCTGGAATTTTATTCTCTCTCAGCACCTCCCAAACATTTTAATTTTGAGATTCAGAACACTGTCATATCTTAGGGTCATTCTCTGGGTGTGAAATTTCTAGACCTTAGTTTTTACAAAGCAACAATTTACTTCATCATCTATATTATCTTCTAACAAAATATAATTTCCCTGATTATCTTTTTTAATTAGGTCTATTTTTGTTTTTGTTTTGTCTGAAATCATGATTGCTATCCTTGTCTCTTTTACTCCAGCTGCAGTAAAGGATTCTACTTCACCATGTTATTTTAACTCTGTGTGTGTCTTTCTGTTTCAAGTGTGTTCTTTGTAAACAACATTTTATTGGATCATAGTTTCCAATCCATTCTGCCATATGCATCCGTTTTATGGGTGAACTCATCTCAGTCACATTCATGGCTAACTAACTCTATATTTATCTCCATCCTATCTTTCTTCTTTTTACCCTTCTCTTTAAAAAAAATCTTCTCTCTTCTGAAAAATCTTTTATGGTTCTGACCCTAATACATCCTCAGATTTATCATTTCCCTCCAAATCCTCAACAACAGGAATTGGGAAAAGTAGGTTCTATACTCAACTGAGTATTTGTAACTATTTCCTCTTTGACATAATTCTGATGAGAATAGGGCTTAAACATTGCCTGATTCTCCTAGGCCACCATTTTCATCTCCACTACAAACACTCTTCATTATCTATCTCTTTTTATTTGGGAAACAATTTCCTCATTCTACCTCTCCTTTTCCCTTCTTCCAAGGCATCCCTCTTTTTCAACTCTTCCTCCTCCTTTTCTTGTTCTTGTTCTTCTTCTCATCATAAAATGATAGACACTGATCCCCTCTATTATCTTTCAACTAACATCCTCCTCCTCCTCCTCCTCAAGTTCTTAGGAATTACATGCATCATCTTCCCATATAGAAATATGAGCAATTTAACTTTATTGAGGCCCTTATGATTACTCTTTCATGTCTACCTGTGCTTCTCTTGAGTCTTGTGTTTGAATTTAAAATTTTCTCTTCAGCTTTGTACTTTAAATAAAAAATGTTCAAAAGTCCTGTATATTATTAAATATACATTCCCTCATCCCCCAAAGGATTATACTCAGTTTTTCTGGGTACCTTACTTTTAGTTGTAATACTATCTCCTTTGCTTTCTGTAATATTCCAAGCATTTCTCTTCATTAATGTGGAAGCTACTAAATTTTGTGTGATCCCAACTATGAGTGCACAATATTTGAATTGTTTCTTTTTGGCTACTTGTAGTATTTTCTCTTTGACATGGGAACTCTTTAATTTGGCTATAGTATTCCTGGGAGTTTTCATTTTAGGATCTCTTTCAGGAGGTAATTGGTAGATTCTTTCTTTTCATTTATTTTTTATTCATCTTGAAATTAAATACAAAGGGATGAAAAAGAACAGTTTTATGTACACAGCACAACATAAAAGAGGATTCAATATTAAAACATGAATTTCCATTTCACACTGTTTACTTTAAAAAACTTACATATTAAATACTAAACATCATTTTCAAGCCTACCCTGATTTTCTGTGCTTCCAAGTTTTCTTTTGCTCTGTGCTATACACTTTTTATTATTTTTCTCCTGCCTACCTCACCCCACTCCAGAGAAGTTTACCATTAGACACAAATATTTATGTATATATAATATATGCATATATATACATATATATGTAAAACCATACTACACATACTTCTATTTATTAGCTCTTACTCTGAATTTAGATATCTTCCTAAATATGTGTAATGATCAAAATGAAATAATCATTCAAGGTTATTCTTAGAACAATATTGCTTTTACTGTTTACAGTGTTCTTTCGGTTCTACTAATTTCCCTCTTCATTAATTTGTACAAGTCTTTCCATGTTTTTTCCTGCAGTCTACTAGTTCATTATTACAATACATCAATACAATAGTATTCCATCACAATCATATACCACAATTTGTTTAGCCAATCCCCAAGTGGAAGGCATCCCCATAATTTCCAGTTCTTTGCCATCACAAAGAAAAGTGCTATAAATATTTTAGAATATATAGGTTCTTTTTATTTTTCTCTAATCACCTTTGGAAATAGACCTAATAGTACTATTTCTGGGTCAAAGGTTATACATAGTTCTTTACCTCTTTGGGCATAATTCCAGATTGCTCTCCAATGTGTTTGGATCAATTTGCAGTTCCACCAGCAGTGAATTAATGTCTCAATTTTTCCACATTCCTTTCAACATTTGTCACTTTCCCTTTCTTTCATCTTAACCAATTTGATAGGCATAAGGTGTATCTCAAAGTTGTTTTAATTTTCATTTCTCTAAACAACAGCAATTCAGAGCATTTTATATGACTGTAGTTTTAATCTCTTCATTGAAAACCTGCCTGTATTCTTAGAAATCTGACAAAATTCCTTTTGTATTTCAGATATGAGTCCTTTAGCTGAGAAACTATCTATACGTTTTTCTCCTAATGTTTTGTTTTTCTTCTAATCTTGGTACATTGGTTTGATTTGTACAAAACTTTTAAAATTTAATGTAACCAAAATTTTGCATCCCATGTTTATTCATAAATTATTCTCCTATCCCTAAGTCTGATAGGTATTATGTTTCATATTCTTATAATTTTAAAATATTTATGTATTTATATTTTATTATTTTTTATTATACTATATTTGTATATTTTATACTTTTTTACATAGTAATATGATTCCTGGCTCAAAGGATATGTCCTTTGGTCCTAGTTCCAAATTATTCTCCAGAATGGTTGGACCAGTTCACAAGTACACCGATGATTTATTAGTGCATCTATTTTCCCTCATTACCTACCACATTTGTCATAGGTGTGAAGTATTACCTGAGTTCCTTTTATTTGCATTTCTCTAATCAATAGTCATTTAGAATATTTTTTCATATGACAAGAGAGGTTTGATTTATTTTTCTAAAAATTTCCCATTCATATAATTTGATCATTTATCAATTGGTGAATGGCTCTTATATTTATTAAGCTTATTTCTCTATATATTTGAGAAATCAGTTTTTTATAAGAGAAATGTGCCGTGAAAACTTTTGTTATTACTTCATTATCCATCATCTGTATTATCTTCTAACATATCTAGGTCATGTGTCCATTTTCATCTTATCTTCATGAATGGTGTAAAATATTGGTTTATGAGAAATTCCTGCCAGCCTACTTGCTAGCTTTCACAACATTTTTTTTTACCAATTAATGAATTCTTATCCCAAAAGCTTAAATCTTTACATTTGTCAAACACAAGGTTACTGTGATCATTTGCTATTGTGTATGTCTACTCTGTTCCACCGATCTAACTTTCTGTTTCTTTGCCAGTACCAGATAGGTTTGGTAATTACTGTCTTATAGTAGTATCCATTATTTTTTATTAATTCCTTTGATATTCTTGAATTTTTTTTCAAGATGAATTTTGGTATTTTTTCTAGCTTAGTAAAATTATGTTTTGGTAATTTGATTGAGATGGCACTGAACAAAAATATTAGGTAGAATTGTCATTTTTATTATAATGACTTGTGCTGCTACTACTTGTGTTCAGCACTGGCCCTGACTCTGATGTCACTGACATTTAGTATTGACCTCATAAATTGTTTTAGGTTGGAAAACTATCTCACCCTGACCTTCTGTTGCTTCTGCCACTCCAAAGTTTGATTTAAGCAGTTATTTTAAAGTTGTTTGAAAGGGATCATTGAGAGACTTTAACTAGTATACTGCCTGTCCCTTACCATCTTGGCTCCCCTCTTTATAATCCCTTCTTGACCTTAAATTCAGTATACTTGACATGTAGTTAACTCTATCCCCCTCTTTGCTACATTTCTAGTTGTTGCTGCACAAATCAAACTCTGAATCATCCTATTGTTTTGATTGACATTGTTACTATATCATAACATCTTATTTAAATGATAACATCTGCTGCATGCACTGATATATTTCTGTAAGAAAAATGAGGTGAATCTTGAATGATCTTTGGTCATCTCAGTGAGAGCATTGTGGAGTTCACCCACTAGTCCTGCATCTTTTCTTTTAACGCATTCTTCAAAATATAGTTTCTCTGCTTCTCTCATATTCACATCAAACTTTCTTCTTTGGGGAATTACCTTTCCTCTGGATTCACAGAATCATAGGATTTTGAGCCCAAAGGTACCTTAGATATGATTCAATCCAGCTCATCTTATAGATGAGAAAACTGAATTCCAGAAGTAAAATAAATTGTGAATTCATCACAAGAATCTTCACCATATAAATCCTCAAGAAAGTATTCACACTATATATTTACAAAAAACCTTTCTTGTAAGGATCTTCCTGTTCTATCCTCATACCTCTTATACTTGTTCTCTTCTTTCTTTTTTTTTCAGAGCTTGGCACATCTAGTCTCCCGGAGTTTTTTTTCTTTCTTTCTTGTTTTGATCATGTAATCATTTGCATTTTTCCCCCTGTGTTCTCATTGTTTTCTTTCTCTTGGTAAGGTTGCTTGAACTATTATAACATGCTAGTCTTTTTATGAGAGGATCTGAGTTCAAATCTTGCATTGGATACATAGCACCTGCTTTTATGTTTGTCACCTGGGCCAAGACATTATCTTTATGGGCCTCAGATTCCTCAGCTGTCTGTGAGAGAATGGATTAGAGTGAAGTTAGATTAGGTGATCTCTGAGGTCCCTTTCCTCCTAGATTAATAGTCCTATGACCTTTGCAATTGACTATCCTCCCTTTCCCAACCCACCATGGTGGAGTCAAACAAAATTTTGTAACAAATTTGAAGAGGGAGAAATCCCTTTATGCTGGAAGATGAGGAAAGACTTAATGGAACTGAGAATTTCTGAGTTGGATCTGATGGAGAAAATGGAGGAGGGAGGTAGAGAAAAACCTTTTAAGTCTTTTTTAGGATGGAGTGAACCAAAATGTGAAGAGGTAAAACATCAAAATGCAAATTAAAGATAATGAGTAATTTAGTTTGGCTGGAATATAGAGTACACAATGATAAGTAGTATAAAGTTGGAAGGATAGATTGGGCCAGGTTATAAAGGGCCTTCAGTAATAGGACATGGAGCTTATAGCACAGGGCATTCAGTAAACATATACCAGAGGAGAACAAGAAATAATTTGATCCTTTTCTTTTGAAGCCAGGTTTGTCTGCTGGGACTCTAACTGGTCCCTATGAGATCAAGGCTAGAGCCCCTTAGGGGAAGAGGTATCCTCAGCTTCCTGGTTCAGCTGGTTGTCACTACACTCCTTTATATGAGTGGCAATGGTGAAAAATTGAAGCTTTTTTCATGGGCAAGTGACATGATGAGAGCCACAAATTAAGAAGATTACTTTGACAAAGGTGTGAAGAAGGATCAGAGAGGAAGAAGATTGGGAAGCAGGAACTGGCTTAATAATTGAGGTAGTAAAACAGGTTGCAGTGAGATGGAATACATAAAAAGGAATGGAGAGACATCATGGAGGTAGAACAATATGATTTCGAACTGATTATATGTGTGAAATGAGGAAGAAAGAAGAGTAAAAGATTATGGGATTTCTAAGCTAGTATGAATAGAAAATCTCTTAAATGTCCTCAGTGAAGGTGGAGAAGACAGAAGAAATTGCATGTGAGCAGGTAAGAAGAAGATGAGTTGAGTTGGCTACCTGTTGGGTTTGAGGTACTACCAAAAGCTAGAGGCGTTCATTTAAAAACTTTTGTTTTGAAACCCAAAATTTCAGCCTATATTGTTGAGGGGATACCATGTTTACTTTGAGGTGAAACTTCACCTTTGATGATATCCTCTTGCTTGGCTGTGTAGACCAAGTTCATTTAAGGAAAGATCCCCTTTGTAGTAATATTGTCTTTATTAGTGGCTTCCAGGAGTTGAAAAGGGAAGGCCTGACCATAGTTTTTGCTTATAGCATAAGGGAGATGAGATTGAATATGATTTGGGAAAAGGGCTCAACTCAAAGGGCAGTAAATTGGAAACCAGTAAGAACCAAAGTGAGAATACTGAAAATATAATACTGTCTATGCTGCGACCTAGTCCCTGTGGCTTTTCTTGCTCAGCTGGAGTAGTCAGAGTCAACATGTAAACATGTATTTCAATGCTAATGACTCAATAGTGTTTTAAGATTCCCTGGGAATCAGGGAAGCCGATGCTGAGTAAGCTGCATAAATTTGTATTTATTACATTTTAAGTAGAGAGCAGTGTACTGGTGCAGGGGCCTCACAGGACTGAGGCTTAACATGTCTCTTGCTATCAACTAATTCCATCATTTATTTCTCACTTCCCTTGCTATTTATTTATTTTTGCCTTCAGAATTATATGGCTATAATTTCAATCTATTACTATTTAGTAATGGTCCTTGTAACCACAGTCATCCAAGTTTTATTGTAGATTGCTCTAGCCTCCCAACTCAACTCAAGGCTGAGGATCCAATAACATGGTGTGTTATTTGAGAAAATTAAAAATTATTCTATACAGAGCCAGCCCTTACACCTGAATCATAGTCTTTTAATTTGATTATATAATGGCAACATTTGGTATCATTGCTCATCATCTTGTGCTATTCCTTTTAGGGCAGTGGTTCTCAACCTGTGAGTCACAACCTCTTTGGGGGGCAAATTGTCCTTTCACAGGGGTCAACTAAGACCATCAAAAAACACATATTTCCAATGGTCTTATGAACAGAGATACCACTCCTCTATCTGTCTCCAAGCGGGTCTGCTCACATGCAGCTGTGCCCACATATGAGCATTAAAGGGTTGCAGCATTAGGAAGGTTGAGAACCACTGTTTTAAGGGGATCATTAGAGATTACAAATGGAAGCTCAGTTATCCAGTGTCAGAATTATTTTATGATTTTGTTTTTAAGAAGAGATGTATGTTAGATGATCACACAATTCACTGTAGAAATGTTTGTATAACTGGACATTCAGAAGAGTCATTATGGAATTAATATCAACTTGGCAACAGTTTTCAAGTGGAGTGTCCCAGAGATCTCTCCTTGATTCTACTCTATTCAGTGCTTTTTGTCATTGAGTTAGATGAAGGAGAGATGGCAGGGCTTATCAGAATTGCAAATGGCATGAGGCTAGTAGAATTAGCTCATATCAAATGATAGAGTCAACTCAATAATCATTTATTAAACACTTGACTTTTCAAGGTGATATGGTGAGAATTGTAGAGAAAAAAGACATCATCAACAACAAAGAATCATGAATAATGGGAGAATCAAATAAATAAATATAAAGTCCTACACTTGGACTAATTAAAATAAACTACAGGAGTTTAGGGATGAAATCAACGGGCAGCAGATTTTGTGAAGAGATTTTGGAGATTTTAGTAGATTGACATCTCATCATGATTAAAGAGTGTGCCATTGTACCTCTTCCCCCAACAAACAGCTACTGAAATTTTGAGCTAATGAGAGAAATTAAGAGAGGTACAGTGTTCAGAACAAAGGAAAAGATAATCTCACTGCAGTCTGCTTTCACTGAAGCATATCTATAGAATTATGTTCTGTTCTTGGTGCCATATTTTAGGAAGGATGTTGATAAACTAGAAAGTGACTGTAAAGTGTCCAGGGGAAGGAGAATGAGTTTTTAAATTTTTATTGATATGTTTGTTTACTTTTAGTTTACAAGATTCAGTTTCACAATCCCTTGAGTTTCAAATTTTCTCTGCCCCTCTCCCCTCCCATGGTGGCATGTAATCAAATATAGGATCTACAAATACTTTCACATTAGACATTAGTCTGGTTGTATAGAAGGGTTGTAACCAATAGAGTGAACAATGGGAAAAGGGAAACAAAACTAAACATGGAAAAGAAAGAGAGTATGTAGTTTGTTTGGTTAATTCTGCATTTAAACCCTCTTCTTTCTAGATTTTTCTCTGAATGTAGATATCTCCTTCCATCCTGAGTTTTTTAGAGTTGTCATAACCTTGCATTGTTGAGAAGAGTCCAGTTTATCAGAGTTGGATGTCATGGGAGAGTAAGTTTTGAGGAGACTGGATGCATGCTATACCAGGATATTGTGACTAGAGATAATTAGCCTGGAAAAGAAAAAAAATTTGTGAGAAAATGTTCCCAAGTCTTCAAGTATTTGAAAGACTGAACATATGAAAGAGAAATTAAGACTTGTTCTAAATGATCCCAGAACTTTAGACAGCTATTCTAGACAAGATTTATGTTTGATGTATGGAAAACAAATTCCCAATAATTATAGTGTCTAAAAGTGGCACAGTGAATAGAATGCTGGGTCTGGAATCAGGAAGGCCTGAGTTCAAATCTGACCTTAGATGTGTGACCCTAGGCAAGTCATTCAATCCTGTTTGCCTCAGTTTCTTGATCTGTAAAATTAGCTGGAGAAGAAAATGACAAATCACTCTAGTCTCTTTGCCAAGAAAACCCCAAATGGGGTCATGAAGAGTTGGGCATGACTGAAATGACTGAACAACAAAAAGCATAACAGTTTACCTTGGGAGGTACTCAGTTCCTTCATCATTGGGACTCTTCAAATGGAAGACAGCTGACAATTTGTCAGATATGTCATGGGGGGATTTTCAATCAGGTATGGATTAGGCTAGCTGGTTTCTATGGTTTCTTCTGAGTTTTGGCTGCTAATAATGCTTCTCAGTGTTAGGCACACTAGCTACAATGAAAAAATCACTTGGAGCATTCTTTCAAATGTCACATGTACCATGAAAGAATATAATCTGCTGGGTTAAGAAGTGAGGCAGAGTTTAAAAGCCTTGTTCCTAAACTGACTATCTTTAACTGATTTGTAAAGAACATTCCTCTGAAATTCTATTTTGCCCAGTGTCTTTGATACAGGTTTAACTTTTCAGACTTATGAAGAAATAGACTGTTGAAATATCTGGATACTAGGAATAGTGATTCCTAATTATCTAGCTCCAGTATGGCTTAGTTAATTATTGTTGGTAGAAGTTTTTGGATGATGTGAACTATGTAAGTACAAATTAATACTGGCTGATATCCACCTATTAAAGAGCCATTGTTATAAATGAAGGTCATTGTTCAAAGGAACATAATCATGATAGAAGCAATGAACAGAGCTAGGAGAAAATAGGATGTAATTTACAGTATCTAGCATATCATAGGTATATCATCCGAAATTTAGTTGGAAGAGCTGTTCCTGAGAAGTCATACACTTGCAGTCTGCTGTTTTCTGTGTGAGGCCTGAATCAAGAAAACAGGGAAAAGAAGTTACAGGGCATTTAGTGCTAGTGCCATGGGGGAAGTCATGGCTCTGAGCTGCGAGGCTGAGATTTTTTCCTGCAGCTAATATATTCCTTATATTCCCTCTTTCCTCATGCAGATTCTCATGGAAATCTAAAGCAATACAAGAAGAAAGAAGGAAACAAAAATCCTTTGGTTTAAACCTCCCAACTACCTATCCTTTCATTTTGTCCCAATATATTTTAAGCCTGTCCATCCCAGATGCCTCCCTACGGCCATGAAGCCATATGTTCATCATAAATTTTCTCTAAGATTCTTGAATTTTTATTTTGAAAGGACTGGCAAATTTAGACTGAAATAGCATAGGGAATAAGTGTGAAGAAAATATCTTTTACTGTGGTCTCCCTTTTTCTTTCTTTCTTTCTTTCTTTCTTCCTTTTTCTTTCTTTCTTTTTTTCTACCTCCTTCCCTCCTTTCCCTTCCTTCTCTCGCTCCCTTCCCCCCCCCTTTCCTTTCATGTAGCTGTATTCTGCCCTTCAGAGAGAGGGTAAAAACCTGTATAAGAACAGGTGGCTATCCTGAAAGCAATGTCCTTTATTCCATTTCAGTAATGAGCATCCCTTTAGCTAGATTGGGCCTTCTGCCACCATGCAGGTAAGCTAAATTTCCATAAAGTTATGCCACTGGGGTAGAGTTTTAAATGTTTAGAAGGCTACTACTGCTGTGTTTACCTATCCTGAAAGCTGGAAAAATGTCAAATGCTTAATTTGCCTTCTGGTGCTGTCCAACTGTGCATTTGCAGCATTCCCCCCCCCCCCCACTTATGTACCTCAGGGATGCCTTGGACAGGCCCAATCCCTGCCCTAATTTTTGCCTGCATGGTGCTACCACATCACTGAAATGTGCTGGCCCCTTCTGGATGAAGAAAGTCTTAGAGGTAGGAGTGATGTTCCACTTACCGTATTGCTAGGGTACAGATACCTAGAATGGTTGATTCCTATTGGATAAACAATAATGGGTCCAAATAGTAAAGTAAATGAGTCTCTCTTTTTTTGTAACTGTCATAGTGTGTGTTTCTCATGTCGGTTATGTGGATGCTCTATGGTTTATTTAAATAGTGCTTGCAGGGAGGTAAAAATAGATATCTCTGGAGTTGTGTCCAGAGCTCTCTGAAGGAGACTGTCAGAAGGGAGCAGGGGGAGGTTCATGAGGCCAGCCTGACTCTGCTTTCTTCAGAGAAGGAATATTAGACTATAATTATATCATGTGCCCTCTTCACCCCTACCCTCCAAAAAAGCACTAGGCTAAGGGAAATGATTTTTAGGTTCAAGCTGCTCTCCTGGTCATTGTCCTTTAACAGGGAAGGGTTGCTCCCCCTCCTGAATCTCAGGCAATTTCTAGTTATTCAAAGTCCATCACAAATATTGAAGAATGACTAAACCCACTTAGACAAGCTGATAGCAAACAGTTATACGGATTGTAATATACCATACAATACACAGAGTAAATGAACTCTCTTACTGTGAGTCAGAAATTTCAACTCAACTGAGAGAGGGACTTTTTTTCCAAATGGAAACACTTGAAGTCTCTAGTGTTGCAAGCTGGAGACCAGAGATATGAGTAAGGTGTCAGCTCCTATGTTTCTCTTCCTCCTGGGACTCTCCCTGAAGAAAGCCTGGATCTACATGTGTCTTTTCTCAAAACTGGCAGCCAGAATAGCCTTTCTTTCCCAAATTCTCCCAGTCCTATCCTTCTTCCAAGTATAGAGAGATGAACAATCATGGCACAGAGTGTAAAATACAATTACTCTCTCCTCAAAATGGAAAATCTTATGCAAATGCCCAGGCTTGAACCACAGGTTAAATTGAAGTATGGAGTAAACGTTTGGGAAAAGGCCCTTGTTGAAGTCTTGGAGAACTGAGGCTATGCAGAGGGCCATGTTTTGTTAGACTTATGTCTTGTGAACCTAATGAAGACATGAGTATAGAGAGGTGAGTTGGGATGATTATTATGAAACTAGGGTGTAGGAAAACATTAATAAGCAGAGTTATAAGTATAAGGTGATATCCATGGAATCTATACTTTGGATAAAATATCTTTGATAAAAGGGTTAATACAGATGAATTCTCTAAATGTCAGTATATATCAGGTCTGAGAACCCAGGCATTCACATTAAGTAGAAGTTCTAAAATTGGAACGGAAATAACAGCAGAAACTAATATTTTAAACTGATCTTTTTGCATAAGTAATTAGCAAGGATGTTCCTCTCCTCCTCATCTCTCTTTCTCTCTCATTCTGTCCTCTACCATCCTTAGTTATTTTCCTCTTTTCTACCCTTCTCATCTCTCTTCCTTCCCATTTTTCCTGATGCCTCCCCCCCAGTTCTTTCCTTTCCTGCCTGTTTTCATTCTCCTCTCCCATTTACCTCCTTTCTCCTCTTTCATTTTCTTCTCTCCCCTCTCGTTGTCCCCTCCCCTCCCCTCTCTTTTCCTCTCCTCCCCTCTCCTCTATCTCCTCCCATTCCCCTTCCCTGTCCACCTGTATTCTCCCCTCCCGTCTGCTCCTAAGCCAGACTGCCCCCCCACCCGATCACTCCCATAGCTGACAGATACTCCAATCGCCCGCACCTATTAGGCTCAACAGAGTCCTGGCTGCTGAAGGAGGGGACCTGGTAACCTCCTTTCCACAGCGGCTTCTAATTAGGGGGCCTCATCCGAGCCGCCCCGACGCCAGCTCTGCGGGAGACACAATCAATGCGAACTGTGAGAAGAGACCTGACTGAGCTCATTCCCTGGCCTTGCTGATCCCCCAGCGCCCGGCAATGAGTCCTAGGCGGCTGACTCCCTTTGGCACTAATCACCCCCATTAATTCCTCCTGCAACCCGGGATACGCACATTTCCAACCCCTCCACCCTCTACCCCGTTTATTGTCTCTATAATGCCGGGCATGGGGAAGTATGTGCCCAGCTCCCATTAACTTTAATGGGAGCTCAGCGGGAGCTCAGAGAGAACATCCCCGGGAGCCACTAATTTGGTGGAGAAATAGTTCTACCCCCTTGGTGTCTTAAATCTTTTCCTTGGACTTTGTTCTTGCAGACAGGGGAAAAATGTTCCAAGGGCACGTGTGTAATGAGAAGGGAGAAAATGCCAGGTGAGATATCAACCCTCCCCCCTCCCCATCCTGGGAAACGTGTGTGTCTGCGTGTGTCTGTGTCTGTGTTTTAACAAGCACACAAACCTCCCCCCCCCCAAAAAAAAAAAAACTGCCAAGGAGGAAATGGTTTAGCACGAGCCCTGAAGCAGGTGGCAGCGCTTACCTTTCGGTATGTTTTGCTGAGTTGGCCTGGCCATTGCGGGTGGGGAGATACGGAGATGGCATTTGGAACTTTGAGCCCTCTGCTGTAACTGAGATCTCCTAGCGTTTGTACAGCGCTTGTTGGGCACTGCAGGCGCGCCGCTAACAGTGCAGTATTTCCTCTAGGAACCAGGTCCTTGTGGGAACTCTGTATCTTACCTCCTGTCATTAGTCTTCAGTGTGGGAAGAGTGGGGCTGATTAAAGTGACAAATGCCTCTTTCACTTGGGATTTACTGTCACTTCTCTCTGCAGTCTAAGGCAGGCCTTAAAGGCAGCAGATCAGAGTTTTTGCCCATGTAGTTCTCTTCTGAGGCCAGGGTTTCCTCAGTTCAGTTATTAGCTTGGTTTGTATTGGCTGTGTGGTGCCAATTTTGCCATCCCTTCCTAAATCTTGTGTCCAGAACCTTGAAGGAGACCATCTGGAAAGTGAAGGATGATTCTAAGCTTTGTTTTCCCATTGATATTAGCCAGATTAGTTTATATAGGTCACTTAATGTGCTTGGGAATGCTTCAGAATCCCTAAGAATTCTTTGGTTTTCAGACAGGCCCTAGGAGGATAACCTCCTTCCTCTCAATCCTCCTAGATGGACAGATCTGAATCATATATTTTTTTAAAGTTCTTGTATTGCCTTTTATTTTTACACCATTCTCCTTTACTGATATATCTTCTCACTAATTTTCTTTCCTAACAAAGAACCCTTAATCACAACTGATCAACACAAATTTGTATAAGTTTTTATATTTGTTTCTATCATATTATCTTTGGAATTTTAACCCCAAGAAGGGATCATTAAGACAAGTTAACTCAGTTTTCTAATTCTCTGCTGCATGTGGGCAAGCTGAGCAATGTTAAAATACACTGTGACAATATGGTGGGAACATGTGTGTGGTGGGAAGAGCCCAGGTTTTAGAGTCAAAGGCCCTAATTCAAATCCTTGCTCCTTTATTTACTAGCCATGTGACCTTTAACAAGTCACTTAATGTTTCTGAGCCCCAACTTTCTCATCTGTAAAATGGGAACACAGAAATAAATGATTTTGGAGGTCTCTTCTAGCTCTAAATTACCATCCTGTGAAATTAAATCATGAGTCTTTTCAATGGGTTGTTTACAATAAAACCAGGTAGAAAGGAAAAGATGAAACATATTCTAAAGGTGTGAGGTTATCTCCAGGGAGTCTACAGAATGATCAAGGGGTTTGGATAAAGGGATTAATGCAGCAGAGTTCTCCTAGACCTGTAATCACAGGACCTTAAAAATCTCCATGACAATAGACTAGGAAGTTTCTGCTTTCTTATTAACTCTTGCAGTTCAGGCCTGACAGCATAGCTCCTTCCTGATTGGTCACTTCCTATGACTTTAAGGTACCTCATTAGTCTATAACTAGGTACTTTCTCTGTCTGTATCCCATCGGGTATCTGTTCTATTCCAAAAGATGAATGACAATTCATGAGGAGAGTTTGAACACAATCGCTGTGTTCCTTGCCTCTTCCATGGCAATCCTCTCATTCTCTGATACTGGCACAGAGGTCTGTAGGGACCCTGACCCTATTTAGTAGACATGGAAATGAATGAATGAATGAGTGGGGAAAAGACAAGCCTTTATTGAGCCCCTACTATTTGCAAAGCACCAGGGAAAGAAATAGAAAAGCAAAACTGTCCCAAGGGGCAGCTAAGAGGCACAGTGCAGAAAGTGCAAGGCCTGAAGTCAAGAAGAATTATCTTTGTGAGTTCAAATTTGGCCTCAAACGCTTACTATGTTACCCTGGGCAAGTCATTTAATCCTCTTTGCTTCACTGCCTCATCTGTGAAAAGAGCTGGAGAAAGAAATGGCAAACCAGCCCACCATCTTTGTCAAGAAAACCTGAAGGCAGTCAGAGTTGGACATGACTAAAATGACTCAACAAACTGATTGCTTTCAGGAGGCTCACATTCTAATGGGTATGATAATACATATGGCAGTTTTCAATTGCAAGTCAGATGATAAGATCCCATAGTCCTCAGGGTGCAGCAGTAATGTTTCTCTTTTCTCATTTTTATAAGTCATTTTCACTGATAAAATCATATCGGTTCTTGATGCTAAACCATTTGGCAGCACCAAGAATTTTGGTAGCAAGAACTTTCTTTTCTGGGTAATCAGTAACTGACTGTAGCCCATGCAGGAATAGTTGCCAGGCTGCATCTCCACAGGGCTTACTCCTCAGGATGTTGACGGTAAGGGTTTTGCTGGAAGAATGACTTTCCCAAGGCTTTTGGGTTCAGGGTCCTGGGGTATTTCTGTTTGGATCTGAGAGGAGAAGATGCTCAAAGGGGTGGTGGTGATTTAACTTATCCAGCACAGGACTTTAACCTGCCTGAATCTCTTAGCATAAGCCTATCACACTGTCAAGCTTCCCCTTCAATTTGCATATATGGACTATTTTATTTATTCTTTTCTAGGCAATCTGTGCCAATGAAGGGAACAGTGGCATGAATAAAATGAAAATGCCTATGATCTTGCAAATCCTCTCCATTTAGATTTAGAATATGTTACATAATATGTTGTGGTAGCAGATTCTCTTCTGAATTGTGCTGAGCTTGGTCTAATATTCACATTTTTTTGGATCCCCTGAATGCCTGCCAATTACTGGCTACAAGAATTGCCCCAGATGTGTGCTGGATGGCAAGGATAATCCAAATTCAGATAACCAAGAGCTGCTGCTGTTTTTAAAAACCATCCACATCCCTGCTTCCTCCCATTGGTCATCCCTCCACAGTTTGATTACTCTCGTTCTTATTCCTCCGAGATATGGAGGTGTGAGGGGGGTGTTGGCAAACAAAGGGGCAACTTAGAACATTTGCTCACAAATTTGATAGTGCTGGTAGTGCTGATTGCAAAGGTTTCTAAATGAAAAACTTAATGTACCCACTTCTAGAGTTTGTGACTTGTCCACAGTCACACAGTCTGTTTATGGCATAGGCAGAAGGCCTTCCTGACCCTAAGACCAAGCTCTCTCTCCACACTTTTTTGTGTTACTTTTATGTTGCTGGGATGTGCTACATCAGGCACTGTTAGAGAAAAGCCTAATGTGAATATTTCAGTGTGAAGCCAAGAGCTGAAATGAAGAGAAATTTTTTTAGCTTATGCATGCTCCCATGATACTAACATCATTTGCCTGAGATCCTTGCAATTGTTGCTTTTATTTTCTCTAAATAAATCAAATGTTCTCATAAGAAAAGATCTAGGAAATGGACATTCATTCTAAATAATTAAATTCCTTGCTCCATGATCTAATTTCCCTTAACTGCCTTGGTTTTATGCCTTTAGCAACTCTCATGATGAACACGTAATTAGTTGGTCAGATTTGCTTTTTAATTATAGAAGATCTAGGGCTAATGTGTCATCACACAGTCAAGAAGTCAGTTTTTAAGAAGAAAAAGAACATTTATGAAACTTATTATGTGCCAAACATTGTGTAAAACTCTTGGGTTAATAAAAAATACAACCAAAGACAATCTTTGCTCTCAAGAAATTTACATTCTAGCAGTGGTTCTCAACCTTCCTAAGGATGCAATCCTTTAATACTTGTATATGGGCATATATGCATGTGAGTGGACCCACCTGGAGATGGATAGAGGAGTGGGGTCTCAGTTCCTAAGACCATCAGAAATATGTGTTTTCCAATGGTCTTAGGCAATCCCTGTGAAAGGGTCATTCGACCCCCAAAGGGGTTGTGACCCACAGGTTAAGAACAGCTGTTCTAAAGGGTGAAGTAACATCTAAAAGGGAATGTGTGCATGTGCATGCCTGTGTTTGTGTTTGTGTGTGTGTGTGTGTGTGTGTGTGTGTGTGCGTGCACACATATATGTCTTGGGTGGTAGTGATGGAATAAGTTCAGAAATTTACAAGGATGGTAAATGGAGCCATAAGAGAGAATCTCGATACACTCCATCTAGGAACAATTACAGCGTGGATCTGATCATACTTCAGAACTTTGAGGATGGGAAGGAAGATGGTGGAAAAAAGGAAAGTGTATCTGTGCTACGAGGAAGAGGAAGGTAAAGAAAGAAGAGGAAAAACAAAGAAGAAAATGACAGGAAATTATACTCTTTAGAAATAACCCCATCTTGATAAGACTTAGATCAAGAAACCTCTTAGCCTTCTCAGAGAATTATGAACTTAGGTGTTTGACATGTCATGGGCCCCAGCAAATCAAATCCATACTGATTTACTGAGCATCTACCACAGACTCCCTGATGTGAGGAGTGCAAAGAAGGGTGTGGCCTGGCATCTGCCTCCACTGCTTACTTGAGTATTGCTAGTGCTGATTTGACCTGTGTTTATCTGATTACCCAAAAAAAGCATAGACTTCTGGCCCCAGTGTCCATTTTAGGTTACTGAGCATTTTTTTAATTTTTGAAAAATTTCCCTAGAACACAAGAGATACTTGCTATCTAAATATCTATAATGACTAATGCATCTTGTCTGTGGGATCTCTTCCTTTGCCTCTGTGAAAAGATGTTTTCATTCTTTGGAATATACCTTCCTGCCTCCAGCACTCCATCTGTCTCCCTGGCTCTTGGGCATCCTTCCCATCTTCCCTTCTTTCCCATTGTTCCTTTAATCTGACTTTATATTGTCTGTTGTCCGGTTTGTTCCATCTGTCTTCATACTCCTCTGCCTGAAATGGCTTCGTTTGCATCTGGATCCTTTCCAGCTTCTCTTCCCTCTGTGCCCTAATCCAGGCTTGACAGTTCTTTCTCTGTACTGCAATTCCACACTTCAGGGTTTCAGGTATTTTCATTCTGTTTAAAGAACTGGAACAATAGTATGGGTAAAGGGCATCTTTCGTTATTCTCTCCAAACTCGTGTTATTAGAAGGCAGCTGCAGAGCAGATTCGAGGATTGGAAATAATCATTCTTCGGTATTGCTGAGATAGAAGGAGGGCATCTTGTTGCCTGTGTGCTAAGTGTTGGATTGGGAGTTAAAACTCCAAATGCTAATTATAGGCCTTCCACCCTCTCACTGGGTGACGACTGGAAGGAAAGCACTCAACCTCTCTCTACCTCTGCTTGCTAGCTTCTGAAATAGGGCAGTCCTGCTGATCTGCCCCTCCAGGGATCTTGGGATGAAGAATTCCTCTGTGAAGTGAAACACTTTGAACATTGCCCCTCATTTTTGAGCATTTTGAAAGACTCTGGTGATTCTTTGCCTAACCCACTATGCCCTGCCTGGCCATAGTTTCCTCTTAACTCTGCTCTTGGGTCATTTGACAAAAAGATTGTCAGAATGAGATGCAGTACTATCTTTTTTTATGCTGCTCTCTATGCAAGAATTTTATTTATATCTGTAATAGAGATGCTGACCAAGTACTTCCTAGAATTTTTTTTTCTGATCTAGCAACTCATCAAAATGTGTAGTTGCAAAGACTCTGAGTGATCTAGATATGTCAAATTTAAACAGACAGCTCTTCATCTTCTCTCTTGAGAATGGGGAGGGCTGTGCAGTCAGTAACCATCATATAAAATAATAACTGATGTTTATGTGCCTCTTAAAAGTTTACTAAGTTCTTTATAAAGATGCTCTAATTGAAGCCTGAGAGGTAAGCACTATGGGCATTAGGATTCTCATTTGACAAGAGAGGGATCTGGGTCTTGGAGCAGTTGAGTGACCTACCCCTGGTTACACAAAATACATAGTGTCAGATACAGGACTTGTCTCCATCTTCCTAATGTGAAGTCCAGCATTCTGCCCCCTATACTACATAGACTTTTAAACAAATATTATCATAGGTGTAGACCTTGAAGGGACCTCTGAGATCATAGTCCAAATTTCTCATTTTACAGATAAGAGAAACTGAAGCCCAGATAATTGGTTTCTTTGTGGGCAAACATCATATAAGTAGAAGGAAGGGAACAGAACTGAAATTTGAACTCAGGTCCCATGTCCACAATTAGTGGAAAAGTTAAGCACTATTTTCACTATAGCATGACATTAAAGTTGTCCACACATAATAAAAAGTTGGCATTTCCTCCAAGCCAGTAAGGTGCAAGGACCTTGATAAACCATCACTTTCTTTTACTGTATATGGTTCTTGTTTGGTTTGATGCCAAACCAGATTAAGCCTCAAAGTATGGCAATAACCACTGCTTTTCTGATTATAGAATAGTGTCTTATTAATGATGTCAGGATTAAGGGCTGAGATTTTATTAAGGTAAAGAATGGTGGAAAGAAATAGGAATGGAGTCAGAGAATTTGGGCTCCAATCCCAATTCTGCCATTTAGAGCATGTGCAGATTTGGGCATGTAACTTAACATGTCCTTCAATATCCTTAAGTAATGAGGTGGTATGTAGACAAAGTTATGACCCTTTCACCCTCTATTATAAGTGGTGATTAAAAATGCAGGTGCACTAAAAGGTGGTCATTTTGTTTAAAATATCTTAAGCTACACAAACAAGTATGCTCCTAAAAATACTCCTAGGCCTTTTAGTGATTAGTGTTAAATAGACATGATAGAACCAAGTATCACTTTGATTGGTCTTTGACTTGTCCATAGAGGGCTTGGAATTGGATTACATTCCATTCAACAAATATTTATCAGGACCCTGTGATGAGCAAGGCAGTAGACAATGTCGTGGGGATACAAAATCAATGTGATAAGCAGTCATTGAGCACAAGAAAATTATATTCTAATGAGGAAATACAATACACAAACAAATAAATTAATACATTATCATTGGAAAGAGAAAAGGAGGGAGAGGAGGATCAGAGACAAGTATTAAGAAAGGCTTGCTTTAAAGGTGGCACAAAAGCTTAGCATTGAAGAAAGGTAGAGATTCTAAGAGGTGAAGGTGAGAAAGAAGTGATTTCAAGGCATGGGGGACATTCTATGCAAGGGTGGGAGATAGTGTTCCTTAATATTTGCTTAAATACTCAGTGTGCATAAAACCTTTACAAAATAAAATTTTAGGAAATATGTAATTAGTCACAACTTTTTTTCTAGTGTTTTTGATTTCACTATAATATGAAGAACTCTTCTTGAAAGGATATCAGGGTTATAGTGTTAGTTTTGTCAGTGGCTATTTGTATAAATTTAGCTCTCTTTTAACCCCTTTGGGATTCTTTTTTTCCTATAAAATGAGAGGACAGTACTCGATATACTCTCTGGTCCTTTCCACCTCTAAAAATGTAATTATTTGAAAACGCTATCTTCATATCATTCCTCAGAATTAAAATGCTGAACCCTGCCATTTAGCAGTTTTTATCTATGGCTAGCTATGTGAAATTTGTGTTTCTATATGACCATATAACTGAAAAAGTAAAAAAAAAAGAGTAACCATTATCTGATTGATGTAACAACCAGCTAGCTACCTGCCTTCTTTTCCTCCTCTCTCTCTATCTGCCCTTCCTAAAAACAGTGTAAACAATTAGACTTGATGACAGTTTCAGGCTGTTTCAGCCCATACCCTAAATCACCCAGAATGGAGTAGGAAGTGCCAGGGAATATTTAAAGCCATGACCTACTGAATTGTGAGCAGTTCTTATGTGGTCATTAACACTTCACAGAAGAAAAGAAAGGGATAGTTGGAATTTTAATGGTGTAGGCAATAGTAGGATCATAGATTTAAAACCAGAAGGAACCTTAGAAGTCAGCTAGTCCAGCCTCTTCATTTTATAGATGATGAACCAGAGGCACTGAAAGGTAATGTGATCTTTCTAATGTCACTCAAACTGTAATTGCAGAACTCAGTTCTTCCTGATTCTTAAAGCCCACCTATCCACGATGCCGTCTTGCTTCCTTAGTACCTGTGGATATTATAAATAAATGTTTGATCTAGATTAACTAACTAAGCCTAAATTAACCAGATAATTACTGCTCTATTAACTTTGTGCCATAGATAACCAGTCTTGGTTTTGCTATTTATAACAACATAAAGTCCTTCTGAGGATGTGACTAATGATCTTCAATGTATCTCAGTCATGGCCAAGGGCTTCAGGGCATTCTAATTTGCTTCAATGGGCTTTAACTTGGCAGTTCCCATTAACATTAATGGGACTACTGTGTGAACACCTAGTACAATGACAGAATAGCATAGCATTAAAAACAAGCAAAGCCCTGAAATTGCACATAGGAATTATTTCCCACTATAAGCCACATTAAAATCACACTTCAAAAACAGACAGATTATAGAAGACAGGTGATTGATTATTCAATAATATGCTCACATAATCGGAATGTTCTGCTGGACTATAAACATATCCAGGCTAAGAACACATAACTCTGAAAATGTCAGCTTCTGTCCTCTGCCGGTGATTACAACCAAGTGGAAACTCTTTATGTCCCTAGGATATCTCATTAACAGCAACATCTGTTATTCATGTCATAACGAAATAAAACCTTTGTTTTTGGAAGACAAAACTCCATGCAGACTGATGTTTGGAAAGGAGGAAGCCTGTCTGCAAACAGAATTATCTCTAGACAATATAGTCACCTACTAAAATAATTCTGGCAAGAAGTCAATAGGGATCATTTGTGCTGTTGGGAGAAAAATATATAAGTAACTGTGTAATAGATGCCCTCCCTACATGTCCACTTTATACTATTAAAAATCAAATTTGAAATGAATAACCAGAATAGTATAACCTGAAATTACATATATATAGTAATAATATATAATGTATATAATGTATATGTGTATATATGCATACACACATACATGTTTGTATGCACACACACACAAGAATGATCTCAATTTGATATCTCCCCCAGGCTTCCAGACATTTTTGTTTTTTTCAAAATGAAGTGAGGCTATTTTAAGGTACCTATTTTCCTATCTATCCCATAGATTGCCTTCTTTTGTCTTGTTGCTCCCTTATAAACCTTTTTTGCACCTAAATACATTAAGATTTAAATTCCTTGCTCTTTGTTTGGATATGTTCCTTCCATTGTCTTGCATCTATGTGTTCATTCTATTCCCTTGTGATTATATGTTTCTCTTCGTCTTCCCAAATATCTGTCTGTCTTTCTACCTCTCTCTCACTTCATTTAGATTAAAAATAAATCAGTAATCCAGATGTTTCTTTGGATTATAAGTTTTGGTTTCTGGGAGCCAAGATGGCAGAGGAAGCAGTAAACTATTGAAACTCTTCCATACTCATCTCCAAAAACCATAAAAGAGAGCCTTCAAACAAATCCTGGAACAGCAGAACCAGCAAAAGACGGGGCATAGCAATCTTTTAGCCCAAGAAACTTGGAGGATCAGCAAGAAAAATCCATTTTAGTCAGGTGAAATGAGAGTACAACCCAGGATGGGAAGCATCCCAGCAAGCCAGCAGCAAGCCCCACCTCAGCAAACAAGTGGGAGATCCTGAGACCCTATGTGGTGGAACAGGCAAATGCTAATACCAGGACCTCCCAACTACCTTACCATAGCCAGAGGAATGGTACACACCATGTGCTTCAGCTTAGTACTGGGTAAACAGGTAGATGCTAATGCTATGGGAACCTAAGCAAACAGGCAACCGCCAGCCAGCGTTTGAACTTCAGTATGACCCTGGTCAAACAGGCAGACTCTAGAGTCTTGACTATGACATGATTTAATGTAGGTACTGGGAAACACAGAAACACCCCACTGGGCCTCACAACATGCCAGAGAGTACACTAGAATCCCACCTGAGCACCAGGTAAGGATCACCAGCCAATACCCACCCTACCCTCTCAGCACAGCATTAGACACAAAGTAAACAGGCAGAGTCTCAGCCACTAGCACAAGAAGCTGGAGACAGTACCTCAGACACTCTGGGTGCAGAGTGTAAATTTAAAAGAAAAGGAACAGGTAAAAAAAAGAATGAGCAGAAAACAACAAAAAGGACTCTGATAATAGGAAGTTATTATGGTGACATGGAAAACTAAGACACAAACTCAGAAGAGGACAACAATGTTGAAACACTTAAGATAAAAGCCAAAGAAAAATGGGAAGTGATCTCAAGCCAAGAGAGTTCTTGTGGAAGAGCTCAAAAAGGAGCTTAAAATTAATATAAGAAAGATAAAATAAAAACTGCGAAAAGAAATGAGAGTGATGCAAGATAATTATGAAAAAAAGAGTCAACAGTCTGCAAAGGGGCTTAAAATGTAGAATTGGTCAAATGGAAAAGAAGATACAAAAATCCCCTGAAGAAAACAACTCCTTAAAGAGTACCATTGGCCAAATGGAAAGTGAAGTACGAAAGGTAATTGAAGAAAACAATACATTAAAGTTAGAATTGGGCAAATGGAAGCTAATGACTCAATGAGACATCCTGAATTAATCAGATTCAAAAGAATGAAAAATTGGAAGAAAATGTAAAATACCTCATGGGAAAAATAATTCACCTGGGAGATAGACAAGGAGAGACAATGTAAGATTCACTGGACCTCCTGAAAGCCATAATCAAAAGGAGGATCTGGATAGAATCTTTCAAGAAATTATCAAGGAAATCTACCTTGATGTTCTGGAACCAGAAGAAAAATAGACATTGAAAGAATCTACTAATCACCTCAGTTTCCTAATTCTCTTTTGAGACCTCAAAATAAAAATCCCAAGGAATGTTATAGCCATATGTCAGAAATATCAGGGAAAAACAATACTATAGAAAGTAACAATTCAAATATTAGGGAGTCACAATTATGATCACACAGAACTTGACAGCTACAACATTAAAGGATTGGAGGTCATGAAACTGATATTCTGGAGGGAAAGTGAGCTAGGACTACAACCAAGAATTACTTACCAGGCAAAATTAAGCATGATTCTTCTAGGAAAAAAATGGTCATTCAATGAAATAGGAAGCTTTCAAGCCTTTATAAGGAGATTACCTGAACAAAACCAAAAATTTGACCTCCATTGTCAAGACCCAAGAGAAGTATATATAGGTAAAATGGGAAAGAAAGCATAAGGGATTCAATAGGGCTAAATTGTTCACATCCTTTCATGGGAAGATGATACTTGGAATTCTTGAAAACTGCATCACTCAAAATATAGGTGGAAGGAATATACATAGATGATGTGGGTATAAGGTGAATTTGAAGGAATGACATAAAAATTAACATATGAGAGAGAAGTACAAAGGATGAAGAAGGAAGGGAGAGGTAGAATGGGGCAAACTGTCTCACATGAAGAGGCAAGAAAGACCTTTTATAGTGGAAAGATGAGAGGGTGGGTGATAGGCATCATTTGAAACTGACTCTCATCAATATTGGTTCAAAGAGGAAATAACATACACAATCAGCTAAATAGAGAAATCTGTTTTACCTGACAGAGAAGTAGGAAGGGAGATTAAGTAAAGGAAGGAAGTGGGGACTTTTATAAGGGAGGGCTGATGGGGAAGTGTTAGACAGAAGCAAAACACTGGTGAGGTGGGAAAGGGTGAAAGTAAGGATAGGACAAACAGGTGGAAGAAAAGGATGGAGGGAAATATACAGGTAGTAATCATAGCTGGATGTGAATGGGATGAACTCTCCTATAAAACAGAAATGGATACCAGAGTAGATAAAAAATGGAATCCTGCAATATGTTGCTTACAAGAAACATACTTGAAGCAAAGAGATACAGGATAAATGTAAGGGGTTGGAGCAAAATCTATTATGCTTCAGTTGGAGTAAACAAACAAACAAACAGGGGTAACAATCCTGATCTTAGACAAAGTAAAAACAAAATGGGCGTAATTAAAAGAGATAAGGAAGGAAACTATAGCTTGCTAAAAGGTACCATAGCCAATGAAGCAATCAAATTAAAAGAACAAAGAATAGCCTACCTGTTAGACCTATGGGGAGGGGAAGAATTCATGACCAGACAAAAGATAGAGAGCATTCCAAAATGCAGAATAAATAATTTTAATTATATTTAATTGAAAGGCTTTTGTACAAACAAAGCCAATGTAAACAAGATTAGAAGGAAGGCCGAAAGTGGGGAAACAATCTCTACAGCAAATGTCTCTGATAAAGGCCTCATTTTTGAAATATATAGAGAACCAAGTCAAATTTATAAGAATACAAGCCATTCCTCAACTGATAAATAGTAAAACAATATGACCAGGCAGTTTATAGATGAAGAAATCAATCTATAGGCATATGAAGAAGTGCTCTAAAGCAATTTTGATTAGAGAAATGCAAATTAAAACAACTCTGAAGTACCACCAACTCATACCTATCAGACTGGCTAATATGACTAAAAGACGTAAATGATAAATGTTGGAGAGAGTGTGGGAAAATTGGGACACTAATGTACTGGAGGTGGTGGTGTAAACTGATACAATCACTCTGGAGAGCAATTTGAAATTATGCCCAGGGGGCAACCAAAGTGTGCATACCCTTTGATCCAGCAATACCAATACTAGATTTGTATCCCAAAGAGATCAAGAAAAAGGGAAAAGGATCTACATGTGCAAAAATATTTATAGCAGTTCTTTTTGTGAAGGCAAAATACTGAAAACTAATGCGTTGTTCATCAATTGGGGAATGGCTCAATGAGCTGTGGAATATGAATGTAATGGAAAGCTATTGTGCAATAAGAGATGATGAATAAACAGATTTCAGAAAAACCTGGAAAGGCTTATACAGACTGATACAGAATGAAATGAACAGAATCAGGAAAACATTGTACATATTTTCAGCAATATCATGTAATGTTCAACTATGAATGACTCAGCTCTTTTCAGCAACACAAACCAAGACAAGTACAAAGGGATTCCTGAAGGAAATTGCTATCCGTAACCAGATAAAGAATTGATGGACTCCAATTGTTGATCGAAGCATATTCTCTCTTGTGATTTTATTTCTTCTTGATATGTTTCTTCTTCCATAACTGTGATGAATATGGAAATGTGTTTTACATGATAGCACATGTATAGACTATATCAAACTGCTTACCACTTTCATAAGAGGGGAGGGGAAGATGGAGGGAAAAAATTGGAACTCAAAATCTTGTAAAAATGAATGCTAAAAAATTTTCTTGATATGTAATTGGAGAAAAATAAAATATTGTTTAGAAGAAGTGTGACTGATGCAATCAAAAGATTGACTAAGTTTTCCAGTTTTCAAAAATCCAGGCAGCATTTATTAAGCAACTACATGTGTCCTTTGTCAAGTCACTGTCCTAGGTGTTGAGGCTACAGTGACATTCTGCAAACATTAAGAAATGAAACATGCAATGCTCTCAGGAAGTGTTCTAATGAAAGAGATGATAGCCAATAGTAAGTAAACATGTATTAGGTACCTCTATATGCGAGAACTTGTGCTAAGCTCTGGGGATACAAATCAGAAAAAAAAAGAAAGACAATCTTTGCCCTCAAGGAATTTACAATCTAAAGGGGATAGAAAACACACAAAAAGAAGCTATGAAGGACAGGCAGGAGAAGTAAGTCAGAGAATTCCAATGGTGTCACTGCTGTATGAGAAATGAGATATCTGAGCTCAGTCCTCTTTTTAAGTGGAATTTTAGAGTTCATGACCTCACATTTTAGAGAGAACATTTTATGTGTACATATTATTATAAACAAAATAAATGAGACAATTTAGAGTGAATTAGCCCCTGGGTTTGAGAAATGTGAAGAAAGCCCCTGAAACTGAACTCTGTAGTTCATTGTTTTTGACCTTAAATGATGCCATACAGTCATAAAAACTTTCCCAGTTAGTACACCCCACATAAGTGATGAATAGCAGAGAGAACACCTTTAAATTAAAACACTTTAAAATACATGTTATTTTTATCTCCTTGCTTCATTGTGTGTTTGGGAACTATGCGATATAATGGCTCCTATTTTTCTAATAAAGCAGTGATATAAATGGACATTGTATTCCTAACAAAGGAATTGGTATCACGTAGATCATAACTGTATGATCGACAGTTTGTCATAGAATCCAAAATAACGCAACTTTAACTTTCTGCAATCATTGAAAAGAATAAAATAGTACTCTGGTATTGTAAAATCTACACATGGATGGTATGTGGGACCCTAGTGTGCTATAAAATGTATGTATGCCACATAAAAAGGCAATTTTATTGTACTCTACATACATTTCCCCTAAAACTAATCTAGCAACGATATGGAAAAAGCATTGGATGTGAAACCAAAAATCCTGTATTTCAGTCCCAGTTCTCAAACTTACTGGATGTGTGATGATGGGAAATTCATTCAACCTTTCTGAGCCTCAATTTCTTCATCTGTAAGATGGGAATAATAATACTTGTGTTAATTCTGTCTTAGGGTTTAAGAGAAAGCACTTCATAAAGCTTAAATGGAGCTATTCATATTCTTTTATTAAACATTTATTTAAAAATAATTTTATACTTCCTTTTAGACTCTGAAAGTGCTCATTGAGGTGATTATTTCAGTGGCCCAGAGTTATTAATACACATCTATCAAACTTTCAGCTAATACCGTCTTGTTATAATTTTCCCCAGTATCAAGCCTATATTTACAAAACTAGACTTGTTTTTCTTTCTTTCCCTCTGGCCTCCAGTCTTGACTCTTAGGATTTTCTCTGCTATTCCACAGCAGCCTCCTCAGCCTGGAAGTTTATTTTACCCTTACAGCTTTCTTCTCTATTTGTCTGGTTCCTTTCAGAACCTCCATTTTAAGAAAATACATTTGAGCTAGTGATATCTTCATTCTTCTCTAGGCTCTGGAGACTCCTGACTTCTGGACTTTCTTTACCAAGCCCTAAGCATAGGGCAGCTTAGTGGTGCAGTGGATAAAGTTCTGGGCCTGGAGTCAGAAAATGGAAACTACTTAACAGATGGTTTTAAATCCAGGTCTTTCTGATTTCCAGTCATATTGTCTCTTGAATATTCCATGCTACCTTTATCGCCCATGTGCTGTGCTTGGCAAAACCCACTAAATATATATCCAAAGAGTTGTCAATTCTATTTCAGTTTCTGCACATCTCTTATACATGTATCTTCTTGACTTATGTAGCCACAACCCTAGTTCAGGCCATTATTTTCTCTCTCCTAGTCTATTGTAATAGCCTTCTAATTGATTTCCTTGTCTTTAGTAAGTCTTCACCCAACTCCTTCCACATACCACCAAAGTGGTTCTGGCTCTGCCTCCTGATCTCCACAGGAAGCAGAAGGGGTGTCAGAGATGGCAGTGGCAACAGCACTTGTGCTGCTCTATGCCAGGGGTCCTCCACTGTAGGCACCAAAGCCTCTTTAGTGAATTTATATTAAATTAAATGTTACAAATGTCATCATATTAGCTCAAAGCCCCCAGTTAGAAAAATTCTCATTAAGCCTTAACCTCCTTGAGTTCCCAGGTACTGAATTCATCAGAAACCCTTGACAACTGTTAATACTATGACAACAGCTGCTACTAGTTAGCATTTATATAGCAATTAAAATTTTGGAAAAGCAATATACAAAAGTTGTCTCATTTAATCTTCATAACAAATCTGCAAGGTATGTGATACTTTTAACCTCATTTTATAGGTAAGGATATTGAGACTGAGTTTGAATCTTGCACAGGGTCATATAGCTAATAAGTATCAGAGATGGGATTTGAACTCTTTTTGTCTTTCTAGCTAGGTCCAACACTCACTGCACAACCTCGGTGCCATTAGAACATAGTTTCCTTGAAGGCAAGGGCTATTCTTGCCTTTGTCTATATTTCCAGTACTCAATACAGTGTATGGAATGAATTCTTCATGAATGCTTTCTAATCACACAATTGCTTCATTACATGGGTTCTAATGGCTGAGAACACTGAGGTGTTGGCATATAGTTATGCATTGCCTAACAAGTGCAATGGAAACATTCAAACAGGTTGAAGGGAGATACTATCAAAAAACACATGCCATGCTGCCTCTCTAGTAAACATTTGGTTAATTGTAGGTATGAATTTAAAGTGTCATGGAAGTTTCAAAGATTGATATTGTTTCGTAGTATATATGTCCATTTCTGTAATAATTGTCGGTGTAATTGGATGTTTTGTGGCATTCAGGAACTTTGGAATTCCTATTGACTTCTGTTCCCTGTAAGTGGCTTTCACATTATGTGAATAATTTGTAGCAATAGATAAAACTAAGAAGTTAAAAAGAAAATCAATGAAATATTATTCGGGGGCAGTAGGCAGAGTAGATACTTTCAGTAGTCTCATTGATAGCTGTCTCTTGGCACTTCAGGAGACTTTGTTGGACCTGATCTTCTGCTTACTACCTGAGTAAGCAAGGCCAAGTCACCTCTTCTCTCAGAGCCTCAGTTTCTTCAAGTCCATAATGAAAGGATTGGACTAGATGACATTTAATATCCCTTTCAGCTCTAAATATGTACTCTTCTGATCCTATATTAAGAAGGCAAAATGCCAGGACATTTCATGGTTGTTCTTAGAGTCAATTTTTCCCACAGAGAAAAGAGTAATGAGGAAGGAGCTAGGGAGCCAAACTTTCAATTTCTCTCTTAGTGAATTATTTTATAATTAAAGCCATTTAAACATGCTGATGTTTGCATACACACAGATCAAACAGGCAATGGAGGATTCTGGGCAAAAGTATGATCCTGACTGTTGTGTCTTTTAAACAGATACAGCTTTATCTCAGTGTATTCATCAGCTAGATATTTATTCACCAACACATTATATTTAGAGGGAAAAGGCAAAGGCACAAAGAGAAATGAAGAGGCTAAAATGAGAGACGAAGAGAAGGGTGAAGAGAAATTGAGACAGACATATGAGAGAATCAGTGAAAAAAATGACATTTAAAACAAATGGTTGGTGGTAATGGAAACCATCCTGTAGTTAGAGCTTCATGTAGTATGTTGCCAGTTTGAAGCAGGAATACATGGTGAAGGGTAGTTTATTACAATCACTTAAACTTATATTGAGAAGGGTAGGTTCAGTGGAGATAAATAGAGATGGCTTAAGTAGGAATTACAAATAGGAGTCTTTACTAATCTGTGAGATTCATGGTGAAGTCAAATTGGTTTAAGTTGCTGCCTGATGTAAGTTTGCAGGATGCAAATATGTGCAATTGTACTATATTTTTCCTTCCTTCCTTCCTTCCTTCCTTCCTTCCTTCCTTCCTTCCTTCCTTCCTTCCTTCCTTCCTTCCTTCCTTCCTTCCTTCCCTCCTTTCTCCTTCTTTTATCCCTCCTTTCTTCCATTTCTTCCCTCCCTCTTTCCCTCCATTCTTTCTATTTATCCCTTCCTTCTTTTCTTCCCTCCTTCCTTCTTCCATTCCTTTATTGCTTTAATTTCCTTCAATTTCCGTGCTTTCCTCCTCCTACTCTTCATCCTCATCCTTCTCTTCCTCGTCCTCATCCCCATCCTCCTCCTTGTCCTCTCTCTCCCCTCCCTCTTTCTTTCCACCCTTCTCTTTCTCCCCTTCTCCCCCATCTTTGCCTCCCTCTTCCCCATTTAATATACACACACATTTCATATACATGACTTTTACCACAAAAAACCATCCCAAACTTACTTCACTGAGAATCTCTCAGATTAATGAAATTCACGAGAACTATGGATTCCCATAAGCCCTAGAGTTCTGAATACATTAAGGGAACTTTGATTACAAACTTTGCTGCATTTTGCTGCCAGAGAGGAAGTGACACAGATGTGATTTCTTTATAACATTAGTGAAATGGGAGTTAGCTAATCTGCATCTCTCAATTGTAAACATAATGCTTTGTACCAATGGAATGTACATGCCAGATGAAGTACCAGTAAAGGAGAGGAATTTCCCCCCTTATTGAGGAGGAAAATTGATCCATGCCTTCTCCCAACTTTATTATCTAACTCACAGGTTGGCTTTTTTCTCCACTTAACATGGACTCCTCTCCTCTCCAAGTCCTAGAAAATATTTGGCAGAAGGGTAAAATCACAGAATCATAAAATTTTAGTGTGGAGAGAGATCTTAGAGATATCATGTAAACCATACAACACTATATAATTGTGAAGCATCATTATCTGATCCAATCTCAGTCTTTAGAAGAAGGAACCAACACCTAGAGAGAAACTTGGTATAGGTGAAAGATCTTTGGAATCAGAGTTAGGAAATACAGATTCTTGATCCATCTTTGGCTAGCTGTTCAATGTTGGATAAGTTACATATTTGTGACTCTCAAGTTTTTTTTTTAATTTGTAAAAGGATGATATTGGGATAAAATGATTATTAAGGTCTCTTTAAGTTTGAAAATTCTTTTATCAAGGTTAAGGGATTTGCTGAATGTCACAATGTCTGTTTTCTAAGATGAAAAGCTCAGTTTTCTGACTCTGGATTCTAGTCCCATTGCAATTCACTGTCTCCCATTTCCAATTACATGTAAGGCTGATTATTTGTCCCTAGACTAGTACAATCAAGAGATAGAATTGTATTCAGATTCTCAGAAGAAATGGAGCAGTGTTAACATGGAGTTATTTCCACCACACGTCTGGCTGCTATAGGTCTTCCGGGAAGAAATAGGAAGAAGAAAATCAATCAGCAAGCATTTATTAAGTACCTGTTATGTGCAAGGAGATACAAAGACAAAAATGAAATGTTTTGTCCTATAGGAGCCTACATTCTATTGGAGAAGGGAGACATGTAAGTATACATACCAGATCAATAAAAGGCAATATTGGGGAGGGGGGGTGGAGACACAATGGGATGTGATTCTGAGAGGTAGAGGGAAAGAGAGAGTCACTATGTTTTTGCTGCTCACCTTCCCATTCAGCTCCTCTTGCCAGATGCCTCTTATGCTATAATCTGTTTTCCTCCTCACCAAACATCAGGAGGGGATATTTTCTTTTGAACTAGGAGTTCATATGAACCTAGGCTCATAAGACTCAGTGCAGGAAAGGACTTTACAGATCATTCAGTCGATTCTACACATTTTACAGACAATGAAACTGAGATCCACAAAGGTGATTCTGACTTTCTCGATAATGTACATCAGACTCCACCTTTGTCCCTTTGTTCTGATAGGTCAGTTCTCACCTTGTCTTACCTGATCTCAAATTCCATGTGAATTCCCATTCACTTCCTGGGCTGGATACACTCAGGTTATCATCTGTTTCTCACCTCCTTTCCTCCAACACCACACCCCTTGGATTTTGCCTGGTTCTTCTGACTCTGAACAATGAACTTTCACCTTAAATTGCCTAGGATCAAGCCAACTTCATTAATGTGTCTTATTTCACCAAGTAAGGTGCTCTCTTACTTACCTGTGTCCCCAGATCTTAGCATAGTGCCTTCCATCTCATTCTGTGCCTGTCTTCTGAGGAGACAGAAGAGGTGCCTTCTTCCCAGCCATGAACATCCTCATGCCTGCTCATACCATTTATGTATCCCAGTGACTTTGAATTCCTGTAGATCCTCATCTTAAACCCATTCCTCACCCCATTTATCGCCAAATTGCTCATTTCCATCACCCTCAGTCCTCCAACTACACTCCACCTAGGTCTTGCACTCTGCTTCTTGGAATGAGTCCTGGAATCCCCTATTCTCATAGGCAACAAACTTTCCTTCATCTTAACTCTTTTCCTCTCCCATTCTTTTCATGTTAGTTCTTACTGAAATGTGGCTTCCTTCTGATAATACAGCTTTCTTGACCACCCTAAGTGGAATCAATACTACCCCTTCTCCCATTCTCCTCAGCTCAATGGTGGAGCAGAGCAGTTGGAATGCTCCTTCATCCTTGTCGCCACTTTCAGGTTCTCTTCTTTCTTTCATCATTCAGTAGCCCTTTTTCCTTTGAGGTTTATGATATTCATATCTACCACCTGACCAAAAGACTATTGTCTACACACCCCGTGGATCATTCCTCTTATTTGCTCATTAAGTTCAATATCTAGCTCACAATTTTTCTCTCTTCCCCAACTGTGTTCATACTAGGGGACTTCAACTTATCTGTTGATTTCCTTTCAAATACTCCAATCACTTAGTTCTTCAACCTCCTCACCACCCATTAGCTACTCCTGTACCCAATCTTAGGCATACACAAAGAAGGTTTTACCCTTGATCTTGCCATCACCTGCATATATACCACATCTGTGTTCAAGAATTCTAAAATTTCCTTATATGACTATAATCTATTGCCTTTTTACCTCTCCCTCTTGTATAACCTCATTCTCCCTTGTATAACGTTATTCTTCATCCTTACTATGAACTACAAACATGTTGACCCATTGGTTCTCTCTTAGTCCATCTCTCCTGTACATGCCTTTCTCTCCTCCCCATCTTGACTCCTTGATGAAGCTATTCAATGCTACATGTTCCTTCTCTCTTTAATAGCTAGCCCTCTTACCATATCATTGCTTATGTCCAGGCAAGCATTAGCGCTGAATCACTTCTGCCATTTTTAGCCTTTGCTGCTCCACACATACTGCTGAATGAAGACAGAAAATGACACAACTCTTCTGACGAGATCCACTACAACTTATATTATATAGTCTCAACTGCTACATACCCTCGTTGCTGCTAGGCAATTAGACCTTATGATTTAACTGTATGTTTTTACCTACCATACCTTCTTTAACAACTCACTATCCTAATCTTCACAGTAGCTCCTCTAAACCTTTTTACCCCTCCTCATGCCATGCATGGATCTTCCTTCCCCACTCTCTTAGCTGAGAACTTTGCCTCATATTTGTCCTCTTTCTCATCTCATATCACCCAGATAACTTCTGTCACTTTTTCATCCTTTACCCCTGTTTCACAACATAATGTGGCCTTACTCCTTACTATGGCTAAATCATTTTCTCATTCAGAAGACCACCTACAACAAGCACCTCTGCTTTATCTCTTCTCACTCTCTTTGTCATCCCTTGTAGTCTGACCTAGTGGTGGGGACCCTGCAGCCTCAAGGCCACATGTGGCCCTCTAGGTCCTCAAGTGTGGCCCTTCGACTGAATCCAAACTTCACAGAACAAATCTCCTTAATAAAAGAATCTGCTGTAAACTTGAACTCAGTCAAAAGACTGCACCCAAGGACTCTGACTCTGACCTTATCATTCTACTGAAGCTTCATTCTCTAAAGTTCCTAATGGTTTCCAAGTTGCCAAAACCAAAGGCCTTTTCTCAAACCTCATTATCTTTGACTTCTCTTTGGCAGCCTTTGACACTAGTGATCACTTTCTCCTTGATACTGTTTTCTTTCTGTTTTTGGGACACCATTCTCTCCTGGTTATATTCCTACCAACTGACTATTCCTTCTTAGTCTCCTTTGCTAGATCTTCTTCCAGATCACCTCTAACTGCAAATGTCCTTCAAAGTTCTGTCCGTGGGCCTGTTCTCCTCTCCCTTTATACTTGTGATCTCATCAACTCACCTCAATTTAATTACCATCCCTATGTTGATGATTCTGAAACGTATCTATCCTGCCCTAATCTCTTCTAGTGTCTTCTAATCTTGAGTCTCCAAGTACCTTTCAGACTCCTCAAAGTGGATGACCAGTAGATGTCTTCAGCCCAATATTTCCAAAACAGAACTCATCATCTTCCCTCCTAAACTCTCCCCTGCCTTACCTTCTATACCACTATGCCACTCTTACCCCCCTTTTCCAGTGTGTTGCCAAGTCTATCAGTTTTATCTCCACAGCATCTCTCAAATATACCCCCTTTTCTCCTCTGAAGCTGCCACTTCTGTAGTGCAGGCTTTCATCATCTCATGCTTTGAATAGTACAATAGCCTGCTAATGGGTCTGCTGGCCTCAAGTCTCTCCCCACTCCAATCCATTTTCCATTCAATCACCAAAGTGATTTTTCTAAAGTACAGGTCCAATCATATCACATACATGTGTACACACATGCATGCACACACACCACCACCAACTCACTAAATATCAGTGACTCCCTATTGTATCCAGGAGAAAATACAAAATGCCCTGTTTCACATTCAAAGTCTTTCGTAATTTAGCCCCCTCCTGCCTTTCCAGTATTCTTATACTATACTCCCTGACATGTATTCTTTGATGCAATCACACTAGCTTGCTAATTGTTCCATGGACAAGTTTCTCTCTCTCTCGGCTTTGGGCATTCCCACTGGCTGTTCTCCCATGCCTGGAATACTCACCCTCCTCCATTCTGATTACTAACTTACGTGATTTCTTTTAGTTGCCATGTAAAGTCCTATTTTTTACAGGAAGCCTTCACCACCTTACTTCGTGTGCTTTTTATTTATCAAGTATTTCCTATTTAATCCTGTATATATCTTGTTTTGTGCATTTTTATTTGCATGTCATTCCTCCCATCAGACTGTAAGCTCCTTGAGGACAAGGACTGTCTTTTACCTCTTTTTGCATTCTTAGCATTTTGCACAATGACTGACACAGTAAATGCTTAACAAGTGTTAATTGATTGACAAATGCTTTCTATCTGTTTATATCATCTATATGCTATAGATGATATAAATAATCCATACATACTATCTGATATACCTGTATGGTAAAATAATCTTTACAGACTTTGAATTCTAGGGAGGAGGGCTTAGATTTGAACTCAGGTTACCCGATTTAAGACACGGTCCTCTTTCTATTGCATAATACTTCTTGAAGATTCAAGTGGATCCAACTATTTTCCATGCTGCCCTTTCTTTGATCAGTAATATTCCTTATGCCTAGAGCAACTTCCCCCCATTTTTCCTGTTGAAATTTTCTTCATCCTTCAAGGTCTAACATGGGAAGACACTGTGTTCGTAGGTAGGATGAAGCCTTCAATGTTTCTCAATCCTCAGAAGACATCTCCACTTCCTGTGAACTCCATCTCTTGTTATTTTTCTCTCAATGCACTTAATACCTATTCTGTAGTCTATAAAACCAACAAATATTTATTAAGTATCTAAAATGTGGCAGGCACTTTAATACCTGGTATAGGTACAAATACAAAGAATTAAATTCTCTACTTACAAATGAGCTTATATTCTAAATGCATGAGTTAAGTACACATAAACTATATACAATATAAATATTAAGGGAATAGGTATATAGATGAACTCTGGCCTCCATGCAGAGGAAGACTGATTATAACTGTTCTCTCTGGGTTATAGAAGTACACCTGAGGGACTGTGGTGATTTTCTTTTAATATTATTAGACTGAATCTGCATTCTGGTGTGGTCTTCCCACCATAAATGACCAGTGATTAACATCCTAGTTCTTTCTAACCAGTTTACACTGATTAGCTTTTAAAAAGAGATATTCACTATGAAGATACTCCAATAACTTAAGTACAAAATTTCGCCTCCTACTCTTAATACCTGAGGGATACAATCTTCTTATATCATCTCAGTCTTTGGAAGACTCAGACAACACATTTTTTACTTAGCATTGGTCCATTCAGTCCACATTCACATAGAACATCATTGCTGGGTGATTCCTCACTAGCTAGTGCTAGTCTGGGTTCTGAAGGTCAGTTTGTTACCCAGAGGTCCTCAGTGCTCAACTGACTTGCTAAAAAATGTATCATAGATTTGACCCCCAGATTTTGGGTGACTGAGTCCCTTGACCTTTTGAGGCTCGTACAATGTCATAGCCATCTTTAATCTCAATCACCTAAAGATTGGAAGGTAAATACTGCAAGGCACAGTGGAGTCCTATATTCCCAGGCCATTCTGACCTACCCAGGTATCCAGGGTCACACAGCTAGTAAGTGTCTGAAGCCAGATTTGAACTCATGAAGATGAGTCATCCTGATTCCAAGCCGTATTCTATTTGCTGTGCTACCTAGTTGCCCCATAAAGGGAACTTTATAGGCTGTCTAACCCAAACTCCCTCCCTGTTACATAGATGAGAAAACTGAAGTCCAGGATGCTTGTGATTTGTCTAAAGTCACACAATTAGTATTTGGGAGAACTGGGATTTGAACACAAGTCTTTTGACTCTAATTCAGTGCTATCGGAATTTCACAGTAATGAAAGTCTGAAACCGAACTTAAAGGTCACCTAGTCTATTTAGAACTCATTGACCTGTGATTGTCTAGAGTAGCAGGGAAAATGGAGAGAACCGTGTTTGTGCTCATTGATCAGGAAACTTGATAGGCCGTTGACTTCAAAGAAAATGGTGCCTGTGATGGATAAATGCTACTTGCAAGCCTTATAACAAATGACTGAGAAAGCTGTTGTGAAGCATGTATGTGTCAAACATTGTGCTGTGTGTTAGGTATAAATATATAAAAGGAAAGACAAGCCTTGTTCATAGAGCAGTTTCATTCCAATGAGAGGGACAATGTTATATGGAAGTAGCATCCAGGAAGAGATATTTTGTTTTAGAAAATTGTAGGAATGGTGATGGAGCCATAGGGGAATAGAATGACATACCTTTTCTAGTAGCAGTATCAGTATTGATTTAATCATGGTCCCATAATTTGAAAGTTTGGGGTAAGGGAGACTGAGAGTACTGAAGATACTGGCAGGGTGACTGGTAAGTGAAGCTTTATTCTGAGGGTCCAAATGTAGTGGAATTGTATTTAGATAGTCTACCTATAGTGAGCCATGTGAGACACTCACCAATCAATGCAGGGGGAGTTCCAGGGTGAGACTTGGGGAGGCAAAAGGTTTAAATCCTCCAGTCTATGGCTCTTGGTCCTGGCAGGAAGGTGACTGAGGAGGAGGTGGCTGGGCATTTTCTTCTCTAACTTGCTTGTAACTTGTTTCCTCTAGTAGAAGTTTCCTATGACATCAGTTAGACTCATCTCTGGCTTTGGGGGCTCTGTTTCACCAATTCTCAAGTTATGGACTTGAGATAAAATATATATTTTATGGCCTCAGAAGACAGATGATAAAACACATCCAGCTCCTTTCAGGAGAGAGGTGGCAAAGTATAGGCATAAAATATTGATTATGCTGGCAGACATACTATATTCCTTTTCCTTAACTATTTTTTCTATGATATAAAGGAGAATTTACTGGAGGCACAGCAAATTGGGAAAGAACTGTGATGTAAGAAAAGGACATCAATAAAGCTTTAAAATAATATATGTAGTTAATGAAAATACATTTTTTTCATAAATGCATGTATGCATCTTGACTTTGTGCCCAACTTGGGAATGATGAAACATGGTAGGCAGTATCTTTGGTCCATTATAAATGTCATAGACACTACATTGAACAGTTGGTCAATTAGGGATTCTATATTAAGGTTTGAGGTGGCCAGAAGTTCAGCTTTGACAGGCAATAGATTGAGCCATTCATTCATGACCCTTCATGTCATATGACTTAGCAGATTGGATCTCTTAACAGATTGGATTTCAAAAAGCTTTGGTGGTGTCACATATGCAATGGGGTAGATTCCACGGATACATCTCTCAACCCTTCTTTGACTTGCTAGTTAGTATTTTGAGAAGGTCTATAGTGAAAAAGTTGAAATTCTTGACTCAGCTAGATTAATCCTTGAGTAACAGAAAAAAATTCATTGTCAGAACCATCTTGAAGCATTTCTAGGCCTGCACTCAAACAAAGCCTTTCTGGCATGGTAGAGCTTGTCCAATATTACAGTCTATTAGTATGGCCATTGAGAGTCCAACCTCATCTCCATGCAACAATGAAGCATTAGAGTAGGTGGAAGTTACCTAACACCGAACTATCCAAACCATTTGACCTTGCAATTAAACCTCTAAGCAAATATTCCAGTGAGATCAAGGGAAAGGTTCTGTATATAACAAAATATTCATAGCATCGTTCTTTGTGGTAGCAAAACAGTGGGTCCAAAGTAGATGCCAATCATTTTGAAATGGATGAATGAAGTTATAGGAAAATGGAGGACATTGATATTGAGGAGAAAGAGACCTTAACAACTACGTGGTGCAATTCATTTTATAGATTAGAAAATAAACCAGAGGAAATCGCAGGAACTGTCTAAAGTTACACCTGCAAGAAGTTCTCAGAGGCAGTATTTGGACTCAGGAACTTTAACTACAGATCCATTACTGTTTCCACTATGCCATGTTATCTTACCTGATTGTCCTATGTATTTTATTAAGTACATTACCTTATAATATTACTTTACCATATAAGGTTCCATAGAATGGGTAGGGTGACAAAAGGAGGACTTCTCACTTTTCATGATTTAACTCAGTGCTTTGTTGGAGTTTAGATAAGATGGGAGGGGTGGAGTTTAGAGAAAAAGAATATTCATTGCTCCCCACTATAATACACCAGTCTGACTAGTTCAACACTTAGCAGCAACTAAGAACATAAACATATGAAAGTTTTTTTTCTTCTGTAGGAGACACAATTTCATAAAATGGCTATAGGGATGGAGTAGGAAGAGAAAACATAACTCTCTTGTACCTGAGACACTTTACTTATGGCTTGTGTTCCTGATGCATTGAACATGTTAGCACTCATTCAGAACTCTTTCTGTGCTATGATTATCTGGCAAAATTGATTTCTAGGTACATCACAAGTTAAAGGGAACAGTCTCTTTGATATTGATTTTAAAGAAACTAAAAGACCACAGGACAATTATAATCAGGCACTTTGATGTCCTCATGATTGAACATAAGTCACTTTTCTTTACTGAGGTATTACAAAGGTAGCACCAACCTAGAGCAATATAATTAAATAAATAGTGAACAGCTCTCTATTTTTATAATACTAAAAAAATCCCTATTTCTGCAGATTCATCTATTGCTTTCACCCCGAGGTGCTAATAATGAAAAGTCATTGCTGAGTTTTGCTAGAGAGACTTTCAACTTGGGTAAGTATGTTTATTTAGGCACACATGAATGACATTACAGTAGGTGAGAGGGGGCTTAGAGACCATCCCACTAAACTGGATATGAGCCTTAGGATCTTTGTTTATGGCCTTAAATTGCAAAACCTTACATAGAAACTATTTGCTATTCAATTTCTGGGGGGCAGGTGGATAGCGCAGTGGCCAATGTGCTGGACCTGTAGTTAGGAAGACTCATCTTTGTGCATTCAAATCTGGCCTCAGGCACTTACTGGCTGAGTGACCCTGGATAAGACATTTAAGCCTATTTACCTCAGTTTCCTCATCTTTAAAATAAGATGGAGAAGGAAATGATAAAACACTTTCTTATCTTTACCATACCCTAAATATGGTCACAAAGACATGACTGAAACAACTGAAAATCAGGAGGTAGCATATGGAAGGAACACTTAAATTGGAAAATTTGTAGACCTTTATTCAAATCTTACCTTTAATAATAATTAATAATAATAGACAACATTTTATAGGTCTCTAAAGTTTGAAAAGAGCTGCAGTTTATTATCTTTTTTATACTTAACAGCAAATCTGGGATGTAGATGTTATTGTTATCCCAATTTTATGAATGGGGAAACCAAGACTGGTCAAGGTTTAATGTCTTTCCCAGGGTCACACAGCAGAGGATGGATTCAAACTCAAGTATTCCAACTCTAAGTCTAGCACTCTGATCACTATACCATGTTTTTGTTTCTGCTACTTGTGTGACTTGGGGAAAATATTTTAATATCTGTAGCCCTACATTTTCTTTTTTGCTTTTTGGAGGGCAATTGGGGTTAAGTGACTTGCCCAAGGTCACACGGCTAGTTTTTGTGTTAAGTGTCTGAGGCCAGATTTGAACTCAGTCCCTACTGACTCCAGGGTCAGTGCTCTATTCGCTGTACCACTTAGCTGCCCTACATTTTCTCATATAGAAAATTAGGGATAAGGCTCCCTAGATGATTGTTCAGGCACCTTGCAGTTCTAAATCTTATGGTTTTATTATCCTATGGTCCTAAAAATGGGGGAACCAGGTGATAATATAATAAAGTACTTTGGAGGCATGCTGAGGTTCAGCTTTTAAAGCCCTTTATGATCTGGTTCCAGACTACCTTTCTATGCTTATTACATATCAACTCCCTCACATACTTTCTTCTGGCCAAACTGTCTAATTTACTCTTCCTTTTACATGAAATTTAATTTTCTATCACAGAATCTTTGCATGAGCAGCCCATCTCTCAACATGTTCCTTCACTTCTGCCTCTTAAAATCCCTAGCTTCCTTCGAAGCTCAGCTTGAATATTCCCTTCTACATGAAGCCTTTCCTGATTGCCAGCTACAAGTGCCTCCAAATCTTAAAAAAAAGAACAGAAAAAGGAAGAAAATTATCTTGGTTTACTTTGCATATATTTGGCATTTACTTATGTGTGTGATCTTTGTTTCTCTTATAGATTGTCAACTCTTGGAGGTAAGAACTGTTTTGTTCTGCATTGTGTCCCCAGGACTCTACACGTTATAGATGTCTTTTTTTTCTCTTTTCGACTTCGTCTCCTCCATGCTGCATTCCATCAGCTCCTTAGTTAATTCACATTAAACATTTATTTATAGAAACTACAGGGACATCTAGTGGACACAGTGGATAGAGAAAATTGGGTCAGGGATACCTGAGTTCAAATCCTGACTAAGATGCTTACTAGTTGTATGACCAAAGGCTAGTCACTAAGCCACCCTTTGCCTCAGTTTCCTTATGTGTAAAATGGAGGTAAGAAAAATACCTGTTATTAACTCCCATGGTTGTTGTAAGGATGAAATTTTATAATATTTATAAACCTCAATGTACTCTTTTTCTTTATTCTTATTATTGCTATTATTATTAGCATGTGGCCCAGTTGATTGAAAGCTGATGCCAGACTCAGGAAACCTGGAAGGAGAAGCCCCAGCCCCACTTCTGACATGCTCACACAGGAGAGATTATTTAATCAAAATAATAGTAACTAATTATAGTACTTTTATGTTTAAAAGCACTTTACATGTTATCTCTTTTGAACGTCACAACAACCCTGTAAAGTAGGTGGCATTATTGTTCTTACTTTACAAATAGGCCTGGGAGAGGTTACATGACTTGCCCAGTCACACAGCTAAGTAAGTGTCTGTGGCAGTTTTGGAACTCAGCTTTTCTTGACTCCAAGTCTAGCTGCCTAGCTGTCACTTAACCTTTCAGTGCCTCCAGGGAATTTTTTATGAATATAAATTACAGAACAGTTGCTGATTTACATTGACAGACATAATCCTTTTAAGATAATCTTCCATTTACACAATATATCTCACATGTACAATTTATTTTCATGTTGTCTCCTCTGTGACAATGAGAGTTCCTGAGTATGAGAAACTATTTTTAAACAGTGCTTGTGTGTGTGTGTGTGTGTCTGTGAGTGTGTGTGTGTGTATGTGTGTACTAGTATTTACCACCGTGTCTGGTTCCTAATGCTTGCTTATTAATGGACTAATAGTCTTTCTGATTTTGATATTGGTTCTTGATCCGCTATATCTAATAATCTAAGAAAATACCTAATCTGTATTAATCAGGCAAATGCAAGGAGGCATCATGGCAGGGTTAAATCTTAAAGAAAAAGAAGCATTTCTGAAAGCAAAGACTAAGGTTGGGATTCTGCAATGGAATTCATTACAGGCCGAGGGATATGTGTAAATGCCTCTAGGAGTATAGGTAATAGAGGGCAGGATCAGAATGTCTTCATTTGCTGAAGTCATCTTGTATATATTAGGCACATAATAAGTGCTTTTTGATTGATATTATGCACATAATACATTGTGCATGAAAGGACCAAGAAGAATCTAATATCATGACTTAAAGACAAACTACCCTATTGCCCAAGACATTTAGGCCACAGAATTCAAGATAATACTGTATCTCATCAGTGATATCATCAAAGCGCCTAAAAAATGAAGGTGTCTCCATTACTCCCAATGAAATAAGTGAAATAAAAGGGCCAAGAATTTTTATGTAATTTCATTTTGAGTCCAATTTTCATTTCTATTTTAAGCTTTAGATGCATATCAACAGAAATGACAAATAGTTAGAAGCCATTTTATGGGAACAATGTTATGCTGGGAAGTGGAAAAGTTTGAGTAGCTGCCTGACAAATGAATAAGGGTGATGTTTTCTGAATATGACCATCATTTGTTATTGAGTGTGAAAGTAACTCAGCCCCCATAACCACATGTATATTGGCCCAGTTAACAGGCTAAGAGATTTTATCTAATACTTCTGTTTTCAGAGAAACTTGTTGCCTTCGTTCTAATTCAGCAAACATTTATGAAGTACCTATTAAGGGCAAAGCGATTTTGTTGTCATTGGGCATTCAGTATGAACATATTCTCTGTCAATACACATTGGCATCTATTCTATATCTTACAGTTTTAAAAGAATGACTGGGAGATATTAAGAAATCAAGTGAATTTCCCAGAGTGCGACACCTAGTATGTGTCACAATCAAAGACTTGAAGCCAGGTTTAACTGGCTTCCTAACTCTCAAGCCAGTTTTCCATTACCTGGGCCACCCTGCTCTGTAACTGTCTATTTGCAGGGGTGAAGGGACCAGGAAGAAGGGAAGGGAACAATCATGTAAATAGTGCCAGGCACTGTGCTAAGTACTTTACAATAGCCCTGCAAGGTACTGCTATTATCTCTATTTCATAGTTGAGAAAATACAGGCAAACAGAATTTAAGTGACTTGCCCAGAGTCACACAGTTAATGAGTAACTGAGGCTGAATTTTGAACTCACATCTTTCTTCTGACTTCACTCCTGGGGCTCTATCAACTGTACCACCTAACTGCTCCTTAGACGGAATGGACCTTTAATTTCTACTCACAGATGATGGAATTCCCTTAACCAATTTAGGTCAAGTCATTTTATGAAACTTATAGTCTTAGAGAATTACCTAGATCACTGTTAAGGTTAGTGACTTGCCAGGGGTCACAAAGTAGGTATAATAGGCCAGACTTGAGCTTAGATCTTTCTGGCGTTAAGAGCTAAGTTCTTTATCCACAAGTCCATATTGCTTCTCTATAGTTATAAATATATGTCTAATTTCTGTTAAGTGAATTCTGGGAGGTATCCTGGAGGAGTCGGACCTTAAAAGAGAAGTAGCATTTCAAAGGGAAGATGGAGGGGATTAGGGAATGGAATGCATTCCAGGTATAGGACTGTGTACAAATGGCCAGAAGTAATAGAGGGCAGGACAGGATTAGGGAACTACAAGTCTTACGTTCTGACTGACCAAATAAGATAACATTTATAAAAGCACTGAGCAAAGTGCTCGTCAAATAGATGCTTTTAAAATTATTTTTACTACTTTTGCTTTCCTCTCTCCTTTCCTCTTTGTCTGGAAAGGTAGATTGGAGCTGGACTATGAAGGGCCTTGAATGGTAGAATAAGGAACATAATTAATGACCATGCATATAGTTTCTCACATACCACTTCTGCACAGGTTAATGGCTAATGATCATGAACAGATGGATCCTTTACCACCTCTTGTTACTAAAGTTTGGAATAGGAATGCTGAATACAATGTCTTCCTGTTGTGTTTCTTATTCAACTCCACATGAAAAATGACTAGGTGGGAGTAAGTATTCGGTAAGCATTTAGAAAGTATTTAATTTTGAATATATTGGACAGAGTTCCAAAAACTGGTTGCTTTGAGATATATTTCCTTTGGATAGAGGCTGGGCCAAGATGGCAGCATAGAAGCAGCAAAGTTTCACAGGTCCCATACAGCCACCCTAAATACCCATAAAATATTACTATAAACAAATTTTAGGGCTCCGAAACACACAAAAATACAGAAAA
>CM053599.1:60083644-60100824 GCA_028646575.1 Pseudocheirus occidentalis
TTTTGGATCAGGTACAATTACAATCAGGTAATTCTCCAAAGAATACTGGAGCATAGCTATTGCTGGCCCTGACATATTTCCAAATGATGAATTGTATGACTACAGCATGTTGAATGTGTTCTTGTGTTCTTGTGCCTCCCCAGGTAAACCAACTGGGTATGATTTCAGGACTTACCTATGGGTTAGTGCTTCAGATCAAGGATATGGAGAGTGTAACATCTGCTAGGATTTCAGAAAGAAATGGATAAATAATGTCTTGGTAAAAATGAAGTAAATGGATCCAATTTAGTTGAGTAAACATAAAGAAGTCCAATAAAACAAAAGAAAATGAGTTTTTTTAAAAAGTAGGGCATGGAAACTATCTTAAATTTCCATAAAACAGGCTAACTTCATAAAAAACCATATGTGAAGAGATCTTAAACATTGATAGAAGTCAGACTATCTAGTTACCACTCTCTAACAGATGCCTTAGAAACTTTTTCCCCCAATTTTTTATTTATACATTTTCAATTACTACAACACAATTATGATTACAGAGCAAAATGCCACCCCAAACAGATGTCAAATGTTCTTAATAAAACCATTCTGTAATTCATCACTGTGTCAGAACGTATATATATAAAAAAAGAAAATATCGAAATGCTGTCAAGCTCATTGCCTCTGCCAAGAGGCTTTACCCATTTCCCAGTAGTCACTCTAATTCGTTATGCTTTTTGTCTCTTGAGTAGCAATGGTAGCTGGATTTAGTGAGAGTAATTGGGAAAATGGATTACAAGTGAGAAATTTTTTACATAACATTTTCTTACTCTTCTGTATGTGTCTCTCTTTATGTAGATATGGATCTATTATATACATTCTACACAATTAATAAGAAAAATTTCCAACCATTAAAAGACATATAAGATCAGTCCTCTATAAAATATGGATGTCTTTAAGATGCTTTTAAAACATATAGCTTCAGTGGCATCAATAATGTCAAGATGACTTCAGTGGTGTATGTAGGTTGAAATTTGGGGGTACTTTTTTCTTCCTCTTTTCTGAGTTACATGCATGACCATTATAATGCTGATTAGGTATGACTTTCAGTGACTTAGTACTTCAAACATTTATTAAACACCCACAATATGAAATGCACTGTGTTAGTTGATTGAGATACAAAGATGAATGAAATGCTTCTAGGCCCAAAAGAGTTTATTGTCATCTGTTGCACGTGGGTGGGGATACGATGGTGGATTTGCATGGTAGATGTAGGAAAACCCACAAAGGCTGAAGATGAAATATTGTGTCCAGAGCACAGCTAGCAGGTCACTTGGAATAGAATGGAGACTGAATATGGGGAAATAATATTAAAAAAGTTTGAGTGGTAGGTAGTGTTTGTATTGTGAAACACTTTGAATGTCAAGTTGAGGATGGCTGGAAATTGTAGCTATATGTAATATGGAAAGACTGCATAAGAACTATAGTTTTGTATAATTCTTAAAGAAAGTATAGGCAGGAGTCAATGTCTAGGAAAAAAAAAAGAAAAATGTGGTCTTGATGAGAAATATGCAAAGTGGAATTTTTCCCCCAACTACTTATTGGAATAGTAATAATCTCATGCAAAGAAATCATATGTTAGTTCAGAAGCTTCTGCTCTATTGGATCCAAATGGAAACTTGACTTTTCCTTTCTAGCCACTCTTCTTAAAATATCAAACAAATTCTGATTTATAGCTGTGGTGTCAAAAGTAAAAATTAACCTTTTCTTTCATAGTAAGTCAGTTGTTTGTGAATTGAAAGACTGAACTGTAGCATACAGTCTGCTGAGTTCATTGTTATTAATCCATGTGATGGATTTCTGTTGCCAAGACTTCACATTATTGGCCAACCCCTCATGCGCTAGCCAGACTGAGATTTTAGTCTTTTGGGTTGGCCATCCCCTGTGATTATGGGGGTTTTGAGGAGTTACTCTTCATCATAACACAGAATGAAATATTAATTAGAATTTGACTTTTGGAATGTCTTATTTGACAAGATTAATTATAACATTTGAAGACTGGAATTGCCATTAGAAAAATCCTGTAGACATCACTTTTTCTGAGAGCTATAACTGAGCTTTCTTGGGTATATTGCTTTTCATTCTTAAAAAATTAAACATGTAAGAGACAACCTCCAAAACCTTTTTTATTTTTATTTTTTTGCTGTTGGAACACGTTTGTATCTTTTGCCTTTGTTTCCTTAATTGCCATCACCTCACTCTCAAGATGTAAAATTTATAGAAATTTAGAAACCGAAACGTTTTAGGTGGGGGATGGTTTACTTTTTGGTTTGTGAAGAGGGCAAGATAAATGAAATCTTAGGAAAAAATTAAATATATGTGATAAACTTTTCTCACATACTCTAATTCTGATGAGATAGTATGGTATGTGTATAGAGAGACCTTGGTACAAAAGAGCTGAGTTCAAGTCTTGCTTTTTGACACATAATGTCAAGATAGGTCAATCAATTCTTAGTGCTCAAGAAATTTTCTAACGAATTAATGAACATATGGAAAGCACTCACTACATGCTTACTATGTGCTGAGCACTGAGCTAATCATTGTAGGAAGAACAGAAAAAAAACAAGATAGTCCCTGTTTTGAAGTAATTCATACTGTAATTGGGAGATCCAACATATTAGAGTTCAACTGGAGGGCAGATGGAAAGTCCAAGACATTCTGAAGGGACAGTCAAAGGTCTAATGATAAGAACCAGGAATCCTTAGACCAAAGAGCAGTGCTTGGGTTTCTCAAGTGTGAAGTGGGAGACACATAGTCAAGACTTAGAGAACCTTAGGACTCACGTGGTAGGAGTGGTAGGTCACCGTATCACTGAAAAGATTAGAGTTGGTGACTGCTAGCTTATCCAAAGAGAACTACTGTGCTTGCTTAGGAATATCAAGTGAATCTTAGATATTCATTAAACTTTCATTTTTAGCATATTGTACTTAAAAGCACAGTTTATTTGGAAAATATTTCCAAATTTGATAATTGAAATTACATTTATATTTAAAGATTATGACTAACATGTGTAATGGTTATGGGATTTGAAGATCTTCCATGCCCCTTGAACTTACTGACATAGCAAGAAGGGGTAGAGCAAGAAAAAGCTGAAAGTTAAGCTAGAGTCTGTGGAGTGGTGACTAGAAGCAGCAGGCAGTGGCAACAGCTGTGGTTACAGTGTGAACTCCCTCTTTTAAACCAGCCAGAATCTCTGCTAAGGACTCCTACTGAGGACTGCTGGGGGGAGGGGTGAGAGCTGATAAGAGCAAGCTGCCTGGATGCTGAGCAGTTGTTGTGAGTGAGGAGAGGAGGATCTTTGCCTGAGATAGCCTGTCCTGTTTTGAAGGCTTGAGAATGTGGGTGTTTACTACATTAACTATATGTGCCAACTTCATAACTACTGTGATGACTTTGACTTTCTGGTTTTGGGACTCAGGTTTTTTTGGTATTTGAATAAATGTTCTAGCTATATTTCCCATGTAGAGAGCCTGTAATGTTTTGTGATTAATAACCATATCAGCATATTTATAGTTGCTGTAGGCATTGTGAATACTGCATTGTTGATACAACATGTTATGCTGCTGAATAATTTTTTAAACTACAATTGGTATTCATCAATGATGAATATTCAAATACAAACAAAAATTAAGATGATCATATAGAAAACCATAAACTATTTATAACTTCTTTTAATGTCTATATTAACTTTCACAAGACAGCTTAAAATTTCTTATTTGCCTGTGTTAAATTTATCTATAAATAAATATTTATTAAGCACCCACTACATGCCAGGCACTGTACTACTCCCTGTGGATACAAAAAGAGGCAAAATATAGTATCTTCCCTTAAGGAGATTATATTCTAATGGGAGAGACAACATGTAAAGAAACATACAAAGCAAGGTATATAAAGAATTAAAATGAAATCATTAACAGAGAGAAGGTACCAGAATTAAGAGGGATGGAAAGGTTTTCTATAGAAGCTAGGATTTTGTTGGGGCTGAAAGGAAAGCAGGTAGGTCAGCAGTCAAAGTGGAGGAGGGAAAGCACTGTAGCCATGGTTGCCAGCCAGAGATGCTCAGAGTGTCTGGTTAATGGAGTTTAAAATGTCTAATGGATATCCACTTTGAGACATATGAAAGGGAGTAGGAAATGCAAGCTTGGAGGTCAGCAGAGATATTGGGGATGTATAGATAGATTTGAGATTCATCAGAATTAAGGATATTAAGTCAAAGGGGAGCTGATTAAATCACCAAGTAAAGTAGTTTAGAGGGGAAAAAGAGACCCCATGACAAAATCCCTAAGGGACACCTATAGTTAGAGAGCATGACCTGGAGGAGAATCCAGCAAAAGAGACAGAGAAGGAATGATCAGATGAATTGGATGAGAGTCAGAAGAGACTGGTTTCCCAAAACCATAGAGAGAAGAGAGTTTCAAGGAGCCACTGATCAGTAGGATCAAAGGCTGCAGAGAGGTCAAAGAGAATGAGGATTGAGAAAAAGCCACTAGGTTTATTAAGTAAGAGATCACTGTAACTGGAGAGAGTATTTTTGGTAGAATTATAAGATAGGATGATGAATTCCAAAGAGTTAGGAAGAGAGTAGGCAGAAGGAATATAGAAACATCTATTGTAGATATCCTTTTAGAAGACTAGCTACTAAATGCAGAGGAGATATACAATGACAGAGGGCATGAAAGGATCAAGTGAAGTTCTTTTTTCATGATGGTAGATATGGGCACATTTCTAGACAACAGAAAATGAAACAGTAGGGAGGGAGAGGTTAAAAATAAGTAAAAGAATGGGGATGACAGAAGGGACAACCCTTTGGAAGGGATGAGATAGAATGGGATTGCTTGAAGAAGTAGAGTGGGTAGCTTTGATAAGGAATAAGGACATGTCATTTTGTGAGATGGGCTGAAAGAGGAGAAAGTGGCAGGAGGCACCTGAATGATAGGAGATGAGGAAGAGGGGAGAAGAGGAAGTTCATGATAAGTGGCCTCAATTTTTTTTTCTGTAAAATATGAGGCAAGGTACTCCACTAAAATAGTGGGGAGATGGGGAGCTGTGGGAGGTTTGAAGGGAGATGAAAAGGTTTGGAAGAACTGCTGTGGAGAGCGGGATGATGAGTTCTCCTTTGAAATCCTTTTCTCTATAATTTTTTAGATCTTGTTACTATGATTATCATTATATTCTATAGTCAATTAGCCTATTACATTTCTGATTCTGCTTTCCTTACTTTGAATGACTTCATAGGCTTTCCTTTATAGTTTTGTATTTTTAAATTTGTCCTTTTTCCCCTTTTTGTTATTATCTTTCAATTTTTACTCATGTCTATAATCTTCTCTGGAAAATTCCCCCATGCTCCTATGCAGATGATCAACCCAACTGTCTAGAATGTATAGTCAGTGTCCAGGACACTTAAGGGTAGGGATTTTCTGATGGTGACAAAAGGAGCAATCATAGGGCCAGTAATGAAACATAGGTCATGTGACTTCAGAATCTCATGCCTTGTCCAACAAACTTCCAGCCTTTGCCACATGGTCTCTTGCCTTTTTAAACGAAATTTGGATTACATGGTCTCTGCTGGTCCATTCATCTCAGAGCTTCTATAAAATGGAAAATGCCTGTTCTTAACGCAGGAATAAACAACAACAAAAATAACAAAACTTGTTGGTAATCAACTGTGAAATTGTATATTTTGCTCTAAGTGACCATATGTGTTTTTGGTGAGTTTTCCACCCTATGACAAAAACCCTTTATGGGATCAGATGTAATGACCCACAAGTGGTTTTTACCTTATAATGTTTGTAAACTCAGATTCCTAAAATAATTTTAACCTTCCCCAGTGAAAATTTAGGGATATTTTTTCAGTCTGCAAAATCATATCATAAGTAAACTAGCTCTGAAAATTTTGCCTGCACTATCTGATGTGACTAGATATTGCACTTGCAGAATCTGTCTCTTTCAGATGGAAGTGCCCTTCATGTTTCACCCCAGCAAATACCTGGTTGGTGCGCATTCTCCCTGCGACACAATCTGTCACTGCCAAGAAGACAATATCCTCTGAAAGTGTTGAGAGGAATTGATGATATGTGGCTCTCCCATTCTTTCCTTTCTTGTATAACCCCAAAGGGAACTGGATCCTTATATAGATACAAAATTTGGTAAGGACTTTTCATTCTTTCCTCGCATGTTCTTCCAGTTCTTCTTCCCTGTTGTTTAAAGGCATTTTAATTCTGGTTTACCACCATTTCCCATGCTTTCTAAATGGTTCTTACATTGCTTTTGATTATTTTATATTTCATATACCCAGTTTAATGTTATTTAATCTTCCTCGTGCTTCTAAAAATGGTCTTTTCATGTAAGTCCTAAAGAAAAATGATCTCAAGTTTCCTATATCTATTATTTCTTTTTGACACATTTAACTTTACTATCAGAGTTATGTGAAATGAAAAACAAAGGGGCAGATAGGAGGTACAGTAAATCGAGCACCACTCTTGGAGTCAGGAGGATCTGAGTTCAAATCTGACCTCAGACACTTAACACTTACTAGCTGTGTAACCTTGAGCAAGTCACTTAACCCCAATTGCCATGCCTTTCCTCTCCAAAAATACAAAAAAAAGAAATGAAAAATAAGACACCAAAAAATAGTATATACGTTGAAGTTCACATGTCACAAAACAAATGGGTCAACTCAGTACTTCCCAAGCACTTTGTTTGGGCCTCACTTTGCGCTGTCACTGAAGAAGGTACAAAAAATGTTGTAGGCATGGAGCTGATTTTCCGTAATTTAACTAGGGAAAATATTTATATTCATGAAATAATTAAGGCAGAATGCAAATTAGACTTAATCATGTATTACAACGTATATAGTTCAAATGAGAAATGCTCAAGAGGCAACAGATGAGAAGTCCTGAACTACGAATTGTCTCACTATGTTCTGTTCTGGTCAGACTACATCTATGATATTGCTTTCATTCTGTACTTCACTATTTTAGCAAGGACACTGATCAGCTAGAGAATGTCTATGCCATAGTAATGAAAAACCTCAATATAATGTCAAAAAAGAATGTTGAATGTGGAAGGAACTGGGAATATTTAGCCTGGAGGCAGGAAGACATAGGAATCATGAGGAGAGTCTCCAAAAGGGTGATTAGACTTGTCCTAGTAAGTGTATAGATCTTGAAACAATGCACAGAAGTTATAAAAAGACAAATTTGGGCTTGATGTCAGAAAAAATATCCCAACAGAGCTATTCAAAAGTGGAATTGAGAGGTAGCAGGTTCTAGCTTATTGGAGATCTTTAAGCAAAGGCTGTTTGGTGACTTGCTGATTATGATGCGGGTTGCTGGTTCCCAATGTTTTAGTTACACTAAAACCTTTCATCAACAACTGCAACCACAGCTACAACCACAACCACAACCACAAAACAGTGGCAATAAAAATGAATAATTTAATATGATAATGGGATATGATAAAAATATATTACATATAATATATTCTAAAATAATAAAATGTATCTAATAATATAAAATACAATAAATAATTAAAATTTAATAAAAATGATAGTTAATCAGAATAATTTTAAAGGTTATTCATAATATTCTTTTATATTTATTCATTAGGTGGTTGTACTAATGACAATTCTGACTTTCCCCCAAAAAAGATTCAAATTAAAATTTATATTTTATTCTTATAAAATATAAACTTTTATTCTACCTATAATTATGAAAACTCCATGAATAAAATAAAACAAATTTTTTAAAAATGAAATTTTTATGTGGGATTTTCTGTAAGAATTAAAAGAATATCCAGCAAGACTCCATGCACTTCCTATTACTAGGAGACTTCATATTATATTTATTTTGCAGATATTGTCAAGTGTAAATAACTTTTAAATAAAATAAGTTAGAGTTCGGAAGATATTTAAAAGAATACAATAATTGTACATGAAAATAATTTTAATGTTTGAATCTTTATTTGAACAAAGGTTTGCAGTATTTTGCTCAACACTAGACAAACATTCTGAAATCTAGGTCCTTGTGTTTATTTCTGAATTTTCATTTAAAACAAGAATAAGATAAAAATTCTTACTCCTACAAATATGTGGTGGAAAATGGTAGGAAAATTTTTAAAAGCTCATTTGCTGAGAGGTGGAAATTCAGTTTTTATTTTTAGTCACCTAACTAACTTTTCTCTTGACTAGTGACACATATTGTATTGAATGATAAATACACTTATCCCAATTGCATATATATATATTTATATATACATATATGTGTATATATATATTTAAATTTTTATATATAAACCAATTTTTGTCTTTTCTGATGTTATTTTCTTTTGTACCACTAGCTCAATGACTACTCTTGCACAGAAACTCTACTGACTGATTCATTAGTATTGCTAACCACATCACTTGAAATTTTGCAAAATAGAATAAGAGTAGCATAAGTGGAAGGAAAGTTTAAATTGGAAAACAATCTGAATACTGAAATGAGGGGAAATATAAGGTTTGTTTCCGTAGAACATTTGTGGAAATGTCTCATGATTTCAAGATGGCTTGTAATTCAAATACTCAGTGATCATGGTTTTTAAACAACCTGACATTTGTGCTTTAGGAGTGAAAACATTCATCATATCTTGATCATGTTATTACCCATGTGATGAGGTATGATTATAGGGTAACAGAGGAGAATGACAGAGCTACTCTGGCACAGTCTACAAAATATAAATGAGAATATGCACATGTGTTATATGTCTGGTCATTCCTTGGGAATCCATTTGCACTTGAATGCCAATCCCTTGTGGTGATTTGAAAGCAATCTGATAAAAGATTGAGAAACTGTAAGAATATGTCACACTTAGACATAAGAGCTCAGAGTTTAATATATTCATTGCATGAGCACAAAAATCATTGAGTGCATGATAGCGATGGCTTTAAATGACTGGCAGAACAAACCTATAATGCTTTAAATGTAGACATTCTTCGGGAGTTACCTGGCACAGTGGATAGAATGTTGGACCTGGAGTCAGGAAGACCCATTTTCCTAAATTCTAATCTTATCTCAGATACTTATTAGCTGTATGTCCGTGGGCAAATCATTTAACCCTACTTGCCTCAGTTTCCTCATCTGTAAAGAAAATGGCAAACAGCTCCAGTATCTTCACCAAGAAAACCTTACTTGGGGTCATGAGAGTCAGACATGATTGAAATAGTCAACAGAAAATAGTAAACAACAAAAACATGCAATATTGTCCAAAGTCAATATTTTATAGCATAATTGGATTCTTATTTACTGCTTAAGGCCATATTAAAAAAAGTATTAGCAAGAACTTGTAAACCTAAAAGTTGTTCATGGACCAATAATGGAAATTTGTATTGTTAAGAAAAAAATTTCTTAGGTAAAAGATGAATTGGATGGACACTGAGCAATCTTCCAACTCTAATTTTACTTATTCTTTTTCCTTGAAGTGCATTCACAGACGCCTCTCTATGAGAGATGGAGGTGCCCAGATTTTAGCAGGCTAGGAAAAGCTTAATTTTTCCTTTTGTAGTTGATTTCTAGTTTAAATTTCCTTTGCATAGTTGACTTGTCGGCAACAATCTCAGATTCTCTTCTTTCTGACTCCTTGAATGTTTGGTGCTTTGGTACTTTGGAAGCTTAGCACTTCAGCTGTTCAACTGTTTCCCTAGTTTCTTCCTCCTAATGGGTCGATGAAACTCATTGTAACAAGAGTAGGCTAGAAAAGGATTAATACTCTGCCTACTCCAAATCCCATTTAATATCCTCTATCTCCCTCTCTGTCCTTGAATTTCCCCATTACTCTTGCCTGCCCCAAAAGAACATTACTTTTCTTTGGGACTCTTCTAATTGCCAAGTGAATTGGGCTACTCCCACTCACTCCTAATACTGTCGTTATGGACAGAGTAGGGGTTTGAAGAAAAGTGATAAAAAGTCATTCAGAAATGGGAGAAATCATGGTTGACTTGAGTAGTCAGTGCCTTGTCAGAAATGTAGACCTTGGATTGTTTATTTCTAGGGTCTAATGAGATAATATTAAGTGTTTAGCACAGTGCCTAGAACTATATAACTGCTGTCATCATCATCATCATCATCATCATCATCATCATCATCATCATCTATTGCCATTTGGAGAAAGGTATAAGCAAAATCATCTAGGCATGTGGGAACGTACCTGATGTGTGAGGGTCAATGATTCATTTGGACAATAAAGACAGTTTATGTTGAGCAACTGTGAGAAATAAAATTGGACGAATAAGCTATGTCTAATAAGGACTGTCTTAAGGCTCTTGAGTGCTAAGTGTGGATTTCAAATGTGAGCCAGTAGGAAAAAATCATAGGTTTTGGAGGAAGATCCTATTATGAAAGGTATTGACCTTACAGTTTAGTGCTGGATGAATTGGATGGGGCAGATATTGTACACAGGGAAATTAAGGTACTATAGCAGTTATCTTGTTTTATAATTGTTATGGTTTTACTAGGGGGGATGGCCATTGAATGGAAAAGAAGAAATGAGTTTTTGAAACTGGGAAAAGTAAGAATAAACTAGATGTGGTGATTAGATATGGAGAGTAGAGAGGAAATTGTCAAAGAACATTTTGAATGTTTGAATATTAGGGGTCTGGGGAGGGGAATGGGAACCAATGTATCTGACAGAAATGAAGGTGTTGAACAGCGATGGTTGATATAATTTAAAACATTCATATTCTACCTCAAGCCTCTAAATGAGCTATTTTGGCACAGACTTATATGGGATATTGTGTGACTTTCATGAATATTGACATCTACCTGACCAGGTAGCCAGACTTTTAGCATTGTGAATTTTGTGAAAAGAGATTTTCACAAACATTTCAAACAGCTTCAGTTCTCATCCATTTGCCCCTCTCTTTTGTTGAGTTTTTGAGTCCCATACTTATCTAAACTTAATCCGATTTCTTTTCTGTGATAATCCTGAAATACACCTGCTTCATCATACTCTAAGTTACAAGCCACTATCAACACTAGGAAAAATTGTTGAGTAGAGAAAAGTCATCTTTAGTTTAACTCAATACAGTCAGAAAACATCATACTTACTATGTTCCAGACACCGTGCTAGGTTCTAGAGATAAAAAAAAATAATATATGAACAATCCTTGCCCTTAAAAAAGCTTAAATTCTGCCTCTTGTGTGTGTGTGTGTGTGTGTGTGTGTGTGAAAGACAGAAAGAGAGGGAGAGAAAGAGAGGGAGAGAGACAGACAGACGGGGGGGGGGAGGATACTCCAGAATAACTTTCCAGAGGAGGAGGTCCCCGAACTGAGCTTTAAAGAAAGCAACATGAGCATTCTGAGATGCAACATTGAGGAAGGACAGATTGTGCAAATATAGGAAGATGGTTAATAGAAAGCTGAATAAGTATAGCTACCTGTAAGTTTTACTGGTAGGTAGAGGGTATGTAGTAGAATGTATGAAGTGAGGCTGGAAAGGTAGGTTTGAGCTAGATGGTGGAGGGTCTTAAATGCTTGACTAATTAGTATATTTAATTCTAAATGCCAAAAAGAACTATTGAAGGATTTTAAATATGGAAGAGCCTTAGTCAAGTTCGGAGTCTTAGTGACTAGTGGTGTGAGAGAGAGAAATTATAGCTGGAAAATATGGATTGTATGTTTGGAGCATGTCCTGTCAACAAATATATAAATGTTTAAGAGAAGACTACCATCTTTCCCTTTTGGAGAGTGAGTATTTATATTCTGATTTTTTTTTGTTTAGCACCAACAATTTAAATAATGAACATCTCTATCCCTTTTATGAAGGACCTAGCTTTTGCTTAGTCCAGCTGCAGTACTTAGTCCTAAACACAAAAATGGTTGAAATTTGTGAATATTGTAGCATTAGAAAAGAGTGCACACAAACTACTCTAATATGTTTATAGAAAGTCTGGCTTAATCCCAAATTCCTTGGCGTCATATAAAGCAGTGATTACCATGAAAGTATGCAGGAAGCTATCAAATAAACAGCACTATGATCTGCTTGGAAGCAACACATTTATATTTACAGTTATATACTAGTCACATGAGTGAGCACAAAAAATCAGTAGCATTGAGGGAGAATTTTACCAGGTAAATTCGAAAGCATACCATTTAAAAATGAAAAACAGTTAACAGAACCATTTTACATTGTTTGAGCATGTTGGATTGGATTGTGTCTGTAGTAATTAAACCTAATGCAAAGACCATTCATTAAAGATCTGAATTCCTGTGAGTCCTTGAGCTGATGGCAAAATCTTGCAGAACAAGCTCTCCTCTAAAGAATTCTCCCTTTCTTTACATAATTGGACAACAGACTTATTTTCATTACCAGTAAATGCCTGGGTTTGTATTTTACACTGTGAGTGTCTCATAGGACTCTGTCCTGAGCTCTCTTCTCTCTTCCCTCTATACAATTTTGCTTGATGGTCCCATTAGCTCACATGGACTCAATTGTCATCTCTTTGCTGATGATTCTCAAATCTGCTTAGTTAGCCCCAACTCTGCTGATCTTCAGTCTTGCATCTATAATTGCCTATTGGATATCTCAAAATGGATGTCACATAGATATCTTAAATCCAACATGTCCAAAACTGATCTCATCTTTCTTATCAAATCTTCTTTTCTTCCTAATTTCCCTATTATTGTTGAGGACATCATCATCTTTCTAGTTATCCGGGCTTGTAACCTAGGTATAATCCATAACTTATTACCTTCACCACCCAGGTTTTTTTTTTCCAGAAATTCCCTCAGTACTCGAACATACTAATACATTCACCAGTTTCAGTGTGAGTTCTTTGATCCAAGAAGCTTATATAGACCTCGAGGCTAATTATAATTTTGCCCTTCTTTTCTACAGTTCTGCTCTCCTTTCTCTATGATTATTCATTGTCCCATCATTTGCCTCTTCTCTCTTGCTCAGCTCATTCATTCCTCACCAGTGGCTAAGGATCTCATTTCCACCAGTGCCAGTGTTGCTCCTTAGAGCAACCCCAATTCACTCCTTTTCGTCTGAACCCTCAAAGTGTCCTTTAAAAAAGTCTCTTGGGGTGGCTAGGTGGCACAGTGAATAGAGCACCAGCCCTGGAGTCAGGAGGACCTGAGTTCAAATTTGGCCTCAGACACTTAACACAGAAACTAGCTGTGTGACATTGGGGAAGTCACTTAACACCAATTGCCATCCAAAAAACAAAACAAAACAAAATCTCTAGTGTGATTCAGGTGAATCCTGCTCTCAAATATCAAGAAAATCCAAATCTTTCTCAGTGCAGAGTGAGTTCTGATCTTTGTGTAGCGTAAGTCCCAGAAATCCAGTTGGTTTTCAAATTTCTATAAGTGTTTTTGGTAGATATCTTTAAGCTAATCTGTGTGTTATACTAGTAGTCATAGAATATTACAATAACTAGAGAAAAGACCTCCAGTACATTGAGCATATGTGTGTTCCATGGGAAATTTGTGGAAGCATATTCATAAGTGATGTACAGTTGCCGTCTGTATTGATTGGAGGAATGCACACATGGGAGAGATGAAACTGTCTAGTTTTCAGAGGCTGAAAACCTAGGAGGGAGAGTTGATGTATCAAATGATAGGGTCAGAATCCTAAATAAGTTTTAATTGGGTAGAATGTTAGATAAAACAAACTAAGATCAAACTGGCTAGGATGAGTATTGTAATATGATGGAGTTCAACAAACCAGTTTCATAATCAATCAAAGATTTATTAAGCATAATTAAGCAGTAGGGAGCCACTGGAGTTCTGGAATGACTTCATATAGATGCTGGGATTTAAGTTGTGATGTAAAGGAAGTCAGTTAAGATGAGATGTAGAGGTGAGGAGGGAAAAGAATTTCAGGCATGGGATAGAATAAGTGACAAGGCACTGAATGCAAAGGCACAAACATGTTTGAGTAATGCTAAGTATGCCAGAATGACTCAATCATAGAGAAAAAAAGTGTTTGTTAGAAGACTGGAAAAATCAGAAGAGGTCAAGCTGTGAAGAACCTAACTGCTAAAGGTCCTTATAGGAATGGTCTTGAGAAGACAAGATATTTGGTTTAACTAAGGATATTTAACCCAAGGAAGAGAAAAATTAGGGAGATATTTTGATAACTAGCTATTTTCAGTATTTGAAGAGCTATAATTTGGAATAAAAACTAGATGTGTTCTACTACTTGCCAAAGGAGAGGAATAGAAATCTGCAATGGATAGTTTCAGAGAAGTAGATTTTTGACTCAATATAAGGACAGACTTCCTAACTGTTTGTATTGTCAGAAAGTACAAGATGGCCTCCAATGTCCAGTGGGTATTGGGTCCTTCTCACTAGATGTCTTCAAGTTCAGACTGGATGACCATATTTTTCTACCATATTAAAGTGTATTTAGTCTACTAGAGACCCACATTTTGTTAGGTGTGAGCTGGATGTGAAATATAACCAAAGAATAGTAGTAAAGAAAGTTATCAAGCAGGTATATGATATGCAGAGAAGACAGGTCAGGTGGCAAGAGTAAGGGATGACAGGTAGACCCCTGGAGTGCTCCACTAGTACCATGGTAATGTCAGGAGAAAGTGAGGAAGGTCTCCAAGAAATTGGGTAGACTCCTTGGTGGTGAATTTTTGGGAGAATATTGGTAAGAGTCACAGGAAGGACAGGGATGAATAGTTTATGATTTTCATTATTTAAGAAAACTCAGAATTTGTTGAGAAAATAGAGCCCTGTAAATTTTTGAGTCATATTGTTGTTCAGACGTGATTTGGACCCCTGTGAAGTCCTTTTCAACTCTCAGATTTTGTAATTCTGTGATTTTGTGAGATCATGGATTAATTAAAGAACTTAAGTGTATGTATCACAGAAGATGATCTTGGACCTTAAATATCACTTTGTTTTGTACTCTCAAATGCATTTATCATATAGCACTGTGTTATAGCTATGTATGATAGCATCTCATTCTCTCAGTCACCTACATCATGTAAGCTTCTTGAGATCTGGAGCTTTCTCTTCTCAACTTGCTATATCTTCCAATTTTATGCGCCTTTTAAGTGCATACTTAATGTTTGATGTATGTTATTGCTGTTATTTAGGCTTATTGATAAACACATGTCCATAAACATATACCAAAATCAGATAATTTTAGTGATCAATATTAGTGTTATAGCCACATAAGTCTCTCTCTCTCTCTCTCTCTCTCTCTCTCTCTCTCTCTCTCTCTATCTATCTATCTATATATCTATAGCAAAATAATACTATAATTTTCTGAGAAGGGATCATAAGTTTTAAACTAGTTGCTTTGGCTCCATTAAAGTCATTAGTGCCATTCAGAAAATACAAATGGTTTAAACTTTCTGTAAGTAATGGTACATATGAATTTCACATACCTTGCGTTTACTAGCAAGAAATCAGGTTTAGTTAATAATTTCCTAAACAGATATGTATAATCAATGCAGTAGGATTTAGTATAGGCATTATGGTCTATTTAATAAGCATAAGAGTCTATCCAAGAAATGAAAATAAATGTTTTTAGAGAAAATATTTAGGGTATGTAAAATAAAAAAATACTTTATTTCACCATTTTCCCTTTCAAATTGGTTTTGTGTTTTTGTAGTTAAATTGATAAATCATATCTGAATAATTTCACAACATTAAATGCTGATTTGCTACTTTGAGAATCAGAGTTAAAGTAATCCAGTTTATCTCAACAGATACTATGAATTTTTTTCATAATCTAAGTTCTTGGGACGACATTGGTTCTTATCTATGAATTTTCTGACTGAGCAAAAATACGAGAAAATTTTAAATTATCATAATATTCACATATATCCACACATTCATAAACACACATATGCCAACTCTCAACAAACTGTTATACAAGTAAAAGTTGATCAATTACTTAATCCAACTAAGTGGATACTATGTGTGGAGGAGAAGACATTGATTTATGTTTTGGAAATTGGAAATTTTCTATGCCTGTTGGACGTCCATTTAGAAATATCCAAAAGGTGGCTCATGATGCAAAACTAAATAAAACCCAGCATAAATATCATGGGGCCAATATATTTTATGCACACACACACACACACTCACACACACACACACACACACACCCAACCTATATATGTATGTATCCACAGCATATATTCATATATGCATACACATACATACATATATGCATACACATATATGAATATACACACATACATACATATATGCATATCATACACACACACACACACATATAGAGAGAGTTAACTCATGTAAACCTGTAAGTTCATCTAGTGAAATAGTATACAGGAGTACCTTGGAGTTATTAAAGGTTCAGTTCCAGACCACTATAATAAAGCAAATATTGCTATAAAGAAAGTCACATGAATTTTTTGATTTCCCAGTGTATATAAAAGTCATTTTTACACTGTACTGTAGTCTTTGTGTCTAAAATTTTACATATTAATTAAAAAAACATTTTTTGTTAAAATCATGCTAACCATCATCTGAACCTTCAGAGAGTCATAATCTTTTTGCTGGTGGAGGAACTTGCCTCAGTGTTGATGGTTCCTCACTGATCGTAGTGATGGTTGCTGAATATTGGGGTAACTATGGCAATTCTTTATTTTTTTATTTTTATTTTTTTAATTTATTTTTTGTTTTCTTGTTTACAATATTCAATTTTCATTACATTTTTGAATTACACATTTTCTCCTCATCTACCCCTGCTCCAACCCTAAAACAGCAATCCCACTGTAAAGCCCCTCCCCTGCTCTGCTCTCTTATTTTCTGGTAGGGCAGGGAGAGTCTCCCTATCCCAGCCCCTGTATATCTTAATTCCTAGTTGCAGGTATTGGAGAACTTTAAATTCTAGATTCTTTTGATTCCTCCCTTGTCACCCACCCCCACTGGTGGTTATGGATGTGTAATTATACAGGATATATTCATAGTGGACATATTGTGACAGTGACCGAGTGTCTCCCCTTCCTATCCCTCCCCACCACTTTTTCTGTTCTGTACCCTGTCCCTGTCCATTTACTGAAGTGTGTGCTTCCAGCATCCCTCACCCAGACCCTGCCCTCCCCTCCATCCTCCCCCTTCTCATCCCCATGCCCCCTACTCTCCGGTGTGGCATGATGCCCAGTTTAGGGTTTATGC
>CM053599.1:60101324-60122132 GCA_028646575.1 Pseudocheirus occidentalis
GGTTCAGCACACCTCAAACCCTTCAGGACTTCTCTTGCCTGGAACTCAAGGATCAGCCAGGCCACCAACAAACAAAGTCCTATCCTGTTCATGTCTTCATTCAGCATCACTGAGGAGCCAAATCCAAAATCTGTCCTGTTTCTGTAGAATTCTTCCTTATAAGCAGTGGCCTTCTCCCAAGTCAACAGGGGAGTGTCTCAGCCAATAGCATTCTTCCAAGTCAACAGGGGAATTCACACCTTTTCACCAATGGACAGAGTTCTATACTTAGCCCTAAGTATCTGATCTATTTAGCCCTAAGTATCAGATCTACTTAGCCCTAAGTATCCTATCCACTTAGCCCTTAATATCCAACAAATTGATTACCATTACAGATACATAACATGGTCTTTATCTAAGGCTAAAAAATAAATAACTGGTATTAACTGTAAGAGAGACCTTTGTCAAGTGTGGTGGAGAATTTTTTCCCCTTTATGATAAGAGCTTCATTTAAGTTTGTTGAATGTGATAGGATATGAAATGGAAGGACCTTCAAATTTTTATTCTCTTATTTTATAGATAAGAAAAATGAAAAACAGAAATGGCAAGTGATTCATCCAAGGAGAAGGAAGGAATGTTTCACAGGATGCCCAAGCAATTAGTTTCAAAATGAACATTTCTTTTGTGTCTATATAATATGGAGGAGTGTATTGGCTATTATTTTATACTAAATTGACTGGATTGGTTATTTCAGTGGAAGGGAATGTCTTCCTTTGGAGAACACAATAGATGCAGTGATCTGAGAAGTATGTGGGACAGGAAAAGAGCTCTTATTCTGGAGTCTGCAGATTTCTGTATGAATCTTATCTCTGATGCCTTCTACACTTGTGACCTTGGACAAGTCACTTAACCTAACTGGTATTCATTTTTTTCATTTATCAAGTGAAAGTCTTGTACTAGATGGCCTCAGGGGTCTCTTCAACCTCTTGATCTATGACCCCAATATGCTAAGAATTTATTCCATGAACTCAGTTATTTTGGAAGTGTCTTCATGGCATTACAACTTGAGAAAAACAATGAATTGCCTGAATAAGGGAGGCTTCTAAATAGGATAGTGGCCAGATTCCATAGGAGTAAAGGGAGTATCAGAGTAAGTGTGAATGTTGGTTTATTTATTTAATTATTAATCTTTGTTAGAAGTGAGGGTTCAATAGATAGGTAGGTGACTAGAGGAAATTCTGAAAATGGTTAAAAATCACATAGATCAGTAAAATTTCAAAAGCAAATTCAGGAAGAACAAATACAATGGCAGATAAATGACTGTGTATGATTATATGTAAGTAATCTGCCCTCCCTTCTATCATCACCCATCTTATCCCCTCCCTCCCTACTCTTCTATAGGGTAAGATACCCATAATCCATACATAGATATGGTCATTTGCCTTCATTCTTGAAGAGGACCAAAATGACACCACTATATTGGAGATGAGGTACAGTATGTTTCCAGACCAGTTTTAGCTCAGAAGACTCTACCACAGGTCATGTATGAATAGATCATATAAACCTTTGGAGTGGAGATGTATCTAAATATGTGAATCTCATATTTTTTTCTAATTTGTTTATATATTTTTTAGTTTTCAGCATTCATTTCCACAAGATTTTTAGTTACATATTTTCTCCGTCTCTTTCTCCTATCTCCCCCCCCAATCCAAGATAGTGAATCTACTGAATATGCCTCCTCCAATTCTGTTCTCTCTTATATCCTCCCCCATCCCCCACTAACTTTCTAGTAGGGCAAGTTGGATTTCTATACTCCAGTGCCTATATATTTTATTTCATAGTTGCATGTAAGAACACATTTTTTAAACATTTGGTTTTAAAACTTTGATTTCCAGATTCCTTCCCTTCTTCTTTCTTCACCCACCCCCTCTGGGAAGACAAGCAGTTCAATATAAATTGTACATGTGTAGTTACGCAAAATATTTCCATAGTATATTGTGTGAGACTAACTATATTTCCCTCCATCCTATCCTGCCCTCCACTTATTCTATTTTCTACTTATCCCTTTTCAAAAGTGTGGAATAAATTCTTAGCATAATGGGGTCATAGATTAAGAGTTGAAGAGACCTCTGGGGCCATCTAGTACAGCACCTTCACTTGATAGATGAAAAAAATTGAATACCAGTTAGGTTAAGTGACTTGTCCAAGGTCACAGGGGTAGAAGGCATCAGAGATAAGATTCACACACAAAGCCAAAAGACTCCAGAATTAGAGCTCTTTTCCTGTCCCACATACTTCACAGATCACTGCATTTTCTAACTACCCTCTCCCCCAATCTGCCCTCCCTTCTATCATCCCTCTCATCCTTTCCCCCCCTACTTTCCTATAGGGTAAGATGGTCAATTGAGTGTGTGTTATTCCCTCCTTAAGCCAACTTTAATAAGAGTAAAGTTGACCCATTCCCTTTCACCTTCCTCTTCTTCCCCTCCATGGTAACAATTTTCTCTTGCTTCTTTTATATGAGATAATTTACCTTATTCTATCTCACCCTATATCTCTCAATATATTCCTCTCTCACATCTTAATTTTATTATGTAGATATCATCTGGTCATATTCAGCTGATCCTATGCCCTCTGTCTATGCCCTCTATTCCATGTAGAAATCTAAATAGTTCAACTTTAATAAGTTCCTTATGATTTCTTGTTCCTGTTTACCTTCTCATGCTTCTCTTGCTTCTTGTATTTGAATATCAAATTTTCTGTTCAGCTCTGTTTTTTTTCCATCAAGAATGCTCAAAAGTTGCCTATTTTATGAAATGGCCATATTTTCCCCTGAAGCTTTATACTGGGTGGGTGATTATTGGTTTTAATCCTAGCTACCTTGAACTCCATAATATCATATTCCAAGTCCTTCAATCCCTTAATGTAGAAGCTGCTAGATCTTGTGTTATTGTGTGATTGTGTTTCCATGATACTCAAGTTACTTCTTCCTAGCTGCTTGTAATATTTTATCCTGACCTAGGATCTCTGGTATTTTGCTATAATATTCCTAAGCGTTTTCTTTTGGGGATCTTTTTCAAGGGGCTGTTCATGAATTCTTTCAATTTCTATTTTGCCCTCTGGTTCTAGAACATCAGAGCAATTTTCCTTGAGAATTTCTTGGAGAATGATTTCTAGGCTCTTTTTTTGATCATGGCTTTCAGGTTGTCCAATAATTTTTAAATTATCTCTCTTGGATCTATTTTCTAGGTCAGTGGTTTTTCCAACGAGATATTTCACATTGCCTTCTATTTTTTTGTTTGGATCTGTTTTATAGTATCTTGATTTCTCATAACATCCTTAGCTTCCATTTGCTCCAATCTAATTTCAAAGGAATTATTCTCTTCAGTGAGTTTTTGAAATTGATTTTCCATCTGTGCAATTCTACTTTTTAGGGCATTATTTTTCTCATTGGCTTTTTGGGCCTCTTTTGCCATTTGAGTTAGTCTATTTTTTAATGTGTTAATTTCTTCAGTCAGGCTGTTGACTCTCTTTTTATGATTTTCATTCTTCTTTTCTTCCTAATTGTTCCTCCACTTGTCTTACTTGATTTTCAAAATCCTTCTTGAGCTCCTCTATAGCCTGTGACCAGTTTTTCTTTGACTATTTTAATGCAGGAATTTTTGTCTTTGTTGCCTTCTTCTGGTTCTGTTTTGATTCTCTCTGTCCCAAAAAAGGATTCTTTAGTTTGATTGCTCTTTCTCTGTTTACTCATCTTGCCAGCCAATTTGACTTTTGAGGTTTTTGCCATGGTAGAACTCTGCTTCCAGAGTGGAGAGAGCTGAGTCCCAAATTGCTGGGTTTTCACAGTTGTCAGAGCCATGAGGAGGGTGCCCTCTCTACAGCCACCATAAGCTCTGGCACACTGGTGTTCTTCACCCCAGGACCACCACCCAAGACTGCAGCCCAAATCCAAGCAGGTCAAAGCAAGACCGATTATCCTCTGAACAGTTGCTTGGTCTCCATATGATCTGCAGGCCGAGAGCTCCAGAAGTAGCCATGTGGCAGCAACTGCAACTGCCATGCTGTCATCACCTCTGTTGCCAGACCACTTTCTTCAGTCACCTGTTTCCAACAGGGTTCCCTACCTTTTACTTTCTCTTTGGTGTTTATGCGTTGAGAAATCTGGAAACCGCCACAGCTGCTGATGATTCACTCTCCGGAAGTGTGCTCTGGCCAGTCTGGGCTGCTGGTTTGGGCCACACTGGGTTTGGATCTCTGTGGCTTATGTGGGACTGTGTTTGTCTCCCAGCTTGGTGCAATAGACCCTTCCTGTTGGCCTGATGGGCTGCCTTCAGTGGGAGATTTGCTTCTCTCTGTTACTTTGTGAATTCTGTAGCTCAAAAATTTGTTTAGAGTAATTTTTTACAGGTATTGGAGGTGGTTGGAGATGGAGCTCCAGCAAATTCCTGCTTTTACTCTGCCATCTTGGCTCCACCTGTCTCATATTTCTTTTGAGCTACTGAAATTCTGCTTTTTTCATAGGGCACTGCACCTTCTTTGAGGTTGGCACGTCACGCTGGGAGGTTCTTTTCCAGTGTCTTCAATGCACCCAATAAATCACAAAGTTCTTCAGAGAGACCTTGAGAGTATCCTTGTATTGTTTCCTCTGACCATCATGTAAGTTGCCAGCATTACATGAGTTCTCCATAAAGTAGTCTTTTAAGCAAGCATACATTTGGCATTTGAACAATGTGGCCAACCTGTTGGAGCTGTACTCTCTGTAGCAGTTTGAATACTTGCCACTTTAGCTTGAGAAAGGACCTTGGTGTCTGGTAATTTATGTTGCCAGATGATCTTCAGAATCTCCTGCAGACAATTCAAATGCAATTGGCATGGGGGTGGTAAATTGTGAAGGTTTCTTACAATGAAATCAGCACAACAGCTCTGTAGACCTTCAGTTTGGTAAACAGTCTAATGTCTCTTCTTTCCCGCACTTTCCTTTGCATTCTCCCAACACTGAGCTAGCTCTGGGAACATGTGTATCAACTTCATCATCTATGTGTACATACCTGGAAAGTATACTGCCAACGTAAGTGAACTTATCTACAATGTTCATAATTTCTCTATTCATTGTAACCAACGGTTCTATATGGATGGTGTGGTGCTGACTGGGGTAGAACCTGTGTTTTCTTGGTATTGGTTGTTAGGCCAAAATGAGCACAAGCAGCAGATAACTGATCCATACTTTGTTGCATCTCTGCTTCAGAGGCTGCATTGAGTGCACAATCATCTGTGAACAAAAAGTCATGCACCAACTCTCCTTTCAATAACTCCTTCCACTTTCGTCTTGTCTTATAGTCTTTTCTAGTTAAACAATTTACCATCATTATGGTAGAAATACACCCATACACAGTTTGAAAGGCATCTTGAAAGGATCAAACCTCCCCTTAAAAGGTGAAAGTCAATAAACACATACTCTGCCTTCCTTGTCACTATCATTTCTTAGGTGTAGTGGTACTCCATTACAATCATATGCCACATTTTGTTCAGGTTTCCCCATATAAATGGGTACCCATTTTTTTAGTATTGTGACTCAAATATAACTTGTCTTTTTTTGGAGGGGGTAAGACAGGGCACTTGGGGTTAAGTGACTTGCCCAAGGTCACACAGCTAGTAAGTGTGTCACGTGTCTGAGGCTGGATTTGAACTAACGTCTTCCTGACTCCAGGGCCAGTGCTGTATTCACTGCACCACTTAGCTGCCTCAAATATAACTTAAGTCTTAAGTGACAGATAGGAGAATTTTGAAAGCCTTCAAAAAGTATCCTTTCTGGGTATTTTCAAGTAGAGGCTGGGTGGCACAGAAGCGATTCTCAGTTAGCTAAGAGTATCTCTTGCTGTTTTGAGATTCTATAACCTAGAGTCTGTAAGTAGGCTTTAATGAGGGTAAGGGTGCTAGGTATCTGTATGAGGACTGAAAAGGGAACAGAGACTATGGAAGGAGAAGGAACTACATTATTGATGGTGGGAAAAAAGCTATCTGAATCCCTGATATAGATCCAGTCTATACAAGTATTCCCCCTTTCCCAGGTAAAGACATGTTTTCTTGCCACTTTTCCTCTCCTGACAGAAAAGTCTGTCTGAGATGTTTCACTATTTATTATTATCCATGGTGTTGATATTATCCAGAAGTAGATTCTAGGAGTTAGAATTAGATTTCTTGTAGGTGAAAACTAGGGTGATTAGAAGTTACTAACACAATTAGAATTATCTGATGTTTTAACTGAAATTTTATGAGCTAGATTGAATTATATTCCCAACCTCCAACACTGGTCTTTGAGATATCTCCTTCATAGAGAATGTCTTTTGATAAGGTAGAAGATTCAGTAAGTGAGTACAATTGTTGCATTTTGATGGTGCCAGATGAGGACCAAATGAAAGTCTGTAAAAACAAGTTCCCAGATGCTTGACAGTGGAATAAAAAAAAAACTCATCATATTATCTCTTTAAGGACCATTTGCTCTTTTTTAAATCTAGGCAATGAACTTTCATTCTCGTTAAGACAAGCTCTACATTCACAGTACTTAGACATTCTGGGAAGAGTGCTTGTTAAAATTCACAGGCAGAAAGAATAGTTCTGATCAGCAGTAAAGCAAAAAGTGACTCCTGTCAAATCTGGCAAATTGTCAGGTATGAATGAATCCCAGAAGGTCTGTTTTCCCACTATCCAGTTTTACCCCACCTTCATATTGTTATTTATATTATATATATATGGAGTGGTACAACAGACTTGATTTACTGATGTAGGTACCACCTGCTGTGGGAACTTGTACACTGATGTAAATCCACAAAGCAACTAGGAGTAGGGAGAGCTGAAACAGGCATTAGGAAAGCCTTAGTTCAAGCCCTACCTGTTACAAAACTCTCTTTCAGACCTCTTAAATTATCTTAGGCTGAAAAAAATTTCTCCCTCTGATATTTTGTTGTCTCTGACACTCAAAAATTTGATTTGAGGTGTGATTTTCAAGTTGTTTGGAGGGGAATTTTGGGAGAGTTTAACTGGGTTGCAGACTGCACCCTGCCATCATGGTTCTGCTATTCCCCCCTTTATATTCTTTTTTTTTTGCTTGTTTTTTTGGAGGGAGGAAGGTAGGGCAGTTGGGGTTAAGTGAATTGCCCAAGGTAAGATGGCTAGTAAGCGTTAAGTGTTTGAGGTTGAATTTGAGCTCAGGTCCTCCTGATTCCAGGGATGGTACTCTATTCACTGCACCACCTAGCTGCCCCCTCCCCCTTTATATTCTTAAAGATGATGTGTGCCTCAAAGAACTTTTGTCTTTGTTGATAATTTTTGTTTTGTCATTGTTTTGTTGTTTCAGTAGTGTCTGACTTTTCATGACCCAATTTGGAATTTTCTTTGCAAAGAGTGCTTTGCCATTTTCTCCCCCAGCTCATTTTACAGATGAGAAAATGAGGCGAACACAGTTAAGTGCTTTGTTCAGGGTCACACAGGTACTAAGTGTCTGAGCTCATATTTGAACTCAGATCTTCCTGATTCTAGGTTTAGCATTCTATCTACTGCAACACATAGTGCCCTTTGTTTGTCATAGCTTTTGATGTTTATGAGGTAAGAAATTAAAACATATAACTAAAATCATTTTTGAATTGATTTAAAATAATCATAATAATTTAATGATAGGTTTACATAAATTACCAGTAGTGTGAAAAATAATATTTTCCAAAATAAAAAAGTGAAAAGAATGGGATTATTTTACACGTTTTTGTAATGTCTGGCTTAATTGAAGACAGCTGGATTTTCATATCTCTTTTGCATTCAATCAGTTGTTATATGATGTTTTGGTTTAAGTATATAAAGAAAATCTGTCCTCATAAGATTTGTAGTTGGAAAAGAGATGATTATTTTAATAGACAAAAACCATTTTAGTTTTATTATGAAAATAGTTTTGATCCTATGGACCCTCCAATAGTGTCTGTGGACTGCATTTCTGTAGGGACAATGCAATATTTACAGTGCCAATAAAGACTGTGACTATAAGTATCACATGGTGTTTGATCCAAAATATGCCAGATTCTCCAGGTAGAGAAGGGAACTGAAACATTGATTTAGACACCAGAAAACTGAATCCCCAAACCAGTAAGTCGATTCCTTCATAGTACCAAAGATATTCAGAAGCAATAACACCGAGAGCCACAGTATCCTTCAGACTTCCCACAAACCAATATGCCTTCCCATAAACCAATCCAAATTAATATTTATTCACAAACCCCTCTAAATCCTTAATGAGCATCCTCTGTCCCCTACAGTCTTAGCAGCTCTGACCAGCTTCCTGTGGGCTCTGCTTCCCTTCAGCAAAACTCCTCCCACCACAGGTTTTGTGTGACTACATTCAGCCTATTAGGAGGCAGAGTTTACTTTAAAAGCAAGGGAGGTCTTCAAGCTCCCCACCCCCAGGTCTATTAAGGGGCAGGGAGGATCTTCAGATTCCCATTCCCCTTACAATTTCAAGAGCTGCTTCACCCACCTACCTTTATCTTTATTGTGACTGACACTGGGATTTTGGGAGAAAGGCTGATTGATGGACTTAATATCCTGAGAGACCTTCATTCAAGTGTCTCTGACACTCCCTAGCTCAGTGACCATAAAAATCATATATATATGTATATATATGTATGTATGTATATATATACACTCAATTTAAAAAATCATTTGTGGTTCAATTCCAACAACTGGATGTTTAAAAATAACTCTGTTATAGCAGAAGAGTGATTTGACTTCAGTATATTGACTCTGCATTTATCCAGCCCTGGTCTGGAAAGAAAAACAAACACTCATTGAGCAACTCCTATATGCCAGGCATTATGCTAAGTGCTTTATAAATATTATTTCATTAAATCTTCACAATAAGCCTGCAAGGTAGGAACTATTATTATTCCCATTTCACAACTGAGGAAACAGGAATAAAGAAGTTAAATGACTTGCCCACAGTCAAAGTAAAGATATGAGGCTGTATTTGAACTCAGGTCTTCCTGACTCCAGACCCAGGATCCATTGTACTATATGCTTCATCTGCTTCTGAATGGAAGGAAACTTTGCTAATAATCTTTAAGGGATTAGAACTTTGATGAATCCTCCTAATTTTCTCTCCTCTTTCCAAGGGTGATACAGCTTTATTTATTAATGTTAGTAATTAGTATTAATTAGAAATGACAAAAATATTTTAATGCAGTATCATTTGATTATTAATGTTAATTTGTTATATTCCCTTCTCTGTCAAAAGGACATCTCTTAAACTAACTTAAGGAGAGGTTCTTCCCTGGGCATTCTAGCTAAGGAGTACTATCACATTAAGAATCTTCCCAAGGTATCTGTTCTTTAACTGAGGGCCATCTCCAGTTATACTGATATATATCTGATCACATCATCCAGATGGCTCTGGAAGAGAAAGTAAGGGTAGTGACTTTGTATAGCCCTCCCGCACTCAAATATAATTCACTTGCATGTCATGGCATCACTTCCTGAAGGTCATGGTCCTCTTTGAGAACAAAGGACAAAGAACCTCTGTGAGTAGTAGGAGCTGCCCCATGGTGGACCCAACTGAAACGGGTCATTTGGGCCACACAGCTCTTCCTTCCTTTACTGATGGGGGACTTCCATTACTGAGAGAATCATTGACTATAAATTCATTGTTTATGAGCTAGTCTAATTAATAAATTGATTTTTTATCAGCCACTTTTTCATTGGAATTTTATTCATAACAATAATGTTAAAAGCCTCACTTTCCTAGTATTTCTGTTAATTTATTCTTTGTTATTTTATTCTACTTATTTATTTGTGTTTTTCACACATTTACGGTCCACAAGAGAAATAAGTAGAACATTAGTGACATTTGCCAGTGATACTAAACTGGGAAGCATTGCCAGCATTTATGTAGAGAAATGTCAGTTCTTTGATTCAGCTTAATTCGAATGATATTAACTAAACTGAAGTTGAGTTCTGTGCCTTCAAAGTGATTTCTGTCTGGGTAGTTGGGATATAAAGACAATTATGGACATGATACGTATGTATAGACAATTAAAGAAGAGAGAGGCATGATTCGCCACTTCATTCTATATTGCATTTTTATATTGATAGCTCTCTTAGACCAGTGATGTCAAATTCATATGAAAAAGGAGGTTGCTAAATTATGTATGGACCATATAATGATTTACTTTTAAAGTTACTTTAAAACTATTATATCTGTTTTATTGTATTTTGATTTATTTTGTTAAATATTCCTCAATTACATTTTAATCTGATTTGGGCCAGACTCAGGAGTGTTGTGAGCCACTTGTGACCATATGTGGCATACTTTCTTTATACATTTATTTATTTATTTGTGAATACATTTCCCCTGTTAGAAAATGAGGTTCTGAAGGGCAGGGACAGTTTTTGCCTTTTTTTGTCTGTCTCTTATTATAGATATGGTACGGACTTCATATTTCCCTATTGATTGCATAATAATTCAATTTTTCTATGAACTCTTTAAGGTATACAAAGCAGTTTACAAACACAACTAAGCTGAAGAGCAGAGCAGTTCTGTTAGGGAGACGCTACGGCATAATCCGTATTTCGTAGAACAAGAAACAGCAATTCACAGAAGTTAATTGACATGTTTATGTGCCCACAGCTAGCAAATGGCAAAGGCCCTGTATGAACCCAAGCTCTTTCTCGCTGAAGATTCAGCATGCATTCCCCTATGCCGTATGCCAACTGCGAAGGGCTAAGCCGATTAGAAGCAATTGTCAAGAGCACCTTAGATACTAGCTAAGAGAGAACCTAATCTGTTCAGCTGAATGCTTCCCAATGGGCTGATCTTGCCCTTTTCCTCTTCTCTCTGTCTATTCTCTCCCATGGCAAACTCATTCACCCCACTTGTATCACCCAAGAGCTCTAAGCACATTTTAACAGACATTTTACTGTCACTTCAAATTCAATGAACCCAAATCAAGCTTATTCTTTTTCCCAAACCTTATTCTCTCAACTTCATTTATTTCTGGTTATGACACTACTTTCATCCAGCCTCTAGCATTTGAAAACTGAGTATTTTTATCTTTTCACTTTCCCTCACCTCCTACCTCCTCTATTCACTCAGTCACTAAGTTATTTTGATTCTGCTCCTGAAAAATGCCTTGCGTCTTTCTCCTCACCATTATTCTGGCCACCACTCCAGGAGGAGAAGCCCTCATTAATACATTGCTGGACTGTTGAAATATATCGCACACCCCAACTTTTATCCCTAATACATTTTTTCTGTTGCTGTATTTCATTCATCTACTAGACAATTTTCTGTGATTCTCTAGTGCTTGCAGAGTATAACTTTAACACTCTTGGCTGAGACCTTTGTTGTTGGGGTGTCCGACACTTTGTGACCCCATTTGGTTTTATTTTTTTGACAAAGATACTGGAGTGGTTTGCCATTTCCTTCTCTAGCACATTTTATTGATTACAAGGTTAAGTGACTAGCCCAAGGTCATACACCTAGGAAGTGTCTCAGGCTATATTTGAATTCTGGAAGATAAGTCTCCCTAATTTGAGACCCAGCACTCTATCCACTGTGCTACCTAGCTTCCAATGTGTACATGCACATATACATAAAGAAATATATTTTGAATGACTGTACTTAAATACTTATGTATATATAGGTGTGTATATATGTGTATATATTATAAAAATATGTATTTGTGCATATAAATATATATATGTGTGTGTGTGGTATATATAATATATATATTATATATGTATGGAGAGAAACACACAGAGAGAGAGAGAGAGAGAGAGAGAGAGAGAGGAAGAGCGAAGGAGAGAGAGAGAATTCTTTGTTTAAATTACCAAGACTCTATCCTATTCCAACTAGGAACTCCTGAACTATATGAAAGAGGCTGAAAAAATGATTATATTTGATGCTTCCCCAAAGCAGAGAAAGTTTGAACTATATTCCTTCTTTCTCTAGGCTGGAGGAAAAGAGAATTTTTCAAAAGCAGTTTTACTTTGTGGTGGAGGCAGGATTTTGATGATCTGGTCACATGTCTGTATTATCATCGTTTCCCTTATATAAATACTCTGACTCCACTGTAAGATGAAGGTCCTAGCCCTTATCTTGTAGAGAGTGTCTAAAAAAACCTCAGAGATGCCCTTACTCCACATGTGTACACAACTGATAGGGAGTAGTTAGATTTCCTCTTTCCCACATACAAATAATCCTAACCAAGCATCAGGCCATACTTGGGCTTGAGAGGTTGGGTAGGGATGTACAAGCAGAGAGAGATGGATGAATTCTAGACATAGGGAGCACTAGGAACTCAAACGCAAAGATAGTACAGTATTGCTTTCACCCCTCTCTTTAAACCAAATCTGTGATTCTTAATCAGGGCCTTTTGATGAGGAACTTCTTCTACCACAGGCCATTTTTTTTCATTTAATATTGTGTACTGAAATTTGAAGTTTTTTATCCTTATATTTTATTCCATTATTAGACCATAAGATGTATGAGGACAGGGATCACATTTTAACTACACTTTGCACATTTCCTAGCACAAAATACTATGCCCTTCCTTGAGTAGGTGATAAATAAATATTGAAGTGGATTGATTTGAATCTAATTAGGCTGCCTGGATACTAAATCCCTGACATAGAAATGGTAGGATATTTTTGGGAATGTTGACATTTCATCTTTCCTGTGCACATAAGGATATAGTGAGGAGACACCTAGGGGTCCCAATTACTGAACTCTTCAGCAAACTTCACTTGCCTCTTCTCTGGGTCCTAATCCTCTATAAAACACTTTGCCACTTATGACACATTAGATATAAATTCAAAAATACACACCCAAAGCCTTTCTTTTTTCCAACTTTCCTTAAATGTACTGGCAAATAGGAATCCTGCATAGAATTGCTGACACAGTCAGCCTATGCCTAGTCCCAGCTGTTCTCCACCAACCTGGCACAGTGGATAGTCCCAGAGGAGTCTCCAGCAGTCTGTACATGCAGCACCACCTGGGTCCTCTCCCGCCTCCACATCCCACTGAGCCCCTTGTACTCTACTTGACTGGCAGTGACTTCTTCCTCTGCATGCTGTGTTATAGCTAGAGGTTGAAGCTGACTGAAAGTGTTACTAATGGAAATGAAAACTTTATGAAAATGATTGGAATATTCTATGTATGGACTTAGAGTGGTGTGGTCATGAGGATAACTACATTCTAGTCTTCATGTGCCAACCAACACATCAATAATGGGTATAGAAAGAGGTAGCATGCTAAAGTATCATAGACAATGCAATTGAATTAATTTTACATTTGAACAATATTCCAGGCACCATCCCATCCAGATTAAGCTATTCAATGGCAGCATCAGAATGATTTTCAGTGCTGCAAAAGTAGTTGCTAATAGCAGGGTCCTGGAAAGATTAGGAAAAGAGATTAAGTTGATCTTTTGTGCCATCATATATACTTTTCTACATCTTCACAAATTCCTATCAACATTTGGCACTGCCAGGGACACTGGCAGCATCATATTTAATCTTCGCAAATGTGAAACTGCCTCCAGTAAATTCTCTAAGCTTTATATCTCCAGTTCCATGGTTTTAGATTACAAAGTGTTAAGAAGAATTTAACATGTAGACAAAATCCCTCAAAATAAATTTAACAATATGTCTCACAAGAACAGATTCCAAAATTTCAAATAATTTGAGGGAAAAAAAAACCTTCCAGATCATTTTGTAGAAAAGAAAAAGTTGAAACTATGGGGGCGGAGTCAAGATGGCAACATAGAAACTCTAGAACTCTGTGAGCTCCCCCCAATACCACCTCAAATACTTATAAAATGTGACTCTAAACAAATTTTAGAGCTCCATACTCTACAAAATGACGGAATAACAAAGCTCCTGTTAGGCAGCCTGGCAAGTGGTCACTGCATTGTGCAGGGAGCAGAGCCCAGCCCCATGCAATTTCAGCCCCAGGGTATCCAGGAAGAAGCTATGGCTATAGAATTCAGGACAGTGGATCATCATCAGCTGTGGCGATTTCCAGAATCACCAACCCACAAGAGCCAAGGACAAAGAGAAAAGGTGAGTAGAACTCAGCTAAATTTGGGGAAGAGGGTTTGGCTGAACTGCTTCCAGAGCTGACAGCAGTCTGAAGTGGTGGCCCTGCAGCCTCCTCCACGTGGCTGCTACAGAAGCTCCCAGCCAGCAGATTGTAGGGGGGCAAAGTGATCATTCAGAGGCTAAGTGTTCTTGCCTAGAGCTGCCTGGGTCAGATCACGGTCTTGGGTGGTTGTCTTGAGGTGCGTTTTCAGTGAGCCAAAGCTGGTGGGAGCTGCAAAGACAGCGGCCTCCTAATAGCTTTGGCAGCTGCAAATACCCCAGTGATTTGGGACAGAGCTCTCCCCTCTGAAAGCAGAGTTTTACTACTGAGCCCAAAAGCCAATTAATTGACTGCCAACACTAGCAGGCAAAGGAAGCAAAGCAAGCCCAGCAATCCAACTTTAGATTCCTTTTTGGGGGACAAAAAGGACCAAATCATGGAATGGGAGGAAGACAACACAGTCAGAACTCCCACACCAAAAGCTTCCAAGAAAAATATGAACTGGATAGAGGCCATAGAGGAGCTTAAAAAAGAATTGGAAAACCAAATAAGAGAAGTGGAGGAAAAAGTGGGGTGAGAAATGAGAATGATGCAAGAAAATCATGATAAGAGAGTCAACAACCTGTCTGAAGAAAATAACACCTTAAAAACAGACTAACTCAAATGGTAAAGGAGGCCCAAAAAAGCCAATGAGGAGAAGAGTGTCTTAAAAAGTCGAATTTGCCAGATGATAAAAGAATCCGCTGAAGAGAATAATTCCTTCAGAATTAGATTGGGGCAAATGGAAGCAAATGTCTTTATGAGAAATCAAGATATTATTAAACAGATTTAAACAAATGAAAAAGTAGGAGGCAATGTGAAATATCTCATTGAAAAAAACCCCTCACCTGATAAATAGATCTAGGAGAGATAATTTAAAAATTATTGGACTACGTAAAAGCCATGATCAAAAAAAGAACCTAAAAATCGTCCTTCAAGAAATTCTCAAGGATATTTTAGAATCAGAGGGTAAAATAAAACTTGAAAAAACTCACTGAACCCCTCTTGAAAAAGATCCTCAAAAGAAAATTCCTAGGAATGTTATAGCCAGGTTCTGAAATTCCCAGATAAAGGAGCCAATATTTCAAGCTGCCAAGAAGAAACAATTTGAATACCGTGGAAACACAATCAGAATAACCCAGGATCTGGCAGCTTATATATTAAGGGATTGAAGGGCCGGGAACCAGAGATCAAGGGAGGTAGGATCAAAACCAAGAATCACCTACCCAGCAAAACTGAGTATAATGTTTCAGGGGAAAATGTGGCCATTCAATGAGGTGGAGGACTTTCAAGCACTCTTGAGGAAAAAACTAGAATTGAACAGAAAATTTGACATTCGAACACAAGAAGCATGAAAAGGTAAACATAGAAAAGAAATGATAGGGAACTTATCAAAATTGAACAATTTCCATGCCAACATTGAAAAATGAGAATTATAACTTGTGAAACTTTTCTCAGTATGAGGATAGGTGAAGAGAATATAAATGTGTGTGTATATATATATATATATGTATGTATAATACACATATTTCTATATAGGAAGGTATGTATGCATGTGAATACATATGTGAGTGTAAGTATTTATGTGTATGTAGACAGAGGACACAGGATAAATTGAATATGAAGGGATGATATTATAAAAGGTGAAATTAAGATGTGGAAGAGGAGTAGAATGAGAGGAGACAGGGAGAGACAGAATGGGGTTAATCATCTAATATAGAAGAGGCAAGGGATAACTGTTGCAGTGGAGGGGAAGAACAGAAAGGCAAAAAGGGAATGGGTCAACCTTACTCTCATTCAATTTGGCTTAGGGAGGGAGTGACATATACTCTAAACTGAGTCTCTTGCCCCACAGGGGATAAGAGGGGGGATGATGGAGGAGAGGGCAGGTTGTGGGGGGGGGGAGGCTGGTTAGAAGCACACACTTCTGTAAAGGGTTAGGTACAAAGTAGAGAACAGAACAAGTGGAGGGTGGGATAGAAAGGAAGGAAATATAGTCGTTGTTGGACCCAATATGTTCATTGTGGAGATGTGCTACATAACTCCATATATATATGGCCTGTATTGAATTACTTGTCTTTCCACTGGGAGTGGGTGACAAAGAGGAATGGAAACAATCTAGAATTTAAAGTTCTAAAATCAAATGATAAAAAAATATATACGTATGTATTATTATTATTGTTGTTGTTATTGTTGTTTACATACAAGTGGAAAATAAGATATACAGGCACTGGGATAGGGAGATCCTTCTTAGCCTACCAGAAAGTCAGAGGGATGATGGGGGAGGATATAGGAGAGATCAGATTGGGGGAGGGGGTATACAGTGTGATCATTACTTTGATGTGGTGGGTAGAGGGAACATGGGGAGAAAATTTGTAACTCAAAATCTTGTGGAAAATAATGTTGTAAACCGAAAAATAAACAAAAGTTAATTAAAAAGAAAGGAACAAGTTTCAAAAGAGGCATAGCTTCCTCTCTTGTAGGCTGTGAAAGGTTTACATTATATAGTATTTAGACAAAGCTACCTATATACAAACCACACAGAGTTAAGCAATTTTGCCAAATAAGCAACTTGAAAGCAAGGTAGATTGGGATGGCTATCAGTAGATTAAAAATTCAGTAAGATGTGGGCAAAACCAAAACATAAAACGGAGCCAAAACATAAGCTTGGGTGAACCGCAAACAAAACCTTGATGAGGAAACCTCAAACAAGACTATTTTAGATAAATCTAGATGCTGGGGGAACCTAAAAATTATTGTAGCCATTTCCAGCAATCCTGCAGAATTACTGAGGTCAATGCAACTTTCTGGTTCAAATAATCTCTAATTACATAAAGTTACATTCAGACAACATTCATAAGTGATAAATAATAATCCATATTTGTAACAGTTTAGGAATTTTTTGAATACAACACAAGGTCAGATGCTTTTGGGGAATGACTGTTAAATGGATGAAGATCCTGTCTTGTTTCTTCATCTGCAGCCTATGACTCACCCTCTCTAGCTTGGAATGCTTTTCTCCCTTCTCACCTATGACCCTAAATCAGGCATTTTAAAGTTGGAGTACAAAATGTTTAAGTTTTTCCATATACTGCCTTAGGTAAGGTATCTAATGTCCATTCAGTGTATCCCAATGTCCATGGTCCTATACTGTATTCTATATCCACTCATTTGTCATTCTTGTCAGTTCTACTTCCATAATTTTACTCATATTCATTTCTTCTTTTCTCTATCATAGAGCTGATACCCCAGTTTAGGAATTATCGGCTCTCACCTAGATCATCAAACAAGAATCCTAATTGGTTTTCCTGTTTTTAGTGTCTCTCTGTCCCAGTCATCCTTCTAACATTTGCCAAAGAGACCTTCTGATCCCCCTTCTGGTCTAGAAGGCCTTGTCTCCAGAAAGCCCTAGTTAAAATTCACAAATAATTTGGGATTTTAATAACATAAAATTCACAAATAATTCTATTTTCACACTAGCCCAGAATAGTTGGTGGTATAATCTCTTTGATTCTAAAGACTCAATCTGGTGAGATATAAATGAGTAAATACGAGCCAAGAATAGTATAGCAATTATGAATACAGTAAGATGATGGGGGACATCTACAAGGGTACTTAAAAGAAGGGGCACTGCTGGGAGAAGAAAGGAGTTAAACAAATTTCGTCTGCTCTCCAGTTTTTTTTTTCTGTAGATTGGCCCAGATGTTAATGAGTAGTGAAGTTCTAATTTTTTAAATCTTCTATGTAGAATCTGCTACTTAAGATTAGGTTTAGAAAACGTTTGAAAGCTATTTTAACTCTTAATAAATTGTATATAACCAAAGTCTCTGCATACATGATGTCTAGAATATGCAGTTAGATTAGTTAGGTAAACATTCAGTTGATTTTTTTTCTGATCTAGCACCTTGTACATGGGAGGTGCACACTGAATATTTCTTAAACCACTGAATTAATTGAAAAATCATTTGTTTGTATCTAGCCCATGTGCTGTATAAGTGTAAAGGTATGGGTTTAATTAATTCTCCCACTCATTTCTTCATTGAAACAATCAATAGGAATCTGGTGTGTAGAGTGATTATGTACTTCCTTGAACCAATCAAACCCATTTCATTAGAGAATGGGTCAAACCCTAAAACATTTTCATAAAATGGAAGAGTTATCTCCAAAACAGAGAGAGATGCTAAAAGTCTTGAAGTAGAGAGGAAGGAGTCGGGGTAAAGCAGAGCTAAACCAAGGACCAGTAGCACTGAGGCAATTAGCTAAAGGAGAAAGAGAAGTTAGGACTGCACTGTTGCAGAGAAGAGAAATACAAAGGTGAGCCATTAGGTTTTGTATGCATCTTGGAACTGAATATCTAGCCAGAGATCACTAATATACCTACTGATAGAGGGACTGAAGAAAGTTCCAAAAAAAGGGCTACCTTCCCCCAGCTTTTACACCTACTGCTTATTTATCAAGGTACTACTAGGCATGTAACTTACAGAATTTTTGCCCCAGTATTTGCAGTACTATAAGTTTTGTCTCAATCACAAAAAGGCAAGGACTTAGATGTAAGGTAAATTTAGTCAGAGAACCCAAATTCTTCCTAAATGTAAGGGATCTTCCTAACTGGAAATTTATAGTAAAAGTGATTATAACTTATTGTCTAAATTAAAGTCCTCAAAGCCACAGAAGTCATTCAGTATATTGTCTTGGGTTTAAAATAACCTATTTATTATAATGGAGTGGTATGTGAGAATGGGGACAATGCTCCTGGGGACTAGGGGCAATTCATGAATGAATGAATTAAATAGCATTTCTTTAGCAGTTACTATCTACAAGGCAAGCACCTTCAAGTAGAAAATTCACTGAAGAAAAGATGGGGGTAGCACAAATTGGGATCCAATCCTAGTGAAATAAGATATAAGAAATTCTTTGTAAACCATTAAATGCTGTATACATTTTAATCATTTAATAGACCTCTCTGTTCTGGGATCAAACCAAAGAACTTGGAAGAAACTAAAAACAGAATTTAAAGATGCAATGGGAAAATGAGAGTTGTTAGGAGATGGGAGAGGTCACCCTGAAGAGGAAGAAGTAACAAAGAACCATTGTTTAAAGCACCAGTGAAGCACAAAAAAGAGACATTTCTTGAAGTGTAGGGAGTGCCAATGTTCTCAGGAGGAAGCAGTTGCTTATGCTTCAAGGGATTACAAAGAAGAGCCATAGAAGCTGTTAGGTGAGTGATCCTTCAATAAAAGTCACAGGCATGGTTTATTACTTTGCACTGTGGGTATTAGTCTAGGTGTTTGTTGACTTGATAACAACACAGGGTCTTTTGTCTTGCTGGGACACAGATCCAAAATATAGCAGAGAATCTCTTGAGACCAGTCAAAATGAATGGTTATCACTCATCTTTTTTTTGTGATTTAGTAAGAAAGGGTGGGGCACAGATGCTGTTACCAAACGTAACCTAGGAAACATTGCTAAACATTACATATCTGCTAAGAAACTGACAATCATAGGAACACAGAGAGCTTTCATCACTGCTGGCCATTGAAAGTAAGGAATAAAGAAGAGCAAAGCAGACTTGGAAAAGGAACACTCACTTAATTAAATGGTGTCTGAGGATGAAATTTGGATTTTGTTATCATGGTTTAAAATATAGGAATGGCAGGACCCAGGCCATGAATGGTATATACTTAACAAAGTCTAGTAAGATTGTATTTGACTGGTGTCCTATGAATCTTATGCTTAAAAAAGGTTTTTAAACTGAAAAGAAGGCAAGGAGAGAAAAACTGACCATATATATTCAACAAGCTGGATACCGTAGAGACCAAACACAATGTATTTTTTTGTTTTGTTTTGTTTTGACTAGATCTGTGATTTCATCAGTGAATGGTGTGTGTGTGATATGTATATATGCATACATACATATATGCATGCATATATGTATATATCCAATTCTGCATTCACTTGAAATGCTATTTCTAGGCACAATTTTGGAAGACAAATACCAAGAAAGACACCCAGAAATTTCTAGGTGAAAAAATTCCAAGAAAGGATACCTCAAATATATATACATAAAGGCATGAAATTTAGGGAACAAAAAGAACGAGGGTTCCAAATGCAATGGGAAAATTTGACTTAGGAACCAATAGAACATGGAGGGATGGCAACTGTTAGTGTATTATTGCTTCAGATGGGTATAACTAATTAGAAAGAAACAGGAAACAGGATACATAAAAAGAGAGGCAAGGTAGCTTTGGATATTATTAAGAAAAATACTCATACTCTGGAACCATAGATGGATTTTCTATATTCTAGAGATTCTATATCGACAGATGGAACATATGATGGAGAACATTTGGGTGGAGGTCAATTACAGGGGGAAAAACAACAAAAAGAAGTCTATCATTGGCTTTTATGAGCTTTTAGTAAGGAGACCACAATTTGGTACAGAGGTTTGTGATAAAGGATATCAGTTATCCAGACATATTCTGGATTTCTTCTTCTCATGCACATTGTTTTTTTTAGTCTTTTTTTTTAAATTTAGTTTTTATTTGTTTTCTTGTTTACATTATTTATTTTCATTACATTTTTGAATTACACATTTTCTCCCCATCTTGCCCCTGCCCCAAACCTAAAACAGCAATCCCACTGTAAAGCCCCTCCCCTGCTCTGCTCTCTTT
>CM053599.1:60122632-60145535 GCA_028646575.1 Pseudocheirus occidentalis
GACCCTTCCTGCCCTACCAGAAAATAGGAGAGCAGAGCAGGGGAGGGGCTTTACAGTGGGATTGCTGTTTTAGGGATGGGGCAGGGGCAAGACAGGGAGAAAATTTGTAATGCAAAATGTAATGAAAATGAATAATGTAAACAAAAATTTAAAAAAAAAAGAAAGTTGGAATCTGATTTCTGACCCTATCTCTTCAATTGTACCTATTTTTTTATGCTTGTGATAGAGATATTGTTTTCTTCCTTTTGCCTTTCCTCCGTGAAATATCCAAACAAAAGGTGATCAGAGAAGAGGGGTCAATAGATATTCATAGAATCAGACATCTGCAGATCATCTAGTATAAGACTTCCATTTTATAGGTGAAAAAATTGAGATCTTGAGAGGCTAAATAGCTTACTAAAATGCAAAGGTTGCAGAACTAGTAGGACTTTGTAAGCCAAGACTTACAAAGGAAGGTTTCGGGGCATCACGCTTCAATTACTTAGTAACTTTCCTTTTTTATTTGGAGATGGAGGAATACCCAAAGAATAAATATGACTGCTATAACTAGTTTCTTTCAAGGAATAGTAAACAAACTTTGAGTTCCTTAGGACAAATTTTAAAAGCCCTTGAGGTCTAATATAAGTAACCATGAGACAGATCTTTAAATATGTTGCTACTCTCTTTATATTACAATTGTTTCTGCCCCATAATCTTCCAAGGACTTCTCAAAGGTACTTGAAAGTCTTTTATGTTGATGTGTTTATTTGTTTCCCATTTTGTTTTCACAAAAGAATCACCTTCTGTTTGGATGGCCAAACTAAAATTTCTACAAGTTGAGATCAATCCTTTGTTTCATGACATCTGATTGGAAATGTACCAAATCCTATTTGGCACTGAAAGATTGTGGTGAACTCTTCTTTGCTACTTTTCACAACATTTCTAGAACTGAGCAATATGGATTTAGGAATAGAAATTCTCAAATAGCATGAAGAAGAAGACTCTATGTATAATATTTGTAGCACGAAATTGGGTGGGGAAGATAGAGAGCAATGAATTTTCAAGAAAAATTTATAGGCTAACTTCTTTGACCTGGTTATTGGCTAAGTGTAGACAGGTTTAATATTTATAAAAACTAAGCTAACAATTTTGTGTCTCTCATTGTTAAATTTTACATGAAATATTACCACCAAAACTCAATAATAATTCAGATAAAGAGATGCTTTGTACTTAACAATTTTTTAATCTTCCCAAACCGATTGAAAATATAACCTAAGAAAAATTAAACCATTTTAAAAGCAAGGCACAGAAACAAATCAAACTCTAAAATGTGAATGTTTCAGTAGGTCAAAAAGAAAATTAAGTATTAATATCTAAGAGCCTTTATGACCCTCAGGGTAGACTGTTGGATTAGACCAGAATAACAAATAGCACTGCATTTGTTTTGCTGTACAGGTATCAGGAGGATATTTGTGTGAGAGGACTGATTGAAGTCATTTGATGTGACATAGGGTATGTGTTTCTGTAGATCAAAAACATATTTGAAAGCACCTTGCAGACTGAATTGTGTGGAGAAACATGGATTAAAAAACTAGTGAGTAGCTTTTATCAGACATTATGGAAAACTGCAATAGGGTTGTCTAACCAGCTACAGAACAGAGTTGTCCCTAATGAAATGAGAGCCTTGAAATTGGTACTTTGTTATTGATGCCAGTGAAAAACGTGATATTGCAACAGTTTCTTCAGGGTAGCTAAGCTATTCCCCAGGTACACATTAAATACCTGCAAGGTGCCTTCATTCTTCCAGGTCAGGCATCCCGTTATTTCTCTCACTTGCTAGTCAATAAACATGAAGAAATATGTAGAAATATAGAAATACATCTTGGAGGGGTGTGTGTGTGTGTGTGTATAAGATAGAGAAAAAGAGAGAGAGAGGAGAAAGAGAGAGAGAGAGAGATGAGAGAGAGAAGAGAGAGAAATGAGAGAGAGAGAGAGAGAGAGAGAGAGAGAGAGAGACGAGAGAGAGAGAGGAGAGAGAAATGAGAGAGAGAGAGGAGAGAGAAATGAGAGAGAGAGAGAGAGAGAAAGAGAGAGAGAGAGGGAGAAAGAGAGAGAAAGGGGGTGGGAGAGAGAATCAGAGGGAGAGGCTGAGTCCTTACATTTTGAGGCCCATAAGTGTGCTTAAGGAACCCTAAGAGAGACTGATGAAGGAAAAAAGCCAAGCTCACATCTAGTAATAACTAACCTTAAATATGAAGCATTTCTATGCATTGGTGGAAACTGATCATCATGTAAAGGTGAGCTAATGTGATTCTATTTTTATCAAGTGTTATTTAGCACTTAGTACTTTTATAAAGTGCTTTTTTCACACATTGGCTAATTTGATTCTTTCAAAATAGGGATAGTAACTCACATTTACATAGCACTTTAAGGTTTACAGGGTACTTAACAAACCTGTGAGCAAGGTGAGAGATATTATTACCACTTTTAGGCAGTAATGGGAAACCTGAGGCTGAGTGTTTAAATGACTGCACTAGGCCCCACATTAAGTGCCAGAGACACTATTTAAACCCAGATCTTCTGACTCTTAAATTCAGCAATTTTTCTATCATAGTGCTAATGTCTTTTTGAAAATATATATCAATAAAAATTTCCTGGCAGTTCCTCACACATAGTAGGCACTTCAAATGAGTAAACTATTCTAGGTAACCAGTGGACTAGAACTCAGGAGAGTGAATTGTAGTCCTGGTTCTCCCGTTAGTCAATTAAGGACCTTATGTAGGTCCTTGAATTCCTCTGGGATTGTTTTCATGCCTGAAAAATAGAGAGTTTGAACTAGATGGTCTCAGAGGTTCTTCACAACTTGAAAATATTATGATTATCATAAAAATGACTTAGAGATACAATTGTAACAATGATTCCAGGTTCTGAAGAACATGAAGCCATAATGACGTAATCACAATAATAGAAATTTCAGGAATTCTAGGTTGTGTATATTGAACTGTAAGAGACACGGGAGGTACAAAGACACAAATAAAACAAACAAAAGCGTGTTTCTGTACTGGTGGGGTGGGGGGATACAATATTTACACAGATAAGGAAAGAAAAGGTAAATTGGAAAGGAAGGGAGCATTATTAATTGGGGAGGGGGACATCATTAGGACACAGTGAGATGGATTGTGGAAGAAGAGATAGGAGAGGATATATCAGGTTTAAGAAATAACTGTAATCTATTTTGACTAGAATGATATTTAAGAAGTGAAGTAATATCAAGTAATTCTGGTAAGATATATTGGAGTCAGATTGTGAATGGCTTTTATACTAGACTGGAGAATTTGTATTTTTTCCTAGACAGGATAAGGAAATGCTGAAGACTTTTGAGTAAGATGTGATACTGTCAGGCAATTTTTTTTCTCTGACATAAAACTGAAGATTTTATGGAGGATGTATTTGAAAAGTTAAAGTGGGAAACAGAGGCCTGTTAAATTATTTCAGGTAAGAGATGATTTTGAGAGTCCAAATTAGCGTTGTGGCCATGTAAATGGAGAGAAGGGGCTCACTGTGAGGAATTTTATGTGACTTCTCACTAAAAGACTTGGAAACAGATTTAATATGAAAGTTAAGGAAGAGGGAAGAGTTGACGATAAGTCATATATTACAGATTTTGTAGACAAGGAAAATGGTAATACTTTTGATAGAAAAAAAGAATCTTGGAGGAGGGGTTGTTTTAGGGGAAAAGGTGATGACTCTTTGATATGCTGAATTTCAGTCTCCATGGGACATTAATATTATTTAGCTGTTTAGCGGGCAGATCTGGTCATGTAGTTTATCATATAAACTAGAGAGTCATTTGTAAGAGATTTTTGTTGAATCTGTGAGAGTAGAGAGGACTGCAGAACAGAACCCTTGCAGAAAACACATATTTAGTTGGTGGGAAATAATAATAAGGCATTTAAATGTATGTGTGTGTGTGTATATATATATATATATATATATATATATATATATATATATGAGGGTAGAGTAGAGCTATATATATAGGCCATAGGAGCTGAAGAAATAGGAGACTAGGGCATTTTAAGGGATATACATATTAATACTCACGTTACCAAATATGAACAGAGGTGTTAAGGTACAGTGGAAGATTATGAACCAAACATTGGTCTCACCAAGAAAGGAGGGCTGATCAGTAAAGTTTGGTAGAATGCAGAAAAAAAAAGATCTACATGAGGTTATATAGAGAGATGGAACGACTTACAAAGGGAATGGGGAGCTATTGGAAGAAAGGCGAGTCTGGATATTGTGGTGAGGAGTAAGCAGGATCTTCCTGACTTCTTCTGGTCCAGGAGAGAATAATCCAATAACACTAGAAAATGGTGTCCAAGGATGGTCTGTCAATCTTTGGAGAGTCAAGTTTCCATAAGCACAAGAAGATGAAAACACTATGAGAAGAAAACATGCAGGGGAGGTTTGTTGATGACAAAACAGAAGTTTCAGAGGGACAATTGAAGATTAAGGCAAAGGAAAGCAGGTATTGGTGGGAAGGTAGAGTTTATATAGAGATAAGAGCATGGTGGGGGTGGGGGAAGGCTAATAAGGAAACTTAACTTTTAAAAATTTTGTTTTGTGTTATCAGGAGGACTTTGAATCATAACTCATGTGGGAAAAATGTCAGTTTTGTTAGCCATAATACTAAGGCAGTACCATGTCATAGACATAATTTTAAAGGTATGAGGAAGGTTGTGTTTCAGAGACCATCAGTCTTAAAAAAACTTGTCTAAATACCTCTTTATAGCCCAAACTTATAGAGAAAATGAAGTGTTCCTACAGGAAATTATAAGAAGGCTTCAATTGGGAAATGGTGATTAGAAGTGGAGGGAGGAAGATGACCCTTGTTGAGATGTTGGACTTTAAAACGATGTGTCACAAAGGAATAAAGGGAAGGGAATAGCTGAATAATTAAAATTTTTAAATCAACGAGGCTCTTTTCAAAGAAGTAGGGGCTGGATTATCTGAAGACAAAAAAAATCACTTGTTCCTAAATAATGATATGATAGAGTTACAGAAGGTTTCAAAGGAGAGATCATCTAGGAAAAGTGAGTAAGAAGAGAAAGTAGCATTGTATGCAGTTATTTATCAACCTGATAACAATAATCAGAAAGATCTATTGTCTTCCGAGAGCACCTTTCCATGACATAACAGGGAATTTCCCAAGATTTATCAAGGTATTTGACAACTACAAATGTTTGATGATTCATATGGGCACACGTGACACTCCCTGAAGAAACTTAAATATATTGCTAATGTTAAAAGGTCTTTAACAAGAAATTATATTTTCCTTATTGTTGCTTATTGAAGGTAAGAGATAGAGAAGAGAAAAATTAATCTGGCTAAGAAGGTGAGGAGAAAACAATTCATTTTATATTTGGGTCATGGCTTATAGTAAATGGATGGCAGGTTTTTGAACAGACATCGAACGGACCTAACAATGTTCAGTAAGAATGTATTTGCCAGGTTTTGAGCCAATCCAATTAGAGGGGCTTTGAGGAAACAAAGACAAGGGAGGGAAAATACTGTCCGTGTATATTCCCCTTGCCTAGTTAGATACCATAGAGAATAGCTACAAAGAAGGAAAACCCACATAAATTCATAGGAAACAAAATCCAAGAAAGGAGTTCATTGTAAAACTCATGGCTTTACAAAGGTATACAAAGCCTAAGCCTTTAGATAAGAAACTAGAATACCTCACCATCCTAAAAGAAGGAGGCAAATTTGAACAAACAGATATTGCTGAGACTTGGTGGTATAAAACCTAGGACAAGTTAATAACTCTGGACGGCTGTACTATAATAAATAGAAATAATAAAGGTCAAAGGGATTATGTGATGGGATGACATTATACATTAAGAAGTTATACTTGTGAGAAAGTTCAAATAATCAATGGTGGAGGCATGTTGGAGAGTATTCAGCTAAAGGTTAATGGAATAAAAATAAGAGTGATTTTTAAAAAATGGAATGTACTATAGACAATCTTGTAAGAATGAGAAAATTGGTGAGGAGTTTACAAAACAGATGCTAAGCCTGAAACAGAGGCATGATATAGAAGTGGTCAGGGAACTACAAATATCAAGACTACCCCCCACCCTTTTCTCTCAAAAGATAATCTAATCATTTTTTTCCCCACTCATCTTCCTAAGAAGAGGAACTTCTGTTTTAAGTAAGATTCTTACTAACAAGGGAAGATATAGTTATTGGGGTGAAACAATGGGGAACACTGGGCAGAAATGCCCCATCCTCTCTAATATTCTGACAGAGAAAAATAAATCTGGACATTTTCAGACGTGTACCACAGGTTTTGAAAATTTTATTTAAAAATATTTAAAGATAGTATGATCCCTTGAGCTAAAACACTTTAGGGGAAATCAGCCCAAGAATATTAGTAGATGTTAAGAAATGTTAATGAAAATATTTAAGATATACAGAGTAACAATTTCAATGAGGAGAAATAATGGAATTTGCCTGAAGAGAGCAAAGTGGACATGCCAGGAATTTACCAACATATATATGTACACACATAGATATATACATAGAACACAATGCATAGCTACGCATATATGTGGATATATGTATTTATGTGTGTACATGTGTGTATATATAATATATATTGTACGTGTGTGTGTGTGTATATATATGTGTATATATATATGTACAGAAAATAGCAGCAAGGCCACATTATCATAGAGTATGGAATACCCTATGAAAATAGCATCAGGAAAGCCGAAACTCAGAATGAGCTGACTCTTGGGTGAGAATTCATAGTTAGTAAGAAGGATTTGTACCTTTCTTCTGATTAAAAAGGAAAATTGAAAAAGGCATCAGACTTTTGTTTGGGTATGGATTAGATGTGATAACTAATAAGAGAGAGGTAGCAAGGCTACTCAATTATCATTTTTTTTTTAATTTTCAAAAATTCTACGAAGGAGAAGGGTATTCACACTGAAGATTACAGAACCAATAAGTAAAGATACAGCAATAGAATACCTGAGTCTGCTTGGTGAATTCATGTTACTGGGTCCCAAAGAACTATAACTTAGGATATGAAAACTAATGATTGATGTGATTACTAAGCAATCATAGGTGCGTATTTAAAGGTCATGAAAAAATGGCGGAGGGAACCACAAGATTGTAGAAGTGAAAGTGATCTCATTAAAAAGAAAAGATTGATGACAGAGCCCACAAATGATAGCCCAGGAAGGGGGACTTCTATCCTTTGGAAAATCATAGAATAATTCATTAATGAGATGGTTGGTAAACATTTGGAAATGCAAGTAATGATCAGAGAACCAGCAGGACTTTTTAAAAACAGATCATACCAGACAAATGATATTTCCTATTTCGTTTTGTTCAGAATTATTGAACTAGAAGATGAGGAGAGTGCTTTGAATATAGTTTACCTGAATTTTATCAAAATTTTATCACATTTTTGTGTGAGAAAAATGGAGACATAGATGAGATAATAATATATTAATATTTATTCAGTATTGGCTGGATAGAAAGATTCAATGGGTAGTTATTAATAGTTTGATGTAAGTATGGCAATACGTCTCTAGTGGAGTGCCCTATTAATGTGTGCTTGACCCTGTTCTGTTTAACATTTTCAACAGTGACATGGATATAGGCATAAATGGTATGCTCATTCAATTTGTAGATGACACAAAACTAGGAGGTATATTTAACATACTAGACTGCAGTGTAAGGATCAAAATAATTTTTACATACCAGAGTATTGAGCTGAAGAGAACATGATGGGATCCAATAGGGATAGATGTATAGTTGAATACTTGAGTAAAAGAAAATCAACTTTGCTAGTACATAATGACATGACTAAACGAAAACTCTGAAAAATATCTGGGAGCTTTTAGCAGACTGCAAGCTCAATATGAATTAGAAGCAGCCAAAAGAGCTAATGGGAAATTTAGTGAAATTATGACTGGTATAGCTTCCAAGAATGGGAAGATAACAGTGCCGTGACATTCTGTCTATTTTTTATATTATCTGGAAAGTTGTGATTCTGGGTGTGATGGTAAGGGAATCTGAAGATCTTCCTTGCCCCTTAATGGGCCTTGAGTGGAACCCAACAGTAGAGGCTTGGTTGGATGGAGGCTGGATTTTCAGAAAAAAGCCTACAACTCTTGTTACTTTTTAATTAGGCAGTGGGTCACGTAGGTTGTGATGTCCTCTGACACTGAAGAAGGATATATGTATTCTGAGGTGAGGCTTTGCTTTGGGGGCTCATTTATGGGGCAAGTTATGTGATTTGGCCAGATGATAATTGGGGTAGCTGTTGAGCCCTCTGGCTTTGAAAACCTAGATGCTGGTGCTTCTCTCTCTGGTAACTAGCTATGTATGTACATAATCGTCAGATAGCTAGAAGCCCTGTCTGTTGGTCTGTTGAATTGTGCTATTTTCTCTGTATTTTTTGTCTGCTTGCAATTTTTGTTTGTATTTTCTGAAAATTCAGGGTGCTGACTTTTCCCCCCTGCACTAAGTGAATTATACACACACACACACACACACACACACACACACATGCACACACACATATATGTATGTGTATGTATATATACACTATGGGTATATGTGTGTGTGTATATATATATATAATATTTAATTAAAGATTGTTGACTCCTTTAAAGCTGTTTTCCTATAGTAAAGTAGATCAAGGAACCTGTGCTAGCAGCCATCCTGGATAGGTTAGAGTGCTTGCTATTACACTGGGTGCCATGGTTTAAGAAGGACATTGGTAAACTAGAGAATGTCCAGGAGAAGGCAACCAGAGGAGGGCCTTGGGGACTTATGACATGAGGAATGGTTGAATTAATTGGGCATATTTAGACTGGAGAAGATTGAGAGAACATGTTAGCTGAAGTTAACTATTTGAAGAGTTTTCATGTAGAGCAGTGCTTAGATTTGTTCTCTTTGGCCCAGAAAGCAAAGCCTTGAGCAAAATATGTATAGAGAAACATTTAGATTACATTAGAAAAGCAAAAACAAAAAGATAAAATAATATTTCAAGCTCTTATGAAGTGCAATGGACTGTCTTAGGAGATACCATATTCTTTTTCAAAGCAGATATTCAAATAGTAGCAGGAATACCACTTATCAGATGAGTTATGGTGGGGATTCCTTTTGTGGATGAATGGTTACTGAAATCCCTTTCAATTTTTAAATTCTGTGTTTTTCTGTATGTGCCACTGCCTTTCCTTCATGATCCTTTACTGTGTTTTGTGGTAGGGACACAGGCCTATAGTGGCCACTTTTTGCTTGATCATCTTTTTTCTGTCAGAATCCCAGAGGTGACCCAGGGTTATGCCTGAGACTGATCAGTGGTGGAACTGGTGGTGGGAGGTAGCAGGAGCTGTTGTCTCCTTTTCAGGAATTCCTACCTCTCTATTGACTAGATCATTTGCCATCTGAAATTTTTTTAACTTATGAAGAAGAGTATTTTCTAATGAACTGTGGTCTTGGAAAGAGAATATTTCAGTTCTAATGCTATTTCTTTTAGCTGCTTAAACTTGTGCTAGCTTGGTCATTAACACTACTATCATCTTTTACATCGTATGTTTTTGTTCATCTTTCATTTTTGAAGAGGACCAAGGATACCATAAGGTGATGACTTACATGTGAATTGGATTTAAGTGAGGCAGAGATGCAGAAAGTCATCAGCCTTACTCTGTCTTCCTGTGTCATCAAAATCCAGTGGCAAGACAAAAATCAAGATGACTGGCTTTAGCCTGGGATGCAGGGGATGACCTTAGCTCCTTTGATGTCTGACCAAGATTGAAGTGCTCCACAGTGCCTGCTTTAGCTGCCTTCATGGCCATTGGAATAAATTGTTCTCATCTACCCATTCCACTGGGGGAAGTCTTTATACACTTGGGTTAGACATCCCCCTAACTCAGTAACAGGTTTGAGGTCTATCAGTTACTATCAACCTGGTTTACTCTATCTGCTGAGACAGTTTTATCAAGGAGTGACTGTGGTGCATCTACAACTTCTTGGAGCTGCAGTGAGAGTTGGGGGGAAAGGTAGACATGATAAATGGATGAACAGTCTTGGAAAGTGCTCAGTAAACTCTCAGAAAAGTTGTTTGTCCTCCTTAAATACCCCACACTCACCTACATTTGTTAAGTGCTGTCATAAACATCAGAATCAGTCTTAGAATTCAAAAGAAGCTTAGCGATGACAACAAAAATGACAAAAAACATTAATAATAGCACTTATATAGTGGATTAAGTTTGCAAGCTACTTTATACATCCTATTCTCATTTGTCCTCACAACAACCCTGGAAGGAAGATATTACTCTCTTTGTTTTAAAAATGAAAAAACTGATACCCACAGTGGTTAAGTGCTTTTCCCTTGGCCACACCACTATTAAGCACCAGAGACAGGATTTGAACTCTTCTTCCTAATTTTAAATCCAGCACTCTCTCTCTATTATGTAATTTCTTCTACCTGATCCCAATCTGAAACATATTTCTGTAGCATTTTTAACAGGAGGTCTTTCAGTCTGCTTGGTAACTCAGTGCCTCAAAGAGGCAGTTCATTTTATTGTCACACAATCAGTTGCCACACACTGTAAATTCTACTTCATCAGTATCTCTCACACTTTTACCCTAGTAAAGACTCTCAAATGCTCCTGTAATTGTTTCCTAAATGGATTTCCTGCCTCCAGTCTATTAATTCTCCAATTCACACTTCATCCAAATATCCAAAGGCTCTTCCTATTCTGTTACTCTGATTACATCACTGTTCTATTCCAGAATCTTGAAGTGGTGCCCTATTGTATAAATTTCTAATCTTGAATTTCAAGAAGTTAACAGTTTGATGTGGTTAAGTTAAATGCAATAAAACGTTTATAACCTGCAAGCAGGTTTATTTTTACATTGGTGTGGTTAGTTTATAGAAAAGGAGAAATAGAAGAGAAGGAAGATGCTTAACAAAGATAATTGTAATTGTCCAGAGAAGAAATAATGAGGGCTTTAAAAAGAGTGGTGACATTGAAATTTGGAAGACTCAGATGAAATTGTGAGGAATTTTAGAGGTAGAATAATCCTCTGAATTATCAAGGTTTTATGACTTAGAATATTGATGCCATCAACAGAAATAAGAAATTCAAGAGGATGGTCAGAGGATAAATAGCTCTTAAGTTCAGGCTTGGTTATGTAGATAGAATATAGGTAAGGATATGTAGCAAATTGTTGGAAATACAGAATTTGATTCAGGGAAAGAGTTTGACATTAATAAAAATGTAGATTTAAGTGTTACTCATGCAGAGGGCATGAATAAGTTTGACAATGGAGAGAATAGAAGAGTGGTGAGGGCAGAGAATAAAAAGGTTCTTCCACTTAGATTGTAAAAGGAAAATAAACTTTGAAGGACAGTAAGATGTAGTGCTTGGGAGAAGAATGAGAACCAGAGTGCAGAATCATGATAGGAAAAGAAAGAACGAGTATCAATAAACAAGTGGTGGTCAAAAAGAAGGGGGAGAAAGTGTTAGATTGGAAGTGAGGAGTCCTGGGTTCAAATTGCAGGCCTACCCTTGTAACCTCATGAAGAATTTGTATGTCTTAGCTTAATTCCTTATCTGAAAAATGAGGATTTTATACTGCTTGCCACACAGGATTGTTAGGTACAAAGAGATTTTGTAAAGCTTAAAATACTGTGAAAATTCTCTTTTAAGTTCTAAGAAATGATTTATGATAATGGAGGGGTGGGGAAAGGAACCCATTAGAGTAGATTGAAGCATGGAGTAGGAGGCAATGACCCAAAAAGGGACATCAAAAGACAGTGGCTAAATGCAGAACGCAAGACTCACTAAAGTTCAGTGATCTCAGAAGAGGGAGGAAGGCTTTCTAGCCTGGACTGAAGACTTGATAGGAGGACGTGGGGGGCTCCCACAGAGGAACTGGGCACATTTGTCCAACAGTTCAATAATTACACAATTCATTGAAATTGTAGGAGCAAAGGTCAGAGGGGAAGAAATGACCAAATGAATTCAGATGCCTTAACTCTATTGAGTCCTCTGTTACAGCATATACGTTTCGGTCTTTTTTAATGACTATGAAGTCATCAAGTACATTTTTCAAGGTTACTTCCAAAGCAGAATGAAAGAACTTCAGAGTTGGAAGTGACCTCAAAGATTGTCCAATCAGACCTCTACCTGAACAAGTGCCTCCATTAAAACATCCTGAAAAGTGGTCCTTTAGTAACTTCTTGAACACTTCTGACCCTGGGTGACATATGAGTTTCTAAGGCAGTTTTTATTTACATCACTAAATTTTTAAAATTCTAAAGTTTCAGCCCCTCAACTGACCCAACATACATGTCAAGTCAGTTAGTTCTGTTATCTGATAATGGTTACAAGGTCTTGACTGCTCCCAAATTACTTTTCAGTTAAACTTGTATTTTGTTACCTTTTGCTGCCAACTGACTTGAAATCATTGTTGTTATTGGCCATACTTCTAACTTTCTGAACTTCAACACCGTAGCTAGAGTATTATTAGCCCTGAACCTCACTCAGTGCTTGAGGCCTCTTCACTTTGGAACGAGCATCAGTCCCTCTATCCACATATTAGAAATGTCTGCAATGCCAACTCTTCTTTTTTCTCACAGTAGCAAGTTCCTTCTGGGGCTGAGATTTTGGAAAGGAGCCCAGCTTCACCAGTGTTCATTCTCTTTCTGGCTCTGACTTTCTGGACTTAAACATTGTGCTGCCGCTGCTGGGTATCCCCTCGTTTTACTGCCCTCTTCTATGTATTGTCTTCCACCTTTAAAATGTAGCACCTCAATTCAGAACCAGGCCCAAAGGGCTATAAAATTGTGCATATTTTTTGATCCATCAATACCACTACTGGATCTGTATCCAAAGAGATCATAAAAATGTGAAAAGGATCCACATGTGCAAAAATATTTATAGCAGCTCTTCGTGGTGGCAAAGAATTGGAATTCGAGGGGATGCTTATTACTTTAGGAATGGCTGAACAAGTTGTGGTATATGAATGTAATGGACTACTATAGTGCTGTAAGAAATAATGAGCAGGTAGACTTCATAAAGACCCAGAAAGACCTATATGAACTAATGCTGAGAGAAGTGAGCAGAATCAGGAGAACATTGTAAAGAGCAATATTGTGTGATAACCACCAATGATAGATTTAGCTCTTCTTAGCAGTACAATGATCCAAGACAATTCCAAAAGACTCATAATGAAAATTGCTATCCACATCCAGAAAAAGAAGTCTGAAGTCTGAATGCAAATCAAAGAATACTAATGCCTCTTTTTTTATTTTTTGTGATTTTTTTGTTATTATTCTTTCACAACATGGCTAATGTGGAAATATGTTTAACATGATTGCAATGCATGACTTATTCCAGATTTCTGGCTGGAAAAGAAGAGAGTGAGAAAAAATTTACAAAAAAGAATGTTGAAAACTATCTTTTTATGTAATTGGAAAAAAATTGAAATACTACAGGAAAATACTACAGTAAACTCGTTGGGGGCAATAATTGTTTTTCTTTTTGTTCATGTTTATATTTGTATTTCAAGTAATTAGCACAATGCCTGGAACATAATAAACACTTAATAATTTTTGTTGAGTTAACTATAATTTAAGGATACCTTTGGGCTATGCAACGAAAAAAGAGCTATGTTCTCTCCAGAGAGCTTCAAGAATTACAGAATATTATAGTTTGAAGGGACTTTAGCAACAATTTTAGTTCCTCACATGTTCCTAGATGGTCCCCCAGTACAACATACCCTACAAGTGGTCTTAAAGCAGAGATTTCAAGTCTCCTCTCCACCAAGGGTGAACCCACCAAATCCTGCAGCATCATCCTTTTCACTTTTATTGGATAAGTCTCACTATTGAGTATGATTTTTTTCCTGGACATTAAATCTAAATTTGGTCCTTTGTAAGCTGCACTTTATAACTTCTTAGTTCTGCCCTTAGAGAACAAATCTAATTTCTTTTTCAAATGACAAATCTACAATTTCTTGGCCCATAGACTTGCAACTGAAAGGGAGCATAAATTGCATCTAATCTGACTCCAGTATTTTAAGTGTGAAGAAACTGAAATCTACAGAGGTTACGTGACTTGTGCAGGATAAGTCACTAATGATACTTCTCTTGCTCCTCTCTGGATTTTCTTTCTCTTTCCCCAGGCTAGACATCTCCCAGTTTCCTTAATCAATCTTTTTGCATTAAAGACTTGGAAGTCCTGTGTTTTGCATGACTTCATGTGTCATGTGATATGTTTGATTGATATGACTGATAGCATATTGCTGGATTTCTCAATGGGTTGGGAGGGGCTGGAGGGAAAGAGATGATTTGGAATTCAAAATGAAAAAAAACATTAAAAATAAACAAACAAAACTTAAGCCTTTTAACTATACTCAATATTCACCTCTGGATATTCTCAGTGTCTTTTCTAAACTATGGTGTCTCAAATTGAATACTACAGGTTAGATGAATTCTTGAGAACTTTCATGAAGCATCTTTAGAAAATGTAGTTTAGTGAAAAGTTCACTGAACCAGTGTTCTCCAGTTAGAAGGCTAGAGTCCTAGGCCTGGATTAGCTGCTAACTAATAACTGGGCATCAGTTTTGTCTCTTTTCAAAATGAATGGGTTGACTTAGATAATCTCTTTGATTCCTCTCTGCATTCTACTTAATGTCTTTTTGGCAATGCTGTATTTCCTTTCCACTATGGAATTTGCAGGGATTATTTACTCTATCACATTCTTTGTTTTAAATCTAAATATTTCTAGTAGTGATAAAGCATCCTTTTTATTTGTTTCCTACCTTCTGAATTCTACCAGTGCTACTGTAATACATTTAGAAGTGAGATCTCAGTCTATGATCACACTTCAATGTCTTTCTTCCAGAGGATGATAGTGACCTGAATAGGTTTTAGTTTGGAAGAACAGATTCTAAATGGTAGCTATAGGGGAAGAGATAGAAGTTGAGAAGGTGAAATCATAATGACAAAGTGCATGTGAGGTACCTTTAGGAAGAGAAAAAATAGATGTCACCATGTGACATCTATAATTCATCTAGGACAGGGAAAGTGAGCAAGAGATGAAAAAAATACAAAAATATAGGGTGATTGCTTTTTGATGTCTAGTTCCATCTTTTTATAATGGAAGGAGCATATGGTCAGGACACAAGAAATCTATGAATGTTGATTCTAACAGTAGCTAATTTTATGATATTTATCAAGTCATCATTAAAATAAGGAGGGTGGGCAATATGATCTCTATGGTCTCAGCGATCTTTAAGTTAGAATCTCCTCCAAGAGTAGTGGGAAGAAACTCTCCTGTTTCTGGCGATTTGGTCTTTCTATTCAAAGTCCAGTTAGATTTATTTGGTACAAACCAGGCTGACCAAGTATGACTATGTTTGAATAAGATGCCAGTGGATGTTTTATCTATAGGACTCTGAAATTTTACTTTGAAAAAACTTTCCTTGAATTAAATCTCCAAATTTTTTTTAAAGTTGCACTTGTTGTTTTAGAAGTTTATATGAAAGTAGCAATGGGAAATTGGTTAAAGTGGAGATGAACCAGTTGTGTGCTACTAAATGCTTAACAAACGATGCTTTTAAAAAAATATGAAACATTTTAAAGTTTAATTTGTACTATTTGTATTTTGTCATGGTTTTCTTTTTTTTAAATTCACTTATTTATTTTCGTGTTGACATCATTCATTTACACAAGATTTTGAGTTGCAAATTTTCTCCCCATCTTTCCCCACCCACCGCCCCAAAACAGCCATCCCACTGTGTAATCCCCTCCCAATCTGCTCTCTCACATGTTCTCCCCATATACACCTCATACTTTCTGGTAGGGCAAGATGGATCTCCCTCCCCCAATGCCTGTATATCTTAATTCCCAGTTGGATGTAGTTGATAATACTAATACTAATACTAATATATTTAGCATTTGATTATAGATCTTTAAATTCTGGATTCTTTCCCTTCCTCCCTCATCACCCACCCCCACTGGAAAGACAAACAATTCGATACAGGCTGTACATGTTTAGTTACACAGAACATCTCCACAAGGCACCTATTGTAATAGACTGATTACATGTCCCTCCTTTCTATCCTGCCCCCCCCTTATTCTATTCTCCACCCTGTTCCTGTCACTGTACTGAAGTGGGTACTTCCAGCAACCTTTCCCCATCCTGCCCTCTCCTCCATCATCCCACCTCTCATTCCCATCTGTAATGGGAATCTGAAGCTCTGTCTTGCCCTTAGCCCCTTTGCTTAAGTAGCTCCGAGAATGTACCCTGATTTGGTGGTCACGTGGAGCCCATGGCAAGAGGCTTGTTTTGGGGAAATGGCCACACCTTGTTGCTTTGTAATTGTACAGTGGGTCAAGAGGGCTGACCCAGGAGAAACCTATATATACGCCCTAATGTGAGGCTTTGCTTTGGGGCTCACTTTGAGAAGAGTTGTGTGATTTGGCCACATGAGACTCTGGGAAGCCGTTGAGTCCCCCACTTTGAAAAACCGAGATGTTGATGCTTCCCTCTCTGGTAACTTGAATAAGTAATGGATGTGATGGTCAGATGGCTGGAATCCCATCTGCTGATCTGTTTCTTGTAACTTGCTTGTAACTTGTGTTTGTAAATTGTGCCTGTAACTTGGGTTTGTATTCTCTGGTGCTCAGGGTGCTGGCTTTTCCCCCTGAACAAGGTAAATGATATGTTTGTTTGATTAAGGAAAGATTAACTCATTTTGAGTTGCTTTCCTTTAAAAAAGCAGATCTAAGAACCTGTGCTAGCAGATGCCCTGGGTGTGCTAGGGTGCTTGCTGATACACCATCCTTCCCCCCACACTCTCCTGTGTGGCAAGATACCCAGTTTAGAGTTAATGTCATTCCTTTCCTAAGCAAAATTCAATGAGACTAAAGTTGACCCTGTCCCTTTTGCCTTTTTATTCTTCCCCTCAATTGTAACTGTTATCCCTTGCCTCTTCTATATGAGATAATTCACCCCATTCTGTCTGTCTCTGTCACCTCTAATTCTATTCCTCTCCCACCTCAGAATGTCATCTTTTAAGGTATCATCCCTTCTTATTCAATTGATCTTGTGCCCTCTATAAACACATATATACACATACTCAGATATGTGTTCATACATACATATATATATATGTATATATATATATATACCCTCCTATATAGACATATATATGTATGTGTGTGTGTTTGTGTGTGTGCGTATATATATATATATATATATATATATATATATACATTTGTATGCCCTTCACCTATCCTCATACTGAGAAAAGTTTCATAAGTTACAATTATTGTTTTTCTGTGTTGACATGCAAATATTTCAACTTTGATAAGTTCCTTATGATTTCTTTCCCACATTTTTCTTCTTGAACTTCTTGTATTTGAGTGTCAAATTTTCAGTTCTGTTTTTGTTTTTTTAAGTCAGAATGCTTCAAAGTCCTCCACCTTATTGAATGACCATAGTTTCCCCTGTAACATTATACTCAATTTTGCTGGGTAGGTGATACTTAGTTTAATCCTAGCTCCCTTGATCTCTGGAATATCATATTTGATCCCTTAATAAAGAAGCTGCTAGATCCTGGGTTATCCTAATTGTGTTTGCACAGTATTCAAATTGTTTCTTCATAGCAGCTTGTAATATTTTTTCCTTGATCTGGGAACTCTGGAACCTGGCTATAACATTCCTAGGAGTTTTCTTTTGGGGATCTTTTTCAAGAGGTGACTGTTGAATTCTTTCAAGTTCTATTTTGACTTCTGGTTCTAAAATATCAGGGCAATTTTCCTTGAGAATTTGTAGAACATTGTTTTCTAGATTTTTTTTATCATGGCTTTCAGGTAGTACAATAATTTTTAAATTGTCTCTCCTGGATCTGTTTTTCAGGTCAGTGGTTTTTTTCAAGGAGATATTTCACATTGCCATCTAATTTTTCATTTGTTTGGATCTTTTTAATAGTATCGATTTCTCATAAAGTCATTTGCTTCCATTTGCTCCATTCTAATTCTGAAGGAATTATTCTCTTCAGAAAGCTTTTGAGATTCTTTTTTCTACCTGGCAAATTTGACTTTTTAAGGCATTCTTCTCCTCATTGGCTTTTTGGGCCTATTTTGCTATTTGAGTTAATTTATGTTTTTAAGGTGTTATTTTCTCCAGTCAGGTTGTTGACTCTATTTTCATGATTTTCTTGAATGATTCTCTTTCTCGTCCCAATTTTTCCTTCACTTCTCTTATTTGGTTTTCAAAATCCTTCTTAAGGTGCTTTATGGTTTGTAACCAGTCTACATTTTTCTTGGAAACTTTTGGTGTGGGAGTTCTGACTTTGTTGTCTTCCTCCCATTTCATGGTTTGATACTTTTTGTCCCCAAAAAAAGATTCTAGAGTTCAGTTGCTGTTCTTACTTTGCTTCCTTTGCCAGCTCATGTTGTCAGTCAATTATTTTACTTTTTTAGCTCTGTGTAACTCTTCTTCCAGAGGTGAAAGCTCTGTCCCAAATAGCTTGTGTTTTTTTAGGTGCTGGAGCTATTAGGAATCTGCTGCAGCCCCTACCAGCTTTGGTTCACTGAAAATGCACCCCAGGACCACCACCCAGATTTGTGGTCCTGATCCAGGCAGCTCAAGGCAAGAGCATTTGGCCTCTGAATGATTGCTTGGCATCGCATCTGCTACTTCCTTGCCCTGGACACAATGGCCAGATGCTCTCCCTCAGCTTTAGCCTAGTTTCACTAACCTTTCACTTTGTTCTTATTTCTTATGGCTTGTTAAGTCTGAAAACACCCCAGCTGCCACTGATCCACTCTCCTGAGGGCTCTAGCTGTGGCTTGTTTGGGCAGCCCTGGGGCAAAGCCACAGTTTCAGGCCCTGGCTGGTTTTAGTTCCCAGCACGCCCTGATGAGCCATTCCTGTCCTGCCTGCCAAGCTGCCTTCAGTGGGAGATGGTTTTTTCTCTAATTTTGTGAGTTCTGGAGCCCTAAAATTTGTTTAGAGTCATATTTTATGGGTACTTGAGGTGGTTATGTGGGAGCTGCATAGTTTTCCTGCTTCTATGCTGCCATTTTATCTCCACCCCCTGTTTGTCACTTTTAAAGTGTTTATTTGTTTATTTTTAGTTTTCAACAATCATTTCCATAAGATTATGATTTCTGTAATGGGAATCTGAAGCTCTTTCCTGCCCTTCACTCCTTTGCTTAAGTGGCTCTGAGAATGTTCCCTGATTTGGTAGTTATGTGGAACCTGTGGCAAGAGGCTTGTTTTGGGGGAATGGCCACACCTTGTTACTTTGTAATTGGATAGTGGGTCAAGAGGGCTGACCCAGGAGAAGCCTATATATACGCCCTGATGTGAGGTTTTGCTTTGAGGCTCACTTTGAGAAGAGTTGTGTGATTTGACCAGATGAGATTCTGGGAAGCCATTGAGCCCCCTGGCTTTGAAAAACCGAGATGTTGATGCTTCCCTCTCTGGTAACTTGAATAGGTAATGGATGTGATGGTCAGATGTTTGGAAGCCCATCTGCTGATCTGTTTCATGGTCTATTTGTAACTTGTGTTTGTATCTTGTGCCTGTAACTTGGGTTTGTATTCTCTGGAGTTCAAGGTGCTGACTTTCCCCCTCCCCTGAACTAGGTAAATGATATGTTTGTTTGATTAAAGAAAGATTGTTAACCCATTTTGAGTTGCTTTCCTTTAGAAAAGCAGATCTAAGAGCCTGTGCTAGCAGCTGCCCTTGGTATTCTAGGTTGCTTGCTGATTCAGTTTCTAAAGTTTTTCCTCCTCCATCTTTTTTGTACTCCCCAAGATGGTATGCAACATAATATAGGATAATAATGTACAATTGTATTAAACATATTTTCATATTAGGCATGTTGTAAAGAATTAGAAACAAAGGGAAAAACACAAAAATAGGGAAAAACCAAAAGAAGAAAAAATAGTATGCTTCAATTTCCATTCACACTCCACAGTTCTTTCTCTGGATACTGATAGCATTTTCCATCATGAACCTTTTGGAATTGTCTTAGATCATTCCATTACTGAGAAGAGAGAAGTCTAAAGTTGGTCATCACAAAATGTTACTGTTACTGTGTGCAATGTTCTCCTGATTCTGCTCACTTCACTCAGTATCAGTTCATGTAAGTCTTTCTAGGTTTTTCTGAAGTCTGCCTGTTCATCATTTGTTATGGAACAATAGTATTCTACTACACTAGTGTGCCCCAACTTCTTCAATCATTTCCCAATTGATAGGTATTCTCTTAATTTCCAATTTTTTGCTACCACAAAAAGATCTGCTATGAATATTTTTGTACATTTGGGTACTTTCCCAGTTTTTATGATTTTTTTTTTGGGATACAGACCTAAAAATGGTATTGCTGGGTTAAAGGGTAACTGTATGCACAGTTTTATATGTTCTTTGGGCATAGTTCCAGATTGCTCTCCAGAATGGTTGTATAAGCTTATAACTTCACCAACCATGCATTAGTGTTCAAATTTTCCCAAATCTTCTTCAACATTTGCCATTGTCCTGTTCTTTTTTTTCAGTTTAGCCAATCTGATATGTGTGATATGGTACCTGAGAGTTGTTTTAATTTGCGTTTCTCTAATCAATAGTGATTTAGAGAATTTTTTCATATGTCTTTGTTACTTTTTAAGCCTATACAATTAATAAAAGAATAAATCAATCTTCAAATTGGGCAGATTTCCTTTTTTTAAAGAGCATATTATTTCACCCCATTACATGTCAAGAAAATTTTTAATATTCGTTTTTACAATATTTTGACTTCCAAATTTTTCACCCTCCCTTTTTTCCCTCCCTTCTTCTGGAAATGGACAGTAGGTTGATATAGATCATACATGGGCTTTCATGTAATAATTATTTTTCTGTATTAGTCACATTTATGAAAGAAGAAACTGATTAGAAGAAAAAAAACACAAGAAAGGTTAAAGTAAGTAAAAAAAAATGCCTCAATCCACGTTCAGAGTTCATCAGTTCTTTGTTTGAATGTAGATAACATTTTCCTTCTTTAATCCTTAGTATTTTTGTTGGATCATTTTGTTACTCAGAAGAACTGAATCATTCATAGTTGATCATCACACAATATTGCTGATACAGTGTACAAAATCTTACTGGTTCTTCACATTTCCTTTTGCTTTGTTTAGTATGTCTTTCCAGATTTTTCTGAAATCTGCCAGGCAATCATTTCATATTGCATAACAGCATTCCATTACATTCATATACCATAACTTGTTCAGCCATTCACCAGTTGATGGGCATTCCCTCAACATCCAGTATTTTGCAACCACAGAAAGAGCTGCTGTAAATTTTGTTTTTGTACATGTAGGTCCTTTTACCTTCTTATGGTCTTTCTGGGATACAGACACAGTAGTGGAATTGTTGGATCAAAGGTTATGCACGATTTGGTTGCATTCTGAGAATAGTTCAAAATTGCTTTCCAAAATGGTTGGATCAATTCACAACTCCACCAACAGTGCATCAATGTCCCAATTTCCCCATAGTTTCTCCAACATTTATCATTTTCCTCTTCTATCATATTAGCCAATCTCTCTCTGTGTGTGTGTGTAGTACCTTGGATTTGCTTCAATTAGCATTTCTGTAACCAAAAGTGATTTAGAGCACTTCCTCATAAACCTATGGATAACTGATTTATTCATCTGAAAACTGTCCATTCATATCCTGTGATCATATATCATTTGGAGAATGACTTATATTCCTATAAATTGGCTCAGTTCTCTATATATTGGAGAGAAATATGAGAGAAATATATATGAGGCCTTTATCAGAAAGACTCTGTAAAGATTGTTTCCTATCTTTCTGCTTTCCTTCCAATCTCATCTGCATTAGTTTGTTTGTACAAAAGCATTTAAATTTAATATAATAAAAATGATCTATTTTATATTTTGAATGCTCTCTGTCTCTTGTTTGCTCAAAATTCTTCCTGTCCCCAAAGCTAACATATTTAACTTTTCTAATATTCTATTTACCTGCTTATTTACTTTTCTTCTTTTCTTTCTTTCTTTCTTTCTTTCAAAATTTAGTTTTTATTTGTTTTCTTGGTTACATTATTCATTTTCATTACATTTTTGAATTACACATTTTCTCCCCATCTTGCCCCCACCCCAACCCCAAAACAGCAATTCCACTGTAAAGCCCCTCCCCTGCTCTGCTCCCTTATTTTCTGGTAGGGCAGGGAGGGTCTCCCTATCCCAGCCCCTGTATATCTTAATTCCCAGTTGCAGGTATTGCAGAACTTTAAATTCCAGATTCTTTCAATTCCTCCCTTATTACCCATCCCCACTGGAAGGACATTCAGTTCAATACAGGCTGTGGATATGTGATTATACAGGACATCTTCATAGTGGACACACCTTGACAGTGATCATCTGTCTCTCTTTCCTATCCCTCCCCCCTCTTGTTCCGTTCTCTGCCCTGTCCCTATCCTTTTACTGAAGTGTGTGCTTCCAGCATCCCTCCCTCAGACACTGCGCTCCCCTCTGTCATCCCCCCTCTCATCCCCATGTCCCCCTCTCTCCTGTGTGGCATGACGCCCAGTCTAGAATTTATGCCATTTCTTCCCTAAGCCAAATTCAATGACAGTAATTGAAAGCAAAATAGCAATAGTTATCCCTTGCCTCTTCTCTATGGGATGATTAATCCCATTTTGTCTCTCCTTGTCTCCTCTCATTCTAGTCCTCTCCCACCTCAGAATTTTGCCTTTTAAAGTGTCATCCCTTCCCATTTAATTCATCCTATAATCTCTGTATACACATATACACACATGCTCAGATATGTATTCATGCGCATATATAGCCTCCTATATGGACCTATGTGTAAGT
>CM053599.1:60146035-60186664 GCA_028646575.1 Pseudocheirus occidentalis
TGTGGAAATGAATGATGTAACCAAGAAAATAAATTAAAATTAAAAGCGAAAAAAAATAAAAAATAAAAATATTTCTTATAGTTACAAGCAGTTATTTTACTTTCTAAACAAACAAAAAAATTAAGAGGATGTGTGCACATGAAAATTCTTTTCATATATACGTATATACTCAATCTACTATATTATAGAAGAAATGACACTTGAGGGGGTGAGGTAAGTAGAATATTCACATTGATGACAGTATATATCCCTGTTATATTTAAGTTCTTGGAAGCAGAAGACTCCATGTCTATATCTACAGCAATTACAATTTCTCTAAACATTTAGTCTTACATTTTTGACTCTGTACAGCATTTCTGCTCCTAATTCCTACTGTTCCCTCAAATTCAATGTTTAACATAGCATTCAGTATTTTACTCCTTTGTGAATCCTAACTTCCTTCTTCTTGATTAATTTACACTTGAGAAACACTAATCATTCTCTATGCATTATTTCTTTTAATTATAGAATTTTTGTGCTAGAAGTTAATCTAACTAGTACCCTGTATGGTAATATCTTCCACAATATTCTAATAAGTGGTCACTTTACCTTTACTAGAAGATATACTTCTGTTAATGTATGTATTATTATACCTATGTAATATGTATATGATTGATACATGCATTAAGTATATAATACACAAATTATATAAGTATTACACATATTATATAATGACATTACACCTATATCCTATATCCTCATTGACATTTACTCAGTTGTTTGCATTGTTCCTAAATGATTTGGGCACCTAGGTGGTGCAGTGTTTAAAGTGTTGGACTTTGAGGTAGGAAGACCAGAGTTCAAAACTTGATTTAATTACTCAAATAGCTATACAAGCTTGGGCAAATCACTTAATCTCTTTCAGTCCTAATTTTTCTCCTCTGTTAAATGGGAATAACAATAGCATTTGCTTTGCATTGTTAATGTGAGGATTAAGTGAGATCACACATTTGTAAAGGGCTATATAAACTAGTGGCTCTCATTAGCTGGGAAAAGCTAGGTGACACTGTGAGTAAAGTTCCTGGCCTGGAGTCAAAAAGATTCAACTTCCTGAGCCCAAATCTAGCCTCAGATACTTAATAGGTGTGTGATCCTGGAAAAGTCACTTAACCCTTTTGCCTCAGTTTCCTTATCTATAAAATAACCTGGAGAAGGAAATGGTAAACCACTTTAATATTTTTTTGCAAAGAAAACCCCAACATGGTCACGAAGAATCAGACATGACTAAAAATGATTGAAGAAGAACAACAAATCATCATCATCTTTATTACGGTTCAGATGATTGTCATCCATTTAATAGATCCATAAATTTATGTAAATGTTGGTTTGGAAAAGGTTTCTATTTATTTCTCTAACCATATTCTTGCCAAATGAGCTTTGTCTTTTAAGATTCCAGTTAGTCTCTGACACAAATAACCACAGATTTCTCTCTGATAATTTTGCATTGGGTTCCCCTCGTCCTCGCCCCCCCCCCCATACCTGGAGAGAAGACCTAGGCACTTATAAGTATTGCTTTCATTGACTGGTTTTATTTGACCTCCAGATTATTATTTTATGGTGCTAGTTATATTGTATATGCATACATGTAATCTTAACTCCATTCTACACTCCTTCAGAGTAACTCTATCCTGACATTCTATGTGGAGAGAGAAGAAATAATTTCCTCTCTCTCCACATATGTTATACCACCCTAAATGCTGGTGCTCTGCCCAAAGGGAATATAAATTTTAATCTTTGAAACATTTTTTTTTGTTTTCTCTTAAAAATCAGCGTTAAACCCAAATTACTTTTTCTCAGATCAAGCTCTATTTGGTCACTGTGTGGACCTTGGTGGCCTCAGAATAAAAAAAAATTGTTTCTGTTTTGGTGAGAAACCCTGAGGTTCTTGCCCTTCCAGATCTATTTTTTTAAGAAGCCATTCTTTGCCTCATTTAAAAAAACCTTAATCATAGAATGGTGCTCTGCCTGAGTCAAACTGAAACCTATCAAAGGCTTTAACTTGGAAAGACCAAGGTCCCCCACTGTATCCTGGACCATCTCCAGTTGTCCATATCTGGGCATTGGACTTAGATGGCTCCAGAGGAGGAAGAGAGGTTGATGACTTTGCATAGCCCTGCCTCATTTAAATCCAATTCACTTGCAAATCATGGCATCACTTCCTCTTTGAGAAGGATAAACAATAGCAGCAACAGCCTCCTTATATCAAAACTAAAATTTATTCCCTACAACTTCAACTCATTCTTCCAAGTTCTGCCCTCCAGTGAGAAGTTGAACGTGTCTAATTATGTTGCATATTATAGCATCTGTAATTCATCAAGATTGCTATTATTCCTCATATTAGCCTCATTATCTCATATTATTAGAAAAATTATCATAATATCATCATATTATTTAAAAGCAATACATTTCCTTAAAGTGAGCCATGCATGGCATGGGTTGTAATTGCCTCACTAACTTGGCCATTCTCTTCTAGATGATCCCAAGAATATCCACTTCTTCCTAAAGTGAAGCACAATGTATGTAGCATGTATCTCAAACAGTATTTTGCATAATTCATTTTGTTCACAGACTATGCATTGACTAGCAATAGTTCACATATGTATAGTGATTTGAAGTTTATAAAGAGCCCTTCTCAGAGTGACATTATAAAGCATGTAGATCATGCAATATTGTCCCCATTTTGAAAATGAGAAAACAGAAGCTAAGAAAGTCTAAAGAATAGGTGGGTTTATTAGAGCTGGAAGTGAACTTTGGGATATGCTTGTTTAATCCTCTCATTTCATTGTTGTTCAGTCATTTCCTATTCTTTGTGACCACACAGACAGTAAGTAGCACACCAGATCTCTCTCTCTTCCACTATCTCTCAATAGTTGTCTGAGTTCATGTTTATTACTTCTATGACACGATCTAACCCATCCTCTGCTGTCCTCTTTACCACTTTCCTTCAAGCTTTCCCAACATAAGCTTTGTATTTTCCCCCCAGTGAATCCTGTCTTCTCATTATGTGACCAAAGTACTTAAGCTTCAGCTTCAGTATTTGACTTTCCAGTGAAAAGTTTGAATTAATTTAAGTATTTACTCATCTGATCCCCTTGCTGACTCTCTGAAGTCTTTTCCAGTATCATAATTCAAAAGCATCAGTTCTGCAGTGCTCAGCTTTCCTCACAGTCCACATCTCACAGCCACACATTGCTACTGGAAAAGCTATAACTTTGACTAGACAGAATATTAATGACAAGGTGATGTCTCTGCTTTTGAGTAGCCATCCAGATAAATAAATTGAGGCCCTGGGACAGTTAGGTGGCAGAGTGGATAGAATGTTGGACCTGGAGTCAGAAAGATTCATCTTACTTCAAAGCTCTTAACTCTATTTGCCTTGGTTTTCTTATCTGTAAAATAAGCTGGGGAAGAAAATGGCAAACCACTCCAGTGACTTTACCTAGGGAACCCTATATGGCAGCAGTTCTCAACCTGTGCGTTGCAACCCCTTTGGGGGTCAAATGGGATCACCTAAGACCATCAGAAAACACATATTTCCAATGGTCTTAGGAACCAAGACAACACTCCTCTATCTGTCTCCAGGTGGGTCCACCCACATGCGGATATGCCCACATACAAGCATTAAAGGGTTGCAGCATTAGGAAGGTTGAGAACCACTTCTATATGGGGTCATGGAGCATCAGACAACTAAGAACTATTAAACAACAAAAAGAGCACCAAACTGAGACCCAGAGAGATTAATTGATTTGCTTGAGTCACACAGGTATCATGTAACAGAGTCTGGATTTTAATTCAGATCTTTTGATTCCAAATCAAGTGGTTCTCCCCAGCATCTAGCAATTAAGCCTCCCACCCATGTCTTCTACCACTCAGCCTAGACATTTTCCCCTTGTGCCACATTTTGACAGAATAAATTAATTCATACATAATTGAATGCTAATGAATTTCAAGGTAAGAGGAAGGAAGGGAAGAAGAAACCAAATATTTATGAAGCAACTACTATGTGCCAGATATTGTGCAAATACTTCACAAAAAGATCTCACTTGATCCTTACAAGAACCTTGGGAGATAGATGTGATTATTCTTTCTTTACAGTTGAGGAAATCTATGCTAAAAGATGTTGCAATTTGTGCAGGGTGGCATAAATATTAAGTATATGAGACCAGATTTAGACTTAGAGCTTCTGGATTCCAAGCCTAGGACCAGAGCCACCTTACCATACCCCTGCTTCTAGCTATGCATTGCTATCATCAGTATTGCAAAAAGATGTCAGACTGGACTATATAAAGTGATAGTGCTTTGAAATTAAGCACATGAAGATATGTTCAGGCATAAGGAAATTGTTGCAAAGGCTCCTTATCCTGAATGGGAGTCATAAATCAAACCATTGCTTGAAGTATTTTATATAGAAATTTGCTTTGTATTCAAAAATGAAACTATAGTGATTGAAGAACGTTTTGAACTAGATTTTTTTTTCTCTTTGAGTTGTGGATATAAGAAATTTGCATGAATAAAAACTTGCCCAGAAATATGTTTTTAGAAATATGTGGATAAAACTAAGAGAGTTCCCCAATGAAAAAACTACCTCTTAGACCATTCATCAAGTGTCTCGTTTTATGTGGTCTTTGAAAACTGTTTTTTGCATTGAAATGTTAAATGACCACCTCAGTGTCACATGACCAGTATGTATCAGAGGCCAGGACTAATTCCACTTTGTCCTGCCTCTGAGGCCAGCTTTTGACTATACCATGATTCTTCTCCTAAATCATTTAATGATATTAAATGTCATTAGAACGCATACTGTATAACAGGGAAATGAGGGAGGTCATTTGTATTGCAAAAAAGATGGATAAAATGTGAATAATCCAACTGCTATCTTGGCATTTGTGAATCACTGAAATGTTTAGAAGGCTTGTAATATCTTAACTGGATCTTCTCTGTAGTATATTTGGCAGGGCATAGATGAAATTCATACCAGATATTAAAGCATGAATGGGCTGGGATAAGGGATCCATGGAAGTATTAGAATATCTAATTTTTTGTATATGTATGTACATCATACATTCCCCTCTAATGAACATTTATATAGTGCTATAGTTTATCATTTAGTTAACAGGCATTTATTAAGGGTTTACTATATGTTAATCACTATAATAAATATTGGGGTAAAAAGAAATGGAAAAATATTGCCCCTCTTTCAAGGAGCTCACATTCTAAGAAGAGAAATAACACAAAAACAACAGATGTAGATATAAACCACATACTTAAAAGACAGAAGGCACTCTTAAAGGGAAAACACTGGCAGTGGTAGAGGACAGAAAACATCTCCTTTAAACTTATATTTGAGATGAACAGTAATGGAAGACAAGAAATTCAGATGGTGGAGCTAGGCACTGTGATAAGCCTAGATGATACAAAGAAGGTTAAAAAAATGAAATAAAAACACAACAACAACAATAATAAAACAACCTCCCCTGCAATGAACTCATAATTTAGTGGAGCAATTATAGAGACATTCAAATAACTAGGCATAGATAAGATAAATGATACATTGAAAATAGTCATAGAAAGCACTAGGATTAGGTGGAGTTAGGAAAGTCTTATTGCAGAATATGATATTTTAACTGAGACTTGAAGGAATCCAAGGAAATTAGAAGATGAATGTAAAGGGAGAGGATTCCAGATATGGGGGTTGGTTGGGGTTGGGGTGGGGCAACCACTGAAAAAGAATGGAGATGGGAGTTAGAGTGTCCCTGGTGAGGAATAGTAAGAAGACCAGTGTCATTGGATCATGGATTATGTTGAAGAGAGTAACGAATAAACAATTTTAAGGAAGTGAATGGTTAGGTTTTGGGGGGTTCTAAGTGGCTAAAATTTGAGGGTTTTATATATCAAACATGATTTTATATTTGATCCTTTGGAGCCAATGTAGTTTTTGGGGAGGGAGGGAAAATGAAGATGATCAAACCTATGGTTTAGGAAAATCACTTTGGCACCTAAGTGAGTGGAGGATGGATTAGAGTGGGAAGGACTTTGAAGTAGAAACGCCAATGAAAAAACTATTGCAGTATTTAAAGCATGAGGTCATGCAAACTTTAATCAGACTTGGGATGGTGTGGGTAGATGAAAGTGGATATAGATGAGGAATTACAGGTGATGTTGTGAAGGTAGAAATGATAGCATTTGGCAACAGATTCAGTTTGTGAAGAGAGGGGAAAGAGGAATTAAGAATGACCCCAAAGGTGAGACTGCTTTGATGTTTAAAGGGAAGTTTGGAAGACAGAGTATTTGGGGGAAAGGGGATGAGTTCTGATTTGGACATGTTGAATTTGAGTTGGCATTAATACCTACTTGAAGACAGCAACTATATCTTTTTTGGGGGGAAGGGGAGGCAATCTGGGTTAAGTTACTTGCCCAGTGTCATGCAGCTAGTAAGTGTCTAAGGCTGGATTTGAACTCAGTTCCTCCTGGGTCCGGAGTCACTACTCTACCCATTGCACTACTTTGTTGCCCCAAACTGTGTCATTCTTTATCTGTGCATCTCTAGTTCTTGGTGTAGTTTTGCTGCATGTAGTAGGCAGATAATGAATGTTTGCTTTATTAAATTTAGTTGAATTCCAAAAAGAATTTAATAAATCCTTTATCCAGTCATTAAATGAAAGTACAGAAGAAATTATATAAAAATATTATGAATACCAAGTATACCTAGCATTGGTTTTCGAGAGAACTGTGGTCCTGGTTTTTTCTGTTAATATTAGAAATGATATGTTACATACTAATTGAGAGTGTTAATGGCAGCTGGCCCATAAGCATACTTTCTGTCTATTAGGAGAAATTACATATGTATCAAAGATTTCTTTGATGAAGATGTCAAGAAAGAATAGGCAGACTTTGGTACACAATATTCTCTAGCAGATCACATTTTTTTAGCTTCATAGAATATAAGAATCAACTGGACTTATCTGTTCATTGTGAAAAAGGATGAGACTATAGAACAAAATTTTTCTTAAAGGGTATTTTTGAATAAAATGCCTCCTATGCATCTATTAAAATAACACAAGGTTTCTTGGAAGATGCAACAAAACAATAAAAACAATACAACACAATAACAATTAAATGACTCTATTATTATGAAGTGTAGTCTACAGTAGTGAGAAATACTCTCACCAAAGCTACTTGGCATTCTCATGAAGGTCCTCTGGTTCCAAGTACAAATGCCCTGAAAACAGTTAAGTAGTTGAGATACTCCTCTTTGTAGGTGGCATCGTGCTGATTGCATCAGACCCTAGAATATTGCAAAACCTGCTCACTGAGACCAATAATCATTCCAAAGAACTCTACTAATCTATATACACAATAAACAATACAAGAGTAAAAACAAAATGTTGTTCATATTATGACATGCCATGTATAAGATAGCTCATAGAAGTGGTCCATCAAAGCATCTGGTTTAGACAGATCCTTCAAATTGACAATGAACTAAGCCCAGAATTGACTAGAATCAAAGCAATTTAGGTTGAATTTCAAATGCTGGGTAGTGCCTTCAATGACCCCCAATTTCTCCTTTAAATGGAGACATCTCTTTTTAAAGTAATATCCATGCTATATGGTTATAAATCATATAATTTCATAGTCTCCAAAGAATCAAAACTGTAAGTTATTCAGAGTCAATGGACTTAGGTGAATGGTTTGTCTGAGGCAGCTTCAGTATTTTTGGCTACTATTGGTGCAAAATATATCTGAGAAATGTCCATCTTCATCCTCAAAATCTCACTCTAGGCCTGGAGTTCACACAGTGTCATCATCCTCTGCCCCTGTGGCTTTTCCCTCTGACTGGATGGTTGCTCCCCAAACCTCTAGTATAACCAGGCCATCCATTTACTCATTCTGTTCCAGGAAGAACTCTGGACTTTCTCTACCACATCCCTGCACTGTAAACCCTTCCTCCCTTCTCCCTTCATCTTTTTGTATGCATTGTCTCCAGTCATTAAAATGTAAGTTAAGTTCCTTGAAGATCGGTACTGTCTTTCTGTTTGCAGTTTTACTCCTAGCATTTAGCAAAGTGCCTGGAGCATACTAAGTGCTAATACATACTTATTTTTCTTTTGTGTGACCATGTCCAAGTCATCTGTTATCTCCTTGCTCTAGTTAACTCATCAGTAAAATGGAGATGCGATAACCTGTATATCACAGAGTTGTTGTGAGGACCGGATGAGATAAAATGTAAAGTATAAACAATACATATGAAGCTCTACATAAATGCTAGCTATTAGCATCAATTATTTATTGTTATTCTTAACTAATACTATTAGACTTAGGGCCTAGCTTAGGGCTAGGGTAAATCAGTCTGGGCATGGGCTGAACTGGCAAGTTGATAGATCTCAGATATTTCTAGGCACCAAGTCACATAAGGGAGGTCACTTGCCCTTAGTTACTTGCTGTTTAGAATTTCTAAGAGTTTTTCCTGTTAATCTGAAAGAGTATTTCCAATAGAACATTGATCAGACACATCAGTGATGTAACTTGAATTTTTCTGTATTACTTCATGCAAAATAGTATGATTTGCATCCCAAGGAAGCTTCATATTACTCATTTCCAGGAAACTGGGTGAATTTTCTCTAATGAAAAGTCCTCTTGGAAAGTTAAAAAAGGAAAATTTATGACAGCTTTCTGAAGGAATTATGAAGACACTGAAATTATGTGGGTAGAAACCAGGCCTCTTGGGGAAAATCTGTAGGAGCTCATCGACTTCCTGACAAACACTGTCTGTGTGCTACAAGGGAGCTGGGAGTTCAGTATACTTTTGGAAATGAGATTTTGGGAGGAGGAGAGGAGGAAAAGAGTCCATATCCCATGTAATGGAAGACAGCCTATTTGATTCACTGCCTGAAGTTCTCAAACAATAAATTCTGAAGGACTGGTGTAGACTTCAAGACTTCTTAATGCTAATTCAATGAGGGGAAAGATTTTTTTTCAGCCAAAGAATATTTTTTTCCTGTGAAAAACAGCCTCATACTCCTGTCTAATGAGAATCTGAAGTACTCACCTGGTAATAATATCTCAAAACAACCTCAGGATGTTGAACACTCTAGTCTATTTGGATGCTGACCTTGTCAATAGATAACATTGCCACCTGCATTAGAAGTACTTGTTGGGCAATCTTGTCTCTATCAAAAGCAGAGGTGACTTCAAATATTTGAAAGGCTGTCACTTGGAAGAGGGATTAGACTTTTCTGCATAGCTCCAGAAAGTGGATCAATGCCAATAGGTGAAATGATAAAGAAACCAATTTTGGCTTAAAATCAGTAGGCATTTGAAAAAAAACAATTTTAGAGTTGTCCTTAAATAAAATGAGCTCTTTTCCTGTGAGGTATTGTGTTTCTCATTATGAGAGACATTAGAATAGAGGGAAGATAATCATTTCTCAGGAATAGTAGAAAGAGAGAATCACTCATAGAAGGGGTGAGGATGGTGGTGTGTATAAAAAAATGAATTTGATTATTTTCCCCATGAACTTGGTGAAAGTAGCAGGATATGTATCTTTGTGGGGAGGATATACTTCCTGTGGAGCTAGGATTTTACACTAGAAACTTGTGGAGAGAATACAGTAAACTTTGGACCCAGATACTGATACTATCTGCCTGATACTATATTCTAATGGTTTATTGACTGAGACTCAGAAGAATATACTGTTTTTAGAGGTCACCCCCTTTGTAGTCTGTGAAATCAGGAGGTAAAATGACCCATTCCTTTTGCCTACTTTTCTTCTTCAGGTGTTATCTCCTTTAGACTTCTAGACCCAAGTATAACACTTGGAGAAGGTGTCTCCTCTCCTCAGGCCCCAGAAACAGAAGGTTATGGCCTGCAGAAGGATGTGCTAAACTAGTGGCCTGTGTTCAATCTGGTGTGCCTGAGTAGTGAGTTCTTGGACTTTCCAGCCTTGGCTACATTTTTCCTCTTCCCTTTTCAGTTCATAGGCTTCTGGTGACATTTTAGCAAGGGCCCAGAAGCAAAAATGACATTCTCATTATGCTCAATGTTTCTGAATATATCAGTCGTATTGGAATAGGTTTGTGGTACACATATACATATATACATATATGTATATATGCACACAACACATATGAGGGGGCTCTTGAGATTTAGCCTTGAAGGCAGCTAGAGTTTCTAAGACAGGGAATAATAAGGCAGAGTATTTCAGGTATAGAAAATAGTCTATGTAAAGGATTGGAGGTAGGAAATAGAATGCTATGTGCAGAGAGCAGCAAGTATACTTATTTGGATGGAATATGGACCAGTTTGCTGGTAAAGACCCTTTAACTCTGATATTCTTTAATTTGACATGGGCATACTGGTTGTTATCAAATTTATCACCCAAAATAAAAATGTGATGGTCTTAGAATGTAAGCTCCTTGAGAGTAGGCATTGTTTTTCATTCTTTTGTGTTTGTATCTCCAGTAGCTAGAATAGTGCATAGAAGTAGCAGATACTTAAGAAATATTTATTCATTGACTTACTGATTGTGGTAAGGTTAAATGGACATTGCGCTGATAAGAGAAAAGCATGCTATGGAATGTCCAAAGTTTGTTTTCTTTAATCTACTACTTAGGGCACTAATCAAAACCTATTCAGAAGGAATTTTTTTAACTGCTTTAATATTTATTTAAAAGGGTTAACTTGGGGTGGCTAGGTGGCACAGTGAGTAGAGCACTGGCCCTGAAGTCAGGAGGACTTGAGTTCAAATACAGCCTCAGACATTTGACACACTAACTAGCCATGTGACTTTGGGCAAGTCACTTAAACCCAATTGCTCTGCAAAAAAACAACAACAACAACAACAAAAACAAAATAAAAGGGTTAACTCATCAGTTATTTGCTTTTGGTATGTGTGTGTGTGAGAGTGAGAAGATTGACATATGTTCCTTTTATTGCCTATATTTAGTAGCAAGTTCATCACTAAAATTAAGAGCAAATATCTCTGTTTCCTGGGGAAACAGACCTATCTTCACCCCTTGAATTCACAAATGATAAGGAAGCAAAGTTAACCCAATTACTCAATGAAGAAACCTACTTTGAAAATACCTACTGTTGGAAGAATTACAACTCAGCATGTAAAATCCTGTTAATTTACTTTAAATTAATCCCTTATGCTCTGGTGACATAATTCCTAAAATTATAAAGTTATAAGTTAAAAACTGCCCTTGCAAGTATTTTTCTAGCAGTATATCTTCATGTATTTAATTAGTTAAAGGGCAGCCTCTATGATCAAGTATAGGAAGGTCATTTTATACCATAAATGGAAGAATCCCCAGCTATTGACAGCCTATGCCTTACCCTCACATGACCTAACCTGAGATTAGCATGCATTTGACAAAATCAGGCAATCCTGATCAGGTAATCAGGGCTAGACTTAGAAGATTATTTCTTGAGTGCCTTAGAGTATACATATGTGTATACATTGCTAGAGTCATCCTTGACTCATTTCTCTCCTTTCCCTCATAGGCAATCAATTACTGAGTCTTTTTAATTCTTCCTGGGAAACCTCTCTCATTCTTTACTTCCTTACCTTTTCTGCTGTTGCTACTCCAGTACTCTTTTGAATTCATGTTTGTTTCATTGCAGAAGCCCCCTAACTGATATTCCTGTTTCTAGCATCTCTCCCTCAATAATACATCCTGCACACCCATTGCCAGATTCATTTTTCTAAAATGATGTTTTCACCATGTTGTTGTGCTTCTCAAAAAACAAAACAAAACTCTAGTTCTTCTCACTTCCTTTGAAGATAAAGTACAAAATCCTGTCAGGCTGTTAAGATCTTTCTCAGCCTGGCTCCAATCTTGCCTTCCAATCTAATGTAATACCCATTCTAGTCATGCTTATTTTCTTTTCTCCTAATAGGCTATCTGCATTCCTGTCCCTGAATCCTTTTTTTGTTACTGTTATCCCTATCTGAAATGTCTCCCCTTTTCTCTGTATTTCTCCTCCTAGCTAATATTTATGTAGCACTTCAAGGTTTGCAAAACACTTTTTATATATTGCTTCATTTGAGCCTCAAAAGAACCCATAAAGGTAAATATTATTGTTACCATCCTAATTTCACATATGAGGAAAATTGAGGGTGAGAGCTTAAATGACTTGCCAGGATTACAGAGCTCATATGTGTCTAAGGAGATATTCAAACCCAAGTTTGATGGTCAAAACCCAATCCCCTGCTCTATTTATTATGTAGTACTACCTGCCTACTCATATGTGCTTTTTTGTCAATTTTAAATAAATTTTATTCTCCAGGACAAGAATTGTATTTCCACTTTTTACAGTATTGATAAAGTACAATGTTGCTCATTTCTCTCCCTTTACATATATTCTAATACTTAAAATGACCCTCTTTATACAGTGATTTAATATTGCTTTTCAGCTGCCAATATCTTGGCTCCAATTTTTAGTACTTCAAGTTTTAAAAATCTGTGTGGAACACTCCTTCTTTGGTGTGTTTAGTGCTCTTCAAGGGTGAGTTCAAAATGAGCATCTCCAGAAGGGTTTGCTCTGTCCCCTGGAAACCCACCAGACATGCCTTCTGGCAATTGTGGTACAGATTTAGAATGATGTGTTGTAGACTTTTTCCAATTCTTTCTGCCAGAGCTCACATTCTTCCTACTTAGCAATCTGGTTCTTATCCATCCAGCTGATTATTTCATTGTATTTGTCAAGGATCTTCTGTTCATCTTCACCAATTTTGCCTTGCAGTTTCTAATATTCTATGGTAGTCTTCATATTGAAACCATAGGATTCAAGACAGTTCTTAGAAGACACCCTGACTTTCAGCTTCTCATCTTAAGCCTTGTGTTTGTCAGTCTCCTGGACCATACGCTTAATGTCTTCTTTGCTCAGATGACCTTTGTGATTGCTGAGGGTGATCTCATTCTCCTTGCCTGTGCTCTTATGCACAGAAGTATCATTTAGGATGTGTTTGAAATGATGTCAAATGTTACTTCAATCTGAGATACATCCCTGGGGGCAGAGAGGATTCCTATGAGTTCAAATTTGCCAAGTAAGCTGTTATTCTTTGTCATTGATCTCTCCCCTTAATAAAACTGAAGAAGCACATCAGGCTGATTGTCTTAGTGTGTGGTAAATGGATGTTTCTGATTTGTAGGGATGGTGGTATTGCATTTGATTAGAATTATCACAACTCCACCAGCATTTTCAATATCTGGGGGGAGGGGGAGAGGATATTGAATGAATTATATTCAACAGTGGAAAATCCTGCATATTCTCAAATTTGTATCCAGACAAGATGGAAGCATGTACAGCTGCACTCCAGGCAACAGCCTCATCAGGATAGATATTCTTATTGAGCTTCTTGTCATTGACAGAGTCCTGTAGAAGTTTCTGGATTTAGAGTATCTGAGTGAAACCACTCACCAAGATAATGTCATGAATCTGTTATTTATCTAGTTTGGCATCCTTTAGGACCTTTTCTACAGAATTCTATGTGCCCTGGAAGAGGTCAATATTCAATTCTTCAAAATGGGTGTAGATAATAGAGATATTTAAGTTGATACCTTCCCTAGAGAAATTCAATCTCAATACTAGTCTGGTATTTGAAGAGAGGATGTGCTTTGCATGTTCAAAGTGGTATGAAGATGGTGAATAGCCCTCTTTGTTTCAGTGATGTCCTTTTGTGCTTTTGTTTGAACTCAGCAATGAAATGGTGGGCCATTCAGTTGTCAAAGTCGTCCCTGTCCAAGTGGGTTCCTAGCTATGGATTTGACTTCAGACATGCCGTCTTCAGTGGCGAGTATGGAGACACTGAAAAAGTCACCGCCAACGTCAAAGATTAACATAGTTCCCTCAACACCGACCTTTTTGTGTAAACTTTAAGTAATAGCAACAGCAGTTGGTTCATTGATTATTTGGAGCTCACCGAGACCAGCTCCAGAGTCTTTGGTAGCCTGATGTTGGGAATCATTGAAGTACATTGTAACTATGATAACAGAATTTATGACAGTCTTCCCAAGGTAAATGCTGGCAAGTTCTTTAATCTTGGTCAAGACTATTGAAAATACTTCTGGATAGAAACTTTTCATCTTCTCTTTGTATTCCACTTGGCCCTTAGGTCTGTCTGTATCATTCACCACTGTGAAAGATACTTGTTTCATTTTTGACTATGCCATTTGTTTGACATTATCAAACCTGTGACCAATCAGAAATTTTATATCAAATATTGTATTGATAGAATTTATTATAATTTGATTCTTTGCGATGTTACCAACAGAATGTTCTGGGGTGGTGATGGCAATGTAGTTTGGGATAGTCTTATTTCTCTGGACATTAGCAATGATCTGTGCTTTCCCATTTTTGGAGATTCCCACACAGGAATAAGTGGTGCCAAAATCATTGTCAACTGTGGGTCTCTCTGACATGATTGCTAGGGCATTGAGGGTAAGAACGGACAGCTATAAAGATCTGCTGCTTCCCTGAATAAGACCTATTCATATTTCAAAGCCCAATTCAAACCCTATGTCCTCTGTGTCACCTTTCCTGACCACCCTAGACATTAATTATTTTTTCTATCTTTCCATTTTTATAATATATATTGTCTCTACTATTCATTTGTCACTTATCTGAGTCTCCAGTTTCTTCATTGCTTCCTTTCACATTGCCCTATTTGCTTCTGGCAGACTGTCATTCCAATTCTCAAAAAGGTTCAGTGCTTTCCTATTGTCTACCAAATTAAGTTCAAATCTCTTTGGTCAATTTTCAAGGCCTTCCACAATCCCTTTCTAGTTTTTGCCATTGCTACTTTTCACAAAATGAATGCTCCAGTAAATGTGGTTGCTGCTTATTCTCAAAATATGCTAGACTTTTTCTTTCCCCTGCTTTGACTCATACTATTTCTGGTATCTATTATTCCCTTCTCCATAATTTATATTTGTTTAAATTATCCCTATTCTTCAACACTTTCAGCAAGTGCTACTTCCACATATGTATTGGTGTCAACTTTTGCCAGCTTGTGACAACTGATTGTTAAATTTTCCGTACTACCATTTACACCTCAAAACATTTAAAACACTACAAATCAGGGCATGATTTATTGCTTTATGAATTGTCTAGACTTAACAAAATGATGGAGAAATTTTAATAATGTGGATTAAGCTTAAAATGCATCCAGTATATGCACATATATTGCTTTTAAATGTTTCAAAATATCACTCCAGAAAAAAATATATATGTATGTATGTGTGTGTATGTATATACATATATTATTTTCTGGAGAGATATTTTGAAACATTTACAAGCAAAATCTGGCTACTTAATGAAATATCTCTTCAATCTCTCCATTAGATATCAGTAGATAAAGATTTATTAAGAGGGGGTAGCTAGGTAGCACAGTGAATAGAGCACCAGCCCTGGAGTCAGGATGACCTGAGTTCAAATCCAAGCTTATACACTTAACACTTAACTAGCTGTGTGATCTTGGGCAAGTCACTTAATCCCGATTGCCCCCCCAAATAAAAATATTTATTAAGCACCTACTGTGTGCCAAGTACTGTGTTAAGTTCTGGGGATACAAAATAGGAAAAATATAATTCTTCAAGGAACTCACAATCTAAAGGGAATGTCAAAATAAGAACAATTTGTGTGTGTCACACATGCACACATATATGCACACACACAGAGCCCCTTCCAACTCATCTTAATTCTACATTTTTCTTCTAATAATTATTTCCTATGTGTTGTATATGTATATATGCACACATATATGATAAAAAGCTCTCTCTGTCTCTGTCTCTTATTTAGCCTATCATATATATATGCATATATACACACATACATATATGTGTGTATCATGTTTATCCTATGATGGATATAGACATCTATGTCTATATCCATCATAAGATAAACAAGCTATATTTATATATGCGTGTGTGTATCTAGATCTATATAGCTTATTTAACCTATATGACATATAGGAAAGAATTAATCATAATTATATGTAATAATTATGTGTAGCTTATTTTTATATATTATATACATATACACAATTCATACAGTCATATACGTACATACATACACATATGGTTTTATTTGGGTCTTAAAGGAATTCAGCAAAGTTAGTGAGCATAGATGTGGCAGTAAAACATTCTAGGTGTTGGGAATAACAAGAAAAAATGCATGGATACGAGAGATGAATGGTCTTGTTCATAGAACATTAAGGAAAACAGTGTCTCTGGATCAGAGTGTGAGTCAGAGAAGAAGATTGGAAAGGCAAGCGAGGGCTAGCTTATAAAAGACTTTGAATAACAGTCATATCAATTGATACAAAACAAATTTGATTTTATATCTGATTTTGGAGGTGATAGGCAGTCACTACAGTTTTTGACTAGAGGGTGACATGGTTGGAGATTTGAGCTTTAGGAAAATTACTTTGGTGGCCAAATGAGGATGGAATAGAGTAGAGAAGGCAGGTATTACAACAATCCATGTGTCAGGTGATAAAGACCCACAGTAGAGTTGTGGCATTACCAGAGTAGAGAAAGGGATATATTTGAGAGATGTTGTAAAGGTAAAATCAACAACCTATGGCAACTGGATATGGAGGTGGTGGTGAGAGATGGTGAAAAGTCAAGGATAAGTCCAAGATTGTGAGCCTGAGGTCTGCAGGAAATGGTGTTGCCTTAGACAGTATTAGGGAAGGTAAGAATTGGGATGGTGAAAAGGAATTAGAAGAAGAAAATAATAGGTTCCATTTTGGACATGTTGAGTTTAAGATATCTACAGGACATCCACAGGGTTTATAATTGGAAGATATGCTAAAGACCATGCAATACATACTTCACTTTAATGGTGAGAAAACAGAGACCCAGAGAAGAAAATTACATTATATATCAAAGTTAGGATTTAAACTGCAGTCTTATGACTACAGTAGGGGCAGATATGTGGTATAGAAGAAAAATCGGTAGGACTGGAGTCAAGGGAAGACTTATCTCCATGATTTCCAATCTGGCCTCATGCTAATTAGCTCTGTGACCCTGGGCAAGTCAATGAACCTCATTTGCCTCAGTTTTCTCATCTGTGAAATGAGCTGGAAAAAGTAATGGCAAACCACTTCAGTATCTTTGTGAAGAAAACCTGGTATGAAAAGTAGGACACAACCTAAAAAAATGAACAAGAAAGACAACAATTTATTACTACAAAGTTAGTACTTTTTCTTCTATACAATGGCTTTTTACCCTATGGCCTGTGAAGCTTTTTTTTTAAAAACACTTTGATAAACTTACTCAATATAATTAGTATCCTTTGTGATCTCTGTATTTTATGTACTTAAAAAAATTACAGGGGACTTTATAGACTTTACCAGAGGGCCAAAAGATTCCCTGACACTGAAAAAAAGAATGATGTAGGTACAAGGACAGGAGTCAAACAGAAAAGAAGGAATGAGTGGACTGTAACCTACACTAGGGGGAATATCTACACTGAGGTCACAAACTCATCAAAGTATGGATGTCTGACACATCATAAGGCAGTAGGTGGTACCATGGAGAGTGCACTAAACCTGGATTTGAATCCTATATCTTCAGTTTCCTAAGTGCTTGGGAAGATCAAAGAAATAATATATGTAGAGCCTTTTGCATACCATACAGCTATATAAATATATATAGCTTTATGTGTATATATAGTTTTATACATATACAGTTTTCATTTCTTAGATGATCCTTACTTTTTGTAATTACATTGTCATCCTTATAATCCGTTTAGTTTCTTAAGTATAAGAATTGCATCTGGGCCATTATTCTATTCCTTCTCCATAGGACTTAACATGGTATCTTACATATGATAGGTGTTTGATAAATGTTTGTCTATTCAATATATAACCTGTAGAGAATAAAAATAGAAACTTGGCTTTTTCTGCTTTGGTCTTTGCCTAAGGGTCATGGCTACATTCATAAATACAGTGCTAATTCAATTCAAAAGGCAACAAGATTTATTAAGCATCTATCATAACAGTAGGTATTATTAAGGTCAGAAAAATAAATATGATACCTATAAAAATTGTAGAGGAGAACACCCTTGTTCTTCTTGATACTTCTTCTTTCAAAAGGTTTTTGGGAGCAAAGGCCTTTATAGCAAATCATAAAATACCTTAGAGCTTAATCTTGTCAGGTCTTTAATACCTGTTGGGTCAGGAAACCTTGGGTTTAAGAAGACCTGGTTATAATCTGATCATGTCAATCCTGCTCAACAAGTTTCAGTGGCTTCCAGTGTCCAGAGTATAAAATACCAATGACCATGTTTAGACTGTAATACCCTTTAGATTCTGGCTGTAAACTTATCTTTCCAGACCAATTATACATTGTATTCTATACACACTATAGGCTTGAGCCAAACAGCTATACTTACTGCTTGCTGTAAAGATGTACCCTTTTCTATCCCTGTGCTTTTGCCCTGACCATTTCTCATGCCTGGAGTGCTCTTCCTTACCTGAAAACCTTTGATCTCTCCATGGAATAGCCTATGTGCTGCCTCCTTAAAGAGATTTTCATCAATTTCTCTAGTTTTAAGGGGTACCGCACACCTCTCCACCCCATCCTGTTCCTATCATTGGATATTTATTTGTATATAGCCTACATCTGTGAATATGTTCACATGTGAACATGTTTGTATTTAACCTCATTGCCTGGCACAATGCTGGGACAGCTGCATGGCTCTATGGACCAAGTGTGGATCCTGAGTGTGGAAGCTCTGAATTCAAAGCTGGCTGTGGGACGCTGGGCAAGTTAATTTCTGTTTGCCCTAGTTTCCTTATATATAAAGTGGGGATAATAATAGCACCCTACCTCCTAAGGTTACTGTGATGATTACATGAGATTTTAATTGTAAAGCCTTTTTTACAGTGCATGGCATAGAGCAAACTTTCTATCAATGTTAACTATTATTATTATTGTCAATGCCTAATTCTTAATAAATGCTTGACCTATTGACATGGTAAATGATTAAATTTGTTCTTGATAATAAATTAATAATCACTGACTGTGTGCCAAGCACTATGTCAAGCAATAGACACATGGTGATCTCCAAAGGGAAAGAAAACTTGCATATATAAGAATTCTTTATACAGAGTATATACAAAGTTTAAAAAGATAGTTTTGGGACAGTGCTGTTAGCGGAGTCAGTTAAGGTTTGATGTAGAAGATTGTACTGAAGCTGTGTCTTGAGGGAAAATAAATATCAAAAATTGGAGGTGAGAAGGGTGTGCATTTTAGTTATGGAGGACAGTCAGTATAAAAGCCTAGAGATGGGAGTATCTTGTTCGCAGAAGACTAAGGAGATTCTTTGACCATAAAGTAAGTAGGAGAGAATGATATGTAAGAATACTGGCAAAGTAGGAAGGGTCCAGGAGCAGCTAGGTGGTGTAATGAATAGAGAGCCAGGTCTGGGGTCAGGAAGACCTGAGTTCAAATGCAGCCTCAGATAATTACTACCTATATGACCCTGGGCAAGTTATTCTATTTCTGTCTACCTCAGTTTCTTCATCTGTAAGATGAATGGGAGAAGAAAGTGACAAACCATTCTAGTATTTTTGTTAAGAATACTCCACAATAGGGTCACAGTATAAGAAATGATTGAATAAAAAGGAAGGGAACAAGAGTTTTAAATGCCAAGCAGAGAACTATATATTTGATGTTTTGAACAAGAAATACTATTGGATGATTCAAAGGGCTATGATATGAGGAGGAAAGTGGAAGAGGATATTCGTGTTCCATGGCCTTGCTTATACCAGTAAAGCATGACTGACAGGTGGATCTTTGTGATGTACTTTATCATAGATGGCTAGGGGTAATAGTGGCATTTTGTAAACCTGAAGAGCAATTATATCATATACAAATCCCAAATTTATTATGCTGCTGTTGTCATTGATTTAAGTTTTCTGAGGTTTATTATGGCCCAACTTGTGAGTTCACCAATGTAGGGAAAGCAAATACAGATCAGTACCTTGTCTATAACTTAGAAAATACTTTAAGGCAAGATATTTTGGGGCACTCTCATTAAGTTTTATCAGCCTCCATAAACTCGGAACTGTATATGCTATAAGATACTATTTTGCATCCTTTGACCTCAGTAATTCAGGTCTTTGTCTTTTGGTATGTTTATTTTTTATTTCCTCTTTTCCCTTCCTTTACCCCCTAACTAATGTATTAGCACATGTACCTTTTTTTGGTCCCTTTGACTTCTCCTAGAAGCCACTTGATCTACTGGGTTCTTCTGGTACCTCCCCATATGAAATCCCTTAAAAAGAAATGTTCCCAACTTCACTTGAACAACTTTCTGTTATACCACATGGAAGTATAAAAGGAGGACCATTTTTTTCCCTAGGAAGACTACTGCTGAGTTCTTATCTTCTCTCTGCTTTCTGTTCTCTGTTAGAACCCTACAAGCCCACTGTGGAATATTATACTTAGAGGTAACTCAAAGAAATCACAATGAACAAACATTTATAAGGGTTACTGCACTAAGCTGGGGTTTGTAAAAAAAAAAAAAAAAGGAAAAATACTCTCTGCTCTTAATGACATCAAATCATCAAATTCTAATAGGAGGGACACTCCACAATATAGCACAAGAGAAATTTTGGGGTAGAAAGCTTGTATCTATATCTCTCTATCTAGAATCTAGATAGAGACACAGATATAGATACAAATACTCACATATGTATATATATATATGTGTGTGTGTATGTGTGTGTGTGTGTGTGTGTGTGTGTGTGTGTACACACCCTATATCCAGGTATAGAGGAAAATTTTGAAGAAAGCTTGGTTCAGAGTATTAAAATTTCACCTCAGGTGCTTGATTTTGGCATTCTGTCTGTTTGTTTGTTTGTTTGTTTGTTTGTTTTGCTGTTAAATCTCTGTCTCCCAGACCCTTAGGGTACTGTCTTTTTTTTCTTTTTCTTTTTCTAAGCACTGCCCTATTCAGTCTACCATTAAGTCCATTCCATTTAGCCTCAGGCTCAAAATGAAACTTTTACAACATGTGACCCATCAACTCAGCTGGGGTCTTCTGGTCTCTGTGCTGCCTCTGCCAGAACATATGTGAAAAGTCTTTTTCCTGGTTAAAGATAGACACATTAGACTACTCCAGAATCCTAAGCTAAACTGCCCTATTGTCTTGTATAATTTTGGTTTCCTTTTGGTCTCCCCAGGACTCCCACCCATGCCTCATACTCCCGCCAATTGTTGTCATTATGATTTTTCAAAATTGTCTATCTAATTTTTACAATCTCAGTTATAGTATCTCCTCTCTATCGATTATTTTCTTCTTATCCATATGTAGCTTTTTTAGTTCCTAGCTGCTTCCACATTGTTCTCTCTTTCCCTGTTAGACTGGAAACTTCTTGAGGGCAGGGAATGTTCTTTGCCTTTCTTTTTATTTCCAGTGCTTACTAACAGTACCTGGCCCATAGTAGGTGTGCAATAAGGTGCATATTGACTGAGTAATGCCAAAGTCAGATCAACCAATCAGTATGTTCTCTCTTTTCCCCATCATATCATCTATAATTTAATATAATATTTCAGATACAGTCTCACAAAGCAGAACATGACAAGACAATAATCTGTGAAGTCTTTGAAAATACGCTTCTAATGAAATCAGAGATGAGACTTTTAGTCATGGATAGGAAGATGATCTTGGAGACTTGACTTTGAAACATGTTACCTGTTGACCCAAGGTAAAATTACTTAATCTTTTAGTACCCAAGTTAAGACTAAGTTGGAGAGAGGCCAGTTTGTGCATTGATAGAGGGAATTTCTTTATTGGAATTCCCTTATTCTAATGAAATCCTAGAACCAGTCCTCTCCATAATGCTGACTGAAAATGTATTAGCTTTTCTGGCTGCCGTCTTGTTGTTGATTCATATTGAGCTTGAAATTCACTAAAACCTCTAGGCCTTTTTGTAGAAGACTTTGTATATAGCAATGCCTCTCTAGTCCTTGGAAGCTAATCTCTTGAATTATACATAGTTGAACTATATATATATATATATATATATAATCTATAGATCTTAACATTTATCTTATTTAGTTTAACCCAACTTCATTTCATCTTTTCTAGCCTTTTAAGATCTTTTGAAGGCAGCTAGGTGTCACTGTGGACAAAGTGTCAGGCCTGGAGTAAATAAAACTCATCTTCCTGGGTTCCAATACTTCCTGGCTTCAGACAGTTACTAGCTATGTGGCCCTGGGGAAGTCATTTCATCCCCCTTGCCTCAGTTTCTTCATCTGTAAAATGAATTAGAGAAGGAAATGGCAACATATCCCACTATCTTTGCTAAGAAAACCCCAAATAGGATCACAGAGTCAGAAATGACTGAACAATAACAAAGATCTTTTGGGATCCTCTGTCATTTAGTTTATAAGCTCTCACTTGTGTCCCAAATGGTCTCCAATAAAGTCTTTGGTAAGGATGTTAAATAGCACTGACCAAGGCAAAATCTTTAGGGCTTTCTATTTAAGACCACCCTCTAGACTGACTGGAATACTTAATTCTTAATTGTCTGAGTCAGAGAATTCAACCAGGTCCACTGGGCCACATTTCCCCATGTTCACAAAGATAGCATGAGAGGCTTTGTGAAATGTGAGATTCTTAATAATAGTTCAATTTTCCCCAGTTAGAGTGAATGCCCTCAAATTCATAATGACTTCTAGGGTGAGTATCAATAAAATAGAAACATGGATTACTCTATAGAACAGATCAGGGCTAGGATTTACAGTATCTGTAAGAAATTATGGAAATCCCTTCTTTCAATACAATTTAAGCATGACTGTGAAATTATAGATATATACTCTTTTACCATGAAGCCTGGTGTTATGAATCATATTAAAAGTTACCCTACTGTGGTATTGAAAACCATGAAGGTTAAAGTATTTTTATTCTATGTATCTAAAGGCATTGTGGTAGACATACCTGATGTTCAATCAGAAATCCTAAAACAAAAAAAGCCACATTTCTCAGGAGTGCTTTATTTCCTTAAGCTCAAATGCACACAAGTCTTATCTAAAAAAAATTTTCTTTTTACTGCACACCCAACCCAACTTTACATTCTGACATCCACAAATTGAAGTATATTTAAGCTGATTATCCTAAGACAATGTTCAGTCTGTGATGAATGAGAGTGATCATTATTATTTTGTTGTTCAGTTGTTTCAGTCATGTTTGATTGTCACCTTTTTTAGACTTTTCTTTGCAAAAATACTGTAGTGGTTTGTCATTTCCTTCTCTAGCTCCTTTTACAGATGAAGTACTGAGGCTGACAGAGTTAAGCTGCCTAGGGCCACATAACTATTCAGTGTCTGAGGCCGGACTTGAACTCAGGAAGATAAGTCTTCCTGACTCCAGGCCCAGAATTTTAATCACTACACTACTTCACTTCCCCCAAATAATATAATACCTTTTATGAATTTCATTTGTAATATTCTTTAATTTTCTCTCGAAACAGATGATTAGATAGAAAATGTATTACATGATTCCTATGTGCCAATTTCTGTCCTAAGCACGAGCAGTACAATTTCAGGCAAAACATATTCTTTGCTCTCAAGGAGCTCACATTCTAATTGGGGAGGATAAAAGGGGGCTGGAAAACTGGATAAAGGATATTTGAAGGTGGAGCGTGGAAGATGGAAACATTTGGAATATCAGGAGTAGAGTCAGGGGAGAAGTCTGTAATGAATGGCACAAAGATAAGAGAAATTTCTATCAGGAAGAGGCTTCAAAAATCACCAGGTTCAATACTTTTACTCACCCCTTCTCACTTTTACAGAGGAGAATACTAAGGCTTAGATGGTTTACAAATAACCAATATCACATGGATCTGGGTTATCTAACTTTTAAACTAAAGATCTTTTGCTATAGTCCATTAATATATGATTGCCAAATTCAACCCTTCAGAGTAGAGAGATGATTTTTATCTGGAAGATATATTTTTGATTACAAAGGATACTGCATTTAATAAAATTATTTTGAAAAGAAAAAAGAAAAACATTCATCTTAATTAACCAATAAGCATATAATAAATCCTCATAATATTCCATGTATTATTGGATGGAGATGAAATTGTAATGACAAAATAAATATTTTTCCTGATCTGAAGGACATTATATTCAAACAAGAGAAATGGATATAACATACTCATGTACCTAAACACACAGTGTATGATAATTTGGGGAGGGAGAGAGTGCTGACAACTAGGGGGAAGGAAAAAGGATCCCTACAGGACACAGTACATGAGTTGAGCTACCAAGTTCATTTTAATTTAATACATGTTGGAGGTCATTATTAAAAATGTTATGTAGCAAAAATACAAGGACAAATCTCTGAAATGTTTTACTCACAATCTCCTTCCAGGTTTACATTGATCCATTAATTCTGGATTCTTGGATTTTGTGTACCCATCTGCTCCACATGTTTCCTTCTTGTCCACAAGAACAACACTAGATACATTGTGACAACTTCTCAGTCTGTTTGAAAATTATCTAAGACCCTGTCAAGTTGCAGAACTCGTGCTGATTACATTGGAGGAATGAGTGCTCTCCCTAATCAAATTCCTCTAAATTAATAAAATTACAGTTAAGAACAGAAATATTGGAGTTATTTTACAGAATGGGGTTTATATATTTTTAAATGAAAAAAATATATATATACACACATACATATACACATATGTGTGTATCTATGTACGCATGTATATATGTATGCATGTTCAGGTCAAGTCTCTGCTATGTACAAAAGATATAGAGTAGGACTAGACCTATGATTTCACTGATATAGGGATCTCCCAGGTTAGCAACCCCTTTCCACTAATGCATGTTGACATCATCTTTACAAATTGTACCCTTTGAGAGTTCCTAAAGCACTGAGAGAGAGGTTAAGTGATTAGCCCAAAGTCTTATAGCTTATTTCTGAAAGAGGTAGGACTTGGAACCAGGTCTTTCTGGCTCTAAGGTCAACACTATCCAATATGCCATTTTGTTTGTCATGTATAAAGGGAAAAAATAAAGGAAATGGGGTTTAAAAAAAGAGAAGAAAGGAATTGGCCTTGCTAGTGACATCCAATTAGGAGCTTTATTTTCTCCTGTCATCAGCCGTGTGCTAGTAAATGTTTGACAACTGACTCTCTGAAAATAAAAAAGTAAAACACACTTTTAAGTTTAATTTGCAATATTGATGTCTGCTCTACCCTTTCTTAAGCTGACAATCATCAAAGCAATAAATCAGGTCCTGAATTGAAGCACTCATCAATTTTCAAAGTGTAATTGCTTACATTGAAAATTTAGCGATCAGTTCTTATAAGCTGGTTTAAGCTGGCTCTAACACAGCTCTGAGATCAATCGTTCAATTGTTGGAAAGACAGGTGTTTCTTGTGGTCTTCATGACTTTATCACCCATGTACTACATGTTTCAGTCTTGCTCTTACTCTCAGTACTCTAACAAAGATTTTTCCCTAAGGTTACAAAGGAGCTATTGCAAAATTGTTTTATCTCATTCTTAAGATGACATTGCTAAGATCGCCTTCCTTATTTTTTTTCTTGGATTCCTTGATGCTTTACTGTGGAATATTCCCTTTGCCTCTGAAAACTCCTTCCATGTGTCTCTTCTAGATATCATATCCTCCTTGAACTGGATAATTGGTATATCTAAAGTCTCTATCCTTCCATCCTAATGTCTTCAATCTCTTTCTTTAACATCATGGCCTCAACTTCCATTTTTGTAGATAATTCCTATGTATCTATTCTCTCTCTCTCTCTCTCTCTCTCTCTCTCTCTCTCTCTGTGTCTGTCTCTCTATCTGTCTCTCTCTGTCTCTTTCTCTGTCTCTCTCTCATATCTATATACATCTATCTATCTATCTATCTATCTATCTATCTATCTATCTATCTATCTATCTACACCATCTAAACATGCCTAGAGGCTTAGGGACAGCATAGCATAGTGGATAATCAGTTGTCCTAAGAGTTGGGAAGAAATGAATTTAAGGTTTACTTGTAACTCATATCAACTGTGGGACCCTGGACAAATCACTTAACTTTTCTGTGCCCCAGGCAACATTCTAAAATGATAATTTGAAGCAAAGGCAATGACCTGCCTTGGTAGAGAATTCCTTCCCTAAGATTTTCCTACTCTGCTGAAGTCACAGGTCCATCCAGATTAAAAAAAAGAGAAGACTATAAGAACTAAGTTCAAAATTAAAATAATTATCTTTTCCCCTAAGTCAACAAGCCAATAATTTATCTAAACTTGCTGATATCATCACAGTTACCTAGTCCTAAACTTGGGTGTCACCTTACTTCTTTCATATATAGTAAGTCGCTAAGTTCATTGAATTCTTCCATTATGCTAGTTTTCATTTCAGTATTAAAAAAGCAATTTCTCCATATCCTGAAAGAACAAAAAATCCGTGAGCCCTGAGTGTCTATTTAATAACCTAGAATTTTCAACTTCTCCCATTCTCCTCTGTGTCAAGGTAGACAAGATTCACATCTTATGTCAGCTCTGAATTTCCCCTATTGCCTCATACAATACTCTGGAAATGACAGACACAATTGGTGTTTGACGCCTGTCTTCTCTTTCTCTGTCTCTTTCTTTCTACGTCTGTCTTTCTGTCTATGTCTGTGTCTGTCTGCTCTTTATTTCTGTCCTCACCTACCTCTCAAATTCTTTCCTTTCTTCTTTTCCTGTGTGTCAAGGAGGTAGGCCAAGTGTAACTATGAGACCAGCCCAGGATTTGTATCCCACCAGGCTGTGTACTTGGTTATGCTTAGAGAAAGGCTGGTGCAAGGCTTCTCTACGAACCCATGAACTTATTTCAGGTGCAAGATAAAGTACCATGTAAAAAATATTTTTTTTTCCAAGCTAATCATGGGACCCATGGAATCTAAGGGAATGAGGGTCTGTGCTCTCTTCACTGTTATATTTCTTTGTCATAAGGGTATAACAGGATACAGCAAATGCATAATAAATGGACTGCTTGCTTGCATCCACCCTAACCCGTGTCTTTATCATGGTGTCATCAAGAACCAGTGTGTGCCGTAATTTGGACACATACACATATGTATTTGTGTTATGTATATACACATATACACACATGTGCACATTTGTACATAACATACATGTGCACACAAACATGTATACATTCATGGGCCAGTTTTATAAGCTTATGATCGATTACATATCAAAAACTAGAGAAAAGGGATTTTCTTTGTTAGCTAATTATTTTTTACCCTATATGGTCAGGTCACATCCTTTTGAATGACTAGTTCTCATTTGAGAGGCTCAGCCAAAGGCCTGATGTAATTAGTCTGATGTCATTTAAATTTGTTTAACTTCAATTATCAGTCTTCACCTAAAACAACTCATTTTGGATAATATTACCTTGATTTCAGACAGTCATTCATTCTTCATTACAGTGAAAGAATTATTCAAATTTTTGAATATTACTCTTTTAAATAAATATTTTATCATAATTTCCATCTGAATTGCTTCACTAAAAACTCAAATTGGATATTAAATAAAGTAGTATAAAATCAATTGGGTATTAAATAAAGTAGTATAAAATCAAAATAAATAACTAAAATGCATCATCTGCGATATAGCCAGTTTTGCTGTTCAATTGCTTAAATACAATGAACTACACGTTATCAAACCTTTATTAAGTTTATCCCACGCTTAAGATCTTGTACTGAATACTAAATATAAGAAGACAAAAATGAATTAGCCTCTTCCCTCAATGTACTTTCTATTGGGGCATAATGGTAAGTCAATAACCATTTATTAAGTGACTACTATGAGCCAAAGACTATGCTAATTTCTGAGGATACAAAAATGGCAAACAGTAGTTCCTATTTTCAAGGAACTTAAGACTCATAATTAAATGGGGGCAGGAAGATCACCTGAAAACAACTATGTACAACCTATATAAAGGGTAAACTGGACATCATGAACAGAGAGTAGGCACTAGCTTTAAGGAAGATCAGGAAAAGCTTCTCACTGAAAACAAGACTTTAACAGGAACTATAAGGAAGCCAAGAGATGCAGATGAGGAAGGAGAGTATTACAGGTAAGGGTTATTTAGTTGGTTGTTCTTCATTCTCAAAAAGGACAAATGTGACATCACTATGTTGGTATCAAGGTAGAGTGTATCCAGATGTGGTAGCCAGTGAAGATGCCTGGAATTTGAAGATAAATTGTATACAGGGAGCAAAAGCAAGGAGACCAGTGTTACTGAATGGAAAGTAAGGTATAAGAACACTGGAAGGGAAGGTGGGATCAGGTTGTGAAGTGCCATGAATGAAAAATGGATTATATTTTATTTGATCCTGGATGTGACTGAGTCACTTGAATTTATTGAATGAGCAAAGGCATGGTATGGTCAGATACATACTTTAGGAAGATTAATTTGACACTTAAGAGGAGAATGGACTGGATTGAGGGAAAGTGGGAAAGTCTTAATGGGAAGAAGACCAACCATCAGTTTTTTGCAGTCCTCTGCCCATGGCCTGATGAAGACCTGCATCAGGACGGAGACAGTGTCAGAAGCGAGAAGGGGGCATATATATGAGTTGTTAACAAGGAAATGTTTGACAGTCTCTGACAACTAATGAGATATGGGGGATTGAGAGAGACTGAGGAGATGAGGATGACACCTAGGTTATGCATCTAGATAATGGGGAGGATGATGGTAATTAGGGAAGTTTGAAACATAAACAAATTTTAAAAGAATATAAAATACTAACAATGTTATGCAAAGTAATTTCAGGATGAAGAGTTGCAAGGATCATGAAAGGACTCAGGTAAAAGGTAGCAGCTGAGCTATGTTTTGAAGGAAGCCAAGTATTCTAAAAAGCACAGGTGAAAAGGGAGAGTATTTCAGGAATCGGACCTCCTTGAAAGGTATATAGATGGGAGATGGATTACTTACTGTGTGTAGGGAGGAGCTGTTTGAATCTTACATGTAAGAAATAGATGTTTAATAAATGTATTTATGAAATTTTTATTGAATTGAAATCTAATAAAATATAAAGTTTTTTTCTCTTTGGATAACAAATTTAACTTTTATTGGCCAATAAGAAATAAAGTTAGTACTCTGCGTTTCTACCTTAGACTTGTCAGATGAGAAAAGATAAAAAAGGAAAAAAAAAATGACAGATTCTGTAGGGGCTTCAGATGAAGAGGCATGTTAATGTACTATTGGTAAGGCCATGAATTGATCCAAACATTTTAGAAAGCAAATTGAAACTAAACCCTCCCAAATCACTAAATAATCCATACTCTATTACCCAGTAATACTGCTACTAGGGCTATACTCCTAGAGGCAAACGAAAAAAGACCCAAACATACAATATTTCTAACAACTCCTTTTGTAGAAGCCCCAAACTGTGAGCTAAAGTGATGCTGATTTTTTGAAAAATGGCTAAATGAATTATGATATAGATATGGAATGGAATATTCCTGTCACCATAGGAAATAATAGAACAGATAGTTTCAGAGGAAATTGGAAAACATCTATTAACTGATGCCAAATGAAGTAAGCAGGACTAGGAGATCAATTTATATAATGCCACTATTTAAAAGGAAAAACAATTTTAAGACTTTAGAACACTGATAAATGCAATAATTGAGAGGACTAAATAAGAGAGGCCTGATTGTGAAGCATACTACCCTTCTCTTGTTGTAGAGGTGAAGCATGTAAAATGCAAAATGGGCCTGCATTTTAAAAATTAATTTCTTTTTAGTTTTCAGCACTCAGCTTTTGAGTAAGCTTTTCAGTTTTAAATTTAAAGTTAGTCATGATACTATGTGAGCCACGCATTTTTTAATGTGGCAAATGTGAGAATTTATTTTGATGGTCTACACATATTTATTATGTGTTTTATTTTTATCTATTATCTATCATCCATCTATCTATAAATCAATCTATCTATCAATCAATCAATCTATCATCTATCTACATACCTACCTACCTATCCATCTGTCTATCCATCCATCCATCCATCCATCCATCCATCCATCCAATCATCTATCTATCTATCTATCTATCTATCTATCTATCTATCTATCTATCTATCTATCACTACTCAGTGATGAAGAAAGTGGAAGAGATATAATGATAATGATAACTAATATTTATATAGTATGCCTACTATGTGCTAGGCACTGTCTAAGCACTTTACAATTATTATCTCATTTGATTCTTTCAAAAACCTTGTGAGGTAGATGTTATTATAATCTACAAAATGAAAAAACTCGGGTGAACAGATTTTAAATGACTTGCCCAGTGTCACACAGTTAGCAGATGTCTAAGGCTGAACTTTGAATTCATGTCTTCCTGTCTCTAGGGCCAGGGCTGTATGCCTAAATAAATAATAAATCTGTTTTAAAAGAAATCAGATAGATAAAATACAGAAAAGTTTTAAAAGGAATAAAAGAACTACCATATTAAACAACAATAAAAATGACAAGGGGGAATGCAACTAGTTCAGAGAAATCAGGGCATCATGACCACTCTTGGAGAATAATTTATTTAAATGGTACCCTGTTATGTTGAAAGAGTTCATGTAGCTCAGCGGTTTTTAACCTGTAGGTCATGACCCCTTTGTGGGTCAAACGACCCTTTCATAGGTGTTGCCTAAGACCATTGGAAAACAGATATTTCCAATGGTCATAGGAACTGAGACACTGGTGTTCTATCTGTCTCCAGGTGGGTCCGCCCACATGCAGATACTCCCACATGGTTAGGAAGGTTCAGATCCACTGATTCTAGATCATTGTCATGCCCCTATCTATTTCACTGAGCATGGCTAAAACAGGAAAGATAAATACATGTATAGACTCATAAATTTTGAGTTTGAAGAAACCTCAGAAGCCAAATTATTCCAACACCTTTATTTTACAAATGAAAAAACAGAGGCACTCAGGGGTTAAGTGACTTGCTCTGGCAACTCAATTAATAAGTATTTGAAGTAGGATTAAAACCCAGAGCTTCTTTCATCTACTTCATGCTGCCTCTGATTTGTTCTGGCTATTAATTATATAATGGGATATTATGCATTCCATCTGCTGTTACCCACAGAAATCCTTCCTGGGGTAAATGGGCCTTTTGCATCCAGCCCACACTTCTAACTTTGCATTAATATTGGTAGGATACAGTTCTCTTCAACAGTAAACATTTTTGTCCATTTCAAGTTCTGGGATAGAATCCCAGATTTCTTTTATGTTAATTTAGTTAAATGTTTCTCCTACTCTTCCAAAAATATGCAAATGTCAGTGCATACACGTGCACACAAACACCAACAGGGAAGTAAAGAAGGAAACAAGCGTTTATTAAGTGCCTACTATATACCATGCACTGTGCTAAGAGCTTTACAGTTATTATCTTATTTTATCCTTAGAACAACCCTGGAAAATAGGTGCAATTATCATCCCCTTTCTCCAGTTGGAGAAGACTGAGGTGAAGTGATTTGCCCAGGGTCACATAATATGGGTGACCAAATTAAGTATCTGAAGAGAAATTTGAAAATGTCTTCCATATTATAGTACGAGCACTCCATTCAGGGCACAACAAAAACTCATTTACAACTGCCACTCTTTTTTGTCTTTCAACAGTGAAATATCTGTTATGACGAGCTTGCTTCTCTTTGACTCAAGTTTTCCCTAAAGAACATTTCTTAAATTTATGGTTTGAATAACCTCATAAAAAAAATGGGTAGCCAGTTTATCCAAGTTTCTCTCTTTCCGGGGTTATTACTAGGTCAGTTACATAAAAGACTCTAGAAATTTGTGGTTTTGTGCTTTATTAAGTTAAATAAGTATGAGATTGATTCATCCCCTGTCCCTCTCTCCAACCACATATTGTGACTTTTTGTCTTCTTTTAAAGATACAGAGGACCAGAAAGAGTAATGGACAGGTAAAAGAAGGTGGATTTTAGGTCTGACTCTAGCAGTATTTAGCCTTGTAATGCTTAATCTCTAGGAGCTTTTGTTTTCTTATCTAGCAATGGGTTGAATTATAATTGCCCCCTCTACCTTAGTGTAGTGTAGCTGGGATCAAATGAGAGGATTTATGTAAAAGTGCTCTGTAAACAGTAAAGAACTATATAAATACAAGAGGTTATAGTTATACCTCTAATACAAAGTAGAATATGTGTTTTTGACAATAGACTCATTAAAAGAAATGACTATCTACTCAACTTTATATCTCCAGAGTGCACGGTATAGTGTTAATACATATTGATTCAATTGAATTTAGAGGTATTTAATCCATCCTAAAAAGATGGGTTGAATAATGTGTAACCAGGGTTAATATGGACATATCTAGTGCAGTTTAAATGGTTGTCTGCATCCCTTATTATATGGGCAAGGGTAGTCTCCCTTGATTGACTGCTTGTTTCTTTAAAACTGGAGAGACTGATCAAATATTTTCTTTTCTTTTCCTCCCTCTTTCCTTCCCTCCTTTCTTCCTTTCTTCCTCCCTTCCTCCCTTCCTTCCTTCCTCCTTCCTCTTCCTTCCTTCTTCTTCCTCCTCTTCCTCCTCCTCCTCCTCGATCTTCTTCAACATTTTCTTTTTCTTCTCCTCTATCCTCTTTTGGCTGCTTTCTTTCAACAACTCTTGCTGCACCCAGTGTGGATGTCTTGAACTAAACTAGTGAGAGGAGAAGGACTCTTCATTCTTCTTTCCCTGTTCCCTCCTAAACTCTGTGTAATGGGCCTGGGGCGTTTTAGTTTCTGTTCTGTGTTGTTCGTTCTCAGTTTCAGGGATGGGAAGTGATCCATGTGGAACCAGGGGTTTGAACAATGTCTACCTTGGGGACAGGATTATAGATGAGATTGGACAGTAAATCAGCCCAACATAAAAACCCTGAGAAGCCAGGGTTCTGGGGACTGGAGTTCAAGGGGTGTAAGAATCTATATCTACTTTGATTGCTCGGGCTTAACTAGGCCACAAACACCCAGTTGCTTATGTTCCCAGTCTTTGGATGTCTCCGGCACCAGTGAATCTTCACTGGAGATCAACTCCCACAGAACACCCAGGACTTCAGAAGTTATGCCAGGATACTTTTATTATCACATCTTCGTGTGTTAGCTGGAACTGCTCCTTCTCTCTGTCTCTCTCCGGAACTGCTCTCTATCTCTCTGAGTTATGGTGGAAGCCTTCCCCCCTTATATCTCCTTCATCCTCCCTCACGTCTCCATTTGTCAACCCAGTACGCATGCTCCCACAGCAGGTAGCCAACTGTGTGCCGCCCCGAGAACAGACTTGGCCCAAGTAATTCAGCCCACGTTCATGAGTCTTTCACGTGAACAGATGCTGATACTAGCTGCCTGTCCAATGACAGCCCCCAGGCGACCACGTGCACTCCTGCTTGCTAAGAGCATAATACCACGTGAAGGACCAACAACCCACTTTAGGAGTCTCAGACCCAGGGGAGGTCTCAGACACCTAAGAAAGGGGGACTGTGCTTTAAGGGAACAGAGCTAAATTATGATCCTAATCCTCTTCCCTCTCTAGATAGGGTTATGTGTTCCATATGATGACAGGAATCAGTTTGCATATGTGTAATTAACCTTCTGAAGTAAATATCCCTTTGTTAAAACTCCTGTTTTACAAATGGGTTTTCATCAATTATCTTGGTCAGGGTAGAATTTCTTGTGTGACAATATTATTGCTAAGTAGTACCAGATGCAAAAGCAAATGGTCTTTTACATGGTTAAGTCTGAGGGTTCCAAAAATATGTCTGCCACAATTCTACCATGATTGATACATTCATTTGGAATCACAGGTTTACTCTTTTATAATATAATGCACTTTGGAGAGTTACCTCATGGAACTAATATCAGTCATTTATACCTTGATATGAATTAGGCACACTGGCAAAATTGGATCTATTGCTGAACTTAGAATCAAGAAGAAACAAATTCAAATCCCACTTCTAATATGAGCTGTGTGTCATTCATATTCCCTTAAAATGATTAATTGTAGATGGGTTGGCATCTGTTCTGACAGGATCTGCTAATCAAGAAAATCATAAGTTCTTGGCTTGTTAAAATTTAGTCAGTTGTCCTAAGAGTTAACATGCTTCTGGGCATAGGGAAGTTGATGGTTTAAGAAAGAGAGACTGGCATTTTCTTTTGGACAATTCAGATCCTACACAATGAAGGACAGGTCTGGAGAATGGTGGTGCTGAAAGGGGGCATGATACATAGAGCATCATGGTGTTGTCTTATGCTGGGTAGTGAGGAGGTAGTGGTAAAACATTCACACTAGCACTGGGAGGGTATGGCAGAGATGAGGAGAGAGAATGGAAAGAGCACCACCTATTTCAAAATATTGCCCAAAAGCTAAAATTGAAAAGATTATAGTACACTTTCCTGTTCTAGTACTCAAGCAACATGTCTGCTTCTAATCAATAACCATGGGAAAGTGATTCCTTTGTCTTCTGTGGACCTCAGTTTCCTCATTGAAGTAGAGTTCTTCCATCTCAGGGGCAGCTAGATTGTACAATGGATAGAGAAGAATGGACCTTGATTCAGGAAAAGCTTAGTTCAAATCTGATCTCAGAGACATACTAACAATATGACCCTAGGCAAGTCACTTAACCTCAGTTTGCCTCAATTTCCTTGATGGTGAAATCTGGATAATAGTAACATCTACCTTCCCAGGTTATTGTGAGGATCATATTATTGTGAGGGTCATATGTGACAATACTTATAAAATGCTTACATTGTAGGCACTATATGCGTGATTATTCCTTTCCTTTTTCTTTTCCAGCTTGAACATTTTGTCATCTTAAAATTATTTCAATTATTTGATGAGAAGGGATGAAACCTAATATTTTTTCCCTGTAAGATAAACATTGAGGTCTGATATCACCTAAAAATATGTTGGACTTGGAATCTAAAGACTATGGGTTCAAGTAAAGGCTCTACTGCTTATTAGATGTGTGACCCTGGGCAAGTCACTTGACCTCTCTGATCCTCAGCTTCTGTAAACCCACAAACCAAGAGAACTGGGTTAATTGAATAATGTAATCCATAGTCTCATGCAGATATATGGAGAATATCCTAGACAGAATTCTGTGAATACCCAAACCAGAGGTTTGGAAACGAGAAGCAGAGAATGAGAAGTTTGCTTTATGTCAAGTTTGCTTTGTCATAAGTGACATAGAAGGTATCTTGAAAATGGATATTGATAGATTCCTTTAAGGTTTACCATATGCTTTCTATTACCTCAGATCCTCACAAACGCCCTAGGAGATATTGTAGAACAAATATTGCCATCCACATTTAGAGTTGAGGAAACTGAAGGTCCCAGAAGTGAGATGACTGGTCTGAGGTTATAGGGCCAGGGAGTTATAATGCCATGCACGTGCAACTTTCCAGAAGAATGTTACTGTGAACAGATTCCAAGGTTCTGGTTACACAGTATAGTGAACACTCTATTTATTCCATAACAAATCAAAGCAAAACATTCACAGAAAATCAAGGTACAGCATTCAAAATGTTACAACTTATCACAGAAAATCAGAATATAGTGTTCACAACAGCTTATCATTAAAATGGCCACATAGTTTCCACCATAGTGGCCACAAAGTTTTGAATAAAGAACAATCATTTCAAAGTACGACAGTCAAAGTCTTTCACTCATGGGGCACACTAAACTCAATTAGTCACTTATTCAGCAATCAATTACTAAGTATCATTAATTACTGAATACAATCAATAGAAAACACACAGACCCTCCACCCCTAGGTCACTAGTAAATTTACAATTCTTCAGTCAGTACAGAGTATCCAAGTAGTCTTCTTTCAGCTTGACTCAGGGTGGTCTCTCAGATTCCTTGGATCCCCTTCCATGGTCCCAGCTCCTACCTGAATCCACCAAACAGTCACCTGCATTCAGAGGCAGACAGCTGCCAGGTCCTTTTGTAGTTCTCCAGGCACTTCCTGCTCCACACTGAATTTTACATGGTCTAGTCCATCTCAACTCCTTCACAGTTTCTGTTCCCAGGAATTCAAGGCTCAATCTAGCCACAAACAGACAAAGTCCTAACATCCTGGTCATGCTTCCTCAGTCTTCTGTAGCTTGTTCAAAAAATCAGAATCACCTTATCCAACCTGGGGGGCGGGGGCCTTCCTGGGCTCCTAGGTTCCTGAGCTCCTGGGATATTCTTCAGAAGAAGCTCCACCACAACAGTTTCTCAGGAAATTCTGACTCAGTTCTCAATTCTCATTTCTCTTCTGTAACTGCTCTGCCTCCAGGTGCTGGTACCAAGTCCAGGTGCTGGTACCAAGAAATTTGGATCATTCCTCTCTGGGTATTTTCCTTATATACACACAGCATTAGCTACTTCCTGTTTCAGCCAACCCTTTCCTTTTATGTCAGGAACAGGGGTTCATACCTTCTGTTTCTTTCACAGAGGCAAGATTAATTACTAAGTGCTAAGTACCAGCTTACTGGACAACACAAAAGGATCTTCAAATTCAAATTACTTACCATTACAGAAGTGAGACAGCTAGATTTTGAAATCAGGTCTTATAACCATGTCACCCATCGTAAGATTTTTGAACTGTAACAACTATAGGGATTATTTAGTTCAAATCTCTCAACAGAAAGGAAATGGAAGCCTTGAGAGGATGTGACTTGCCCTATGGTAACAAGTAGTCAGTGACTGAGCTAGATTTGGTACCAAGTGCTTGGGCTCTAAGTCATTGGATTGGAATTTTAGAGTTAGGAAGGATATTTGACATCATCCATTTCATCTTTCTCAATAGAAATAGAAATAGGATTGGACATTAAGTGACTTGTCCAAGGTGATACAGCTATAAAGTAGCAGAGCTGGGAGATGAGCCAAGATCTCATGCTTTCTGTTATACTGGTTGATGCTATCATCTTATTCAACTACTCAACCTGCCAGTCCCTGTTTGCTCTCTTCTGCTGTACTATGCAAGATGAATTACTGTGTCCTAGAATATACATTTTATGATAGAATCTCTTAATTTAAAACTTTTGTTCCCTACCAAATGCACACTTTTCCCTTATTAAGTCAGAGTACTTGGGCAGAGGATTAGCAGTTCTTATTATTACTGTGTTGTCACCTATGACTGAAAGAAATTCTGTACAGTGATTTTGTTCATCCTTGACATATGGTGCTCATCAAGGTTTGGTACCATCTGGTTGTGCTGGCATACATAAAATGGAATACAAAGATGGACAGTTGTCAGGAAAATTTTATTGATGTAGGTGGCTAAATTAGAGAGTCCTCAAGGGATTTGGTTCCCACCTTATTCCTCCCTTTACTTCATAGGGTAAATGGTGGGTAATGGATGTTTTTTTCTGAAACACACTTCCTCTAATGGAAGGATGAACAATCTTGTTTCTTCATTGACTAGAATAACTACCTTCACTGCCTCTTATAAAGAACCTAAATATTTTAGCAAGTGCTTCCCTTATGATATTCTAATTCTTTGTGGTCAGCCTAATGAGAGCTTACACATCCATAGCACTTTAATGTTTACTTAAAATAATGTGTCCTTATGATGATGCTGTGCAGTGGGGAATACAAATATTTTTACTTAGATTTTTAAAATGAAGAAGCTGAGTCTTAAGTCACTTGTTTGTAGTCACATAGGCAGGAGGTGTTAGAACTTGCTAAATCATGGAAGTATTATTAAATATATTTTCTAGGTCATGATTCCTGATCCTGTGTCTAATGGTTTTTTCTATTACAGTAAACTGCATTGCCAATCATTTCTCTTTATTGGTGGAATCTATTTACTAAAACGGTAATATAGAATGTTAGCTCCCTGAGGGCAAAGGTCCTTACATTTTTATGTTTGTCTACTCAGTACTTTGCATGTGATCAATTTTTAACAAAAATGTGCTTAATTGAATTAAATATTGGAAATTTTAGCTGCCATAAAGCTATGGGAATTAATGTTAGAATAAATGATTATATTCTAAATTTCTGTTACACACATGAATCAATGAAACATGTTCATTTCAACATCTAAATAATTGAAGCAATATGATGTAGTGGGAAAAGCATTGTTATATACATCACAATATTCCCAGTCTACTAACTTACTATGTAACTTTGGGAAATTCATCTCACCATTTCATCAAATGTAAAATGAAAGTTGGACTAATTTATCTGCAGGAGTCCTTTATTCTGTAACATTCTGTGAGTCTAATAAAGATTGATGTGTTCTTGCATTCATGGGAAATAATAATTGACTATTAAATCATTAACTATTAATGATTTGATGTATTTTGGACAGAGGCAAACACATAAAGGGAAAATCATATTTGATAAATCAAACAAAATATGAAACATTGACTTAATATTGTACTAGATTCCTGAAAGTGAGCGAAATATTCTCTGAGCAGTCATTTTTCCCTTATCCATGATTCTGATGAATTAAAGGGGCAGTGGTGATAATGTATAACAGTAGTAACAATTCATTTATATAGCACTTTAAAGCTTATAAGTGCTTTCATTATTAGGTAATACAATAGAACAAATAACTAACAAATTATTTTATATTTGACTTTAAAACTCCTTTTTCCAATTTGGGTTATTTACTGACAAAAGTATTTTTAGCTAAGGCAAACTGAGACTTTTCTATCACTGAAACATTCTAGTTTGCTTCCATTATAGTACATAAGTTCAGAAATTCAGTTATTGGTATTCTTAGACTTGGATAACTGAAAAAAGGTAACTATTGTATTTATGTTGCACTTTATAATTTTAAAATAGCATATATATATATATATATATATATGTATGGGCTTCTCACAAAAATCATGTTAGATAAGTCATTGAAATACTATATCTATTTGATATATTTATATATTAAGATTCCAAGGAAGAGTTGGGATCTAAGCCCAGAATCTTGTGCTTCTGGATACCTGATAGTTATCTATGGACATATTTTTGTCCTAGAAAATTTAGTTGCTGTCAGTCAAATTTGTCCCAGGTTCGATAGTTCTTATTGTCACAAACTCCTTATACTTACCCTAAGTCAAACTATATGTAACTTCCATATATTATATTTAATTCTTCATCCTTCAGGTATGGATACATAGGTTTAATCCTATAATACACAGAATCCATTCAAACAATTTAGACAACCATCCTGTCCATTCAGTTGCCTCTTTTCCAGGGTAATTATCTCTAATATTTCTCATTTACCTGTCACATGGATGTCCTAATGACTTTTCTATAAAAGTATTGTGGTATATCAGGTCTAATCCCTTCTTCTGTTTATTATCTCTAATTTGCCTTGAATCTATTTTTTGTACACAGTTGTATGTATGCTATATTTCTCATTACACTATGACTTCCTTAAAAACAGTGACATTTTTAGCCTTTTCTGTATTCCAAATTTATTTGTATTTATTTCAAGTACTTTATAAATTCCATAACACTTTTAAATGAAATTTTTCTATCACTTTCTGCTACATTTTATTGATATTATAAATGAATACTTATGGTTTGCATTGATTTGTTTAAATCTAGCAGTTTGCTGAAGCGATTAGTATTTGAATTAACTTTTAGTTGACCTAAGGTTTTTGAAGTATGTCATTATATCTTCTGCAAAAACTTATAGCTTCTTATTTACATGTTAATTACCCCAATTTTTCTTGTCTTATTACTACTGTCTTTATTTCTACTACTGTGTGAAATAGAAAAAAATAGAAATGACTACATTTGAAATCCTTCTTTCTTCTGTGAAGTTTTTTGAAAAGAGTATAGTTTATCTCTATTACAGATAGTGATAACTTTTGGTTTTAGTGCTTATCATTTTAAAGAAAGGTGCACTTATTCTGGGTTTCTAATTTTTTAAATAGAAATGTGTTGCATTTTTTCAAATCCTTTAATTTTTGAAATTAATATGAGTAATTAAGGTTTCTATTTTCTTAAAATTGTATCTACCCTACATTCCTGATACAAATCCAACCTGTTCATAGTGTGAAACCTTTGTGTTACACTGCATTACCCTATTTCCTAATATTTAATTCAAACTTTTGCATCTGTGTTCATTATGATAAAATTCAATAATACTTGAAAAAGTATTTTAATAAATCATTATACAAAGTATTATGTAAATGTTGTGGCTGTGGTGATGATGATGATGATGATGATGATGATGATGAAGGATATTAGTCAATAGTTTTATAGATTTATTTTTCTCTTTAGAGTCACCTTTGTTTATGAGAACTGAAGAAAAATAGTACATATCAGATCTATGGAGAAGAAAAAAAGTAACTTCAAGACACAGAGAGGATAATTGGATAGGAAATTAGTACTTTGATTACTTAAAATTTAAAGAAGTTTTCCTATAAACACATTTAATAAAACTAAGCTAAAGAGAAAACATTTGGAAGTGCTTTTTTGCAACAAATTTCTCTGATAGAGGTCTCAGTCCCAGGATATAAGAAATGGATTCCAATTTATAAGAAATTCTCCTAGGGCTTCTCTTAAAGACCTAGAGGGCCAAATGTGACTTCAAGACTGGAGGTTCCCCTCTGTAACTTTAGACTCTAA
>CM053599.1:60194232-60226429 GCA_028646575.1 Pseudocheirus occidentalis
CTCCTCTCCTCTCCTCTCCTCTCCTCTCCTCTCCTCTCCTCTCCTCTCCTCTCCTCTCCTCTCCTCTCCTCTCCTCTCCTCTCCTCTCCTCTCCTCTCCTCTCCTCTCCTCTCCTCTCCTCTCCTCTTCTCTTCTCTCGTATGTACATATATGTGTATGTATATATGTATATATGTGAGTGTACACATATGGATATATATAGATATGAGTTATAGATTATACCTATTTAGTCATGCAAAACATATTTACATATCAGCCATGTTAGAAAAAAGCACAAAACAAAAATATTAAGAAAAATAAAGACTTTTTAAAATAGTGTGCTTTGATCTGCATTCAGACTCCAGCTAATTATTTCTCTGGTGATAGCATTTTTCATCATGAATCCTTTGGAATTTTCTTAGGTTGTTGTATTGCTAAGAATAACTAAGTCATTCAGAATTGATCATCACATCATATTGCTGACATTGTGTATGATGTTCCTCTAGTTCTGCACACTTCACTTTGAATGAGTTCATACAAATTTCTCAGGTTTTTCTGAAACCTTGCTCATCATTTCTTATGGCACAATAGTATCTTAACACAATCATATACCACAACTTGTTCAGCCAGTCAGTAGATGATGAGCATCCCCTCAGTTTTAAATTACTTGCCACCACAAAAAGAGATGCTATAAATATTTTTATACATATAACCCTTTATGTCTTTGCTACATACCCATTTTGACCAATGTGAGATGTTGGTCTATACATAGTTTTTGTCAAAATACTTTCTAGTTTTCCTAGCAATCATCAAATACTCTGTGCTTGCTTAGTATTTTTAAAACCTTTGTTATCTAATTTCAGTTGAGTAGTCATTCTAACTTGCATATTTTCACTTGATGTATAAATATGTATAAAATATATTTTTCTTTCTCTGGGGGTAGAGATATTTCTGGCTCAAAGGGTCTGTACAGTTTTATAGCCCTTTGGGTATAATTTCAAATTGATCTCAGAATGGTTGTATCAGTACACAATTCCACCAACAGTAAATTAGTATCCCAATTTTTCAACATTTCCTTCAACATTTGTCATTTTTCCTTCTAACATGTTAGCCAATCTGATAGATGTGAGATGGTACTTCAGAGTTATCTTAATTTGCATTTCTCTAATAAATAATGATATTTACCATAGATAACTTTGATTTTTTCTGATGAAAAAAAGTTGTATATATTCTTTTACCGTTGACCAATTGGGTTATGATTCATATTATTATAAATTTGACTCAGTTCTCTATATGTTTGAGACATGATAGTTTTATCAGAGAAAGTTGCTGTAAAACTTTCCTCCAGTTTTTTACTTTCCTTCTATTCTTGTCTTCATTGGTTTAGTTTGTACAAAAGCTTTTTAATTTAATGTAATCAAAATTTTCCATTTAACTTCCTGTAATGCTCTATACCCCTTGTTTGATCATAAATCTTGCCTGGTCCATAAATCTGACAGGTAAAATACTCCATGCCCTCTTAATTTACTTAGGATATAACCCTTTATGTCTTTGCTACATATCCATTTTGACCAATGTGAGATGTTGATCTATACATCGTTTTTGTCAAAATACTTTCTAGTTTTCCTAGCAATCATCAAATACTCTGTGCTTGCTTAGTATTTTTAAAACCTTTGTTATCTAATTTCAGTTGACTAGTCATTCTAACTTGCATATTTTCACTTGATGTGTACAAATATATAGTTCATACGAAGTATCTTTTTTTCCTTTTTCTCAATATAAAGTCTATAATGTCATTTAAAACAGTGTATTCATTTATTTTGAATAAAATTCTTCTCTTTCACTTAAGTCATTAATTTTTTAGCCTACTTCATTGCTCAAGTGATGATTGTCATACCAATATGTGCTTTACAAAACCACAATTCTATAAAGAAGGTATTTAATAAGACAAAATAGATGTAATTATAGAAAAATATTATTGACATTGTATTATAAGTGTTTAATTAAATTATAAATAATGAAATGAAATGTAGCTTATTATTTCTATTGAGGGGAACCATGGTTCCCATGGTTCTTCTTTTCTTGCTTAAACCTGGCACACAGAAGGTACTGAATTAATGTTTATGATTCCTTACTTATTAATTGATTCCTGAAACTCTAAACAGATCTTCTATATCCAATAAATAAAATAATCTTTGAAAAGAATAATACATACAATAATATATACATACCAGAAAAATGAAATAATGTAGTCAGAAAGGCATAAATTTAGATGCAGCCTCAATTTCCTCATCTGTAAAATATGAAGGGTTAGATTCAGCTTTTGATGGCTTTACTTGTTATAAAGTAATAATTCATGGATTTTAATGCAACCTCCTGCTTCCTTCTATTATTTACTGTTTGTCTATGGACAAGTCACTTTAACTCTCTGAGTCTTAGTTTACTTGTCTGTAAAATGAATATGAATGTAAGATAATATCTTTTATGAGTAAATAAAAAGGTGTTGGCAAGGTTAAATAAGATAAAATATGTAAGACTCTCCACAAGCCTGAAAAATGTATATAAATATGAGTTTTTATTATAGCAAAAGCTCGCATTTCTTTACTGTTTTAAGGTCTACCAAGCACGTTCCTCATAACATTGTGAGGTCAGTAATTCGAGTATTATTTTCTTTTTCTGAAGTAAGGAAACTTGAGTCTCAGGTTAGTTCATGGATACATACTTAGTATCAGATTTGGGATTCAAATCTGAGTCAAACTTGACTCTACTCCTAGGACCATTTCCTTTCCACTTATTATCTACTTCTTAAAATTTGCATATGTCTCCTCTTTCTGTTCAGGTGGCTTATTGGGAAGCATTCATACCATTTCAAAATGGCTCCCAAGAAATTTTGAGTATGTGCATTTACATCTCACAAAGTGCTACAAAAAAGAATTTTATGGTTTGTCTTACTGTTTCTCTATACTTAAAAGTATAATGGGAAAAATATTAAGGCAGATAAAGCTTAAATTTGTGTCATATGTGCATTTATTTTACCCAGAAAACTAGTTGTTAAACATTTGTTGTGAATCCCAATGAGAAACAGAAGCAATATTGATATTAGAAAATAATATATTTTTCATGGGCAGAAAGAAGGAAAAGAGGAGGACTCCAGAAAAGAGATCAGAAGTCAGGCCTCAAAGCATGACATAATTAGTTAGTCTGAGTGCCAGATCTGCAGTTAGGAAAATGAGTTCAAATATAGCTTTAAACACTTAGTAATTGTGTAGTCTGGGGTAAATCACTTACCCTCTATTTGCCTTGGTTTCCTCATCTATGTAAGACTAATAGTAATATCTACCATCCAGTGTTGTTGTGAAGATCAGGTGAGGTAATAATTGTAAAGCACTTAGGATAGTGTCTAGTACACAATAAGTGCAATATATCATACACACATATGTTCATTAGCTGTCATCATCACCATCATCATCATCATCATCATCATTGTCATCATCATCTCCATCATCATCATTGTCATCATTGTTGTCATCACCATCATCATCATCATCATTGTCATCATTGTTGTCATCACCATCATCATCATCATTGTCATCATTGTTGTCATCACCATCATCATCATCATTGTCATCATTGTTGTCATCACCATCATCATCATCATCATTTTCATCACTGTTGTCATCACCATCATCATCATCATCATCATCAATGTCATCATTGTTGTCATCACCATCATCATCGTTGTCATTGTCATCTTCATCATCATCACCAATGCAACCACGACCACAATATCTGCTGAAGCTATCTTTGTGCCAAAAGTAGAGTAGCTGATAATAATGTTAAATGTGGAAGAAATAAGCAGGAGGGGAAGGGGGAAGTAATCAATTCTGGTTTTGTTCTTCATCAACAAAGAGAAACTGATTTCAAGGATTACTACCAAGGTAATAAAGGGATCATAAGAAAACCCAAAGCTGTCCTTGATTAGATTTTTTAACAGGCATCAAAGAGCTATTTCCTCATACACTAAAATATTTGCTAATTGTGATATCTGTGACACTCTCAGTGATGTTTGGAAGATCTTGGAGAATGAAAGAGGTTTCCATAGATTGAGGAAAAATAAATGTCTGGAATTTTAAACCAGAGAAAGGGTTAGAATCAGCAAACTACAAATCAGTGAATTTGACTTCAATTTCTGGAAAAATCTTATAACATATTATTAAAGAGATAGTTATTTAATATTAAGAAAAGGAAGCATTGAATAAAAAGACTTGACAGGGCTTCACGAAAAGTAGGTCATACCAGATTGTACTTCTTAGGAAAGTATTCTCTTTCTGAATAAAAATTACTAAATAACTAGAAAAAAGGATTCAGAGGTATTCTGTATCTATGAAGAATTACCCTGACAAAGGTTTTTTTGGTTTGGGGACAAAAAAGAAAAAAATGGAAAAAATATGACCTAGAGAAAAGTACAGTTTTCTGGATTTAGAATTAGTTGTATCTTCATACTCTAATGATTACCATTGTTCAAACTTAACTTAGAAGGAAGTTCAAGGCAGGAGCTGAATGGACTGGCACTTACTTGATTCTATAATGTTTTACATTTTTATCAATAACTTGGATAGAATAATAGATGAAATTCTTATGAAATATATATATTTCACAAAACTGGAGTCTCAAATCTTATAGAGTATTAAGTCAGAATCCAAATTTGTCAGGATAAGTAAAATCTTTGGCATTAATATAATAAAGCAAAAGTTATAAGATTAATTCTAATTCTCAGATGGGTTAGAAAATTTAATTTCACATAGCTAGAAATCAGTTAATCTTAAAAAAAATTGCCTACAGAGCTCAATATTAGTCAGTAGGTTAATGTGTAAGCTAAGAAAGATAATTCAATGTTGTTTTATATTAATGATAGCATCATGTCCAAAAATAGGTTTGTAATTTTGGGAGTATTTTTCTTTGATCAGATTACATCTGGATTGTTTTGTTCAGTTCTAGATATGACATTTTATTGATAGATTGAAGAATGTACAGAATAAGGCAGCTAGAAAGGAAACAGGCCTTGAGATCTTGACATAAGAATAAATCTAAGAAACAGGAACTGTTTGATGTGGAGAAGTAGATGAATATATTATATAGTTATTTCTCTGAACTGCACTTTTGTGGTTGATTTTTGGAATTGAAGTATAGATCTTAATATGAATCTATATTAAATCACATCTTATTAGAATCAATTCCTATTTATAGCATATTGAAACCATTTTTGTCCTTAATTCTCCCACTCAATATGAGTGCTCCCTTCCATCTTCTTGCCATCTGTACATGTTTTGTTTGTTTTATATGCCTTAATATAAAATATTGGCCAATCTATACTTGGAAAAACAACTTAATATAAGAGGATGAGTTGAAATAATAGGGGATGTTTAATGTTAAAGAGAAATAAAAGATAATTGTATTCAAAAATTTAAAGAATTGTTACCTGAATTTATGATTAAACTTATTTTATTTGTCCCTAGAGAGAGAAATCAGAATAAGTATCAATAACAGAGAGGCACATTTGGAATTGAAATAAGGAACAACTTCTCGACAGATTTGTTGAATGTAAAGAGGAAGTTATTGGATGACCCCTTACTGGAGGTATTCAATCAAAATTTAGACATCCACTTTTTTTTGGTGTATTGAAAAAGAAATTCAAATTTGTATTTGACTAAATGCTCTTGAAGTTTCTTAGCACTCTGAAATTGGGTGATGCTGAAATTTTCGAAGTTTAAAATTGTGGATACCCCATAAGTAAATAGAAGAATGTTCATATTTGGAGAAATCCAAAAGTGAGTACTAGCTGCCTTAGGTGATAACAGTCCACCTGTGCATAGTAGTCTTAAAGCAAAAGACAACCACTTTTTGGGTGGGGGAAGGTTTACAGAGAGATTTATTTACTGTTTATCAACTCATATTTGGACTAGATGGTCACTGAGGTCCCTCCTAGATCTTAGATTTTATGGCTGTATGTGTATCTATGCAAATAATTAGTGTATATATGTAATTAATGTAAGGCATTAATTAATTGTCATCAGTAAATGGAATGATTTAAAATAAATGGATTATATATTCACAAGAAGCTATACTTGTTAGCATTGTACATACAGGTAAACATATTTTCAAAATGATTTTTAAATGGATTACTCAGATGAAATATTTCAGGGTTTAAACAAATGATATAGAGGAAGTAAAGAAACTCCAGTGAGGAAAAATGATGTTCAACATAGATAGATGGGACCAATCTGCAGAGAAAGATTAAGAGAGTGATGATGAATACCCTCTCTTAGGTTTCATATATATTTTTAATTCAGTAGTTTTATAGGTGCCAAAATGTTCTACCAAAACTATTAATACTATGTTGATGAGCTCTTGTGAAAACAACCTGAAAAAGAATTTTCCTGTCATTAGAAGATATGAGCCTTTTAACTAAAGTGATTAAAGGGCACACAAATAGCACATATGAGGAAAGTTTAAGTTACTTGTGGTTGGGGTTTTTTTTAGAGAAAAGAGTAGTTAGAGAGAGGTGAACAAACAACTTAATATTGCTTTTTAGTATATATGGAGTTGTAGCATGAAGATTCTGACCAGTTCTCAGCCACAAAGATGATAGAAGAATAAATGTCTGTAAACCTCCACAAGAACTGTTCAGTTAAATACAAGATTTATTTTTCTTTTCACTATCAGTTCAATTAAACATTTCCCCTTTCTCCTAAGATAAGGTTTGAAGTCTCTGCCCCTAACAATGAAAAAGAAACAAACAGGATTAAGCAGGTGTCTAACAAAGCATTTTAAATCAAATTTTATTGGGAAGCAGACTGTTGGAGTGGTTGGCTTCTCAAAGACAATGACTCCAGTTTTATGAAGTGGTATTTATTTACTTTGATTCAACTAAACAACAAAGACAAAAACAAAATAAATATCTATGATGTGAAGGAATGTGCTTCCAATATTTGTAGAGATGTAGAATAAAAAATAAAATACTAATTTTGGAGTCAAGGCTAATTGATTTCAAATTCCATCCCTGGCACTTATTAGCATGTCAATGGCAAATGAGTTACTGTCAATGTGTCTTATACATGTCCATAGAAATTACTTAGTAAGGCAGAGATGGGTTGTGATTTTTATTGAAATTTCTGACAATGAGTTCCTTAGATTGCCGTCAATGATGGTACATGTCCAATGATATGTGGGATGCTCTCAGGGTAAAAAAATGGAATAAGAACAAGAGCATCAGCTTAAGTCAATTATCTTTTAGATAGAGGATGGGATATAACAACAAATCTTATAGTACAGTTAGAATCTAATTATGTCAATACTTTTATGTGTACGTGATGACATTAATTTGAAAATAATTAGGTAAAAGAATTTAGCAGTACTTCACTTACTGTACAGAACTTTACTGATCAAAAGTTTGTTCCTATTTCCAAAGAAAGTACTTACAATGATAAATATTAACTTCATATAACTGGAATCCTGGACCTTAGAAGGTCAAGCTATGCAGTTCCTTGCTTTATATATGGGCTCTGTGACTATGATTAACTCACTTAATCTCTCGGTGACTCAGGCAACACTCCAGAGAGCTAAATTTTAGAACAATTCTGATCTGTAGCATCAGAAGGAATTTCCTCATTTAGAGTTCCCGACACAGATAAAATCATATGTCTATGTGAAAAATAAAAGTATTTCATTATCTATGGTGGTTTCAAGTTGATTTTCATTTTCCTACTTGTCTCCCTTAACTATATTTATTCTTACTGTTGCTTGTCTGAGTCCATGATTTCTACCCCTGCATTTGGATTTTGTTGTTATGCCTGCTGGGGGGAGGGGGACATCCAGGATGGTAGAGTAGAAGAAGCAGTGAAATCTCCTTACGTTCCTTTCAAACAACTTTAAAATAACACCTCAAATACAATTATGGAGTAGAAGAATCAACTAACAAAAGGTTAGGTTGAGTCATTTTTCCAGCCCAATGTAACTTAGAAAGTCAGAAGGAGACTTCTGTGACACTGAGGTAGAGGCTGACCCAGAGTCCATATGGTGGCAACACCAGCTGTGGGCTACCACAGCATAAGCTTTAGTAGCTCTGAAAGCAGAGATTATAAGGGGACCAGGCAAGTGATGAAAAACCAGCTACAGAGGATGATTGTGCTAATACTGGGTGCAGGAAAAGACACTGGAAACTTCATTGCATATATCTCCTTTTGGATCACAATTCCAGGGTATGGAAGAGTACTTGCTATTCCAAAGGAGCAAGGGCCCAAAAGAACAGCATTACTTTGGTTCCTATGGGAGCAGAGGTCCTGAGGAACAGTAATGCTTTTAGTTGCAATGGAGTATGGGCCTTAAGGAGCAGTATGGCTTGCTTGTCCAAGGGGAGTAGGGACCCTGTGGAGAAGCATTACTTCTGTTGAGAAGGGATCAGGGGCCCTGAGAAATATCACTTGCTATTCAAGGTGGCAAAAATCCTGAAGAGGAGAATCTCCCCCAGTGCAAAATTACAAGGGCTCTAAGGAGTAGTTTGGCTTCTGGTCTCAGGGCAGAAGTGACCAAATCTCTCCTCAAAGGACATCATCTTGCAAGTACCCCAAACTTCAAAACCCATAGAGCTAACCCTGAAAATAGTACTGCAAAAAAGTCTAAAGCATTGGAGGGTTCTCTTCCCCCAACCCCCAGAATAGAATCCAATTTAACATAAAGTTAAAAGTAAATAAAAAGTGGGTTGGGGGGAGGATGAGTACCTAACAAACATAGGAACCCAAAGTAAAGACCTAGTATGGTGACTGGGTAGATCAAGATACACTTAGAAGAGGACAACAAGGCAAAAATAAATCCAATAAAGGCACAAGGTAAAGTGTTCATTCAACACAAGCCAAGAACAAATTCCTAGATAGGATAAATTTTTTTTAAATGAAGTAATAGTGGTAAAGAAAAAAGGGGGAAATGAGAGTGATGTAAGAAAAGTATGAAAAAAGTATTAACATTTTTGTAAATGAAGCACAAAAATATTGAAGAAAATAGTACCTTTAAAAGAGAATCGGCCAAGTAGAAAAAGACGCACAAAACTTCACTGAAGAAAATAACTCCTTAAAGGCAAAATTGGCAAATGGAAAAAAAAAGTTAAAAAAACTCACTGAAGAAAATTGTTCCTTAAAAATTAAAATTGGGCAGGTGGAAGCTAATGACACCATGCAACAACAAGAAAAAAAATAAAGCAAAGTCAATAACAATGAAAAAAAATAGAAGAAATTTGAAATATCTCATTGGAAATGGAATTGACCTGAAATTCAACTGAGGAGGAATAGCTTTAAAATGAAGGGATTGGGTAGTAGGGACGAGCTCTTTTGCCTGTCGCCTTCCCTTCATGTCCCGTGGACTGAGCTTTCCCTCCGATTGAAGGTGCAGGGGAAGAGTACGAGCACGGGGGACTCCAGGGTCGGGTGAGAAGAAGCTTGCAAACAGAGGGGCAGGACTTCCGTGGCCTTTTGTTGGCTGGGTTGCTCCCGCTCTTGGCTCAGCTGCGTCTCCTGGAGCTGACATCCAGGGCCATGACATCAGCTTCCGCCAAGGTCGGGGAGATCTCTCCTTCTGGTGCTGCCTTCACAAAGCTTGGTGAACTGACTATGCAACTGCATCCAGTGTCGGACTCCTCCTCTGCCGGTGCCAAGTGGACAGACACCAAGATAGAGATTCTGAGGGCTGCCGTGAAATGATTTGGGGACTATCTTAATTGCATCAGCTGCGTCTTCAAGGACCAGACTGTTGCTCATATGAAGTCTACAGTGAAATGAAAAGCATATGAAGCCTCTGGTCTCCCTCTTCCAACTGAATCACCCAAGAAGGGAGCATCTAGTGTCCTGGTTCCTGCCCTACCTGTGCTCCCACCCCCTGGGTCTAGTGTCCCTGAAACTGGGGGCCTTCCCCCGAAGAAGCAGAAGGCTGATGTGACACTGAGTGCCCTGAATGTCTCATATGCCAACAGTGACCTAGTGGACATTGAGGGGCTAGGGGAGCCTCCCCCAGCCAAGAAACTCAACTTCAGGCCTGAAACTAGACTCTGGACTTCTCATGACCTCTACTGATCCTCCTTTGCTCTACCAATGACCTTCCCATCTCTGACCCCTGTGACCCCTTTATGGTGGACCTGAGTGGAAATCTGGAAAAAGGAAAGCTGGAAGAAAATAAATATCTGCCCTACAGACCCTGTGTGAACATATGCCCTCTGCCCACAATGGACATTTTATTACAGAAGCAAATAAAAATTTCACTAAAAAAAATGATGGGATTGCCTGAAAGCCACGATCAAAAAGTGATTTGTAGTGATATTTCAAGAAATTATGAAAGAAACTGCCTCAATGTCCTAAAATAAGATGATAAAAATAGAAATTGAATGATTCTACCTATCACTTTCCAAAAGATATCCCAAACTGACAATTCCCAGGAGTATAATAGCCAAATTTCAGAACTCCCAGGTCAAAGAGAAAATAATTCAGGGAGCCAGAAAGAATCCATTTAAATATCATGAAGCCACTGTGAGGATAATACAGGATTTATCAGCTACCATGTTAAAGGAACAGGGTACTTGGAATATAATATTCTGGAAGGCAAAAAAACTAGAATTACAACCAAGAATTACCTACCCAGGACAAGTGAGTATAATCGTTCAGGGGTAAAATGAATATTTTAGGAAATACAGGACTGTTAAAACTTCATTATGAAAATATCAGAGCTGAAGAGAAAATTTGATTTTCAAGTATAAGACTCAAGGGAACCATAAAAAGGTAAACATGAAAGAGACATCATAAAGGGACACAATAAGATGCAACTGTTTAGATTCCTTTATGGGGAGGTGATATTTGTAACTTTTAAGGATTTTTATCATAATTAAAGTAATTAGAAGGAGTATAGATGGAGGGTGTGGGAATGAGTTGAATATTTTTAGATGATGCCAAAAAATTGAGAGGTGAATAGAAAGGATATTTTTGGAAAAGGGGGAAGGGAGAAGAATTATGAGCAAAATTATCTCACATAAAAAAAGCAGGTAACGAAGAGCTTTTATAGTGGAGGGGGAAATGGGGATGGGTGGGCAAAATTTGAACTTAATTCTCATTAGAATTAGTTCATCAAGGGAATAATATATTCATTCAGTTGAGTCTAGAAATGTATCTTACCCATCAGGGAATTTGGAGGGGTAGGGACTAAGAGAAAGGTAGGAAATAGAAAGGATGGTGATTTGAGGAAGACAGTGGTCAAAAGGAAAAGAGACTTGTAAGAAGGGGAATGGTAAAAGAAAGAGAGAGAGAGAGAGAGAGAGAGAGAGAGAGAGAGAGAGAGAGAGAGAGAGAGAGAGAGAGAGAGAGAGAGAGAGAGGATAAAGAAGGAAAAACAGGACGGAGGGAAATTCACATTGGGATGAACTCATCCATAAAATGAAAGTGGATAGCATAATGTGTTAGAAATCATATTCAACAATATGTTGTTTATAAGAAACACATCTAACAGAGAAAGGCACACACATACACACAGAGTAAAAATAAAGGGCTAGAAAAGAATCCATTATGCTTCAGGTGAGGTAAAAAAAAAGGTGTAGCAAAAGTGATTTCAGACAAAATAAAAACAAAAATAGAACTAATTAAAAGAGATAAGTAAGGGAATTCCATCTTAATAAAAGCTACCAGAGACAATGAAGCAATATCAAGAGTAAACACATGCACCAAATTTCAAAGCACTCAAATTCTTAAAGTAATATTAAGATTTTTTATTCTTAAACTTAAAAAAATGATTTTGACTCAGTTAAATTAGTAACAGGAGAAAATAAGTTATAGGAGGAAATTAACAGAAAAATTGTACTAAGGGATGACCTTAACTTTTCCCTCTTATGACTAGATAAATCTAACAATAAAATAAGTAGAAAAGAAATTAAGGAAATGAATAGAAATTTAGCAAAGTTAGTTGTGACAGAATGGAGAAAATTAAAAGGGAACAGATGATCACCAGGAAAACTTATTATATATTAGGTCATAAAACCTCATAAATAGATATAGAAAAGAGATATTAAATGTATCTTTTCCAACCATAATACAATAAAAATTATTTTAAATAAAGGGCTATGAAAATATTTTAAAATTAATTGTAAACAAAATAATCTAATTTTAATGAATGAGTGAGTTAAGGAACAAATCACAGAAACAAGCAGTAAGTATAAGGAAACAACACAACAAAACTTTTAAATACAGCCAAAGCAGAATTTAGAGGACAATTTATATTTCTAATGCACTTACATCAATAAAATATAAAAAGAGAGATCAATGAATTGGTCATGCAATTAAAAAACTTATAAAATAACAAATAAAAAATACCCAATTGCTACTGAAATGGGAATCTTAAAATTCAAAGGAGGGACTAATAAAATCTAAAGTTAAAAATAACTAATAAGCTGAGGAGCTGGTTTATGAAAATAAATAAATGAACCATAAGGTACTGGAGATGTGATTTTTAAATTTAATTTGATCTTTAAAAAGAAAGAAGAAAACCAAACAACAAAATGAAAGAGGTGTATATAGTAACAATGAAGAAAAATATATTGCCTAATTATATGCCAGTGAAACTGACAATTTATGTGAAATGAATGAATTTTTATGAAAATATAAACTTTAACAGAAGGGGAAATAGAATACTTAAATAAGCCTATCTTAGGAAAAGAAATTAAACAAGTTGTAAATGTGCTCTCTAAGAAAGAAATTTTTAGGCCCAGAAGGATTCACAAGTGAATTCCACCAAATATTTAAATAATTCTAATACCATTTAAATTAGTTAAATAAAAAACAAAGGGGTCCTGCCAAATTACTTCTATGATACCAATATGTTTCTGATGCTTAAACCAGGGAGAGCAAAAATAGTGAAATAAAACATTAGCCTGATTGATGTGATGAAAATAAATTAAATTTTATTTATTTGAAAATGTAGCTTATATAAAAAGATGCAATCTGCAATGAAAGGACCAATAAATAGATATATAGAATAATTTTTCACAAATATACATATATGTGTGTATGCATATATGTAAACCTAGTTATCTATATCTATCTGTCTATCTATGTATCTTTCCATATTCATGTCTAACACTAGTCATTTCTAGTCTGGGGAGAGGGGGGGAAAAAGGGAAAAAAGAAATTTACATGTTATCCTTGTTGCATATTTGGAGAGAATAGGTAATATAGTAGTACATAGTAGGTTTGTAGTTTCATGTGCCATCACCTTTTTTTATTGTACAGTCTTAAAGAAATGCTTGTTTTGTACTGTGAATTGAAAATAATTTTTAATACACAAAAGAAAATATGAGTCTTTCTCCATAATTGATACATCATCAAAGGAGAAGAAAAAAGCATTTTTTCAGAAGAGGAATTCAAGGATATCTGTAGTAATATGAAAATGCTCATTATTATCTCATTATTCAATAGAGAAATGCAAATCAAAACAATTCTAAAGCACTACCTCACACCTATCAGACTGACTAGCATGACAGAAAAAGGAAAATAGTAAATACTGGAGGGAATGTAGAAAAATTGGGATGCTATTGCCCTGTCAGTGTAATTGTGAACTAATCCAAAAAATCTGGAGAATATTTTGGAGCCCTGCCCAAAGGACTATAAAATTGTGAATACCTTTGACCCAGCAATACCACTATTATATCTGTAAACCAAAGGGATCATAGGAAAATTAATTTGATATTTAAAAAGAAAGAAGAAAACCAAACAACAAAATAAAACCCTTAATTCCTTCTTTCTTTCCTTTCTTCCTTCTTTTCCTCCCTCCTTCCTTCCATTTTCCCTCCCTTCCTTCATTTCATCCTCTCTCATTCCCTTCCTCCCTCCATCCCTCTCTTGTAACACCAAGCACTCAACTTTCATTACTATTACATCCCTCCCTCCCTTCTTCCTTTCTTCCTTCCTTCCTTCCTTCCTTCCTCCTTTCCTTCCTCTGTTTTCTTACCATTGCTTATTCATTATATTATTGTTTTGATATGATTGAATCATTTTGTGTTCTTCAAATAAACAAGTTTCCTTCTATTATTTAAAATCTGTGTTCATTGGAGCGGTCCTCATAGTCGTTTCAAGTTCCACAGATTTCTTGTGTTTTTGTTCTTCATTGTGATTATTTTCAATTGTACTGTCAGAATTCCGTTTCTGACACATTTTTTTCTTTTTTTTCTGACACATATTGATCCCTTCTGAGCCATCTTTTCTTTCAGCTTTTCTGAAGTTTTGGCAGTTTGCCTAAAGTTTATAGTATAGCCTGAGTATTCCTTGTTTTTCTTTCTTTATTATTAAGAATTTTAATATGACATTGTCACTTTATTTCAACCTTCCTATCCCTTCCCCTGTGCCAAAAAGTCAGAATTAAATTCAAAGTTCTTGTTCTTTTGTAGCTTGCTATACCTTCTGAAGGATTAAACTGTCAGCAAGGCTTGACTTTAGTGGCATTTGTCTTCTACAGATAAATGAGTAGTCCAAATCCCCTGTCACTCTTAAAGCTTGCCTCTATGTCAGTTTTGTGATGGGTATTAGGAATGCATTCAATCAATCATGTAATAAATTAAATTAAATTAAATTAAAAGAATAATTTACTAAATAATTATTTATAAACAACTCTGAAAAGATCTATTTTTTAAATCAGATATTTCAAAAACAAAAACATATAATGTAATTACTGTCCTCAAGAAAATGGTATTCTACTATGGGATACAACATATAAATGGAAAAGAAAATTTAAAAATACTAATTTATAGAGGGAGGCCTACATAAGTTCCTCCTCCTCGTCCTCCTCCTCCTCCTTCTTCTTCTTCCTCTTCTTCTTCTTCCTCTTCTTCTTCTTCTTCTTCTTCTTCTTTTTCTTCTTCTTCTTCTTCCCTTCTCTCTCTCTCTCTCTCTCTCTCTCTCTCTCTCTCTCTCTCTCTCTCTGTACACACACACACACACATCTGCAATTTACATACAACCTGCACTAGTATGTGAGAACTGTGACATAAAAATGCATCTTATGATGAGGAGATGGGTTTTTCACATAGTGAGAAAGAGAGTGATAGGTAAATGATGTGACCATTTCACTGGGATCTCAATATTAAAACATCCATAGAAAGGTCTCAAGCATTTTAAAATAGATTCTCTATGGAGGAATTATGGGAAGTCATGGGCAATGACAGCATTATTTAAACTATGTAGATGAAATCATTTGAACCCCAAACATTAATGAGAGAATAGAACTATTGAAGATTTAACCATGATTATCCATATATTTGCTTAATTCCTCAGTTCTAAATTGTTAGCTCCTCAAAACAGAAGAGCATCTTGTTCCTGGTATCTTTGTATTCTGAGGATCTCGTACAGTGCAGTGAACAAACTGATAAGCACTTAGTAAATATTTGTTGATCTGGATTGAATCAAATGGAATTGGTGTGTAAAACCACTTCCCACTTATTCTTCTCATTTATATTCTCCTGGGAATTATCAAGGATCTTTTATATCACTATCTTTTGTTTTAGGTTCTAGATAGCATATAATGTTATTTTACTTTCTGAAAAATTTTCTCCATTTTTCCTTTATCTTCAAGTCAAACCCATCATTATCAGACCAGTAAGTCTCTGACCAAACATTTTCTTCCTGGTTGAAATAAGATTTAGATTGCCCTAGGCACAATCTCCTTACCTATTTAAACTTGTTTCCTCATCTGTGCAATGGGAATACTACTACTTAGACATCTTAACTCTGGGAGTAAGGCTAATAAAAATATGATCATTCATCTCTACCTAGGAACCATGCCAGAAATATTTTAAGCAATGGCAGAGCAACCCAAATCTTAAATTCTGTTTTCCAGTTTGCCTGGTCTCTTCCCACTACTGTTCCAGAACACTGCCTTCCATTTCTTGCTTTGGACAGATAAGAATATGCATACCCTTCTACTCTGCCTCCAATTATCCTTGATTTTCTTAGAAAATCAACTCATGTGCCACCTTCCAATGGAATTAATTATAATCTTTTCGCTGTTAGTCATCTCTCCTTCCTCAAATGACTATATATACACACACACATGTACATACACACACATATATACACATATACACATACATATGTACATATATATATATAATTTCATGTAATATCCCCCAAACAGAATAATAATAATAACAAAATAATAATTATTATTGTAATTACAGCTACTATTTGTATAATGCTTTTAGGTTTTCAAAGTACTTTATACATGTTAACTCATTTAATTCACATGACACCTTTGTCAGTTAGGAGTTATTATGTTCCTAATTGTATAGATGAAGAAACTGAGACTGAGAACTTAAGTGATTTGTCCATGGTCAGATAGCTGGGAATTGTTTGATGTAAGTTTTGAACACTTCTTCCTGACTCCAAGTCCACTGATGGCAGAGACTGTTTTATATTTTATCTTATGTCTCCAATGCCTTGCACAAAATAGGCACTAAATATGTTATTTTTGAGTTTCATTGCATTTTTAAAAATTAATTGAATAGAACTGAAATTATATAAATAATTAGTTTTTATCTTTCTATAATTCATTGTGTTACTTAGGAAACACACATTTCAGAAGATTTTTCTAAATGTTTAGTCTACATTCTTTATTCTCCAATATAAACTTCCTCAGTTGGGATTGAGAATTAGTGGTAGTTATCTCTTATTCCTTTAATAGATGCATGTCAGGAGGATTCCAGACCTATTTTATATGCAATAATGAACCAGGCATTTTGAAGGGAAAGGCCAAGATTATTATACTCTTGTAATACATGAAACTTGATTCTGAGAATCCACCAGGTGATTCAAAGAGAAGAAGACAGTGTTGCAGAGGAGACTTGATGGTGGCAGAGAGCTGGAATGACATAATGGCTAGAATAGCATGATACTGGAGGAAATGTGAGGCTGAAGAATCTAACTCCCTGAGTAAAGGATGATGTTGTGCAGTCCATTGTATAGCAATGCTTCCAAATTGTTGAAGGGGAAAGAGTACTGGGGGTTGATATCATGGAAAAGAAATGACAACCCCACAGCCTAAGCATAGGTAAATCTCTGCAGCAAAGTCATATCCCTGTGTCTCTCACTTGATTGCCAAGGCCATGCTAATTGGATATGAAATAGTATGGATGGTTTTCTCATCCTGTCCATCCATGTAAATGCATAACTTTTTTACAGGCTCACATGAGATTATGATGATGATGCTCATGATGATGATATAACATTTGAAATAAGGTTGTGTCTAAGTCCTTGGTTGTGGCCTTTTGACTATGTCCAAGTTTATGGAACAAATCAGTTTATTGAGGAGATTTATTCTGTGAAGTCTGGATTTAATCAAAGGGTTACACTTGAGGACTGCAAGGGTAACATGTGGTCTTGAAGCCACAGGTTCTCTACCCCTGTACTACAGAGCTTTCTATGTGCCAGGATTGGGCTAAATCCATTAAGATGCATTTATCCCATTTATTCCTCCCCACACCTCTGGGAGGTAAGTGCTACTACTTCATCCTTTTAAAATCATAGAAACAAAAAGAGGTTGTGACTTGTCCAGCATCACACAGTTAGGAAGTATCTGGGGTTTGTTTTGAACTCAGGTCTTTCTGATTCCAACTCACTGTCCTACACACTACAAACATCCGTCTTTCCAGATTTATTTAACCAATTGCAACTATAGAAGGTTGCGCCAAATTTGTGCTTAGGAGAATATAACACATTAATAGACAATGCAGGTATCAGAAATCAATTAGTAACCAATTAAGACATTCTAGTATGTCTATGATTGGAGGAAGAGCTAAGGTGTTGGAAAAGAAGCAGAAGCTTTTCCAAGATTCTCCAACAATTCTATCGCTGAAGGCTAAAAAGTGAATTTGAATGGATTTAAGAGTGATAGAACCCATTGGCTGATGGAGCATGGCAGATTCCCAGCCCAGGAAAGTGCCTATTCAAGTCTAGGCAAGGAGAATGTGGAGCACACAGCAGCTGCACCAGCATGGAGCTGAGAGCAGAGTAGAGCAGTGTGAGAAGAAGCCCCAGCCAGCCAGCACACTCACCAAGATGGATGGGTTTGCAGCCATCTTGCCACAGGACAGAGGATCATCAAACTGGGTAGGAAAAAACTTGGGGCACACAGTAGGGTCATCAGCTTTCCCTGGGGCAACCTGGATGTTTAAAATTGTACACACAAACTTTCAGAAACCAAGATGTAGGAATAAAGTTTAGTTGCTCTGATTCCCCCTCCCTAACCCAGAAAAGTCCAGAGTTAAATTCCCCACCCAGAGTAAAATCTTGAATTAGTGGAAACAGCTTCAGGCTTGGGTGTTGCTTAGGAAAGGGGAAGAAAGACAGTACAGAGTGTAAGCCCAAGAGGGTGGAGCCAGCAGGCCCTAATAACAAGAGCCCAGGTGTGCGTTAGTACCATCTGGCCAATCAGCAAACAGCAGCCCTGTCTCTGAGCTGTAGCCCAGAGGCACAGAAGCAGAAATCTGAAGGAGCCAGACCACCCCAACCCCATAGGTTAGTCTGTAAGCCTCAGGGTAACTCAGGGGAATCATTGAGAGTCCTGGTCTTGGCTTCAACGTACACATCTGGAGCCTACAGCTACCAAACCCCTAGGCTAGGACCATATTTTCATAGTGAGCAAGAACAACCAAATTCAGAAGGGAACACAGACAATGTACTCACACTGGAGACCACAAAAGGAAATGTGAATTGTTCTAAAGCCCAAAGAGCCTTCTTAGAGGATCTCAAAAGAGATTTTAAAAATGAAATTAGAGAGGTAGGAGATAAATTTAAAACTGCGGTGACCAAATTGGAAAAAAATCTCACTGAAAAAAACCAAATCTTTAAAAAGTAAAATTGGAGAACTAGGACAAGAGGTCCAAAATCATATCAGAGAAAATACCTCCCTAAAAATGAAAAATTAACATATGTTAAAGGAAGTCCAAAAACTAGTTGAGGAAAATAATTCACTAAAAATTAGAATTAGACAAATTGAAGCTAAGGACTGTATGATGCAATCAGTCAAATAAAACATAAAGATTGAAAAATTAAAAGAAAGTGCAAAATTATCTCACTCAAAAAACAACTGACCTGGAAAACAGATCTAGGAGAGACAAGCTAAGAATTATCCACCTACCAGAAAGCCATGATGAAAAAATCAGCCAGGACAGCATCCTCCAAGAGTTTATCTAAGAAAACTGTTCTGAAGTCCTAGAATCAGGAGAAATGATTATTGAAAGAATTCACCAATCTCCTCCTGAAAGAGTTCCCAAATTGAAAACTCCAAGAAATATAGTAGCCAAATTCCAGAGCTACAAGGCCAAGTAGAAAATAGTGAATGCAGCCAAAAACAAACAATTCCAATTATTGCAGAACTACTATCAGGATTACACAGGATTTAGCAGCTGCTACATTAAAAGATTGGAGGGAATGGAATGCAATATTTTTTAAAGCAAAAGAGCTAGGACTGCAACCAAGGATCAACTAACCAGTAAGACTGAGCATATTCTTTCAGGCAAGGGGATGGTAATTTAATGAAATAAAGGAATTCCAGACTTTCCTTATGAAAAATCCTGAGCTCAATGGAAAATTGGTCTCCACTTACAAGACTCAAGAAAGACATGAAAAGGTAAACGTGGAAAACATACACTCACACATATACATACACGCACAGATGCTCACACATGCACATAACTTGGGACTCAATAAGAGCAAACTGTTTACATTCCTTTATGAGAAGCAGAGACCTGTCAATACTGAAATTTGTATAAGTATTGTGACACTTAAAAGGGATGTACACAGAAAGAGGGTGTGGGTATAATTGGAGTAATCTGAAGATTTTTAAAAAACCTATTAAGGGGAAGAAAGGGATTGTAATGGGAGAAAAGGAAAGGTAGAGGCATAAAAATATACTAAAGTGGAGGGGTGGGAAGGAAGGAGATGAGCATTATATGATCATTAATCTCATTGGTTGTGATTTAAAGAGGAATCAATATGAATGGCTAAGTTTAGATTCTAATATGAAAAGACACAAAAACTCAAAGCAATAGAGGGAAAAGAGGGAGGGAAAGGAGCAATGTATGAAATTTTCTCGCATTGGTTTGGGTTCAAGAAGGGAATAATACACTCTGTTAAGAATAAAAATCTATTGTGCCCTCCAGGCAGTAGGAGGGATAAGGGGGGAAGAATGTAAGAGGGGGAGGGTAGTCAGTAGGGAGGGAAAGGGTAGTTAAAGAGGGGGGAACACAGGGAGGGAAACACTGAGGGAGGTGGTGGTCAGAAGGAAAATTCTTAAGGAGAGGAAAGGAAAAGGAAGATATAAAGATATAAACAGGGGAGGGAATAAGATGGAGGGAAAGTCACAGATAGTAATTGTAACTGTGAATGTGAATGGGAAGAACTCTCCCATAAAACAGAGGTGGATAGCAGAAACAATCAGTAACTTCATTCAGGAGAATAACAATAATGAGACATCATACCAAAACTTGTGGGATGCAGCAAAAGCAGTATTTAGGGGAAGTTTTATATCCCTGAATGAACACTTGAAAACATTAGAGAAAATGTAGGTCAATGAATTGGTCATGCAATTGAAAAAGCTAGAAAAAGAACAAATTGAAAATCCCCATTAAATACTAAATTAGAAATAATGAAAACCAAAGGAGAGATTAATAAAACTGAAAGTAAGAAAACTATTGAACTTATAAATAAAACTAAAGGTTGGTTTTATGAAAAAACCAATAAAACTGATAGACCCTTAGTCAATATGATAAGAAAAGAAAGAGGAAATCCAAATTCTGAGTCTAAAAAATGAAAAGGGTGAATATACCTCCAATGAAGAGGAAATTAAAACATTAATTAGGAATTATTTTGCCCAATTGTATGCACAAAATTTGATGATCTTAGTGAAATGGATGAATATTTACAAAAATATAAATTGCCCAGATTAACTGAAGAGGAAGTAATTTACATAAACAACCCACTCAGAAAAATAAATTGAAAAAGCTATCAGAGAACTCCCTAGGAAAAAATCCCCAGGGCCAGATATATTTACTAGTGAATTCTATCAAACATTTAAAGATCAACTGATTCCCAATATTCTACAAACTGTTTGGGAAAATTGGTGAGGAAGGAGTCCTGCCAAATTCTTTTAATGACACAAATATGGTACTGAAACCTAAATCATGGAGAGACAAAACAGAGGAAGAAAAGTATAGACCAATCTCTTTCATGAGTATAATTGCAAAAATCTTAAATAAAATATTAGCAAAAAGGCTACAGCAACTTATAACTAGAATAATACATTTTGACCAGGTTGGATTCATTCCAGGAATGCAAGGATGGTTCAATATTAGGAAAACCATCAGTATCATCGATCATATCAACAATAAAACTAGCAGAAACCATATGATTGTTTCCATAGATGCAGAAAAAGCTTTTGACAAAATACAACATCCATTCCTATTGAAAACACTCGAAAGTATAGGAATGAATGGAGTTTTCCTTAGAATCATAGGCAGCCTATACTTAAAGCCATCAGCAAGCATTATACACAATGGGGATAAACTAGAAGCATTTCCAATAAGATCAGGGGTGAAACAAGGATGCCCACTATCACCCCTCTTATTCAATCTGGTACTAGAAACGTTAGCAGTAGCAATTAGAGAAGAAAAACAAATCAAAGCAATCAGATTAGGCAAAGAAGAGACTAAGCTATCACTCTTTCCAGATGACATGATATACTTGTAGAATCCTAGAGAATCAAGTAAAAATTTCTTGATATAATAAATAAATTTAGCAAAGTTGCAGGATATAAAATAAACCCACATAAATCCTCAGCATTCCTATATAGTTCCAATGAAATCCAACAGCAAGAGATAGTAATAGAAACCCCATTTAGGGTTACTGTAGACATTATAAAATATTTGGGAATCGGCCTGCCAAAACAAACCCAGTACCTTTATGAACACAACTACAAAACACTTTTCACACAAATAAAATCAGATCTCACTAGCCGGAAAAACATCAGTTGCTCATGGCTGGGTAGAACTAATATAATAAAAATGACAATTTTACCTAAATTAAATTACATATTTAGTGCCATACCAATCAATCTACCAAAAAATTAATTTATAGAACTAGAAATGGCAGTGACAAAATTAATTTGGAAGAACAAAAAGTCCAGAATATCAAGGCAATTAATAAAAAGAAATGTTAGAGAAGGTGGCTTAGCCATACCAGATTTTAATCTCTGTTATAAAGCAACAGTCTTCAAAGCTGCCTGGTACTGGCTAAGGAATAGAGTAGTGGATCAATGGAATAGACTGGGTACAAAAGACTCAGTAGTCAATGACTATAGTAATATACTGTTTGATAAGCCCAAAGACCTCAGTCTCTGGGTTAAAAATTGACTATTTGACAAAAAAATGCTGGGAAAATTGGAATATAGTAAGGCAGAAACTGGGCATTGACTGTCATCTAACACCATACACCAAAGTCAAGTCTAAATGGGTGCACAATCTAGTTATGAAGGCTGATACTGTGAATAATCTGGGAAAGCAAGGAGTAGTTTACCTTAGATTTATGGAGTAGGGAAGACTTTATGACCAAAGAAGAGTTGGAGAGCACTATAAAATTCAAAATGGATAATCTTGATTACATTAAATTGAAAAGTTTCTGTACAAACAAAGCCAATATAACCAAGATTAAGAGGGAAGTCGGAAATTGGGAAAGAATATTCACAACCAGTGTCTCTGATAAAGGCCTCATTTCTAAAATATATAGGGAATTAAGTAAAATTTATAAGAATACAAGTCATTCCCCAATTGATAAATGGGCAAAGGATATGATCAGGCAATTTTCAGAGGTAGAAATTAAAGATATCTTTAAGCATATGGAAAAATGCTCTACACCACTATTGATTCGAGAAATGCAAATCAAAACAAGTTTGAGGTACCACATCTCATCAGTCAGAATGGCAAAGATGACAAAACAGGAAAATGACAAGTGCTGGAGAGGATGTGGAAAAATTGGAACTGTAATGCATTGTTGGTGGAGCTGTGAACTGATACAACCATTCTGGAGGGCAATCTGGAACTATGCCCAAAGGGCTATAATAATTGCATTCCTTTTGACCCAGTAATACCACTTTTGGGGTTGTATCCCAAAGAGATCATGGAAGTGGGAAAAGGACCCATATATACAAAAATCTTTATTGCAGCTCTCTTTGTGGGGGCAAAAAACTGGAAACTTGGGGGATGCTCTTCAATTGGGGAATGGCTGAACAAGTTATGGTACGTGATTGTGATGGAATACTATTGTGCTATAAGAAATGGGAAGGAGATGGGCTTCATAATTACCTGGAGAGGCTTATACAAATTGATGCTAAGTAAGAAGAGCAGAATCAAGAAAAATTTGTGCACGGTCACAGATACATCATATGTGTGATGACCAAACCTGATAAACTGGACTCTTCTCTGAAATACAGTTAAAAGGCAACTCTATAAGTCTCAGAATGGAAGGAGTTATCTACATTTAGAGAAAAATCGAGAAACACTAGAGTTTAAATGGAGACTGAAGCAGTAGGTGCTATCGTTCTTTTCTATGTTTGGTTTTGTTTCTTTTTTCCCATTGTTCCCTGCATTGGTTACAATGCTTCTATGCCACCAGACTGTTGTATAATGTGAAAGAGTTTGCAGATCCTATATATGATTGTATGCCACCATGGGGGGGTGGGGGGAGAGGGGGAAGGAAGGTGAGAAAATCTGAAACTTAAGTGATTCTGGAACTGAATCTTGTAAAAAAAAAGTCAATAAAACTCAAAAGATTGTGGAACTGAATGTTGTAAACTAAAAATTAATAAATGTTTTTTAAAAAGAAAATATAAATAAACAAATGGCAAGATATAAGCTGATAAAAGTGAAATGAGAAGAAGCAGGAGTTCACTATTCACAATAATTACAATGTTGTAATGATGATCTACTCTGAAAGACGTGGCTGCTCTGGTGAATACCATAATCCAAAGCAATTACAAGGGACTCATGATTAGAATTGCTGCCCCCCTCCAGAGAGACAGAGAATTGATGAACTTTGAATGAAAATGAAAGTTTAATTTTATTGCTTTTTTTGTTTATTTGTTTGTTTCTGTGTTTTGTGATGTCTAATAAAAATATGTTTTGCATGAGAAAATAAAGACATACTGGTAAAGTAACTTACAAGAAAGTAAACAGACAAGAGAATATATTTTAGTACCATTTCTACTAATATAATGGGGACTTGAACCATATCAACATCATTAGAATTATCTGAAATATCCCCACTGAACTTGGAAATAGCTAAAGATCTCTTAAATATCTGTGGTATTCTGATTCACATGATCTAGTAACTTTAATGATTACCTTGTGCACAGTAGACATACAAAAAATATTTTGTCTTCTCTTTAAGTGTATTAAATAGTTATTGCAGCTGATATATCTTTAATTTGCTTAATAGTAAATAACATAAATCTGTCTATCCATTCACCTATCTATCCATCTATCTATCCATCTGTCAGTCATCTATCTATCTATCTATCTATCTATCTATCTATCTATCTATCTGTCTATCTACCTACCTAATCTCGTGACTATTAAGACTTTATTTTCTTTTTTTCATTGGATCCTCTCAAAGATATTGTGAGGGACATAGCTCAAGTACTCATGTACTTTTTTATAGCTGAAGATTCTGAGGTTTAGAAAGAGTGAGGGAGAGATCCCATACTCTAACTAAGATGTCCAGAGTTCAAGGTATTTTTCTTGGCTTGCAAAATCCCTGATATTTATGCCCTTTAGAACAGTGTCATATCTGTATTACTGACTATATTTTAGTCAGATGACCTAAACTAACATTGCTGTCTAGTGTAATTAATAGCTTTGAAAATTAGGAGTGACAGATATTTCTGGATTTTGATGAGAATTGAAAATTTAAAAATTAGCCACATTCTTAATTCTTATTCCAAAATACCATTTACAGCAAAAAAAAAATCAAAGTATGAAATGTTTTTTTTTGTTTGTTTGTTTTGCTTTTTGGAGGGCAGTTGGGGTTAAGTGACTTGCCCAAGGTCATACGGCTAGTTTTTTTGTGTTAAGTGTCTGAGGTCGGATTTGAACTCAGGTACTCCTGACTCCAGGGCCGATGCTCTATTCACTGCGCCACCTAGCTGCCCCTGAAATGTTTTTTTTTTTAATGTATACAAGAAAAGAAAAAAAAAACCTTCAGAAGACACCTGCTGTGATTAAGGTTACCTCTAAGAACAACAATGTTAGAGTATTTTTCTTGGAAGGCAACAGAGAAAACAACTTTGAAGTGGAATTTTTTCTTCCACTTAATTTTGAAATTTTCATTCTTTTTCTTGTTGTTGTCCTATTCTGAAATAGTGGCCTGAATAAATTTCCAGCTATTGAGAATCTGAGTTATAAATAACATTACCTTCCTGTACTCCAAATGGAGGCTAGATAGGCAGTGATAAGAGAAGTAGTCAAAGTGCTACTAATTTGAATCAAAATGTTCCCATTGCCCTTTTCCTTAGGTTAATGCAGCAGTTTTTGGCTTAGGAAGTGAAAACTGTCAACCAAACATACATACTTCCTGTATGTCTTGTGTGATTACTTTTATAGAGTGGACAGACAGAATTGTGTGAGAGAGAGAGACAGAGAGACAGAGAGACAGAGAGAGAGAGAGAGAGAGAGAGAGAGAGAGAGAGAGAGAGAGAGAGAGAGAGAAGAGGAGGGGAGGAGGGGATGGAAAGGTAAAGGAGAGGAGGAGAGGGGACGGGAGGAGAAGAAAGGAGAAGACAGACAGAGTTTTTTTTACTGAAGAAAACCTTTCTCATTTAAAGTTTCCTGCAATCCTTTATAGGAGACTGACCCTCTTTTTTCAAGTCAAAAGGTTGATCTAAAAATGCACATAATGTGAAAAAGCTATTGAGGGATTTTTGTGCCTCTGCATAAAGGACTTTACTAAGATTATGTTGACAGGGCAAGCAGAGAGATTGAAGTACTATGGGCTCACAAAAGCATTTAGTCTGTAATTATCCTGATTTACTTTGGAAAACAGCATGTTCCTGAGCCATGCATTAGGGCCTGACTTCTACTTCTAGAAAGGATGTCTAAAATAAGCCTTTTTCAAAGCAATTGATCACATTTCCCAGAATTCTCTTACTTTGTTCGGACATAAGTGAGGGACAGGAAAAAAAAATTGGCTGACTTAAAATAAAAATCAGATGTAATCTTTGTGCTTGCCACTCTTCAAACTGAAACAAACATTAGGTTTCTTATGATGCACTCCTTTCCTCCATCTTTTTATTCTGTTAAAGAGATGGAGCTTTTTAACATCTTTCATCTTCTTCAGGGAGGAACTCAAGATTCAGAAGTATAGAAAAGCACATATATGAAAGATATTTAGAGCAGCTTGCCAAATAATCTGGATTACTTGAAGGCTTGATCTCCATAAAATGAAGATGCAGTTGAACTATGTAAACAAGGATTGATAATGTCTTAGAAAGATAGTTAATGGAGAGATTGTAAATGAGCACTAAATTCTTTCCCTGTAAAAAGCAAGCAGCAAAATGAAGAGATATTAACAGTTATATGAATAAGCATAGAAATTATTGCCATGGATTAAAATTCATTAAACAACCAGAGACAGTAAGATAGCTTTTTCTTCCCTTTTAGACAAGAATGCTTACTCACATTTAACTGGAACCATTTACAAACATTTGGTAATTGATTCTTTCAGTAAGAATATAAATAACTACTATGTGGCAAGGTAGTGAGAATGTATAGACAAAAACAAAATTGTCCATGCTCTCAGGAAACTTACGCATATTCTGTTGGAGGAAAATGATATGAACCCAAGTAAAATAAATCTGAAGTAAATAAAGTGATTTCCAGGGGCCAGGCTAGATATCCAGTAGAAGGGAGGAGTTGAGTAAAAGATGGACACCCTTTGAGAGGAAAGTGAAGGGGAATTTGAAGAGGAAAGTGAATTTCAGTTATAGTGGACAGTCTCTTCAGAGAAATGGAAATGAGATGTTAAATAGAGAAAGAAGAGCAAACAGGTTAGTTTGACTGCAATGTAGATTCTGTGGAGAAATATGCAATGCCTGTAGAGAAAACCTGGAGTCAAATTGTGAGGGGCTTTAAATACCATAAATATTTCCATAATGCTTCTTCATATGTATGTAACCTACAAAACCTTGTAAAAACATTTCCTAAATTATATTTTAAATAAAAATTAATCATGTGATGAGGGGAATATTAAGTCGTTTTTCTGTCTCTTAGTACTATACCTAAATCATGCTAAGCATACTACCTTGGCAGTAGTCAATAGAACGTTGGACCTGCATTTAGGAAGACCTGAGTTCAAATATGGTTTCAAACACTTGCCTTCTGTGTAACCTTAGGCAAGTCATTTACCTCTATTTGCCTCAGTTCCTTACCTATAAATCATTGATGATAGTGTCTATCTCCCAGAGTTGTTATAAGGATCATACAATATCTTAGTACAGTGCCTAGCACATAGTTGGAGCATAATAAATGCCTACTTCTTTCTTTTCCAGGTAGAAGAACCCTTTGGATAAAAGTAATTCCATATTTTTTCTCACTATTGCCACCTTACATTGTTGTTTTACAATCTTTGTTATCAGGAAATATTTTCTTTTTCTTAACTATAATGTGTCTTCCTGTGTTTTCAATCTGTTTCTTCTCTTTTTGACCCTCATGGGGGAAAACAGGAAGTAGTTGTATCAGCAAGCACCTGAGCATACCCAGGATGGCTGCTAGGATGGGTTCTTAGATTTGCTTTTCTAAAGGAAAGCAACTCAAAATGGGTTAACAGTCTTACTTTCATCAGTCAAACATATATCATTTACCTAGTCCAGGGGAAAAATTCAGTACCCTGAACTTCAGAGAATGCAAACAGAATAAAAAGAGAAGTTACAAGCAGAAGTTATAAGCAGACAAAGAAACTTCAGCAGACTGGCTTCCAGCCATCTGACCATTACATCCATACCTAGTCAATTACCAGAGAGGGAAGCACCAATATCTGGGTTTTTCAAAGCCAGGGGGATCAACAGCTTCCCAGAATCTCATCTAATCAAATCATACAACTCTTCTCAAAGTGAGCTCCAAAGCAGAAGCTCACATCAGAGCATATATAGTCTTCTACTGGATCAGAGAATGTCACAGACCTCTTGACCCACTGCCCAATCACAAAGTAATAAGGCATAGACATTCCTGAAGAACAAGCCCCCAGACCCCAAAGATCAAATGTGACCACATTCAGCCTATTAGGGGGCAGAGTATACTTTCAAATAAGGGAAGGTTCTCAGAGCCACTTAAGTAAAGGACCTAGGGGCAGGGAAGATCTTCAGATTTCCATAACAGTAGCAGGGAAAGTTTACAGAGAATTTTAATATCTGCAAGTCATTTTACACATGTCATGTCATTTGATGTTCTCAGCAACATTGAGAGAGAAATACAATTGCTATGTCATTTACAGGTGAGGAAAATAAGGCTGAAAAAGGCTAATTAACTTGTCCAAGAAATTGCTAGCAAGTGTCCAGGCCAGTGTTCTCTCTACTATGTGATCTGGCTGCCTAGTTACTATTTTGTGTGCAAAAAAATCCTTGAATATTAACCACTTTCTTTGATCAAATTTCCATTTTCAAACATCTATGGCTCTCCCATGAATCATTTCCATGCTTCTCATATTTTGGAACCCAGAGTTGATAATTTTATCATAATAAATTCATATGAGATCTGGACAAAATATGAGAGAATCCTTTTCTAATGTCAATTTACTGACATTCATGATATAATCACAAAATTGGAAAAATCTCTTCCATATAAATTTTAAGCGATAAACGTTTGTTGAACTGAATAGTCTTTCCTTTAATGACAAAATGATACATTCAAAGAATCATAGAATAGGAATAGGCCTCAAGAGCCACCTAGTCTAAATAATTCTCAGAAATTATTTCCCATCATGACATATCCACACAGTGGTCATACTGTCTTTGAGAGAATAACTCCAATAATAGGATACTCACTTTTTCAATAGATGATCTATTTCATTTTTGTCTCATTTTCAATCATATTTTTAGAATTATAAAAGTGATTGCAATTGAGCCCCCTCCCTTTTCTTTTGCATTTCCCAGCCAGTATTCCTACATCATTCTCAAATTTATTTTTTCCATTTCTCTTTCCCTATTTCAACATAATTTTGTTCTCTGACATATAGCAGCATGTAATTCTCCAGATTCCTTAAGGAGAATGTGTAATGGACAACATAGTGGTAGCTTTGATGGCCTCATCATAGTATTGGATTTTAATGGAATCTTGACATAACATGATATACTCACAGAGAGTGTAGCAAAATACTTCTCTAACTAGTCTTATACGTGTTTAAGGTATTTATACTTCTATAAATAACAAGAGCTTTATTCTTCTTCCTGAACAAAGATCTTATACCAAGAAGAAATTTATTAGCTTATTATTATTTCTAAGATTTCTTTTTAAATAAGTTTCCTGAAATACACTAAAAAGTTTTATCACTCTCTTGAGATGTTATTTTCCTTTAATAAAGCCTCCTTCTTTCTCCAAAATGTTAAATATTCTTTTTCATAATCCCATCAGGATCATATATTTTAATTGGACCAAGTGTTTCTCTATTTCTATGCTTCTGATAACTTTTTGTCTAAAGATGCTTATCACTCCCTTTTTCACTCTTATTTAATAAAAGGATCAGGTGACAAAATAAACATGGGGGAGAGATTATTCCTAACCCTCTATGATCATATTATTTAAAATAAAAATGACCTATGTTGTATGTCAAAGTTTTTATTGCCTATATTTTAATATGTTAGTGCTCAATGTCATATTCCAGATATTGTTTTCTTATAGTAAGGGGCCAGGAATGCTGATTAATTTGATCTCTCTTACTTTTCTTGATCTATCATTAACAGTCTGTGTTAAGAGCAGTATGTCCTCCTACTATATCTTTACCATAATGTTCTTGCAAATGCATGTTCTTAAGACAAAGCTGATGAAGTTGTTGCAAATGCCATTAAGGATTGGCCTATTATACCTGCCTGAAAAAGAGAATACCACATCTTAAGGCCATGTTACAAAATTTATTAATCAAAGATCTATCACTACTCTAAAACATACATACAAATACCATTGAGTATCTAGTTTGTATAATGCCATCACAGACTCATCATTGATGTGAGTGTAAATCTCATCCTCTGAAATTCTGTCCATATTACATGAATTTATTCATCAGGTAGGAGGTTTTCCCCTAGTCTCCTAAACATTGAACTGATAGAATTGGGGTGTAGAGATTGTTCCTTTGCTCATGACCATCAAGCCACCCTTTTTTATAATAATTTCCTGCATGTCAAGTAGGATGGTATATCTGATTAGAAAGGGCAGAGAATAGACAAAAATAAACTTTTATATAGGGACAGCAATATGCTTGTGGGGATTATAGTTGCTCAGTTTTCAAGAAAAGAAAACAAAATGGTAAATTCTATATCACATGCTGTGCTGACATGTTTTTAAAAAACAAATATTAACTCATTTGATTATCACAGCAATCCTGGGAGGAGGGTGCTATTATTGTCCTCATTTGACAGTTGAAGAATCTGAACTAAACATTGTCTAAGTTACTCGATCATAGCTAGTGTCTGAGGCTAGATTTTAATTCAAGACTTCTTGACTCCAGGCCCATCTCTCTATTCATCATGCTAGTTACCTACCTCAGGAAAGGTAGGAAGAGGGCCAGGTGCAAAGAGTTTCCAGTGGCAGAGGAATTTATATTTAATCCTGGAGGCAAGAGGGAACAATTACAGTTACTTAAGTAGGGGGTGACATAGTTAAATTTCTGTTTTAGAAGTATCACCTTGGCAAGTGAGTAAAAGATGGAGTAGCGTGGGGAGAAATGTGATGTGGGGAGATCATTTAGAAGACTACTGGAATAATAAAGGTTAAAAGAGATGGAGGGGGGCAGAGCCAAGATGGCGGCATAGAAGCAGCAAGGTCCTGCAGCTCCCACACCGCCACCCTAAACATCCAGAAAATATGAGCCCAGACAAAGTCTAGGAAAGTCTACGACTCTCAGACTCACAAAAATTCAGAGAGCACATCTCTTGCTGAAAGCAGCTTGGCAGCAGGGGCTCATCCGGCAACCAGGAGCAGAGGAAGCTGGAACAGCCTGAAGCCGAGACCGTGGCCAGGCCTGGGACTGTGGGAAGGAGCCTGGCTGAGCTGAGCCGAGCCCTGCAGTCAGTCTGCAGGAGAGAGCTACAGCCTCCAGCACCTCCATATCCGCCAAGGTGTGAGGAACAGGACGGGAGAGGGGTAGCTCGCACCATAGTGGAGCAGAGATCCAGCCAGCCCAAAACCGCAGCCGAGGCCAGGCAAGGCCCCAGGGTGGCCACAAGGAGCAGCAAAGCCTCCCAAGCCTCTACTTCAAAGAAAATCTAAAGCACCTCCTTGAGGGGAGCTTCCGTCAGAAACGGTTAGTGAAAGTTGAAACTTTGAAAATTAATTTGGGGGTGATAAAGCAGTTCAGCCAATCTGCCCCTGGGGCAAGGAAGTAGTGGGGGAGGGGAACTACTGGAACCAGCAGCGGTGGCCCCCTCCAGGATCCTTCAGAGCCTCTGGCCTGAAGATTGCGCAGGGGGGCTGAATCGATTGATCAGGGCCAAGTGCTCTTCTGTTGACCGGCCTGGATCCAGATCATGGTCTTGAGTGGTGGTCCTGGGGTGCACTTTCAGCAAGCCAAAGCTGGGGGGACTTGCAACACCCCCCTAATAGCTCCAGCAGTTGGGAAAACCCCAGCAATTTGGAACAGACCTTCCCCCCTTGGAAACAGTTTCACAGAACTAAAAAACCCAACCAAGTGATTGACTGGCCAACATGAGAAAGAGGAAGCAAAATAAACACACCAATAAAACTCTAGAATCCTTTTTTATGGATAAAAAAGGTCAAAGCATGGAAAGGGAGGAAGAGAGCCCTGAAATCAGAACTCCCACACCAAATGCTTCCAAGACAATTGAAGAATGCCTAGAAGCGATATATCAACTGAAAAAGGACTTTGAAAACCAAATG
>CM053599.1:60226929-60253237 GCA_028646575.1 Pseudocheirus occidentalis
TCTTCCTCCCGCTCCATGCTTTGGTCTTTTTTGTCCATAAAAAAGGATTCTAGAGTTTTACTGCTGTTCCTAGCCTGCTTCCTTTTTCTCATGTTGGCCAGTCTATTAATTGCTTGGTTTTTTAGCTCTGTGGAACTCTGCTTCCTGGAGGGGGAAAGCTCTGTCCCAAATCACTGGGGCCCTCACAGCTGCCGGAGCTATTAGTTGGGTGCTGCAGCCCCACCTCCCAGCCTTGGCTCACTGAAAGCGCACCCCAGGACCACCACTCAAGACCACGATCCAGATCCAGGCCACTCAATGCAAGAGCCCTTGGCCCTGATGCATCGCGTCAGCCCCCCTGCTATCTGCAAGCCGAGGGCTCTGAAGCAGCGCAATGGAGGCCACTGAGGCTCTCAGCTGTTCCTGCTGCTACAGCTGCTTCCCACTGCTTCCTTGCCCTGGGAGCAGTTTGGCCAGATCTCCTCTTCTCCTCCCGAGTTAGCAAAATCCACTGACCTTTCTCTTAGCCTTTTTTTCTTCTGGCCTGATAGATGTGGTAACTGTGCCTCCAGTGCAGCAGATCTGCTCTCCTATAGCTGCGGTTCCCTGCCTGATGCCCCTGGGCTTGACCTGGCGGGGGTTTTGGCCGGCGGGTCCCAGACTGCTGTGAAGAGCCCCTCTTGCTGCGCTGCCTGTAGCAACAGATATTCTTTCTGTCTTTTGGAGAGTTTTGGAGCTTGAGAATCTGTTTAGCGTCCCAATTTATGAGTTTTTAGTGTGTTTGTGTGGGAACTGTGGTGCTTTGCTGCTTCTATGCCACCATCTTGGCTCTGCCCCCTCAGTTCCTCATTTATGAAATAATCTGGAGTACGAAATGGAAAAAAAAATCTAGTATCTTTGCTAAGAAAACTTCAAATGGGATCACAAAGAGTTGGACATGACTGCATAACAATATCTTTCCTTTGATTTTCAGTTACCTGTACTTTTAATTCTTCAGAGGCAGTGGAGTTCCTGAGCTTGCCACCATAAAGCAGTAACCAGGGGATTTTTTTTTTCTTGGCTAGACCATTGATTTATATCATTGAAAGAGGAAACTCCCTGTGCCAGTATAGATCAGTAACTGCTCTGCAAATTACAATCTTAGAGAGTTGCCTGGGGGCACTGATAATTTAATGACTTGCCAATGATCACCCAGCCAGTATGTATTATAGAAGGGCCTTTTGACTCCAAAGCTTGCTCTCTATCCACTATGCCAGATTGCTCCTCAACTGGGGGAATATTATAAAAAAAAAAAGATGGATTTTAGCATGAGGAATCAGCTGGGCTGACTCAATTTTATAACTTCCTAAAAGTGGCCAAGCCTGTGTTCACCTCCTACTGTTTTCCTCAGACCCAGCTCATTGTCCATCTGCGGTGACTAGTTTCAAAATATGGGTTATTATAGCAAGGGGAAATTTTTTGATCAAGGAAAAAGCAAGCTTTATTCCCCCATCTTCATAGGCCCTGCCAGACAATTTTAGGTGCTTTAGGAAATGTACTGACTCTTTTTTAATTCTCTAGTATCTTTTGGTTCATGTCTCTGAGTTATTTTTTATTGTATAACAAATTCTGCTAGATATTTTTCTTTTAAAAAATATGAAATATTCACGGAATGATGCATTCCTTTTCCCACTATATTTCTTACTGTCCACAGGTTCCTTCAGAAATCAGCCTAGGTGTTCTGTTCTGCACAAGACCTTTCTTAATCCTCCTATTATGTTGCATATTTTCTTATATTTGCTTATGCAGTGTTTTCCCCAAAATGATGTAAATTCTTTGGAAGTAGGGACTATTTCATTTTTATCTCTGTATCCTCAATATCTGACACATAATAGACACTTAATCAGCATTTATTGAATAAATACATGAATGAAACCTGGAGTAGCAGTCTGAAAGTTTAGTGATGATGGAGAATTTCAGCTACCTGGACACCTGCTTTAGTTTGTGCTGTCTCTCTCTGTCTCTTTGTCTGTCTCTGTCTCTCTGTCTCTGTCTCTCCCTCTCTCTTCTTTCTCTCTTTGTTTCTCTTTCTCCCCCCCTCCCCCCGATCTTCAGAGGATATATTTGTAGGTTGCATTAAAAATTTGCATGAAAAAAGATGGAGGAGGAAGCATGGGAATTTCTAGAATCTGAATTTGATAATTGATTCTGGCCAAAGGAAGTGACTTATTGATGATATAGAAATCATGGGAACTTTGGGGTAAGTAATCACTTTTTCAAACAGTTCATGATAGAGAAGGAGAGGTAGGAAAGTCAGTCATTGTCCAAAATGCACTCTAAATTTTGGGGACATTACTTCAAATAGTTTAGGGAAAGAATAGGCAAGATGCAATGGTCTATTTTCTTAGAGAGGAAATTGTACCTAAAGGAAGGGAGATCTCCCAAGAAGAAAATTCTGAAAATCCCAGCAAAGGGATGAGAAGACAAAGTAGGGAGTTGCCTAAAAAAGACAAAATTATATAGAAAATGGAAACTAGAGAAAGTAACTTAAGGAGGAAATGAAGAATAAGTACCAATTTGAAATTATGGTGGAGGAAGAACATTGAAGATGAGAAAGAGTAGAAGTTGGTGCTGAAAGCTAAAGTTTGCAAGAGGAGTGTTTCAAAATTATAACTGGGGAGAGGGTAGGATCAAAGAAGGAATGGATTACAGTTTATGAATAAGATTGAGATGATAATAATAGATGATGGTGAGAAGGCAGAAACACTCAACATTTATTCTTCTTCTATTTTTTTTTCTAAGGGGAATGATTTTTGCATAAGGTACGTTAGAACCAAAATGGATAGCAAAGAATGTAATCTCAAAACAAATCGGAATAAATAGGAGAAAAACAAATCTTAGAAGGGCTTACTAGTTGCCACGCATAATACTAGATGCTGAGAATACAAACCAAAAAAAATGAGAAATCCCCTGCTCTCATGGATTTATATTCTAATAGAGGAAAAACAAACATATAGGGGAATGGTGCACTAAACAGGAGGAGTATTTTAGTCCAACAAGTTATAGAGGCTGTGAAAGTGAAATCAATGCAAGTGATTGACATATATATGCATTTCCTTCAATGGTAATATTTATTTAATTATTCTTCTCAGAGTTAGAGGTGGAAATGGGTGGCATGAAGATGGCTAGAGAACAGTGTGGTGGGTCTGGGTTGAGGGGTGGTAGGACAAATGCTGACCTTTCAGAAATTCAGAGTCAAAGGTCATGATTTAGTGTTCAGTAAAAGGTAAAGACTGGAACATGTAACAAATGAATTTTAATAAGAGGTTAACCTGAGGCAGATCTCTGAGCAATTCAACATCTATTAATAGGTGCATTCTATTTGCCAGTAAATCATCAGTGACTTTCCTCTATTAATGCCAAATTCCCTGACTAAGGGGATCATTGCTTTTCTTTTTTTTTTTTTTGCTTTTTGGAGGGCAGTTGGGGTTAAGTGACTTGCCCAAGGTCACAAGGCTAGTTTTTTTTGTGTTAAGTGTCTGAGGCCAGATTTGAACTCAGGTACTCTTGACTCCAGGGCCGGTGCTCTATTCACTGTGCCACCTAGCCGCCCCAATCATTGCTTTTCTATAGGGTTTGGGGGAGTAGAGAACAAAGAATAGAATATGATAGACATCATGAGATTAAGGACAACATGATGGATTATAAAGCTAAGATGTCAGGAACAACATGACATGTTTGAGGTTTGGTAATGTGGGCTAGCAATGACCTTCTCTAGCACTCCCCATTCTTTTCTTATGAGACTAAGAAGTGCTCATTGTTTGAATCCAGGTGTGAGATAGCACCCCAGACAGTGATCCAGACATCCTTGAAGGATAGCTTGGTGGCATAAAGATATTAGGCCTAACTCCCTTGCTTTCAAATACATTCTCTAAGGTCAGTAAATTCCTTGAGGCACCCGCTGAACTCTGAACTAAGTTTAGAGACAAAGAACCATGACTTAAGCAGTTACAAGACAAAACCAATTAATTGTAAATAAGATCAATAAGAAAATGATACAGGATCAAATTTAATCTTCTCAAGCTTAAGAGAATGGACTGAAGAAGACTCAGAGAAAATGATCAGGCAACACACAATTTATCTCAATCTGTTGAGATCATTAAGCTTAAGTAAGCTACATCCTAGGGAGTTGAAAATATTGGCCAATGTGACTATAGAGCTGCTAGTGGTGATCTTGGACAGATCTTAGAAGCACTTGTATACAACAGATCAACCTCATAAGTAAAAGGTGATGAAGCCATGTGTAGGGAATAGTTCTAGGGAAAAAAAGGATTTGATGAGTTTGTATTGTGGTTCAGTCATTTTTCAGTCATGTGTGTCTCTTTGTGAGCACTTTTTAGATTTTCCTGGTCAAGATACTGGAGTGGTTTGCCATTTTCTTCTCCAGCTGGTTTTACAGGTGGGAAATTTGAGGGGCAACAGTGATGTTACTTTTCCAGGGTCACATAGATAGGCAGTGTTTGAGGTCAGATTGGAATCCAGAGGTGTCTTCCTGACTCCAGACCTGACACTCTTTCTACCATGCCAATTACCTGCCCCCAATGAGGTTTAGTGGATTGTAAATTCCATATGAATCAGATGTGCCAAATAGCAGCCCAAAGGCTGGACTCTGTACATATCTGGAGTATTGTTATTTTGTTCATTTCTGGGTATCATAGTTCAATAAGGACATTGAAAGGTTGGAAAGTGTTCAGAGGCAGACAACTGAAATGCTGAAGGGCCTTGTGTCCCTGTCACATAGGGACCAGTTGAAGGAACTGCGTATATTTAGCCTGAAGAAGATAAAGCTCCAAGGGGAGGAGGAAGTTGGAAGGATCATGACTATATTCAAATATTTGAAATGCTGTCACATGGAGGAGAGATTGATTTGTTCTACCTGGCTACAGAATTTAGCATCAGAGGAAAAACTAACTGATAATTAGAGCTGTGATAAAGTGGAATGGAGTGTATAGAAAGGTGGTGGAGTCCCTTTTTTAAAGAACCTTTTGTCCTAAAATTGAGGCTGGGTGACCTCTTGTTGAATATATTTTAGTAGGGATTAAGTGACTGATAAGATCCTAACTACCAAATATTGTGATTCTATAATTTGCCATCTTTCCCCTCTTTCTGCTTTGTCCAATAGCCGTACTTAAAGATGCTTATTAGCACCTGGAATTCTGGTACACTATTTACAAATTCTCCTTCATTCTTTAATATTTGTTCCATCTATTTGTAGTCACTAAAACTAGATTTATGTGGAATACAACATGTCTCTCATTCTCCTCTCCAAGGTTGGCTTGAGCATGCTGGATGGTTCCTCCATACATCCAGATCTACAAGTCCAGGAAGAGGAACTGATATTCCCCTCTTATTCCTACTACCCCTTTTCAATCTTCTTTTTGCCACTATCAGTTAACAAGTGCCTCTTAAAATTCATTCCATTCTGGTTAATTATTATTACATGAAATTAAATAACTTTTCCACAACAAAACTAATGTAATGATAATTAGCAAGAAAGTATGAAATGGAAGGAAGGAATTTAAATCAAGTTTCTTTGATAAAGGCCTCATTTTTCAATTATGCATTGAACTGAATCAAATTATAAAAAAAAAGCCAGCTATTTCCTAATTGCTAAATGGTAAAATGATAGGAACAGGTTGTTTTTTGAAGAAGAAATCAAAACTACCAATAATCACATAAAATGCCCTAAATCACTACTGATTTATGCTGATAAATGAAAATTAAAAGAATCCTGAGATGCCACCTCACACTTGTCAGTTTGGATAACATAATGGAAAAGGAAAATAAGAAATTCTAGAGGAAATGTGGACAAATTGTGACACCAATGCAGTATTGGTGGAGTTGTCCAACCATTCTAGAGAACAATTTGGTAATAAGTCCAAAGGATTATAAAACTGTACATTTACTATGACCCAGCAATACCACTAGTAGGTCTGTATCCCAAAGGTGTCAAACAAAAGGTAAAAGGAGCTATTCAAAATATTTATAGCAGCTCTCTTTGTGGTGGCAAAAAATAGACATTAAAGGAATGCCCATCAATTGGGAAATGGCTGAATAAGTTATTGTATATGATTCTGATTAAATACTATTTTGCTAAAAGAAATAAAAAGCAAGATGGTTTCAGAAAAATCTAGTAAAACTTATATGAACTGATGCAAAGTGAAGCAAACAGAACCAGGAGAACATTGTACAGAGTAGCATCAATACTGTAAGTATGATCAACTGTGAAAGACTTAACTATTTCTGATTAATACAATAATACAAGAGAATTCCAAAGTACCCACAATGAAAAATGTTTTCCACTTCCAGAGAAAGAACTGATGAAGTCAGCAAACTGAAGTATACATTTTAACTTTATTTTCTCTCTTTTTAGTATGTTTTCTTTTGCAAAATGGCTAATATGGAAATATATTTTGAATGACTTCATACGTTTAGCTGATATCAAATTGCTTGCCTTCTCCAGGAAAGGACTGGGGTTGGGTGAGAGGGAAGGAGAGAACGTGTAATTAAAAAAAAATTAAAATGACTTATTTTACATGCAATTCAGTAGTTTAATGAAATACATAAAATCTCTTAGAAAAAAAACTCATTCCATTCTGCCCAGTTTCATTTTACTTTCATCTATGGACTTTCAAATCACTGTCCCTCCTTCTCAAAAAGATTACTATGTGGATCACTGGCTTCATTATGCTGAACTCCCCCCTCTGAAACTTCTCTCAACTCTCATTCTCAGGAGTAATTATACACTGAATTTTGATGTTAGTGAGGTAATTTCCTTTCAGCTAATGACTAGACTGAGGTCTCTTACCACCTTTGGTTTCTGAACTTCTTTGAAAAAATCTAAAGTCATAATAGCCCTTGAATGTGGTGAGAGGGGCAAATAGTGGCCAAATAAACAAGGAATTATTGTGTCTCCTTGATTTAACACACCCTACTCATATACTAAGACAAATCAAATTCCTTGTAGACAAATATAACACATGCTTGCAAGTTATGAACATCAGAAGTATGTCTCATGATAGTTATGTGATTTTAAAAATGAATTACAGCACTATACAATACAACTTAACACAACGTATCAAACACTTATTAAGTCCCCACTGAGGGCAGAAAGGATTCTAAGAAAAATTCCTAGAAACTATTATACCCTTTCACATGTGTAAAATGTCAGATTTCTATAGGACACCAGTCTTTGAAGCTTAAGAATTAAAGCAAATGTTCTATTTGCAAGTTTTTGAAATGTTTCAGAAAGGACTATTTCTATAGAAACAAACCACTGGAGACCTTGTTAGTATTTCTGGTGGTAGCAATTACAATGCTAATGGATGGACTTGGCTGCCCCAGACCCAGGGGGAATGGCAGTTCTGACAGGAAGAGTTCATCTCAGCCTAATAGCTTCATGTCATATCCTTCTAGGGATTTTCATTTCTATGGGAAAGAGAAAAACAAATTATTTCAACAATTCATTTATATATGTAGAGAACCTGAACCAAAGTGGTGGGTCTATGACTTCAGATAGAGAATACATTTCAGATCTCTCATTTTCCTGCTGCGACTGTTGACAGCTGCAGACTACCAGAAGAAATTAAGGAGGAAAATAAATCTTATCTCTTGCCACCTCCTGTAGTATTGAGGAAAAGGAGATTGGTAAGCAAATACGCATCCTGGAAATTTCAGAGCTCAGAGGAACTTCAGGACTTTTTGTTAAATTTATACTTGAATATGAAGTATACATATTACATACTTAGAAATGGTCATTCAGCTTGTGCTGGAAGACTCCAATGAGGTTACTTGACTACCTCCCAATGGAGCCCATTGTACATTTTGAGCGCTCTGATTCTTGGGAAACGAGTTGTAGTTATTGATTGGTAGAACATAGTCCTTTGTTCAAATTGATTATGTCAGATGCCCAGATATGTGGCTCCAACTACTACAATGAGAAATGTTGCTAATGTCATTTTACTCCTATTGAGGCCTTGAACTTGAAGGTAGTAAACAGTCGGGTGGAATAGGGGATGTTTAAGTCTACTACATTCAGAGCACAGCCTCGTAGCAATGTCAATTTAAAATGATATACTGTTGCCTACCTGACAAACTCAGTGCTAATGAGAAAACCTAGCATCATACAGCAAGGTTCCAATGTGGAGACCAAATAATACCCCATTATTTAAAACCAGGCACATATTTGGGCAAAGAAACAGTGTTATAATTGGTGGATTAGGTCACCAGGGTAGCATACAAAATATATTTAATTGAGCTGAAATCCAGCATATTTGCAATAAAAAGAGTAATAAAAAGAAAATGCTATACAATATGAAATAGTCTTCTTGTTGATTGGATATTTTTGTTGTATGGGTACTTTTTATTGGGACAAGATGAAGAACAAGAGAAAACTCATCTATACCAGATTTCTGGGCATTTTCAAGAACTTTCAGGGTTTATGATCCTCTTAATTTAATGTGTCTCATTTCCCTTTATAACATGCACTATTTCTTTGTCTTGGTACTGCTACCTTATTAGTTTCACTATTTTCTATATCAGTTATGACTGGATTCTTTTCCTGTTACTCTGCCAATAGAGGAGGGAGGGAAAGAAGGAGAGAAAAGCCCTGGATTTGGCATCAGATTTGAGTCCAAAATTTGCCTATGTTAGTACCTAGTACAGAACTTTAAACATAGTAAGTTCTTATTGTTTGCTGATGCTGAGAAAACTGAAAAATTGTCTAACATAAGCAAAACTTACTACAGCATCTTACACCACATTTCACAATTGATTAAAAATGAATGTGACCTAAATTTAATATTCAGATTGTATCACAAAAATATTACACTGCAAAAATTAGCAGAGAAGTAGATCATATACCATTCAATGCTATAGGTAGAAAATAGATTCTTAACCAATCAAGGCATAGAAATAATTACAAATTATAAAGTAAATAACTTCAATAACATGTAATGGAAAAACTTTCAAGTACACACAAAAAATTCATGCCTCTAAGATTAAGAAGGAAATAATAAATTGGAAAAATCTTTATATGAAATATGAATGAATGAATGAATGAATAAAGAATTTCCTGACCTGAATGTCCTTGTCAGAGTATGAGGGGAGATGGTTGTTGAGGTGATGGTGGGAGTTTGCCTTGCCTAACATGTGTTGCTCCCTGTCTTTGCCAGGGTGACTTGTTATTTAGGTGGTGTGGCTTGTCTGATCTACATGTGGCACTTGCTTGGAAGTTGGTGAGGATGGCTGATCCTTTCTCCACAAGAGTTAATTTCCTTGTTGACAGATGTGGAGACTGGGCTGAAAGCAGGAACTGTGGCCTGTGGGAAGTATATTTTATTTGCTAATTGGTAGCAGTTAGTCAGCAGTGATGAGGAAGCTGAGCCCCCTCTCCATTATGATTTTTCTTCTTGAAACATCAAGCATTAGGGGGAGGACAAAGCTCTGGAGGCAAAACAATATCCTTCTCTGGGTGAACTCTGATAAAGTTGACATCAAAGATATCTAAACAATCCGTAGAAATATAAAATCATATTTAAATGGTCAAAGGATATGGATAAATGATTCTTAAAAAGAATTACAAATCATTACATAAGAGAATGTTCCAAATCACTGCATAAGAGAAACAAAAGCCAACTCAACTTTGATATTTCATTGTACACCCAGAAGCTTTGTCAAAGATGTCAAAGTATGGGAATAATCAACGCTGAAGTAGGTTGTGGAAAAACACATTAATCAAGTGTTGGTAGAACTAGGAATTGATACAACCTTTCCAGAAATTGTATTAGAATTCTATAAATAGAGTGGTGAAGATATCTATACTCTTTTAAAATACTTTTTTGTTTCTTGTTTTTCATAGAATTTTTTATTTAGTTTTAGGTTTCAACATTCATTTCCACAAGATTGTGAGTGGTAAATTTTCTTCCCATCTCTCCCCTACCCCCTACCCCAAGATGACAACATACTGAGTAGCCTTCCCTCAGTCTGCCCTCTCTCATATCCCCTCGATCCCTCTCACCCCCTTACCCCTTACTTTCTGGTAGGGCAAGATGAATTTCTATACCCCTTTGCCTGTATATCTTATTTCCCGGTTGCATATATATATATAAACATTTGTTTTTAAAACTTTGAGTTCCAGATTCTCTTCCTTGTTTCCTCTTTACCCCCTCTGCCCCACCACTGAGAAGACAAACAATTCAATATAGGTTCAATATAGGTTATACATTACTTAATAATATCTTTGAAAGTAGGTATTAACTGACAAACACATGTACATTCAATATAAAATCAAATGACTAAGAACAGAATGAATGATATATTGATAGGGATGTAACTAATAATTCATTCATTCACTCATTTGTTTCTTTTTTATCTATCATTATTTATTTACTTATCTATATGTGCTCTATAGTTACAACGTAAACCATTAGAAGCTAGATGAGTCTTTGACTTATTATCTGGGAAATAAGTGATTTGTTTAAAATGTTCTTGAATTTTTGTGCTTGTCAGTCAATACCTACTTCCAAAGATATACTTTTAAGGCAAAAATTTATGCCAGATTATAACACCAATGCAACATTCATAGTGCCCATGTGGCTATGAATATGCTTGTGTGGTTGTGAATCACAAAATGTAACAGACTCTCCATATGGAGGACAGAATCAAAGCATTTATTCAAATATCAGAAAATTGAATCCCCAAACCAGAAAGCCAAATTCATCACAGTAACCACAAAGTTGGTACACATAACCAATGCAGTGAACACCAACATTCCTGAGCCTTCCCAAATATCCCCCCTGTCAGGCCTTCAAAACAAAACAGGCTCCCTTAAGCAAGAATGCCTCTCTCTCACACACACTAGCTTCTCAGTCTTTATAAGCTTACTCCCAGAATTTCTCACTCTGCCTCAGCTAGTCCCCAGCTTTCCCCTACTACCATCCCAAAATAGCAAGCCCACCAAATACCCCTTCTCCCAAACTGTTGTCTCTTGTATCCTCCCCCTTCATTCCCCTAACTTTCTAATGGGGCAAGATGGGTTTCTATATTCCAGTACCTGTATATCTTATTTCCCAGTTGCATGTAAAAAAAATTAAACACTTGGTTTTAAAACTTTGGGTTCCAGATTTTTCCCCCCTTCTTCCCTCCTCACCCACCACTGCTGGGAAGATAAGCACTGAAATATAGCTTGTACATGTGTAGTTACCGAAATAATTTCCATAGTAGTTATATTGTGAAAGATTAACTATAGGGGACGGCTAGGTGGTCCAGTTGAGTAGAGCACTGACCCTGGAGTCAGGAGGACCTGAGTTCAAATCTGGCCTCAGACACTTGACACGCTAGCTGTGTGACTTTGCACAAGTCACTTAACCCCAATTGCTCTCCAAAAGGCAAAAAAATAAAAGACTATATTTCCCTCCATCCTATCCCACACATTACTTATTCTGTTTTCTCCTTTGACCCTATCCCTTTTCAAAATTATTTGCTTCTAACTACCCTCTCCCCCAATCTTCTATCATCTCCCCTCTTATTTTCTACATTCCTATTTTCCTGTAGGGTAAGATACCCAATTGAGTATGTATGTTATTCCCTCCTTAGGCCAAATTCAATGAAAATCATGTTGACCCATTCCCTTTCATCTTCCTGCACTTCCCTTCCATTATAACAGTTTTTACTTGCCTCATTTATATGAGATAATTTACCTTAATCTGTCTCTCCCTTTCTCCTTCTCCAAATAAGTTCCTCTCTCACCTCTTAATTTTATTTTTTAGATATCATCCCTTCATATTAAACTCATCCTGTGCCCTCTGTCTATTGTATACATGAACATACAAATGCCCACATTCACATTTATATTTATATGCATATAATCCTCCTACACATACATCTATATATGTATAAATATATAAGTGTACATATGTGTATATGTGTATGTGTGTATACACAAACACATATATATGTATATATATGCATACACACACAGAGAGACACAGACACGTATACATATGCATTCCTTTCAGCCTATCTTCATACTGAGAAAAGTCATAAGTTACAATGATTATTTTTCCATGTAGGAATGTAAATAGCTCAACTTTTAATAAGTTTCTTATGATTTCCGTCTCATGTTTCTCTTGCTTCTTGTATTTGAGAGCTCAATTTTCTGTTCAGCTCAGGTTTTTTAATCAAGAATGTTTGGAAATCCTCTGTTTCATTGAATGAATATGTTTTTCCCTGTAGTGTGATACTCAGTGTTTCTGGGCGGATGATTGTTGGTTTTAGTCCTGGCTCCTTTGATCTCCAGAATATTATATTCCAAGCACTGTTATTCCTTAATGTAGAAGCTGCTAGGTCTTGTCTTATCCTGATGGTGTTTCCATAGTATTCAAATGGCTTCTTCTTGGTAGCTTGTAAATTTTTCCCTTATCTGGGATCTCTGGAACCTAGCTATAACATTCCTGGGAGTTTTCTTTTGGGGATCTTTTTCAGAGGGTGATCAGTGAATTCTTTCAAGTTATATTTTGCCCTCTGGTTCCAAAATATCAGGGCAATTTTCCTTGAGAATTTCTTGAAGGATGATTTCTAGGTTCTTTTTTCTCATCATGGCTTTCAGATAGTTCAATAATTTTTATATTGTCTCTCCTGGATCTATTTTCCAGGTCGTATTTTTGATGAGATATTTCACATTGCCTTCTATTTTTTCATTTTTTTGGATCCATTTGATATTATCTAGATTTCTCATAAAGTCATTTGCTTCTATTTGCTCCATTTTTAATTCTGAAGGAATTATTCTCTTCGCTGATCTTTTGAGATTCTTTTTTTCCATCTGGCAGATTCAACTTTTTAATGAATTCTTCTCCTCATTAGCTTTTTGGGCCTCTTTTGCCATTTGAGTTAATCTGTTTTTAAGGTGTTATTTTCTTCAGTCAGATTTTTGACTCTTATCATGATTTTCTTGCATCATTCTCATTTCTCTATTCAGTTTTTCCTCCACTTCTCTTATTTGGTTTTCAAAATCCTCAAGATCCTCTATAGCTTGTAACCAGTATACATTTTCTTTGGAAGCTTTTGCTGCAAAAATTCTGTGTTGTCTTTCTCCATTTCCATACTTTGATCCTTTTTGTCTCCCAAAAAGGAATCTAAAGTTGGATTGCTGTGCTTACTTTGCTTCTTTTGCCTCCTCATGTTACTAGTCAATTACTTGACTTTTTAGCTCTGTGAAACTATGCTTGAAGAGGGGATAGCTTTGTCCCAAATTGCTGGGGTTTTCACAGCTGCCTGAGATATTAGTAGGCCACGATCTCTGTGTCCCCCACAAGCTTTGGCTCAGTGGTCACACACCTCAGGACCAACACCCAAGACCATGATCCTGATCCAGGTAGCTTAAGGCAAGAGCATCTAGCCTCTGAATGATTGCTTGCCCTCCCCCTGTAATCTGCAGGCCACAAGCTCTGAAGCAGCCACATGGAGATGGCTTCAGGGCTGCCACTTCTGCTGCTTTCTTGCCCTGGGGGCAGATGGCCAGACCAGCTTTTCTCCCCCAAATTTAGCTGAGTTCCACTGATCTTTCCTTTTGTCCTTGTTTCTAATGGGTTGATCTTTCTGGAAACTGCCACAGATGCTGGTGATCCACTCTCCTGAAAGCTCCAAGCTTCAGCTTGTCCCGGCTGCCCCAGGGCCAAGCCACAGTTTCAGGCTGGGCTGGTTTCGGCTTACAGCATGTTGTGATAGAATTACCCTTCCTGTGCTCCTTGCCATGCTGCCTTCAGCGGGAGCTTTGTTTCTCTGTACTTTTGTGAGTTCTGGAGCTCTAAAATTTGTTTAGAGCAGCAGTTCTCAACCTGTGGGTTGCAACCCCTTTGGGGGTCAAATGACACTTTCATAGGGCTTACAGGAGCATCTAAGACCATCAGAAAACACATATTTCCTTGCTTTATACCATTCTCCTCTATCTGTCTTCAGCTGGGTCCACCCACATATTAGTATTAAGAGGTCATGGCATTAGGAAGGTTGAGAATCACTGGTTTAGAGTTATATTTTATAGATATTTGAAGTTGTTATGGGGGGAGCTGCAGAGTTTTCCTGCTTCTATGCTGCCATCTTGGCTCTGGCCCCACTACAGAATATTTTCAATAGGGAATTGATCAACAACCATTTCTTAAATATCTATTGTGTCACAGACCCTATGTCAAGTGTTGGGAATACAGAGAATAATAAAACAGTCCTTTTTTGCTAGGAATTTACATGTTATTTTACACTATATTAGGAAAGATACATGTGCATTTATAGGTGTATGTGCAAAAAAACCTGATAGAACGAGGAAGTGAATAATCACATTTTTTAAAGTACTCGCTAAGAATAAAATTAATACAAGATAATTTAGAATGGCAAGGCATTAGCAATTGGTCTGATTAGGAAATACTTCAGGAAGGGGATCACATTGGTTGACATCAATGGGAGCATGATAGAAAAGCACTGGATTGAAACTCAGGAAGATTGAGATCTAATTCTCATTTTGCCACATACTAGACTAGTCTCTTCATCTTTCTGGACCTCATTTTCCCCACCTAAGTAGCTAGGTCCAGCACAGTGTAGAGAGTATTGGTCTTGGAAGACATGATTTCAAATCTCAGCTCAAACACTTGCCATCTATTTGACCCTGGACAATTCAGTTAACCTCTTCAATGTTTGCTTTTTCTTTAGGAAAATCAACACTATACTATTAAACCAAATAGAAAGTCCCAAGTTGCCATGTTAAAAAGCATCAGCTTCACCAAACTTACTTTGTGACTTTCTTCCTTTTTTCCTTTCTTACTTAGTGTATATACATTTGTAATCATGTATTACACAAAAATCATATAGTTTTATACTTTAAGTATATATGCACTTAGTGTTTATACTATTTACATGTATTTAAAGCTTTTTCTCTTACCTAGTACATCAAACACATTTTGTTTATCTTGGGTTAAGTTCTATATAAACTGACAGTGAGTGGGAAAATACAATGCTATACTACTCATTTTATTGTTGCTTTAAGCAAACACATGAAGAACAGGGATTTCTCAGATGACTATTTTTCTTATGGTGAGACAGGGAATATGAAACAAGAGTGGAGTTCCTTTAGTGTGCTTGATCCATCAAGAGTAGATGCCTTATCACTTCTCCAGAATGTGACATGGAAATCAAAGAATATTTTGCACATATACACATATACACATGAATATGCATGTGCATATACACATGCATATGTGTATATATAGTATGTTTCCTTATATATTTTACACATATCACATACATGTATGGATAAGTACATGTATATAAGTATGTGCATGCATACACACATACATATATGCATACATACACACATACATACATACATAATCTTGAAGCATATCTCTGTTGCACATGTGTCACCCTCCAGGGCTTCAATCCTACTTCTATTAATTATAGTAATAGCATTTATATACTACCTTAAAGTTTGGAATGAATTTTACAAATAATATCTTATTTAATCCTGACAAAATTCCTGCAATATAGTTTCCCTTTTTATCTCCATGTATGAAAAAGGAAATTGAGAATGAAGGGGTTAAGTGACTTCCTCAGGGTCACACGGTTAATGTGTCAGAATTTAAACTCAGATCTTCCTGCCTTTTCACCTGTAATATAAAGAAGAATTTCGTAGGTAACAAAAAAATATCAGATATTTATTACTGGGAGGAGATGACCAGATGGCAGAGTGGGATTCTGTGGTCATGAACATATGAAAAAGGGACCCTGGAAAAAAAAAAGAAGATGGCTTCAAGGTTTACAGAGGCAGTATCACAGAAATTGAACAGAAGATGAACTCAAACCTTATACCCTTTTTGAAGGAGACAGAATAAGGAATGAATAAATAAAAGCATGGCACATGAATCAGAAAATATAATTCAGAATAGACTGGAAGGGCAAAGAAATATTGATAAAAAAGGAATACATCTTAGCCTAAAAAACATAAAAAAGTGGTATAAAAAAGAGAGATGATGGAAAACTTTTAATTACAAATTTGAGCAGGGGAAGAGATGGGACAAATGAGAGATTAACAAATTAGCAAAATAAATAAAAGAAATGAGAAGTAATTTAAGCAAGTTCAAATAATTTGAGTTACTTAAATTGGAATATGAGAAATAGGCAAGCCTACTGCCTGTCAATAAAGCTAATTCTAGGGATGAAGGGCTTAAAAGTAAAGATGAGATAGCCAAAATCCCAATACTAAACAAACAAACAAACAAACAAACATACAAGCACAAATAATTATATGTAACTGGTTTAAAAATCCAATAAAACAAACAAGAGTAGTAAAATTATGAGAAAAATCAATTTGTTATATACAAGAAGCACCTATTTAAAGACACAGTGTGCATAAGAAGCATCTAATAATTAAAGAACATAAAGAAATTGGTAAGACAAGAGTAAAGTTTACACTGTTTCTAATGCATCCACAAAAGACTTGCACATGCCTTATAAAACAGAGCAAGAATAACTTAAATATTAATAGAATTAAAGAGGAAAACTTTTAGTTTTAAATGAATCAAATGCAATGAACGAATTTCAACATAAAATACAAACGTATAAACTGGTTTGTCATCTAAATACATGAAGGAAAAGTAAACTGAATTACTAATAGGCATAGACAATAATTGGTTGAGTCTTTAATCTTCCCTTCACAGCTGGATAAATCTAATGAAAAGTTTAAAAGAGGAGAACTCATATAATTAAACCATGCTTGGAGAATTTAAAGCTAAAAAGATTTATGGTATATTTTGAATGAAAACTTTAAAGAATATGCATATTTCTCAATACCACCTTTTATAAACACAGAATATGTACTAGGTAAGAGAAAAAGCTTTAAATACATGTAAATAGTATAAACACTAAGTGCATATATACTTAAAGTATAAAACTATATGATTTTTGTGTAATCATGTAAAAATACATGATTACAAATGTATATACACTAAGTAAGAAAGGAAAAAAGGAAGAAAGTCACAAAAGAAAGAAAGAGGGAGAAAGACAGAAAGGCAAAAAGAGAGAAAGAAAGAAAGAAAGAAAGAGAGAAAGAAAGAAAAAAGAAAGGAAGGAAGAAAGAAAGAAGAAAAGGAAGGAAGGAAGGAAGGAAGGAAAGGAAAGGAAAGGAAAGGAAAGGAAAGGAAAGGAAAGGAAAGGAAAGGAAAGGAAAGGAAAGGAAAGGAAAGGAAAGGAGAGAGGCAGAAGAAAGAGAGAAAGAAGAGAGAGAGAAAGAAGAGAGAGAAAAGAAGGAAACAAAATCTGAAGTCAGAAAACTCAAGCTTAAATTGCGACTTGGCTGCTATGCATCTGTTTCCTCATTTGTAAAATGTGTTTGAAATTGATGACCACAGAGTTCTCTTCCTATTCTAACTCTATAATTCCATGATGCTACTGTATAATCTTTCTCATCATATGTGATATACACCTAATTTACTGTCCCTTTAAGGTTTATTGTTAAACTTTCTATGATTTCTAAGAAAAATAGCTTTTGAAGTAGTACCTCTCTAACTCATTGTCTTTCAGTAAGTAGTTGTAGTTGCTGAGATTTTTATATGACCTGCTCTTATATACTGAAGAAATGAGTCACTAGAACTGTTTTATGATATTGAGGTAGATGTAATTTATTTGATTATTAAAATATCATAATTTTATCCCTTAATAATAAGCTGAGGTAGAATTATTTCCAGTGAGGATCAGAAACTCATTTGAGAAAAATAAGAGATGAGATACCTAAAAGGATAGATTTCAAAACTGTACCATCTACGTTTAAAGCTGATAGTGATATATACTAGAGGAATTAAATAATAAAGAATTAATTGCACAAAAAATGGAAGCAGAGAATCAGAAAATTCACCTATTATATCAAATAGCTTTTCTGAGATACTGTTCATGGAGAGATATAAATGAAGCATCTTGTGGAGTCACTCAACTTTGAATTGGAAGCATTTCTCCAATATAGAATTCCATTCATCAGCACCTTCAGATACTTCCTGAGTAGGAAGTGGAAACAAAAGCTTCTAGTTCCAGAGTTGTTAGTTGCACTGATCAGAAGGGATTTCCTCACCTATGTGCTTCCTTAATATATAATTTCTGGATTGCCCATTCTTTGCTATAGATAATGAAGGCATTAATGTAATTCAGGTTCATGTATGGGTTATGACTTATTATTAGCATTATCGTTATCACATTTGCTTTAATACCCATAGTAATATAATTATCATTCCCTTCTTTATTACTAAATAAATGACTATACTTAAGGTCTAAAATATTATTTTAGTGGCTGTTTTCACAACTAGAAATGCATCTATTGGGGCTCAGGAGTTATAGCTCTTGAGTGGAAGGCCTCCGTTACCACAATATGGTTATTTGTATGATCATGAGAAAATTTGAGAATAATATCGTCAGTGGGATCTTACTTTAGGAATCTTTAACTACTAGTGTGAGAGCTGTTTAGAGAAAATTCTTCAACTTTAAATCAGTAGGTGGCCACATGTCCACGTGAAAGGTGTGAAGTTTTCCATGTTGTGGGTAGACCACCGCACACACATATTATAAACATAAAAACAATCATGATACTCAGAAATCTGTTAAAAAGAGAATATTGTCTGGACCCCATGTTGAAAAGGCATATTGTTCTCTCTTAGTGCATTGCCCAAATTCATCTCAAATTTTTTTCCTTCACATCTGTGGATTTTACTAGACTTTTTACATTCTTCTCTTAATTGGCATCCTATATACACACAACCCTTTAAAAAAGTGGGAAAAACTGTTGAATTCCTTGGGCTCCTCCCACCCTCTGCTGCATTGAAAAAATGTTTTTTCATATTATATACCATTTGAATCTGTGGGAATTGAATCAATTCAATTAAATACATTTCAATATAATTTCAACTTTTATTGAGCACACATGTGCTTGGCCCTGAGCTAGGTTATAGAAATCAAAGACAAAAATAAAACAGTCTCTTCCCTCATGGAGTTTGCTTTCACACAAAAGAAATAACATGTATACGCTGATAAGAAAACACATAAATGCAACATATCTACAAAATAAATAAAAAAATAATTTCATTTGGATGGGGAGGAAGGGCAGCATGACAAAAGATCAGGAGAGGTCTCTTGTAGATTGTAGCAAATGAGCTATTCTATAATGGAAGTTAGAAGTTCTACCAGACTTACAGCATTCCAAAAAGGCAGCATGGTACAGTATGTAGCTTTCTAGACTTGGAACCAGGATGACTTGGTTTTAAATCCGGCCTTTGCCACTTTTTGAATACGTGACTGAGCAAGTTACTTCTGAACAATTTCTTCATTTATAAAATAACGAATATAACTACAATAATTATTTCACAGTGTTATTGTGAGTTTCCAATGAGATATCATATCTGTCATTATCTAAATTTAACTAACCAAATGTTTCCTTCTAAATGGTTGTTTGAATCCCATGCATATGATTCTGTCACCTATTGGCAGGTAAATTTGTAATTCATTCCCATCATAATATTATAAGTTTTACAATCAGAGGATAATTATCAATACTTAGAGAGAAGTGAAACTTAGAGCTCATCTACTTCAACCTCCACATTTTGCACATTAAGAAACTATGACCCAGATGAATAACTTACCTAAGGTCACACAAGCCAAAAGTGACAGAGGTGGGGTTTGAAACTAATACTTTCCTCTGGACTATATGACCTTAGAGACCAAGAAGTCTACCTAACGTATATAAGATATGAAGAAATAGGCCTTAAAGGGTAGAGGTGCTAAGGTACATTTGAATTAACATAGGTAGAAATCACCAGACCTGGATTCAAATTCAGCATTGATGATTTATCCAAAAATTGCAAGTGTGTGTGAGTGTGTGTGTGTTTGTATGTGTGTGTAAACAAAATATTATATTAGGTCAAGTCTGAAGGCAATTTTGTTCTCCAACATTGAAGTACTGAATTAAAAAATGAAACCTTTCAGCTCCCATTTTAGCCTTGTATTAGTGGATGTCAGTGAAACATGTTGAACTAAAGGATTCTGAAAGAGAACCCAATACAGTATTTTGAATAGGTGTCATTATTGAGGAAATATTATTGAGGTTTTTCTATCAGACTAACAAATCAGAGGCAAGTTATATGCTGAAATTACTCTACATTAATCATCTGCCTTTAAGCTTAATGAAATATTGGTTACCAGAGCAATGGAAGCAATATTGAAACAGACAAAGTGAAACTGTCATATTATATCAGATCGCTCTAGTCTTCAGATCCTTTTAATCTGAATTAAATGGGATTTTGGCTTCTGTTGTTTAAAAAAAAAGTAGTAGAGAGAAAGTTCAGTTTGTAGTTTTCAGTATTAGTAAAACCATCTTTAGATGATTTTATTTTTTGTATATTCAGCAACATTTATGCTGACAATGAAAAGTGCATCCATCCTCTTTAATATTATGATGTCAGTGATCACATTAGTGTAATTAATATTAAATTTATTTCTTTGTCAAGTCTATTCATTTAACCATATTGAATTTATGAGTAAGATTTCTCTTATGTGACAAATATTCTGTAGCAAATCTTAGTTAATGAAATCTTTCACTCTTCCACAGGCAGGAATTTATGTCTTACTTCGTTTAGTAGTATTATTATGGGAGCAATGAAAAAATACAGAAATTTTTATCTCATCACTTAAATCCCACAGAGCAAAAAGTTCAAGAACATTGGAACCACTGAGTTGGAAGGGTTCTCACAAAGATGAGGAACTCAACTCTTGGCTTTGGGCAGAACTTTAACCTCAATCCACCTGCACATATCTAGGGCACCTTTTAAATAAATGTGTTGTGTCTGACACAGTCATAGAACCCCAGAACTGCTTAACTGGGGAGGGCCTTTGAGGTCATCTGGAGTAACTCAACTTATAGATTGGAAACTATTGGAAAAATTAGGTTACCTACCTAATTAGTGAATAATACATTTTGGACTTGACTCATGGTTTTTTACTATGTTTTTTTTTGTGTGTGATATGTATTACGTAATATTGTTTCCTACCATATTCCTCACAGCTGACTATCATCTAGCTAAAACTTTCAGTGTGGAGGAAATGATTATTTTTGTGGGCAGTCTCTTCCACCTTGAGATAGGCCTAATTTTTGTGATGTTTTTTCTTACTCTTAGCTGGAATATGGTTTCATATGAACTGTAGCTATTAATCCTAGTGTCTTCTAAAGATGTTTATGAAAGTCTAAACAAATGTGATTTAACATGTGTTAAGTACCTACTATGTTCAAGTCACTGTACTCAGCACTGGAAATAGAAAAAGAGAGAAAATGCATCCCTTCCCTGAAGAAACTCAAAGTCTAACTGGGTGAGATTAAAAAAAAAAAGCAAACACACACGAGCTTGATGTAGGACAAATAAGAGAAGGAAAGTATTAGAATTTTAGTCAGAAAAGATAGTGGACAGAGAATGAGGAGGGAGACCATTCCAGGTATGGGAGACAACCAGAAAATACCCCAGATTGAAAGATGCACTGATTTGCTTTTGGAAGATGAAACTGGCTACTATCACTGAATTGAAGAGTGCATAGTAAAGAATAAGGCATAAGAAAACTAGAAAGGTTAGAGGTGACTAGGTTATGAAGGGCTTTGAATGACAAATAAGGATTTTTATTTTATAGGGGGCCACTGGAGACCATGGAATGAGGGGTGTATATGAGTGTGGGGTGGAACCTGTGTGTGTGTGACAGGGTTAGACATGTCCTTTAGGAAAATCACTTTGGTGGCTGACTGGAAGATAGATTAGAGACAGATGGAACACTTGAATTAGCAACTTGTCACATTCTCTTTCTTTTAACTTTGTTCAACTTCCTTAAGAATGGCAATATTGCCCATGTTATACTCAGAGATTTAACTAAACTGAGCAAAGCAAAAACTTGTCCCAGGTGTGAACAGCTAAAGGGTTTCGTTTTTTCCCCACAGTCATCTGGAAACCACTTTTTTTCTGAAGCTTATTAAAGAATTGAGTAGTGAACTTCTAGAAAAGGAAGAAATAATCATAAAAAGTCAGCATGTCTTCATCAAATGAGTTATACCAGAATATCCTCATTCACTTTTTGTCTGTGTTATTAAGTTGATACATAAGGAAAATGCCATCCCTCTAGTTTGCCCATCTTATAACAAAGTGTTTGATGAAGTTACTCATGGATAAGATGTAAAGATGAGAATCAGATGATAGTATAGTTAGAATGAGAAGTAGCTGAATTCCTGACTCAAAGGGTAGCCACAAATCAGTGTTAATTTGGTAGAGATCTCTAGATGTTTTTGTTTTGTTTTTACCAGTTATTTGAATAAAATCATAGACTATATGATTAAGAAATTTGTCAAATACACATAACTGAGAGAGTTAGCTAATATACTAAATGACAGAGTCAAGATCCAAAAAGATTCTGGCAGGCTAGAACAATGGACCTTAAGAAAGAAAATGAAATTTAAAAGTTGTAAGTGGAAATGAAAAATAGCTTCTGTGTTCAAGGGCCTTACACTTTGCTAGGGATGGAAGGAGGGGGTTAAATATCTAAACAGCTAAGCTTTTACATGATAATTTGAAGAGTGGAGACTGAAGTTTAATCACGCCCAATTTGACAAATTATAAAACCGAGTTTAGAGAGGGCTGTGACATGACCATTTCCATCCTGTTAAGCAGATCCAGACCTATATATGCTCTATATGCTCTCTTCCAAGTGTTATGACTTCTTTATTATGAAAAACTGTCTTTCTGATGTTTTTATGAAGATCTATGTTTGGTTCACTTTTATTGTATTCTGAGAGTTTAGCACCATGCTTGGCACAAGGTGGATGCTTGATAAATCCTTGCTGAGCAATCAGCTTACTACAAAAAAGGAAATCAAATGCTTTATAGAATTTAATATTGATAGAATGAGATACTGGCATTAGGTACATTATACATGAATTAATGATTAAGCATGTGAGAACAAACTTTGTTCCACAGAGATACATTTTCTATATGGATAGTTAACTGTTTGATTCAATGAATTCTGTAATAATAATAAGATGGCAAGACATGTTAATGAGGGTGTGTGTGTGTGTGTGTGTGTGTGTGTGTGTGTGGAGATAGAGATGGGGGAGGGGGAAAAGAAGAAGAAGAAGAAGAAGAAGATGATGATGATGATGATGAAGACGAAGAAGATGGTGCTGGCAGAGAGATATGATATGAGGTAAGGTGGAAGTGGGAGAGGAAAAGGGATAGAGAAAACCAGAAGGACGAAGGAGAAGGAACATTCCCATATTGCTTTTCCTAGTTTAAGTATTCTTATTCCTAAACAGTAACAAACATTATTGATATTGTAAATCTTGTCATTTTTAGCAATCAGCTATGGTTTAGCTCTTAAATGCCTGTTAAATGTAAGAGAGAGTCTTATGAGTGAAGGGTTCTAATTCAAAGTTCCATGTTATTGCCTCAAACAGAAGGATGATGAAAAATGTCTTGAGTCCTATAAGACTTATTTATTCCATAGTGATAAAGCATCTCATTGGAATGAAAATCGTAGAATAAAAATTTCCAATCAAAGACACCTTAGACACCATCTATTCCGACTCTCACATATTATAGATGAGCAAGCTGAAGCCTCATAAAGTTAGGTAAGTCAGCCAAGGTCACACAGGTAGTAAGCAATAGAGCCAGGATTTCAGATGTAGTTACTCCACTTTCAATATTCTCATGATTACATCACACTGCCTGGCTTGTATAATACCAATTACCTCATAATATAACATACAATCCCCAAGTCTTAGTCTTCCTAAGCTGAAAACGGCTTGTTATGACTATATATTAAGTCTACTTGTGTATAATTCATATACACAAAATTTTCATGTTGAATTTTAGCAAGAATTGCTGTTTATGGGAAGATTGTTTTTGGATAATATTATTGGTGGTGGCAATATAGTTTGGATCAGAGAACCAGATAAATATGTCAGTGAATACAATTGCACATCTAGGAAGCAGCCATGTGGACAGGGATGGAGGAATAGTTGGCAAAGGAAGATGTGGTCAATCAGCCTTTTAAGAAATCCAAAATTAAGGATCCGGGATACTTTCTGGAGAAAGCCATTAGAAAAATGTATGTGTATATGTGTATGTAATGGGAATCTGAAGCTCTTTCCGGCCCCTAGGCTTAAGTGACTCTGAGAATGTTCCCTGATTTGAAAGTACACTCTGCCCCCTAATAAGCTGAATGTGGTCACATGGAGCCTGTGGTGGGAGGGTTGTTTTTTTTTTTAGGGGGGGGTATGGCCACACCTTGTTACTTTGTAATTGCACAGTGGGTCAAGAGGGCTGTGACATATCTGACCCAGGAGAAGCCTATATATATTCCCTGATGTGAGGTTTGCTTTGGGGCTCACTTTGAGAAGAGTTGTGTGATTTAGCAGCCATATGAGACTCTGGGAAGCCATTGAGCCCCCCCCCCCCCCGGCTTTGAAAAACCCAGATGTTGATGCTTCCCTTTCTGGTAATTTGAATAGGTAATGGATATGATGGTCACATGGTTGGAAGCCCATTTGCTTACCTGTTTCTTGGTCTGCTTGTAACATATGCTTGTAACTTGTGTGTGTATTCTCTGGAGTTCAGGGTGCTGACTTTTTCCCCTGAACTAGGTAAACGATTTTTCTTTCACTAAAGTAAGATTGTTTACCCAGTTTGAGTTGCTTTCCTTTAGTAAAGCAGATCTAAGAATCTGTGCTAGTAGCCACCCTGGGTATGCTAGATTGCCTGCTGATACAGTGTATACCTGTGTGTATATATGTATTCACACATAAACATATGTGTGTATGTATATATACACATACACATATACATACAAACATATGTATACATGGAGAGAGAGAGAGAGATCATCCCTCCATCATCTCTCCCTCCCTCTCTCCATACCCACTATTATATCATATGTGTGTGTTACCCCCCCCCAAACCCAGAAACCTCAGGTCTAGTTTATACAATTAGTGCAGATTCTATTATTTCTGCCTGTTGTTAATAAATACAAATGCACATATAAAATTAGATGGCATTTTATAATATTAAAAATTCTTATATTGTTAAGATAAAAAGTTTCTCCCTGGCTTTACCCACTATATATGTCTTTTCATCCTCATTCTGACAATTAACTTTTTTGCCTGAAATCTCCAAACTATTTAGTCCACATTTTCAAGTCTCCATCATGGAGCATAATATTATTTCTGTAGAACCTGATATGATAAAGTGGTTATGTATCACCTGTGATTGAAACAGAATCTACTAAAATAAACCATGTTGTTAATTGTGCATCCAATTACTTATTCTCTAGTCCATCTATTTCTGGCAAAACCTCCAACACCTTGACATGTAAAGGGATGGCATACTGTCAGGATAAAAAGCTCAAAGGGGAAAGCTCTTTTTGTGTTTCTAATTCTAACACATCAGAATTCCAAAGAAGCTTCTGAAGGTTCCACAGGGAAAGGCTCTATATCAAATGTTATAATTAGAAAGCAGACAGTTTGGATGGCACTGGGATATGAAGTTTCTCATATATGTCATGCATTTCACTCAAGTCCTTTAAAATAGGAGACACAAGGAAGCACTGAAGGATGACAAGTTACCTAGCTCTTTCACAAACTAGTTTACTTCTATTGGGTAAGACACTTCACCTATGGACCTCTTTTTCTTTTTCCAGAATCAAAGGGAACTTTTGATAGAGAATAAAGGGCTAGATTTGGTTTGAGGTAAAATGACCTTGAAATGCTACCTCTGAAAGCTATTGCCTTTGTTACCATGAGTCAAGTGACTGAACCTCTCTGAGACACAGTTTCCTCATTTTTAAAATGAGGCATAATTCCATTGTTAAATCATTGAAACTGTTTTGCATTTCTTCATTGCAATTAGCCTAAATTCCCTACTATATGTTATATTCATCAGCACTGATGAAACTAAAGAGTAAGTGGACGTGCGTGCACACACACATATACACACACACACAAAAGCAGAGAGACATGACAAATAGAAAGGCACCAAGACAGAGAGGCAAAAAGAGATAGAGATAGAGACAATCAGCCCTTATCCCTTCAAAACAAGCAAACACCAAAAGAAAACAAAAAAAAATAATTGCCCTTATCATAATACATAATTGAAGGAAAAAGTTGGTTTTCATCTGAGTATACTCCTTGGTTTTCTCAAATTCATATCCACTAACCTCCCCCCAAATCTCTTTGCATATTCTTTTTTTT
>CM053599.1:60253737-60280597 GCA_028646575.1 Pseudocheirus occidentalis
CCTCCCCAGTTAGCAAAATCCACTGACCTTTCTCTTAGCCTTTTTTTCTTCTGGCCTGATAGATGTGGTAACTGTGCCTCCAGTGCAGCCGATCTGCTCTCCTGCAGCCGCGGTTCCCCGCCCGATGCCCCAGGGCCTGAGCCGCGGAGGTTTCAGCCGCGGGTCCCAGACTGCTGAGAAGAGCCCCGCCTGCGCTGCCTGTAGTGCTTTCTGTCTGGTGGAGAGTTTTGGAGCTTGGAAATCTGTTTAGCGTCCCATTTTATGAGTTTTTTAGCGTATTTGTGTGGGAGCTGCGGTGCTTTGCTGCTTCTACGCCGCCATCTTGGCTCCGCCCCCGATTTCATACTTTTCTAGTCACCTGTCTTTGGATGAGTTAGCATTTGTCATTCTCCCTTTTCCAATGTGGCATCATAAATGGATCCAGAATTCCAAATATGTTCAAATTATGGCAAATAATAGTGAAAGAATATTACCTCCCTGATTCTACCATACTTCTATTAATGCAGCCTAAGGTCATATTAGCTTTTATGGTTGCAAAATTATCCTGCTGACTCAAGTTGAGTCAGTGTGTCCTTTTTGCAGATAAAATATATGGGAAGAAATAAGCAGCCTGATAAATACTAGTCTTGTACATCCAAACCTGTAAATCACAGAGAAATACAGGGTTGGGATTTAATGAGTGAACTAAAGCCATATTTCAAAATTTATAATGGTACTATGTTTAATAATAGTATGTGTACTTGCTAACCATAGAAAGAGCAAAAAATAAGGAAGGGAAAGTGTGGTGGGAAAACAGGAAATGTAGAAATTTAAGTAACCTCCTTGTTAAATAAATAATAATCAACATGGATCTTTCTAGCCTTCTAGAAAACTATTAAACTCAAAATACTTTCTCCAAATTGGACTATCATTAACCTCGATGTTTACCCTACATTTTTATATTTTGTATGGACTTTATTTTTCTTGGTATTCCCTGGACTGGGAATCCCTCTCCATTCTTTGCTTATTGAAATCATACGTTTTTAAGGACTGATTTAAATATTAAATACTCTTTTCCTAAATTGTCCCACAAAATATTTGTTTTCACTTCTCTTGTGTACTTATTCCAAATGTATAATTTTAACTTTGCAGATAAGTCCTGATATGATATTCACCAATGAGAAACACCCATCAACCATAAGTATAGTCTTAAGTCATTGCCTTGGGCACTAAAGTACTAAATTATTTGCAAAGGGTAACCTAGTTCCCATATAACAAAGGCAGTACAGACTTGAACCCAGGTGTCCAATAAAGGAGGTTCAGGATTCCCACGAATGGAACACTCTGCACTTCAAAAGGGCCAATATAGTTCATTTAGAATATAAGCAAATAGAAAAGAAGCCAAAGACAACAGAGTAAAGGCTTAGGAATAGAGCAACAATGATTAATATATATACATATATGTGTACACATATATATACACACATGCATACATTCATATATATATATACACATACATATACACACATATTTACAATCATCCCCAATGTGGGGAAGCACCAAAACCTAACCACACAAGCTGGGAAATCCTGGGTACAGCTGTCAGGGTTCCACTTGGGAGGATCCCAGGCAAGATATCTCCTCCATGAGTGAGATTCCAATTTGGGGTCTGAATCTTACAGTTTAAGTAGTGCTGAGAACAAAGAAAGCATACTGCCAGGTGATTTTTTAGCAAGCATGATGTGAGGCCAGAAAGGGAGGCCAGTTCCTCCAAGATGCCTACCCCCACTCTCCCTACAAGAATGATGTATCCTTGGAGTGGCTAGTTCCATAAATAGTGCAGATAATCATAACTCTTCTCGAGGACTTGTCCAGAGTCCAGGAGAGGAGCATCCCTAAATTTTCAGGGTCCTCTGTTTCAAAACATCTTGGGATAATAGAAAGATCATATTGAGTTGGGGCCTTGGTTTGTATAATCTTATTTCTCACAGAGGGGCTTACCTTCCCACTTCACCAGGTAGTCCTATTCCAAGGTCATTCCTTTATTCACTGTACAACACTGCCTTTCTTAATGTGTTTATGTATTATTTTATATTATTATTATTTATATGCATGCCAAACTCCTCTTCTTGATTGTGGACACCATGAAGACAGATTGCCCCATCTATATTTTGTATCTCTCCCAACACCTATTAGAATTCTCAGCACATTGTAAACACTTAATAAATGTTGATTTGACATGAATTAAAATTAAATGAAAAGATCATAAATGGAGATACTCCATGGCACAGTATTCTCATTATGTTGAGTGATGATGGGGAACAATGGTTTGAAATAGGATGAAATGTAAATTGCAGACATCAAAGTTAAGAGCTGGGGAAGGAAACTGAAATGGTTCTCTGTTGAGTCCTACAAAATAGTGAGGGCCTTGGGACTATAATTACCTATCAAAAAGAAAGGATTTTTTGAAGGAGTGTTTCTGAATTGTTGATATGAGACTTGGTTAAGATGCTTCCTGGGGTATTTCTCCTGGCATTGATCTATTTCCTTTCCTTCCCTACAAGTAGAATAGAAGAATCTTGTCTCTTGTCTTGCCCTTTTCTCTCTTCACTTTTCTCTTGCATTTGATTCTTTACTCAGTCAATAGGAGGTTGAAAATATTTTGCTTCATTTTTTTATTGTAATTGGAGGTGATATTTGTTTGTTTGTTTGTTGTCTGTTTTTATTTTGCTTTGCTTCCTCCTCTGCAGGATAGAGGAACAAGAAGTATAGCAGTTACTTCCCTTCACCATGGGTAACAATGGCTACAAGGACAGTTGTATGGCTAGCAGAGGAGTGACCAATATCCATTTGCTCATTAAGTTTTCTATCTGTCCCTCCATGTGTCTTCCTGTCTACCTCTTCTTCATACACACACACACACACACACTACCTTATGTCAGGTTACAGCCACATGGACCAAATATAGATTGTCTATCACATCCTACTTTAACAAATACTTGTTTATATTATATAACACAAATGCTATACATATTTTGTTATTTACATTTCTCTTCTTTTTAAAATATTTGTAATTTATGAAATAAAGCAAATATTTACATAACACAGTACAGTAAAAAAGACAATTATACATCAAACTATAAATCTACTGTGCACAACTTGCTATTCCATTCAAATATACAGAAGAATTATCTTGTAATTTTTTTCCTTTTTTTTCTTCCCTCCTACCACTCTAGGGATGGCTACCATTAGACAGGCAGACAGACAGACACACACACACATATACACACTCACACATATACAGACACATACATATATAAAGGTGTGTGTGTGTGTGTGTGTGTGTGTGTGTAAAATTAGTCACTTTATCACACAATTTTATTTATCAGTTCATTCTCTGGATATAGATAGCATCTTTATACTTTATAAGTATATACCCTTTATAGTAAATTTGGGTATTTGTAACAGACAATATAACTTATTTGCTCAGTTATTCTTTTTTTAAAATAATATTTTATTTTTTTCAATTACATGTAAAAATGGTTTCCAACATTCATTTTTTTTAAGATTTTGAGTTCACATTTTTCTTCCTCCCTCACCTCTTATGTTACAAAAAAATGGTAGACAATTTGATATAGGTTACATATGTATAATCATGGAAACATTTCTATGTTAGTCATATTGTGAGAGTAAAAACAAAAAAAAAAAGGAAAAGACCACACACACAAAAGTGAAAATAATATGCTTTGATCTACATTCAAACTCCATAGTTCTTTCTCTGTATGTGGATAGCAATTTCAATCATGATCAAATTCAATCAATTTTTGGAATTGTATTAGACCATTTTATCACTGAGAAGAATAAAATCAATTTTAGATGATCACTGCACAGTGTTACAGTTATTGTGCATAATATTCTCATGGTTCTACTCACTTCACATAGCATCAATTAATGTAAGTCTTTCCAGTTTTTTTTCCTGAAATTCATCTGCTTATCATTTCTGATACCACAATAGCATTCTGTTAAATTCATATACCACAACTTGCTTAGCTATTCTCCAATTGATAGGCATTCCTTCAATTTCTAATTCTTTGACACCACAAGAAGTGCTGTTATAACCCTGTTTGTACACGTAAATCCTTTTCCCTTGTTCATGGTCTCTTTGGAATACAGACCAAGTAGATCAAAGAGTATGTAAAGTTGGAATGACTATTGGACATAGTTCCAATTGTTCTCCAAAATGGTTAGATCAGTTCACAACTCTACCAACAATGCATTAGTGTTCCAATTTTCCCACATCTTCTCCAAAAAATATCATTTTCCTTTTCTGTCATATTAGCCAATCTGATATGTGTGACATAATACCTCAGAGTTATTTTAATTTTCATTTCTCTAATCAGTAGTATTTTAGATATTTTAAACCTTCTTGTATGCTTATGGATAGCTTTGATTTCTTCATCTAAAAACTGCTTCTTCTTATCTTTGGCCAGTTACCAGTTGGGGAATGACGTGTTTTCTTTTAAATTTGACCCAGTTCTCTATATGTTTGAGAAATTATGCCTTTATCAGAAACACATGCTGTAAAATTTTTTTTCAAGCTTTCTGATTCCTTTCTAATCTAGTTTGCATTGGTTTTGTTTGTGCAAAACCTTTTTAATTTAATGTAATCAAAACGATCCATTTTGTCTTTTGTAATATTTTACCTCTCTTCTTGGTTCCCTTCTCCACAAATCTGACAGGCAAACAATTCCTTGCTCTCCTAATTTGCTTATGGTATCACCCTTTATGTATGTATTATGGACCTGTTTCTACTTTATCTGGGTGTAATGTGTAAGATGTTTGTGTATGCCTAGTTTTGCCATTCTATTTTCCAGTTTTCAATTAAGTTTTATGAAATTGTGAATTCTTATCCCAGAAGGTGGTGTCTGTGGGTTTGCTAGGATCATTTACTACTGTGTATTATATACTAAACCTATTCCAATGATCCACCACTATATTTCTTAATTATTAACAAATAATTTGGATGACTGCTGATTTATAATATAGTTTTAGATCTGGTATGACTAAGCCACCTTCCTTTGCATTTTTTTCATGATTACCTCAATAATCTTGACCTTTTTTACTTCCAGACAAATTTTGTTATTATTTGTGAAAATTAACTCTGTGGAACAATATTTTTAGTAGTTTGGTTGGTATGGCACTGAAAAAATAAATTAATTTAGATAGAATTGTCATTTTTATCACATTAGCTCATCCTACCCATGGGCAACTGGTATTTCCCTCCAATTGTTAAGATTTGATTTCATGTGAGAAGTGTTTTTCAATTGTGTTCATATAGTTCCTGATTTTGTCTTGGCAAGTGGACTCCAAAATATTATATATTGTCTATGGTTATTTTAAATTGAATTTCTCTTTCTGTCTCTTGATGCTGAGAGTAATATATAGAAATTCTGAGGTTTACTGTGGGTTTATTTTATATCCTGAAATTTTCTTAAAGTTGTTTATCATTTCAAGACCTTTTTTATTGATTCTCTAGAATTCTCTAAGCATGCCATCTGCAAAGAATGGTAGTTTTATCTCTTCATTAACTATTATAATTTCTTTTTCTTCTTTTATTGCTAAAGATAACATTTCTAGTAAAGTGTTTAATAATATTGGTGATAATGGGCATCCTTGTTTCACCCCTGATCTTACTGGGAAAACTTCTAGCTTTTCCCCACTACAGATAGTGCTTGCTGATTTAATATCTAAACATAGATATTACTTATTGTTTTAAGAAAGGCTTCAATTATTCCTATGCTCTCAAGTGTTTTAATAGGAATTGATGCTATATTTTTTTCAAAAGTATTTTTTCTGAATCTATTGAAAAAATCATAATATTTCTGTTGGCTTCATTATTGACATGGTCACTTATCATCATAGCCTTCCTTATAATGAAACAGGCTTGCATTCCTGAGATAAATTTCAGTTTGTCATAGAGTATTATCCTTGTGGTAAATTGGTATATTCTTTAGAAATTTTGCTTCAATATTCATTAGGGAAATTACCTTATAATTTTCTTTTTCTATTATAGCCCTTTGTGGTTTGGGTATCAACACCACAATTGTGTCATAAAAGTAATTTGGTAGGGCTCCTTTTTAGCCTATTTTCCCTGAGAGTTCATATAGTATTAGAATTAATTTCTCCTTAAATGTTTGGTAGAATTCTTATGTAAATCCTTCTGGCCCTGGAGATCTTTTTCTTAGGGATTTCATTGATGACTTGTTCAATGTCTTTTTTTCTGAAATGATATTATTCCGTTAATCAGGGCAATTTATACTTGTGTAAATATTCATCTATTTCATTTATATTGTCTTTTGTGAGAATAATTATTTTGCCTTCCTTGACTAGGAAGTTCATAGAGTTGTGTCTATAGCAGCGGTTTACAACCTGTGGGTCACAATCACTTTGGGGGTTGAATTACTCTTTCACAGGGGTCATGTTTTCCAATGGTCTTAGGAACTGAGACACTGCTACTCTGTCTGCAGGAGGGTCCGCCTACATGCAGATACATCCACATACAAGTATTAAAGTGTTGTGGCATTAGACAGATTGAGAGCCACTGGTCTAGAGGCAGTACTAAAGCAGAATCTATCTAATTCTTCTCCTTTATTTATTTTCAAAATCAACATGATTGATTTGCAAATTTTAAAAAAAAGTTTAGTAAATGTTATGTTGTTTTTTTTTATCACCTAAATAGTTCAGCTATTAGGAATAAAAGTTTCTAAAATCTTAACCAAATAAATATAGTAATGAAATGTTAAACAGATTCTGATAAGTTGTAGTGGAGAAGAGAAATGACACACACACTTAAAAAAAAAGTATCATGAGATTAAGTCATGTCTTATTAATTGAAGGGAATGTCAGTGTTCCTTGACTTGAATTGCAAGGACAATTCAAATTCTCCCTCCCTCTAAAATATTAGCCCTTTAATAAAAAAATGAAAGAAAATTGTTAAGAAATTACATAAATGTTTGTAACAATCAGTGAAACAATCAATTGTCAAATGCTCATTAAGCACCTACTCTGTGGTACTCATTTTGATAGATGGTAAGGATATTGATCCTCTTGGAAAAGCAGCCTGGAACAGTAGATAAATTGGGCTTTTAGAGAATCAGGAAGATTGGGGTTTAAGTCCTGGCATACTATATTGTTGTTGGGTCCCTGGCATGTAATTTAATTTCTCAATGACAAATGCAAATCTCTAAAACTATAAATTGGAAAAAAGGCGGGGGGGGGCACAACTTGCATCAATAGAAACAGTTCAACCAGGAAATTCTTATACCGATTAAAATTCATTCAGTCCTTATCCCTAAATGATCAATTCAGCATTACATTCAAGACAAAAATTTAACTTTTCTGAAAGCAGAGAGTACTGAAGTACAAATTTTTGTCATTAGCAATTTATGGTTGTTATTTCTCTGCAGGTAGAGTAGTGACAGCCAATCACGTTGTAATAAAACAGCATTAAATACTCTAGGAATATAGCAAGGCCACAAGGAACAGACAGTGTGGTTGAAAGATGACTAACAAATTCTTGTGGTTGGAAGGAAATGCAAATTTATCCCAACAGCATTTGATAAAACATTGCTTTTTACTTCATTGCCTAATACCTTCATTTGGGAAGATGGGGGCAACAGCAGTACATTACTTCATCATAATTCAGATATAATACAAAATCTCAACATTACAGAAAAAGTTCTGGATCTGGATTCCAAAAGCCTGGGTCCAAATTCTGAAAAAGCCTATAATCAAGTAGAATTTTGGGCAAGTAACTTCTCTTATTTAGACTTCAGTTTCCTCATTTGTAAAGTGAAGGTATTGATCTCCATGGTCTCCAAAGTTGGTTCTAAAATCTGAGATATTATGATCTCTAAGGCACCCCTTTCCAAGTCGTTTTCTGCAACTTTCTCTAGAATAGATTAAGCTCATGTACATACCTTTCAAGGCTGTGAACCACTAAAAACAAACAAACAGAAACAACACAAAATGAAATCAGTAGAAAAAATAGACAAATCAAGCAATCGAACTATCTCTTACTTTTATTCTTACTGGAAACTTGCAGGAAATAAAAAGCTTTTCAGAATTTTAAAGTAAAACAGAATTTAATTGGCTGACAGAGTGGATTTGCTATGTTTCTCTGAAAAAGATCCTTTAGGAGTATATTTACTTGCAAATGGACTTCTGGATATGAATCAAGACAGGAAGTAATCTGGAATCAGTTTAGAAACAGAGTGAAACTGACACACAGGTCCCACAGATTCTTCTACCATACTCACTTGCATGTCATTAAATTTCTAAGTTCTAAGCAATGGCCTACATATTCCCACCCCCTCTTTCCCCATTTCTACCCATCAAGCATTTAACTTGCTTCTACATTTCCAAATGAAATTCAACATGCATTTGAACATTTTTATTGCACATACATTTGATTCTGTATCTAATTTTTTAAAAAGCACACGTTTTAGTCCAATATGCATCTGTCATCTGAAAAAGAGCAAATTCTATTTTGTCTTTAAAGTGATAATATGGACCTGGGTGAATTTCTATTTTGTTTATCTATTTTAACTCCCTGTATCAAGGTTTGTTTAGTTCTAGATGGGAGGTATACTTTTAGGTTAAAGTAAAATTCCTTGAAATCACAGTGAAGAGAAAATAAGATGGAAATGCAGACCCTGCCTGATCACAATGGGAAGAAGTTTAGCCTTAAGACATAAACATACAGAGACTCCTTCTAATAAAATGGAACCAGTGGGACCAGTACCAAGGCAGATTTTTCTTTGAAAATATCTTATAAGTAAATTAGAAAATGGAAAGGAAAAGAGGAAGACAGAGAGAAGAGCAAACTCTCAGGGAATTTTTCTATTTTTTATTTTAGAAAGAATTTTTATGATGTATTATGAGGAGCCAGAAGCAAGTCAGGAAACAAGGATTTCTTTTTCTTTTTCCACTATTGGGAAACAAAATGATGATTCAAATGAGTGATACAGTCAACAGTGAGAGAACTTCAAATGAATGAAGCAAACAGTTGACTGTAGAAGTCTTGTTTTATGAGACAACAAAAATTAAGATAACTTAAGAAAATTGCAAGCTTGAAAACTGGCAGTTGGAAACAAAGTGTAATAGGAAACATTCTTTGTGTCACTCTCCTGTTTCTGCTACTTGAGTGGTCTTTGAATCTGGATGTGTATGTCTGTATCTCATACCTTGGAAAGATATATAAGATTTCCAAACTTTTATTAGATTAGAAAGAATGCTATTGTGCCTGAGAGTTATTAGGAGAGACATTTGTTTACCACATAGAGAAGACACAAATGTTCTTGAAACTTCTGCTATTTGTTCTGTCCTGTCATTCATGCTTGCTTGAATGTATACTCCATGCTTCCTTAATTGGTTTCATAAATTTCCACACAAGAGTTTGGAGAGGGGGCTTGAATTTCAAACAAAATAAAATGGTTGAGTTGAAGGTTCAGAGTTGTTTTAATTTATATATCTATTATTATTGATCTTTTAAAATAATGTTCTGCGGTTGGTAACTGTGTATATCATCTTTTAAAAACTATCTGTTCATATCCTTTAACTATTTATCTGTTAATGACTGGGTACCTGCAGATTATTTTATTTGAAATCCAATCCCTTATTCCATGCTTTTAGTGATTATTACCTTATTCCCCTCATTCAACCTACTATGTTTCATTTCATTCTACTTTTTTGTTATATCATTTTTAAACAATTCCCTTTCCCAACCCAGACTAAAATCCATAAATCTCCTTTTCCCAAATCTTCAAGATCTTTGAATAACCTTCACCAGTAGAATGTCAGTTTAAAGGAATATTAAATCACTTCTTCACTTTCCCCTCTCTAGCCTTCCTTTAGAGTATTATATCTGAAAACATCCATGGTGATAAACAAGTGTAGCTTTCTCTTTTGTTCCTCAGTGACCCTTAGACATGTTGAACCTCCTAAACAAATCTTTTCTTCTTGTGACATGTACAGTGAGCATTCATCTGTCCTAGACTTTACATGAAATATGTATTGTTTGACTTTATTAAAGTAATTTTCCTCTCAGAGTTTGGATTTCAAAGACCTTTTTCATTTCTCTGTATTCTCAAGAAGAAGGTTAGGACATAATTTTTAAATTATTATTTTCATATAACAATAAGCTTAGATTTACAAAAAAGTTATTCTTGGATCTGAGTTATTTCTCTCTTTTTTCTTGACATTTTATTTCATCCTTTTCTTTAATTTTTCAACATCAATGGGATGTATGATGTTATTCAAGTAGGTATCCTTTGATAATTAAACAACATCATCCTGGTAGCTTACACTGTTCATATTTTTTTAACCTTGGAGTTATTTATTAATGAATTAAATGTAAGAACCTTCTCTGACAGACCCTGTGACATAATCCATGATTCTGAGTGAAATGGGGGAAAGTATTCTCATAAAATGGGATCAACAATCACCAGAATTGAGATAGGTCTTAAGCCCCTCTAAACCTGAGTTTTGTTTTCCTGGAAATTACCTGTTCTTCTCCTCCATTGTACCAGTTATCCCTTGCCTCTTCCACGTGAAATACTCCATTCTGCATCTCCCTGTCTCCTCTCATTCTATTCCTCTCCCACCTCTTAATTTCACCTTTTAAAATATCATCCCTTCCTATTCAATTGATCGTGTGCCCTCTGTCTATGTATACATATGTACAAACACTCCCAAATGTATTCATATGCATATATACTCTCCTATATAGATGTATGTGTATGTATACATATGTACATACATACATACATATATACATACATACATTTATGTTCCCTTCACCTTTCCTCATACTGAGGAAAGTTTCCTAAGTTACAATTCTCACCTTCCATGTTGGCATGTAAATAGTTCAACTTTGATAAGTTCCATATGGTTTCTTTTCCATGTTTACCTTCTCATGCTTCTTGTGTTTGAATGCTGAATTTTCTCTTCAGTTCTGGTTTTTTTCAGCAAGAATGCTTGAAAGTCCTCCACCTCATTGAATGATCATATTTTCCCCTGAAACATTTTACTCAGTTTTTCTGGGTAGGTGATTCTTGGTTTTAATCCTAGCTCTCTTGATCTCTGAAATATCATATTCCAGGCCCTTCAGTCCCTTAATGTAGAAGGTGCTGGAGCCTGTGTTATCCCAATTGTGTTTCCATTGTATTCAAATTGCTTCTTCTTCGAAGCTTGTAATATTTGCTCCTTGATCTGGGGATTCCAAAACCTGGCTATAACATTCCTAGGAATTTTCTTAGGAGGATCTTTTTCAAGAGGTTATTGGTAAATTCTTTCATGATCTATTTTGCCCTCTGGTTCTAAAATATGGGGGCAATTTTCCTTGAGAATTTTGTGAAGGATGATTTCTAAGTTTTTTTTTTTATCATGGCTTGCAGGTAGTCCAATAATTTTTAAATTGTCTCTTCTGGATCTATTTTCCAGGTCAGTGGTTTTTTCAATGAGATATTTCACATTGTCTTCTATTATTTCATTTCTTTGTATCTGTTTAATAGTATCTTAATTTCTCATGAAGTCATTTGCTTCCATATGCTCCACTTGAATTCTGAAGGAATTATTCTCTTCAGTGACCTTTTGAGACTATTTTTCCATCTGGCAAATTTGACTTTTTAAGGCATTCTTGTCCTTATTGGCTTTTTGGGCCTCTTTCGCCATTTGAGTTCATCTATTTTTTAAAGTGTTCTTCTCTTCAGTCAGGTTGTTGACTCTCCTCTCATGGTTTTCTTGCTTCCTTCTCATTTATCTTCCCAATTTTTCTCTATTTTTCTTATTTGGTTTTCAAAATCCTTCTTACGCTCCTCTATGGCCTGTAATCAGTTTACATTTTTCTTGGAAGCTTTTGGTGCAAGAGTTCTGACTGTGTTGTCTTCCTCCAGTTCCATGCTTTGATCCTTTTTGTCCACAAAAAAGGAATCTAAAGTTGAATTGCTGAACTTCCTTTGCTTCTCTGTTCCAATAATTTGCATATGGTATCACCCTTTTTGTGTAGATCGTGTATGTATTTTGATCTTATCTTGGTATGTGGCATGAGATGTTAGTTTATAGCTTTTCCAGCAGTTTTTGACACATGGTGAGTTCTCGTCCCATAAGCCTGAATTTTGAGTTTATCAAAGATTAGCACAAACTGGTAATTTATGACTGTGTATTATGAACTTAATATATTCCTACCCATGAGCAACTAATATGTTTTTAATTGTTTAGATTTTACTTTATTTGTGTGAAAAGTGTTCTATAATTGTGTTCATTTAGTTTCTGAGTTTGTCTTGGCAGGTAGACTCCCAAGTACATTATGTTACCTACAATTATTTTAGATTGAATTTCTCTTTCTATCTCTTGCTGCTCTGCTATTTTGGTAATATTTAGAAATGCTGATGATTTACATGGATTTATTTTATATTCTACAACTTTGTTAAGTTGTTAATTATTTAAACTAGCTTTTTAGTTAATTCTTTAAAATCTCCAAGTATATCATCATACCATCTCCAAAGAGGGATTGTTTTATTTCCTTATTGTCTATTCTAACTCCTTCAGTTTACTTTCCTTTTCTTCTTGTTATGGTTATTGAATATTGTATACTAATAGGGATAATGTACATACTTCATTCACCCCTAATCTAGTTTGCAAAGTTTCTAGCTTTTTCCTACTACAGATAATGTCTGCTCAAGGTCTTAGATAGAAAATTTTTATCTTTTTAAGAAAAGCTCCATTTCCAGTATAAATTCTACCTGATCAAAGTGCATTATTCTCATGATAAGTTGCTGTAATCTTTTTGCTAATATTTTAAATAGTTGTATCTGTATTTATTAGAGAAGTTGGTTTCTAATTTTCTTTCACTATTTTGTCTCTCACTGGTTTAGATATCACAACCATATTTGTATCATAAAAGGAATTTGGTAGGACTCCTTCACCAGTTTCCTCAAATAATCTATATAGTATTGGAATTAATTTTCTTTAAATGTTTGATAGAATCCACTTGTGAATCCATCTGGTTGTGATGATTTTTCCCCCCTTAGGAAGTTAACTAGTTGTTTGTTCAATTTCTTTTTCTATGATCAATAATTGAAGTATTCTATTTCCTGCTCTGCAATGTATGTTTTTTGTAAAAATCCTTATTAAGTATGTTATGATTTCCCTTTCTTGCTCACCTTTTCATGATTCTCTTGAGACTTGTATGTGAAAATAAAATTATTCAGTTCTGTTCTTTCTATTGGGAATGCTTTAATTGCATTTCAATTTTCCCCTTAAGAATTAAATTCCATTTTGCTGGATAGTGATTCTTGGCTGTAATCTTAGTTTGGAATTTGGCCATAATATTCCTGAGATTTTTTATTTTGAGATGTCTTTCAGGAGGGTTCATTCAATTTCTACTTTGCCATCTGGTTCCAGAATGTTTGTGTAGTTTTTCTTGATAAATTATTGAAATACCATGCCCAGGCTTTTTTTTTTAAAATTATTTTCATATAGTCCAATATTTCTTAACTTGTATCTCCTTAATTTATCAGCTCAATTGTTTTTCAAGATATTTCACATCTTTTAAAAAAAATTTTATTGTTCTATTTTTTCTTGATGTCTTATTGAATCATTAGCTTCCACTTACCCTATTCTAATTTTTAAGGAATCATTTTCATTAGTGAGTTTTTCCACCTCCTTTTCCATTTGATCAATTCTAATTCTTAAGGAATTCTTCTATTTAGTGAATATTGTGTACCTTTTTGCCATTTGACCAATTCTACCTTTTAAGAGTTCTATTATGTGATTTTTTTCTTTTTTAAAAAAATTATTTTGCCTATTTTGTTATGCTGATTTGCTCATTCATCACATTTATTCACAACTTTATATCTTAATTCATGCTATTCTCCATCTTGGAGTATCATCTCTCCTCTTTTCCACATATCCAAACTTTACCAGCCTTTCTTAACGCTGAGCTAAAGTAATATCTCCTTTATAAAAACTTATCTGGTTTAAAAAAAAACCACACATACAATAGATTGATAAATAGATATGTAGATTTTTTACATCATAATAATCTTTTCCAGATGCACTCTTGATTTGAATCCTTCCTAATAACAAATGAAAAGAGTTTTGCAAACTGATACCATAAGCCAGAGAGTGTATTAATCATTTTGCATTTGTAATATTAAAGTTAACATGTTACATTGAAGACTTTTAGAGGCAGTATTTATGAAAATATCAAGTTACATTAATTATTTGTTAATTAATAATATTAATATTACTAATATCAATAATAACTATTAACTCACATGAATATAGTGCTTTAAATTTTTCAACTCTATAAGGTTTGCAGTACAAATACTACTCCCACGTTATTATCCTGACCATCACAAGTATAGGGAACCCTTGTATAGCAACTAACTCCATCAATATAGGTCCATGTGTCAATAATCTTGGTTGCAAATGAATGTATTTCAAGTTTTTCTACTAGGAGTTTCAGTGACTTGCCTGCATCAGAGGTAAAGTTTGGATGAGTGTCTTTTTTACTTCAAGGCAAGATATATATATATATATATATATATATATATATATATATATATATATGATACTGCTTTATATCATCCTTGAAGAAGGAGACCTGAGATTTGAAGTCTTCAAGTAAAGTCACCCTTGGAGTGCATTTACTAAGTGTCTGAGGTGGGATTCCTACCTAGGTTTCTGCAGACTCACTATAGGAAACAGTTTCCTACATATTAAAATTAAAATGTAAGAGTTTCACAGTTCAGATGGATAGAATGTCTAAATTACTTTTCAGAACCTTTCCCATTTCATGAATTTCTTTCTCATTGTATTAAAAACAGTATTTTACAGAGTTTTAAAGATCTATGTATCTATATCTTTCTGTCAATCTATCTATGAATGTCTACAAAGTGCTTTACATGTTATCTTTTTAATGTTTGTAACAATTTTATTTGGCACATTCTATTATTATCCAGATAGATGATAAATAGATAGATAGATCAATAGATAGATAGATAGATAGATAGATAAAGGAAATTGAGACAAAGAAGTTAAATGAATTCTCCAAAATCAATAGCTGGTGTGTGTTTTAAGTAGGATTGAAACCTGTGTCTTTCTAATTTTAAGTATAGTTAAAAACAGTGCAGGTCATATCTCTATTGATTCACTAAAATCACTGTGTACTGGATGCTTCGATATGCTTATTCATAGTTATATGTCATGGGAAATACTTGCAAAGACTTTGAATTCTACAATAATAATCAATCTGATGACATTATATTTTCAGAAAGAGAAATTCTTCACTGATTCATGAAGATAGAATTATGACACTATAACAAGCCAAGTTTGCTGTTTGGTTTTCATTCCCATTGAAGAAAAGTCAAACTCTCAAATGTTTCATTCAGAAATGTTACTAATAGTCATATCTGAACATAAGCCAAAACAAATAGAGTTTTTTTGAGAGGAGAAAAAAAATTCCCCTGTACTCTCCTGTGTATATGTTTATTTTCTTCATAAATTTTAAGTATTTAACTATAACAAAGCTTACACATGTAACTTGCATTTCTATTACATAAACTGATTTCCCTGCAACAATTTCACATGATATGTAATGCACGTATTATGCAAGATGTATCAAAGTATATCTCCAATAAAACAGATCATAATTCCCCCATTACTCAGTAGTTGAGTTTTAAAGAAGTGCCTGAGTCTTTCACGCTAGCTTCAGAGGTAGAATTTGGAAACATGTCATCCTGAATCCATGTCTCTAATCATTGTACCTTGTTGTCTCATAAGGAATAGTGGGTTGTGACTGATTTCCATTTTTCCAAAGATAATCCTCTAGATTCCTTTTTGTGACTTCTTTTGTTAATACTTGTTCAATGTGAAATAAAACCATTTTCTCTGATTCTAAGTTCACCATTCTAAATAAAATATCACACTGATTTTGATCACCATTCACATATATTAAAATTAATGATGAAAGTGTTTAAGTGTCTTATTCATACCAGTTATATGACTTTTGATGAGTCAATTAATCTCTTTAGGTCTTGGATTTCTCATTAGTAAAATAATTGGTGAAAAGGTCTCCTTGGTCTAGAGGATGGCTTTTAAGTCTTCTTCCACTATTAAGTCTGTGGTCTCCTGAGATATAACTTCCATATCTAAGTCTTGTGATAAATAATGTTAGTGTTAGAACCAGAAATCAAATCCATGTCTCCTGACACTACCAATTCTTTAGAAAAGTTGGATGACAATCCAGCAACATATGAACATTTTCCCAAGGAGAACTATGGTGACATCTGAACTTTGCATACAGACAATGAAATATCAAGGTGTTTTTTTTTAAATCTGTTCAATTACATTGTCCACATTTATTTCTTGAATTAACTAACAATACTTTGAATGAAGTTAAATTGTATTCATAGACAAGGAAAAAAATTATTAGCCATGTCAATAAAACTAATTAGCTGGAATGTATAGCTGGGACAATTCATTGGTTTTTCTTTCTAATAGTAGAGAAAAATAACACAGAACAATTAAAATTCCACTGCATTTTTTGTGGCTAAAACCTTTCTCATCATAGACACCTAGACACTGATGTTAATAAGACACCAATTAAAAGCTTAAAAGTCAAGCAAGTGGAATAATTTTAAGACTGACTCTCAACAAAGTTGAGAGCAGTATTTTATTCAAACACTTTGAGTTACTCTTTGAAGCATTGTTACCAAAATCTGTATGTCAGGAGCCATGTTTGATTTGTTTACTTCATGCAAGCACCTTTTTTTCTAATTTTTTCTCATTTAATGATATTTTTAATTTCTTATGAGACTAACATTTCATTCCATTCATACAACAGAGTTTTTTATTCATTTCCCCGACTGATGGACCTGCACTTTATTTTCAAGTCTTTGCTAAAAGAAAAAGTAATCCCATGCATACAACCATCCTTACGCTTCACACACACACACACCACACACACACATCTATGTATGTATATGTACATACACATTTATGTATATATTTACATATACATGCATACTTATTGTGTGGGTAAGCCATCAATGGTAACTATAAATACATTTATTATGTATGTGTACACATATAATATATACAGGTATGTACATGTGAGTATATGTATTTATCTATAGAGAGACACTCATATATCCGTATAGAAATAAAAATGTCAGTGCTATATGTATAGATATAGCCATATCTATGTGTGTATATACATATATTTACCATTGATGGCATTTTTATATAAAGGTAATATCAAAGATGTTTATGACCAGAAAAGACAAGGTGCTAGTTATGTAGAAAAAGTGAAAGACAATAAATGGCAACTTGAGTATTATCCTGAAACCTACAAAATATTGAAAAAGAAGATCAAGGTTCATAAGGAACTAGTATAAATTTTGCATGAAAAGAAATGGAAAGATATGAACATGAATATTGTCATCTACAATGATGGCATGAGAGCACACAGTGATAGGATCACAGAATCATTGAGGAACCTAAAAATTCTCAACTCTGTGTGACAGATCAGTTATTTCTTCTAGCCAGTTACCAAGCATAGTATAAGAGTATTAGTACACTGATAATGGAAGACTGTGTGGCCTTTGCTGGAAGATGCAGCAGGGAGTAGCTAATTAGCAAGAGAAGATGTCAAGTAGTCCAGACATCATGTTTTCAAGAAGCAAAAGTAAACAATAGGAACAAGCATCTGTGGGAATATAGTCTAGATATATTGCTATCCAAGGATCATCTGGGTGTTATTTTAAGCAAGGAGCTACTACCTGATAGTGAGGAAGGTTGAGAATGGAAAAATAGGTGAGCAAAACAATTATGAACTGACTTGTTAGAGATATTCAGTTGATGGTATAAACTAGGTGGACACAACTAATTATAGGTGAACATGCTTCAAGATACAATAGGGAAAAATTAAGATCCTATTATGTGTGAGGCACTGTGTTAAATGACTTACAAGTATTCTCTCATTTAATTTCCTCAAAAACTATGTGAGATAAATCTTATTCTTCTCTTATATGTGAGGAAAACTGAAGCAGAAGTTAAATGCCTTGTCCAGTGTATGAGGACAGATTTGAACTTAGGTCTTCCTGACTTCTGGCCCAGGGTTCTACCTACAGCACCACGTAGCTGCCTCTTGAGGGTAGATGAAAACTCAGAACCAAAGAAACATTGGTAGGGGGACAAGGGAATAATCAGCTATACATGACAGTTTGTACAAGGCCAGAAGGTATGTGAACATTGGAATTTTGGCAGAAAATGTCAGCACAGTAACAGAACCAGGAAGAAGATAAAGGATCATTTGGAAATTTTTAATCATTCTATGCTGCCTCTCATAGTTTCATGATACCTTTATCAATGTATTGGGAGTGTAGACTGTGTTCAGTGAAGTCTAGTATCTCTGGTTTGAGGGTTGCTGGATGCTTTTCAGGGCTTCTTATCCCTTTTTGGCATCCACTTCATCCACCTGACTCTCACCTGTGGCTCCAAGAAGTTGTAGATTTCACAGCAGCCACACCCTGGTAAAAACCTTTTGTCAGGTGGGCTAAACCAGGTTGAGGGTAAACAAAGGTTGTCAAACCCATAGTTAAGTTTGGAGGATGTCTATTCCAAGCATATTAAGAGTTCCCCTAGTGGAAGGTAAAGATAAGAACAATTTGTACCAATGAACATGAAGGCAGCTGAAGCAGGTGTGATGGAATGCTTAGAGCTTGGTTAGACACTGAAGATACCAAGGTCATCCACTGCATCTTGAACCATCACCAGTCATCTTGACTCTATCCTGCCACTGCACCCTGATGACTCTGGAAGAGAAAGTGAGGCCAATTATTTCATGCAACTCTACCTCACTTAAATCCAATTTATCCAAGAATGAAAAGATGCCACCTATACCATTTTTACCTATCTCTAAGACCTATGGCAAAAGACAAGTGATGAAGCAGCAGGTGAAAATATACTGAGAGTTGTAATCACAGTCCTGCACAGATGAAGCCCAAGCCATAGGGTTGTCTTCTCAATGGAAGCAGCAGTGGGATTTGTCAGCCACCTAGGTATCTGAGCAGCCTTTTAAGAATCGCACTTCTAACCTCTTAGTGTGAGGAAAGGGATAGAAAACATGCCCTAAAAATTGTTTGCTTACGCAATCCTGGCCTACTTACCATGACAGGAGGGGATCCTACCCTGTAGTCAGAACACACACAAAAACAAAAAACAAAAAATAAACAAACAAAAACTTCTGCAAAGCACATGGACTATTTTTGCCTTACCTGTGGTAGAGTATTATCAGCCATAGTAGAACACACTATAGTTTGACTCTAACATCTTTGGTCCTCTTTGAGAATGAAGGACAGCACCTATCAATGTATTTGGTGCAAAATCAAAGTTCATTTAATATTAGAATATGCTGAAAGCAAATTGAAGAATAAGTGTGCTCACTGAAAAGAAAAACTAAGGAAAGAAAAAGAGCACGTAATAAGTGAATTGGTATAATTTCAGACACTATGCTTTGGGAGACTCTGCCCTGTTATACTCTGGCTTTTGTGGCATAATTCAGCAAGGTAATGAGGCAATGAGAATTGCGCCAGGTTGAGGGAAGAGGAGAAAGTCGTTATAGCAGTTGGTGCAAAAAATAAAGGTTCTATAATTTTCTACAACCATGAAGGATCAAAGGATCATAGATTTAGAATAGAAATAGAATTTAGGCAGCATCTTATCTACACCTCACCATCCCATCCTTCATTTTAAAGGTGAGAAACTGAATCATAGAGATTTTAAGTGGCTTATCTAAGGCTACACACCAAGCAAGTGTCAGGGGTGGGACCTGAATAGAAGTCTTTCTGACTTTAGACCTCTATCCATTATACCCTGCTATATCTTAATGAAAGCAGATTGGATTGACTTCTTTCTTTCTAAACACACTTTTCCCAATTAATTTTTGTGAATTATTTTATCCCCCAAGTATATTATTAATATCTGATTAACTCATATTTAATTACATACATGAGGGAGTGCATAAAAGAACTCAGGAAGAAATACAGTATTATTTTCCCTATACCCAGTAGAAAGCATCTAGGATACTATAATAATATAACCATAGCCCTACATCAAAAAGCAGGAAATTTGATGAACTGGACTCTTCTGAGCAATGCAAGATTATAAGACAACTCTAAAAGTCTCAGGATGGAAGGAGATGTCAACATTCAGAGAAAGATCTAGAAAAAACAGAGTTTAAATGGAGACTGAAGAAAACTACATGGTCTCATTCTTTTCCATGTTTGGTTTTGTTTCCTCTTTCCTATTGTTCATTCCATTGGTTACAACCCTTCTATATGACCAGACTAATGTCCAATGCGAAAGTATTTGTAGATCCTAAACTTGATCGCATGCTGCCATGAGGCGTGCAGGGGGGAGTAAAGTTGAAATTCAAGGTATATGCAACTGAATCTTGTAAACTAAACTAAGTAAATAAATAAACCAATAAAAAAATTTTAAAGCAGGAAATTTCCCAAAATTAGCTAAATCACAAATGATCTATCTTCTCAGATTTTCTGGATTCCTTGACACTTTTTTTGTTAAATATATCACAAAGTTGTGGAAATGTCTCTGTTTACCCAAATCTAGCATCTTTCTATGGGTCTTACATCCATGTTTTCAGCAAATAGCAAAATGCAGTGGGGAAAATAAATTGCTCTGAATGGCATACCTGTGAATATTTCAGCTAGCTAGTCTGACATTGAGCTGAGAACAAGACAGCATGGAGAATAACGCATAATGTAAGTTCATTTGCTTCTTAGATTATTTAAATTTCCCACAAGACCATAGAGTCCTGGGTCTAGAAATTGCTCCTTTACCCTGTTGCCTTCTAGCTGATCTCTGGGTACTATCTTATGCCCAGATGAACTTACCTGCTGAAGTTTCAGACCGCAGGCTTCCTCTCTTGACTCTAAATTTCTTTCTATTGACTTTCCTTTTACATTATTCTCCTTAGTTCTGGATAATAGCTCCCCAAGTTTAAAAGGCTTTGGAATATTCATAATAAAACTAACTAGTTTATACTGATTTGAGGTTCACAAAGTGCTTTACATCTGTTATCTCATTTGTTTTCCACAAACACTGGGCAGCAAGTGCCTTATTTTTGCCATTTTACATATGAGGAAACCGAGCCTGAGAGGGGGTAAGTGATTTACTAAGGATTACACAGTTAATGAGTCTGAGAAACAGGATTTAAACTCAGGTCTTTCCAGCTCTAAATTCAGCACTCCAGCCAATATGTTACTTTCATGTGTTTTGTTTTGTCTTCATAGACCAGGACCCAAGTCAAGAGAATGTCAGTTTCTCAGAGATTACTTACTGTGATTAAAGGGGATCTAACAATCTATATAACAATATATATATATATCTTTTGCCCACCTTTACTTTGAAATAACTGTGGAACTTTCCCTTCTTTGAAGATAGATAATTTTTTCAAAGCATGAGTTAAGAGTAAAGAGAAGATTAAGGAGAGGGTAGGGCTTAGGGAGAATGCTAATGATTTCAGTTTTGGACATGTTGAGTTTAAAATGTTAAATTTATTGATCCAACCAATAGTCTGGAAGCTTATACTTGCCCCCATTCATTCTGTGAATGATATGGACTGATTTGCGTAGGTCTGGGTAAATGACTAATGGGAATTTGGAAATGATCCTTCCCCACTCATAGACAAGTACAAGGAATTTTCCAAAGATTCCTGTAGTCTCATGGAAACCTCTGTTTCTTTCAGATGTCAAAATGGGCAGATTAAGTATGATAATGTACTTTAAGTATGAAAATATACATTAAGTATGATACATAATTTTGCTCTGCTGTCTATAAACCTGAGGGAGGAGAACAAGTTGACTGGAGCTGTGCTGAAGCATGTGAGATCTAGTCTGTAAAAGATTCCTGTTTGCCCAGGGCTACACTGAAGCAGGTGGTAGGTCTCAGAGTTGGAGTCTGCCTGCTGCCCCTGACTATGCTAAGGCATGTGTGGGGTCCTGATATTGACATTTGCCTGCTCCATCACACTGGAACTAGGTATCTCCCACTGTTTTGCTGAGGTGGAGCATGCTGCTGGCTTGCTGAGATGCTCCCTGTCCCAGACTGCACTGCCCTTTTGCCTGAGTGAGATGGAACTTTCCTGCTGACCTTCCAAGTCTTCTGAACTGCAAGATTAATCCACCCCATCTTTCTTCTGCCTCTGCTGTTCAAGGATTTGTTCTGGGGTGATATACTGAGGTTGTTTGAAGGTAAATATGGGAAAGCTACAGTGATTTACTGCTTACTCTGCCATCTAGGCTGCAGGAAGTATGAGCCCAGGAGAAGGTGAAAGGGAAAAAAGTACTTACTCTCTCCTACACTATCACTTTTGTAATGTGGGTACACTTTTTCCCACTCCCTCATCACTTCCCTCAACTCCAGAAAAATCTATGGTTCCTGTTTAATTCTACCTTTTGGAAATTATACTTTAAAATTCCTAAGAAATCTAAACCATAGAATCATCTTTCTTGGCTTATCTCAACCCCCCAGCCAGGAAAAAGCCTGGGACTTTAGAACCAAGGCTCTAATCCCTGTTTCTGTATTTTTATATACCTTTAGCCTAATACTCTTCTTCCCTTCCATATTCTCTTCTTTGCAAATAAAGCAACACATATATTAGGAATGACTAGATAGGTTGTACTTAACTAGTCAGCAAAAAATTTTTAAGACAAATTAAATACAAATTTTAAATTTATAATTCCAAGTAATCAATTTTGTATTTTAATTAATTTATTTACATTTAATTATTCAAAATATTGCTTATTAATATTATAATAATATATTAATTACAATAATTAAAATTTTGAAATATAAATGGAGTAAGTTTGGACATTAGCATTTGCTTTACTTGGGCAGAAGAAGGGGAAGGGAAAAGAAGCTATTTCACAGTTAGGTACCAATTTACCCAAGTGGGAAATCAGCCATCACTGTTCCATTCCTGCTGCTAAAAGTGAAGACAGCTGTAGTGTCCAGTGTTCTACCAGCAGCTCCATGGGGTGCTGTTGCCAGGGCTTTGGAAGTGATCTAACAATTTACTGCACATAAGTACTGAGATAGCAGCCCCCAAAGATTTCTGTGCCTCAAATACAAGGACTGCCAGTATAGTATCACATGGCATCTGCTTTTCCATCTCCCCACCTCCCCAAAATATTATTTTTTTTCCCAATCTAGCTGCTTCTGCCATGTTCAGTTGTAATACTCCCAAGATGGTAAGAGTGAATTCCAATGCTTGCACACCCTCCCCCCCCCACTAAGCCTCACATCCTCTAGAATTTGTGATAGTTTCAGTCTCTCCCAGGTAGGCAAGAAAAATATTATCTGTCTGAGACTACAGCCCCCAGAAACCCATACTTCCAGGATATGAATGAACATTTCTGCCTGCCTCCAGAGGTATGCCTCAAATGGTGATTACAGTTATACAATGTTGTATAAACCTTAAAACTTTAACTAAATTTTTATTATCATCAGCATTAGGATCACTTCATCTGTCAGTTAATCCCCTCATACAAACACGACTAAAGGACCGTGTATAGAAGTTCAGCAGGATAAAAAAAGAGGCAAGATGTCCTGGTTAACAGTTACTTTTATCTTCTATGATCACAACTGAGTTGTCCCAATATTAAATCCATATGAGCTATAGAAAATGCCCTTTCTTACCAATGTTCTTAGCGTATTAATACATCCCTGGAGTGGACTAAGCCTGAATAAAAGGAAAAAGGATGTAGAAGTTTAGGATGGAATTAGCTCTAGTGTTCCAGAAAGAGAATTAATTTGTTCATGCAACAGTCATGTCCATATTATGATGCAAAGAGACAAAGTGTTCTTACAAAGACAAGTAATTGGCGTTTAAATGTTGTTGATAGAAAAGGTGTTGGAGAAAAGAGAATAAATAAATATTATTTTATTTGTCTAAGTTCTTAGTCCATCAATGAAAATTTCTACCCTAGAGAATTATTTTCTGCTCTAGACATGAGAGGGACAGAGTCTTGTTTCCCCAGGATAGAATCTAATTCTAAAAAGTCTTCAAAATGATGACAACTCTACAGGTAACACAGTGCAACTTTCAGATGTAGAAGATAAAATATATTTCAAAACCTGTATGTTCTTAGCCAGCCAGCCAATCTTTACTAAGAATCAGAGGAGAAGAAGATAACATTTTCTTTTTTTTCCCTAACATTTTCTGATACATCCTTGAAATAACATTTGGTTCTCAGCTAGGGGAGTATGATGTGTCTCAGGCTCTTAGCCAAAAATAAACATTTATAAAAGGTTCAACTCATAGGGGGTTTTTTTGTTGTTTTTCAGAAATTTTCCATTTGTTCCTGACTCTGTGATTTACTTGGCAATGATACCAGAGTAGTTTGCCATTGCTTTCTACAGCTCATTTTACAGGTGAGGAAACTAACACAGACAGGGTTAAGTGACTTGCTGAAGATCACACAGCTAGCACATTTTTGAGGCCAGATTTGAACTCAGAAGGGCAAATATTTCCTAGCTCTAGGCATGTCACTTTTTTCACTGTATCAACTACCTATCTGATAGATTATTAGTGTTTAATAATATCTTAAGAATTTGAAGAGAAAGCAAAAAGAATCAGGGGACAAACCATCATGGTGTAACTGAATACTTGATGAATAATAACACATTTGTGTATTTTCTTATGTTGTTTCCATTTAGGTAGATAAGCTATGTGTCAAGATAACATCTCCCTTCGTATTCCAAACTACACATTGGTCTCTTCTTTAACTGGATGTATATGATTAGGTGAAAATATCTTGCTGAAGTAGTGAGACTTTTGGTTTCCCCATCACTGGAAATCATCAAATGGAGGCTAAATTACCACTCTTCGTGGATATTATAGAAGAGATTTCTGTTCAGATGTAAATTGGACAAAATAACCTTTGGGGTCTCTTTTTGCTAATTCTGTATCATAGATGGCCTAATAATGGATTACCTGCATCAATAAACCAATTAAGGAAAAGAGCAAACAATCAAACTGTATTTATTAAATATTATGTTCCAGGTACACTGCATACATGCACACAGATATGTGTGGTGTATACAAGGAAGGCTGGAAGTTCATGTCCCTACCCTCCAAACTGAAAAGCAGAGGGTAGTGTGGTAGAATACCAAAGTTGATAAGATTTGACAGTGATGAGGCTAGCCCAATAATTAGCTTCCTGGGTCATGGAGGAAAACTTTGTCAGAGGTTTCAAAGTAATGCAGTCAGGTGAGAAACTACTCTCTTCTAGTTCTCCTATTTGTCTAACTATTCATTATTAGTCTACTTTAAAGGAAGTCCACCGGTGTCATGGGTATCCTCCATGCCTCTGTCTTGGAACATTGCTACTCATTTTAGACATTTTGATGATCTTATCAATCCCCTACATTCAATGATCATCTTTATGCAGATGGCTATAAAATATATATACATATAAAGGCATGTATAGACACATGCATAATATACAGATGGACATGCAGTCCCTTCCTCGAGAATATAGCACAAAAAAGGGAGAAGGACAGACAATGGGACAATATCCTTATTTAAGGGGCAGTCTGAGACTAAAGGGATTATTTGCTCCTAATAAGCTATAGTACATGAAATCACTATAAAATACATGAGCTTTCCTTATTCCCCCATTCTTCAGAGATTAAATTATTTCATCACACAGAGACATTTCCCAGAAAATAATGCTGAGTGGCATGGTGGGTTTATTACAAAGCTTCAATCAATAACAGACAGGGAATTATTAAAGGGAATGAGAGTATTGGATATCATTCAAGAAATGTGTAAGTGAAAAAGATGGGCTGCTCATGTGGCTAAACCTAGGGATAAACAGTGTACAGCCATTTGCTCCATTGCTATCTTTGTGATGTTGGAATAATAAAAGAAGGTCCTTGTGGCAACCTTATGAGAGAACATGACTAAGATTTGAAAAATAATGTATAGATGTGATTGTGATCTGCACAGCTGGAGCAAATGCCTATATTACTGAAAGAGATAAATTAGAGTATACATAAAACATAGCATAGAATGTCAAACCATAAAAGATTTGACAATAATCTAGTCCCATCTCCTCATTTTGCAGCTAAGGAAACTGAGACCTAGAGAACTTAGGATTTTCTCAGTGTAACAAAGAAAGTAGTAATGGGGTACAGGCTCTGGGAACTCCATTGAATCTTCCCATTTGATGAGGCATTTGCCTGAAGCCATAAACCTTTCTTTATAGCTAGGCCCAAATCTCTGTTACTTTTAACTTAGCCTAGCCCTCTATTGTCCAAATACTACCCACCCTTGAGCCTATCAAGATATCTATACCAAATCTGTTACCCTTAAACTAGCCTAGCCATTCATTATCTGTCATCTCCAAGTAACCTTCAGCTATTTCTCACGCTTTTTAATTTTTATTTTTATTAATTTTTGTTTATTTTTAGTTTACATTATTAATTTCCACAAGATTTTGAGTTACAAATTTTCTCCCTATCTTTCCCCTACCCACCACCCCAAAACAGAGATCTCACTGTATATCCCCTCCACCAATCTTCTCTCTCCAATATCGTCCCCCATCACCCCTTTGACTTTCTGGTAGGGTAAGATGGGTCTTCCTATCCCTGTGCCTGTATATCTTATTACCTAGCTTCATGTAAATACTACTACTACTACTACTACTACCACTACTACTACTACTACTACTACTACTACTACTACTACTACTACTACTACTACTGCTACTGCTTCTACTACTACTAC
>CM053599.1:60281097-60317688 GCA_028646575.1 Pseudocheirus occidentalis
AATTTTGTTGGGTAGGTGATTCTTGGTTTTAATCCTAGCTCCCTTGATCTCTGGAATGTCATATTCCAGGCCCTTCAATCCCTTAATGTAGAAGCTGCTAGATCCTGTGTTATCCTAATTGTGTTTCCACAGTATTCAAATTGTTTCTTCTTGGCAGCTTTTAACATTTTCTCCTTGGTCTGGGAACTCTGGAACCTGGCTATAACATTCCTAGGAGTTTTCTTTTGGGAATCTTTTTCAAGAGGTTGTCAGTGAATTCTTTCAAATTCTACTTTGCCCTCTGGTTCTAAAATATCAGGGCAATTTTCCTTGAGAATTTCTTGAAGGATGCTTTTTAGGTTCTTTATTTTTTTCATCATGGCTTTCAGGTAGTCCAATAATTTTTAAATTGTCTCTCCAGGATCTATTTTCCAGGTCAGTGATATTTTCAATCAGATATTTCACATATTTGTTTGGATCTGTTTAATTGTATCTTGATCTTTCATTAAGTCATTTGCTTCCATTTGCTCCACTCTAATTCTGAAGGAATTATTCTCTTCATCAAGCTTTCAAGATTCTTTTCCCACCTGGCAAATTCAACTTTTTTAGGCATTCTTCTCCTCATTGGTTTTTTTTGGTCTCTTTTGTATTTCAGTTAATCTATTTTTAAGGTGTTATTTTCTTTAGTCAGGTTATTGACTCTCTTTTCATGATTTTCTTGCATCATTCTCATTTCTCGTCCCCATTTTTCCTCCACTTCTCTTATTTGGTTTTCAAAATCCTTGTTAAGCTCCTCTATGCCTTGTAACCAGTTTACATTTTTCTTGGAAGCTTTTGGTTTTGGAGTTCTGACTGTTTTGTCTTCCTCCAGTTCCATGCTTTGATACTTTTTGTCCCAAAAAACAGAATCTAAAGTTGGATGGCTGTGCTTGCTTTGCTTCCTTTGCCTGCTCATGTTGCCAGTCAATTAACTTGTCTTTTGAGCTCTTTGCAACAGTAAAAGTCTGTTTACAGAGGGGAGAACTTTGTCCCAAATTTCTGGGGTTTTTGCAGCTGCCAGGGCTATTAGGAGGCTGCCTTCTCTACTGCCTATTCCAGCTTTGGCTCAGTGGCCACACACCTCAGGACCACCACCCAAGACCCGAATCCTGTTCTAGGCAGATTAAGGCAAGAACACTTAGCCTTTAAATGACTACTTGGCCCCCCTGCAATCTGTAGGCTGGGAGCTCTGAAGCAGCCACATGGAGGCAGCTGCAGAGCTGCTGCTTCTGTTGCTTTCTTGCCCTTTCTTGCCCTGAGAGCATTCCCCCAAATTTAGTCAAGTTCCAGTAACATTTCATGTTGTCCTTTGCTCTCATGCATTGATAATTCTGGAAACTGCCACAGCTACTGGTGGTCCATTCTCCAGAGTGCCCCAGCCACAGCTTGTCCTGTCCACTTTGGAGCTAAAGCCTAGGTTTCAGGCCAGGCTGGGCCTGGCTTCCAGTGTGCTGCATTGAGCCCTTCCTGTAGGCCTGCTGGGCTGCCTTAGGTGGGAGCTTTGTTTCTCTTACATTTTATGAGTTCTGGAGCTTAAAACTTTGTTTAGAGTCATGTTTTATTGGTATTTGAGGTGGTTGTTGGAGGGAGCTCATGGAGTTCTCTTTCTATGCCACCATCTTGACTTCATCCTCCTATTCCCCCATTAATTCTTTTCCTGTTCTCTGACCTCAGGTCCTCCTTAGACTCCTCCTCAAGACCCCCCCAAACACCTCTTCTAGAGCAGCCCTAGATACCTTCTACAGTATTTCTGTATTTAGGATTCATCTTGCCTCCATGAAGAGGCAGAAATTTAATCTAGCTCAGACTCACTCTGTGTCAGATTTTCTGGCCTGCTTGCCCTATAAAAGCATCACAAATACTTTGAGTTCATAAGAGTCAATTCATTGTGGTGAATCTTTAATAAACTTTGTTTTACTTTGGCTGCAAAAAGGCTTGAATAAAATTCATTTGGGAGGACCCAGAGAGTTGATATTTTGGGGTCTTCAGCTCCCCTAACCCTCAACATTTAGAGGCAGAGTCAACCTTCAGATCTTTGTCATTTAATGTGTGTCACTCCACGTTCTGCATATAGGTTATTGTGTTCATATTACAAACATGATTTGCTTTAGATGGTTAGAGGTTCCTAAAGGTGATTTATGTTGATGTTTCAGTCTGGTGATTTGTAGTCATCTTAAGCTGCTCACTTTCTAAAAATGGTCATGTATTCTGTATACTCATTCACCTGTAAACTTCCACTTAGAAGATTAGTTCACAGAACAGTGATACTCCAAGGCAAAATCAGTCTTCCAACTTATGAAGATAACTGCATAGAATACAGCTGGTATTTTGCAATATTTAGTACACACAGAGACTACATTTAATTGATTTTACAGATGGTTCATTGACAGTTAATGAGGATATGAAACCTAAAATGTCTCCTTGTTCTTTCCTTAAGGTGCAAGACAAATTATGGAAAGAAGCAATAGGAAAGGGAGGGGAAGGAAAAAGTGAAGAGAGAGGGGAGGAGAGGGATGAAAGAATGTTAAGGGAAAGGGAGGGGATGGGTATGAACTTCTTTTTAGATAATTGACTTTCTGTTGGAAAGTATAGTAGTCTATTAGTCAAGAGACTTGTATCCTAATCTTAGGTCTATCCTGTGACCTTGGGTACATCTCTGAATTTGTTTGCTTGCCTCATCTGTAAAATGAAGAGACTGAATAAAATACTTCTTAAGACACCTTTGACTCTAGATTATTGTTTCTTTTTTACGTTTTTAAGTAAGAATCTGACTAAATACATTCATATATCTTTGTATCATGTACAATCACTCTTCTATTAGTAATGAAATGAGACTCTGCCAAAAGTCTTAAAAACTGGATATTGGAAGCAAAAAAAAAATTTAGTCATTGATAGTGTCCTTAAAAACTTGTGACTTTGTATTTTAGAAATTAAATTTTAAAATGTCTGTTAGATGTGAAGTTTGCTGGATGGGGGCAAAGGAAAATAGAGCAACTGCCTAAAGTGCCCTGACAAAGTAGCCTAGAATGTGACAAGATTGTTTTGATGAGGAATTCTTTTCAACTTTGATTGAATACTGAGATCCTTATTACCTAGTCTCTCTGAGTCATTCCAAATTATTTTCAATGAAATCATGATTTATTTAAGACCACCAGGGAAAGAACTGAACTGACTACCTTTACACCTGGGTATCTGAATGGATAGTAGAAGAGAAACTGACAGATTCCTTGAAGAGGGGCTTTCTTTAAAGTGGATCTTGGAGGGCATAGTGGCAACAACAGACTGGGTATAGTGTGAGTAGAACAGACAATTCATGTTTAAATGAAGTCAGAGAAATGATGATCTAGAATAGTAATTGGGCCTCTTTGAGTTATAGTGGGGGAGTAGGATGGGAATTTGGAAGACTAAAATAAGTACTATGAAAGAGAGGGTTTGTACAGATAAGTGACTGGTTCCTCAAGCAACTTGCCATCCATGTGGTCTACAAATGGACTCTCACCTGTTGGAGCATCATGCCTGAATCTCTTACTTTTCCTAAGATATTCAAGTTTATATCACACTTATGCATTCACATACTAGTAGAATGAAAGTTCCATAAGAGTAGTGCCTGTGCCATTTCTTGTGGTATTAGCTAAAGTGCCAAATAAATAAGAGATACTTCAGAAAATGCAGAATTGAACTAGTAATTCCAGAAGTGAATGGACCATAATCTGTAGAATGAGCATATAAAAAATGTCAGCTTATGGGCCACCATTAATTGGGATTTGTTGCCATCTGCTAAGTGGAAGGAATATCCACATCTTTGACATTACATACCCATCTGAGTATACATAATGTATCCCATTCCATTTAGAGCCAGAAGAGATTTCACAATCATTTATTCTCCCCCTCTTTATTTAGCAGCCTTAACAAAAGTAACTGAGGCATTCCAAAGAATGAGTGGGAGAGGGATCATCAATGGGATTTATTCAGGGAATAAGTTTTTGCCATACATTATGAGCATGAAATGATGCATACTATACTAAATATCTTCTAGATATTGGTTGGTTTCAGTTTTAGGTTTTATTTTTCTTCTGTTACAAGGTTATAAGGGATAGCCTTGAAATCAAGAAGACCTGAGTTCAATTACTGCCTCAAACGATTACTAGGTATGAAAATCTTGGTAAATGACTAGACTGCTGTCTTCTTTAGTTTCCCCATCTGTAAAATGAGAGGGGGCCAGATTTCAGAGTCTCACACTAATTCTATAAGGACATGAAAATGTACTAGGATAGGGGATGTAACTTGAAATAACTGTGATGAAAATAAAATAGGGGAGTCAAGAAAAAAATTTATAAAAAGAAAGAAAATGAAACTTAGGAGATTATTTTTAGCATCTTCACCTCATCTCTTCCCTATCAGGACATAGGTATCTTGCTATTTATTTCTCTCATTCTTCAGTTTCTGGGAGTAAGTTAATTAAGTTGTATGATTGCTGTGAATACACAATGCCCCAATGTTTGTAGTTTTCTGTGAATTTTAAGTCCTAATTCACCTAACTCCTTGTAGACGGGACTGTCAGAATATTTGCCACAGTGCCTGGCACATAATAGGTATTTAATACATAATTACTGATTGACTGGCAGTCTCAGTCAGATCAAAGAGAAGACCATGACCTTTACTCTGATTTCTGACAATTAAAAAAAGAATCTGTGTTGTCTAAAGTATTTTACTTGTAGTTTGAAAAAAAACAATTCTCTTTTGAATAGTGAAACCTTGTATTTACATAGGAGTTATCATGCTTTTAAGTCTTATATCTCCTTTGATTCTCAAGCCCAGCCCTATGAAGTAGATAGTACAAATGAATTCTCATTTTACAAATCAAGTGGCTAGTCTGGGTTCCCATAGTTGCAGAATATCAGTCAGGACTCTCAGCAAAGTTTAGTGCTCTTCCTATTGAACAATATTGTTTCCCAAAAGATTCTATGAGAGATGGGAATGAAATAGGAATGAAATTCCTTAACCGGGTTTATTTCAGCTTTGCTTGTGACTTGGCCATTTAGACCGTTTAAAAAAATTATTCTATGCTCTTATTTAATAGCATTTAGAAAATGTTACCTAACAGTATGATGTCAATTGCCGACTCCTCGAAATAACTGTTGGAATAGCTAGAATTTATATAACATTTTAAGGTTTGAAAAGCACTTTATAAATACCCTTTAATTTTTGTCCCCACAGAAAAAACCTGGAAGGTAAGTGCTATTGCTATTATTTCCATTTTAGAGATGAGGAAATTGAGGTTGAGAGAGTTTAAGTGACTTGCCCAGGGTCATGCAGCTGGTAAATGTGCATTTCCAGTTTTAAATTCAGGTCTTGGTGATTCCTGGTCTAATGGTTTAAACAGAATTATGCCCCCTAGCTGCTTAAATGTGAGTGTAACTGACAACCAAAAAATTCCTTTCTCTATGCCTACTCTCTTGGATGATGCTCTGGAGGAAAAAGTGAGGCTGATGACCTTGCCCAGTTCTTCTTCACTCAAACCAAATTGAAGTCTACTCACAGGCTGTGTTTGTCATTTGTTTTCAAAGAGAACCATGGCATCAGGGAAATGATGGCATGACTTGCAGTCGACATGCTCCTCTTTGAAAATGAAGGACAAGCACAACCTGTGAGTAGACCTACCTGCCTGAAGGGGGCCCAGCTAGTTGGGTAAGTCAGCTCCTCCTCTCCCTCTCCTTCTACCTGTTCTTCTCCTTTCCAAAGTAAGATCAATTTTGATGGCCAGAAGCTGCTCAGTTAACTTGGGGTTTACTGACTAGATTCCTTCCTTCCTTCCTTCCTTCCTTCCTTCCTTCCTTCCTTCCTTCCTTCCTTCCTTCCTTCCTTCCTTCCTTCCTTCCTCTCCAAAACCTTAAACCCTTTTCACTCAGAAGCTCATAGATTGTACCAAAATAGGTCCCTGCCCAAGCTCTACTTATTAGCTATATCTTGGGCCCTCCAGGCTTAGAGTGAAAGTTAATGGTAACTTTGGAACAGCAACCCTGAGGGTCTATCCCTCCTAGTTTAATATTTTTTCTTCTCAACGGGGTCAGTCTACTCCCTGAATATTTATATACTCACTCTTAGTGCATTTGTGAAAAGACCTTTTTAAGGGCCAGGGACTCCCACTGCATTGGTCACTTCCATTCATCCTGATGAATATTTGGTCACTGGATCCATATGGTTCTGAAGGAAAAAGTGAGGTTGGTGACCTTGCACAGCCCTCCTTCCCTCAAATCCAAGTCAATTGCAAGTCAAATCATCATTTCCCTGATTATCCTCTTTGAAAATGAAGGACAAACAAACAGCACACAGTTCTCTTGGACAGAGACCGTTTGGACTGATTTCTCCATGAGATCCTATTGGGAAATAATATTGGAGCAGGAAAAGAAGTAGAAGGAAGAAGAGGAGGAGTAGGAACAGCAGAATTATGGGGGGAAAAGTGTTATATTATGAATTTAGAGAGCTTGAAGAGAGCTCAGTGATTATTTATACTACCTCTCTCATTTTACACATAAGGAAAAAAAATTTGGAGAGGTAAGCAATGTAGCACATTAGTCTCACAAAGGTAATGAAAATAATGACTTCCTCTTTTATGTACGTAAAACTTACAAAACATAGTCATTAGAATAAGCCCAGTGAGATGAGTAGCACAAATTATTTTTATTTAATAAATGAACTATTTTCTAAATGGTTAATTGATTACTCTGCCATCATATAATTTACAAGTATCTGTAACAGAATTTGAACTCAAGTTTCCTGAGTATAACTTTCCAGATTCTGTACCCTTACTTCCTGTTTAGAAATAACAGTGGTGATTTTTTAGTCCAAACACCTTTATTTTTAGTACTGCAGTACTGCTACTACTACTACTACTACTACTACTACTACTACTACTACTACTACTACTACTACTAGTACTACTACTACTACTACTACTACTACTACTACTACTATTATATCATGACTTTGGATGATGTCCTTTTTCTTTTCTTTCAGGGTTTATTGAAATTAGAGCATATATCTATGTATATGTATATACACATATCCATAAATACACACATATTTATAGAGAGAATATATAGATACAAATAAATATGCTGTTATCCATTCATTTCAATTCTGTCTGACTCTTCATGACCGCATTTGGGATTTTCTTGGCAAAGATACTGGAATGGTTTGCCATTTTCTTCTCCAGTTCATTTTACGGAAAAGAAAATGGAGGTAAACAGTGTCAAGTAACTTGCCCAGAGTCACACAATTTCAAAGTGTTTGAGGTCAGATTTGAACTCATGAAGATGAGTCTTCCTGACTTTGGGTCCAGGACTTTATTCACTGTACCACCTAGTTGCCCTTACATAGATATAGTTATTCTAAAATTTTGCAACTTCCAGTACTATTTTAATAAGAACTCACATTCCTTTTTGGTTTATAAAACTCTTTCATCATAATGATCCTGTGAAACTATGAGATAGATCATATAGATATTCTGCATTCTACTAATAAGGAAATTGATGCTTAAAGAAATCAAAGAACTTGAACAAAAACTATCAAATTTCAGACTATGAGCTCAAACTGACGTCTTCTAACTCCAAAGCTTTGGTCACTGTATTGTACTACAAATTTTTAAAAAAATTATTGCAAAAAATATATTGTTTCTACTTCCCACTATTAGCATCATGACTTGTAGCAAATGTAAATAGTCATGAGACTCAAAGTCCCAAATTAGTCATGTCCAAAAAACTCATTCTGAGGCCATCCTTTTCCGCCAAGAGCTGGATATCCTTTTTCATCATTGGTCCTCTTTAATTGGTTGGTCATTCCGTGATCATAATTAGTAAGGTAAAAAATAACTTTTTGCAACAATTCCTAAATAGTGTTTTTAAGAATTAAGTATAGTTTTAGATGCACATCAATGTGTTAAAATTAAGGAATAGTTCCCAAAACTTGTGGAGTCTCATGAACCTCAAGTGGTACAATGGCATTAACAAATAAATGAAGAAGAGCCTCTTCAGCTATAGGTAATCCCTCTTCCATTTATATTCTATGCTGCATAGTCTCCATGCTGCTTTTCATAATGTAGTAAAGAACTTCACAAACTTTAAAGCACTAAATAAATGTCAGCTATTATTTCTGCCAGCTACACTCAAATTTTCTCCTTTATGAGAAATGAGAAGCAGCCATAACTAGGGGAACAAATCCATCCAGGGCCACTCAGAGGCAAACCAGTCATATTAAGGGATCAAATATGTTAAGATACATAAGATGCTTTGCAAACTTTAAAGCACTAAATACTTGTGAGCTATTATTAAACGAGGTAGGGGTTATCAGTTTCACTCATTCACACTTATTTTACATTTATATGGTAATGTGAAACATAATTCTTAACCCTAAACACAAAATATAATTTAAGGATTTGTAGACCTACAAATTATGGGCTTCTCAAAGTAAGATTTTTGCATTCTAACATAATATTTATTTGAAATTTATTTATTATATGCTATTGCACATCTGGATATGTATCACATCTATCTAACTAGGCTGTGCGCTCTTAAGGATAAGTGCATAGACTTCACTATGTGTGTCTAGTCACAATTTTGTGTCTCAAAGGGAAAAAAAGTAGATTTGTATTCAATTTAATTATATGATTTCTTTTAAAGTATAAATTGATATACTATCCAATAAGTGCCAAACTATAGAATTGAGATATATTGGAAATATTTAACAAGCTCAACTTCTTTCCTAGCTTTTTTTTTTGCCACAGTAGTTCTACATTAACATTGATTCTCCCCTGCTCTAGTATTCTAGAAAATCATTTGACATATTGGTGGTTCTCAACCTTCCTAATGTTGTGACCCTTTAATGCAGTTCCTCATGTTGTGGTGACCCCCAACCATAAAATTATTTTCATTGCTACTTCATAAAGGTAATTTTGCTATTGTTATGAATCATAATGTAAATATCTGATATGCAGAATGTATTTTATTGTTACAAATTGAACATAACCCACAGGTTTAGAACCACTGACTTATATAAACACTCACATCAGGGCAGAGTGCCTGGCCTGGAGTCTGGAATACTCATCCTCTTGAGTTCAAATCAGGTCTCAGATACTTACTGTGTGATCCTGGGCAAGTCATTTAACCCTGTTTGCCTCAGTTTCCTCATCTATAAAATGAGCTGCAGAAGGAAATGACAAACTGTTTTCAGTATCTTTGCCAAGAAAACCCCAAATGCAGTCATGAAGACCTGGACAAAAGTGAAAGGACAGCACCACCACGCACAACAACAGTATCAACAGAATGCCCATGTCAGTCATGCCCAGCACACATTAGTGTTTTAGAAATTTGTTGCATGCACTTTACTGAAATAACATAACAAGACTGTAGCTTAAGGTTTTAAATCAATTGTGTGCCTTTACCTTTTAATTTTAAAATATGAATCAATGCTTTGTGAAGATAAAAAAGGAACAAACTGAATTTAAATGAATGTGTTGATAGTAGTTCAAATGCCCAAGACCTCACAGTTAAGAATTTCATAAGAGAATGCTGCCATAAGGATCATTGTGTGGAATAAACTATATAACAGCCAACTGGAAAAGACTTTCTTTCAGCTCAAATAAGTGCAGTTCTTATTCAAAGTCCCCAAACATTAACTTTGATGCTTTAGTTTGGGATATTTCAAAGATGTAGTAAAAGGACTGTCTTGGTTTTTGAGAGTTTACCCACCTAGATTAATTTTGCTTCCTAGAAGGAAATAACCAGACATTTTCAGTCCAATTGTTAAAAGACACATAGCGATTTAGTCTACAGACTGCATAATATAGAAGTCTAGTACAGACAATATAAGAATGCAAAATTTTCCTTTACCTCAAATTTCTTCTGTTTTAATGATGGAGCAAATATATTTCAGTCTTGAATTTATTGATAAGGGATTCAAAATCTAGTATAAAACTAATAAATATTTTGAAAACCATCAACTGGCAAAATCTATTCTATTGAGTTATTCTTTATGACTATATTTTAATTCAGGGAAGCTATAGATATATTGTTGGAAGAAGGGAAGGAAGTTTATATTTCTGAACTAAAAGAAGCTATAACTGAAGAGACATAATGAGGCTACTAATTGATACTGTAGCAGTTTTGGTGAAAGGTAGGAAATCATTCAAGGATAATGTCAATGACAAATCTGACAATTTTGAGAGAGGCTTATTTGCAAATTTTGTCATAATTATTAACCATGGTCATCAGTCTCTTTGAAATGCTACCTTTGTGTGTAAAGTTATTTAATTGTAGCCTTGTATACAACAAAAGTTGTACAACAAAAGGCTGAGTCTTTACTAAATGGTCTCAATATTCACTGATGACCCTACTGACCCTGAACAATGAACAGATTTCCATTGTGAAGTTGTATTTTAATGCTGGAAAACAGACCAGCAAAATATTTGTATCTGTTCCAAGATGATTAACTACTATTAGTATCTTTTAAACCAGTAAAATAATATCTTTAGCATTCTAAAAATTGATTGATCATTGGTGGCATCTGTCTATTTTGGTGGCTCATCTATCATGTCTGCATGTATTGTGGAATTTCAAACTAAAATTTAAGAAATAGAGAAATAGTCTATGTGTATTATGCTGCATATAATGTCATCCTACTGGATAAATATACTTTATATTAAAAAACACCTTTACATAAACAACAAGTTGTTGACTTTTCAGTATTATCTAGACTATTTATCTGTAGAGAGGAGCCCTTTGTGACACATAGTAAAGATTTAAAAGAAATAGGATGTCAGATGCGGATTTCTTTTTCTATCTGCCTTTGTATCACTTTGCACAGTGCTTAATGTGTATTAAACATGATGTTCTTTTCAATCATTCATTCATTCATTCATTCAAACACAAAATTAACATGCAGAGCATGAATAGTGATTGCCATATAACAATATTACTCCAACATTTTAGAAGCTTTGAAAGAGATGATCAGAACACCTCATCTTGCTGATACAAAAAAAAAAAGTCATGGGCCTGACCCATGAACTAAATTCATTCAAATTCATCTTTCCTCTTCATTGAATTCAATCTATTTTCTATAGGGTGGCAAAAGTTAGTAAGGCTCCTCAAGCTACAGATCTCAGCTACTTTCCTGCAATGACAGGAATGGAATGCTTACATCATTCTTTGTCTGGGATGAAAAGTGACTCAGAATGTTTTCAGTCAAAATGTGAAAATGTGTGGAAGATCTATTGATTTCTAAAGTTAAGAAGAGCAAAATGTCCACTTGTTTTGATGACACATATGACTCCCAGCATCACTTAGACATGAAAGAAAGAAAAGAGAAATAATGTCATTTCCCCCAATCTTAGCTTCATTCAATACTTACCAGAAATGACTAGCAATTTGAGCAGTCAGGCAAGCAATATTTATTACACACTTGCTATGTTCCAGGGACTATGCTAAAAACTAGGGGTACAAAAAGAGGCAAAAGATAGTACTTCCCCTCAAAGAGCTCACAATCTAATGTGAGACAGCAAGCAAACAAATATGTACAAGTGCTCTCTCTCTCTCTCTCTCTCTCTCTTTCTCTCTCTCTCTCTCTCTCTCTCTCTCTCTCTTTCTCTCTCTCTCTCTTTCTCTCTCTTTCTCTCTCTCTCTCTCTCTCTCTCTCTCTCTCTCTCTCTCTCTCTCTGTATGTCTACATATATGGGTATGTGTGTATGGGTATATATGTAAATAGATATATATGTTAAATATGAAATCATCAAAAAAGAGAAGGCATTGAAATTAAGAGGGATTGGGATAGAAGACTTGTAAAAGTATTACTGCAGTGGGAAAACTGCTGAGCTTAGACATTGGCAAGGACAGATGAAAATCAATGCCATTGCTAACATATTTAAAATGTCCTTGAGTAAGTTGGAAGAAATAGGTTTTCATCAGAGTTATGATGTTTCACTTGCTAAAGGTAGCACTATGAATAAAACTAGAGTGTGGCTTGATTGGATAAAAAATTGGATTGATCTTCCATGTGCCAGGTCTTTTAGACATCAATTCAATATTCTGTAGGCTTACCCATTATAGGCTATTCATTTGAAAAAAAGCCTTTTCAAAACTAAGACATGTGAAAAACAAACTAAAGAGAACAGTATCCCAACAGTGTCTCTATTCACTAATGATTTTGTACATTGAGCAAGAATTTTCTTTTGTCAGTTAAATATAATCATGTGTTTGTGGCATTTAAGTCCAAAGTACCTGTGAGCAATATTTTATTCTCTAGTAAAGGAAGTTTTTTAAAAAAAAGTTTTATCTGTTTTGTTCAATTTGAGTTAGCTTGTTATCTGGTTAAACATAAAAAGTATGAAAATTTATCTTTATGTATACTCTGGCTGTCACCAAAGCAAAACCTTGGTATTTGATATCTTATTTTAATAGTAAAATAAAACAGTTAATTACAAACCAATTTAGTTATGTTGACTTGAATGAATAAAACTAATGTCATTTATAACTAAGTATTCAATATATTTTTATCTAAAACATCCCTTGGATGTACAATTTAATGAAATGTACTATGTGAGCTTACATGTGCACCAAAAGCTAAGATTCTCTTGTTTTTCCTTTGGAGTGTCATGGATAATAGATGTAGAACTTGAAAGTGCTTCAGAAAACACATACGTCAGCCTCCTTATGCTACTGATGAGGAAACTAAAAGCTTTGGAAGTTTAGCAGTTTGTCTAAGGTCATATTAGTAAGCATTGAAGGCAGGTTTTAAACCAAGGCTCTCTGACACAGTGCTCTAGTCAATGTACCACAAACCATTAAATAAAGAAATGCAAGAAATTTGGTTCATTTATGCATAGTTAGATTACAATATGCCTTTAGAATATTTTGGTGGGCGTTCATAGAGAATATTTTCTCAACACAATTTCCCCTAAATTCTTTTCTTTAATCCCTGATTTTTTTTACTTTGTCTTTTAAACAAGTGCCTTATTAACTTTACTTTTTTAAATGAAAAAATTCAGTGCCATGGAGTTCATCTTTTAATGCTTGATATAATTTTGTCATGCTTTTAAATGAGTGTTTACTTCTAATTTATCAGTCTGGAATTCATTATTTCTATAACTAAATCCCTACCTTAACTGTTTAGAGAAAATAGTTCCCTAGTGGAAGCACCAAAAGTAATCAGAGTTTATCTACTTCAGGGTTCATTAGGAACATTTCCAAGCCATGGTACTTAGCTCCAAAATACTAGGATGATAGGTTCTTCTTTAGCAAGTGCTGGTCTGGGATGCTTAATGAGGTGATATCAAACAGCCCATGATGGGAACGTGACACAACTGCTAAATGATAACTTTGTGTTTATTCTTTGAATGCAAGAGATCACATTCCAAAATGTTTTTTTTCCTTTATAACTGATATTTTTGCAATCATACAGCAAAATTCTTAGCAACACGATAGAACACAACAATATTCCAACATGGGATCACTCTTCTTTTAAAAAAAGCAACAAAAATTAACTTGAATTTAAGGACAAAAATAACTTTAGACCTCTAATACTATTTCTTCATTTTTGTGATAAAGGTAGGGTGGGGGGAGAATAGAGGCCTAGAGAAGGGGAGTGACTTAAAGAAGGTCATACAGACAGTGGCATGGCTGTGACCAATATCCTCTAATTGAAGTTATCTGTGTTGTCATAGATCAGAAAATAAAAGACAGGACAGTAAAGCTTCAAATTTGGAAGAGACCTTAGAGATCTAGTCCAATGCCCTACTTTGTAGATGAGGTAAATGAAGCACAGAAAGTTGAAATGACTTGTCCAAGGTTGTATAGGTAGGAAATGACAGAGTTAGGATTTAAATCCACATCTGATTTCAAATCTGGCAAGGGGCAGTAGTTTGTTTGATTTTGTTTAGTTTTGTTGATTTTTCCCTACTACCAAACTACTCTGCCTTTTGACCTCTTAGTCCAGGGCCAATACCTTCTTTTTACTAACAGTCCTCTAGACTTGTTGGTATCACATGCTTATAATCTTTTACTAGGCATACAAATGTTGTTCAACAGATACAAAAAGTTACCATTTGCCAATTCTTCCTGCATAAATTAAAAAAAAATTAATAAGTTGCCTTCAAATTATCCCAAAGGAAAATAATATAATAATGGTGTGTGGAAATACTAACAAAAAAAGTACATCATTCTTGATGTACTTTTCCTATCCTAATAGGTCCCAAGTTTTAGCAGCAGAACTGGCCCTAATAAAATGGCTCCAGTCATTGAAGTTTGATTCTGGCACCCCTTCTACTGCATCATTGTTCTTTATTACTCTACTTCTCTATGCTATCTTTCCATATTTTCCTCTTCCCCTCCACTTCAGAAACTCAGTGTTGTCTCTTGCTCCCTCAATCCATCTTTTGAGAAGCTAAATGATTTGACAAGCCGTTGTGGTAGTAGTGACTTCTAGTCTGTCCCTGGAGCATAAAGAAAGCTTTGCAAAAGAATTAATCCAGATAATCACACCCTTTTTATGTTTATGAGAAATCTGTGACATGAATAAAGTCACTTGTATTTAGGAGCACAGGGGAGAAACAGGGACAATAGGAAAAGACTAGGGCAGTACACACTTCCTCAAGCAAAGATAATAAAGGGCATCTCCAAAGATGATTAGAAAAAGGTAATGAAGGAATACAATTAGAGATATTGAGCCTTAGGTACAGTAATATTCAGGACATGTAAGAAAAAAGAAGAGCATCCTGGATGATTCTGTGAGAGACTGTTCCCCAAATTTGCTTGTACCACATACACATCACACATCGTAGTTGAATGGGTTGGACACCTTGGTCCACCAAGACAATTTAGAGATGCCAAGGAGAGAACCCAGAGAAAAGACCAGTCAGAATGATGTAAGTAACAGTGGTAGTAATAAGTAGTAGCAATAAGCAATAGTAGCAGGAGAAGTAGTTATAATAGTAAATGTAGTAGTAGTGATAGTAGTAAATACAGCAGCAGTAATGAGCATAGTTTTTTAAATGATTGAAATATCTTAAAATATGTTATTTCATTTGTCCTTCTCAACGGCTATGTGAATTAAGTGTTACTTCTACCCCCATTTCACAGGTGAAAAAACTGAAGCAAAGATAGAGTAAGTGACTTGTTGGCATTCACATAGCTTATAAATATCTGAGGCAGAATTTGAACTCGGGTCTTTCTAACTTCAAGTTCACCACTCTATATATTTTGCTACTTAGATGACTGCCTAAAAATAATTCAAGAATAAGATGATAAAGGCTTAGATAAGAGTAATGGAAATGAGGATAGAGAGACAGAGACGTGTGTGTGTGTGTTTGTGTGTTTGAGAGACAGACAGAGATAGAGAAAGAGAGAGAGAGAGAGAGAGAGAGAGAGAGAGAGAGAGAGAGAGAGAGTATTATTATTATTATTAAGGTACAATTTATGGACGTACAGAAGTAGGAGCAGTCAGATAATATCTTAAATAAGGGGTGGGGAACCTGTGGCCTTAAGATTGTACTAAAATTTGTAACCTCATAAATAGGAAATTGAGGCAGGGTGATCTAATTAACAAATCTATTTTAAAAGATTTCATTGCAAAAAACAAATAAAGTAAGATAGCTGAGCTGTTTTGGAAGAAGCATATTAGTAGGGGACGGTACTAGGGAATGATAATTAGTTTATTTTGAGATATATTAAGTTTGAAGTGATTGGCCAAACATATCCACATCTTAATATACAGTTGGTAATCAGACATATACAGCTGGCGTTTCAGAAAAGAAAAAAAAGAATGAGGAAAAAACTAGAGACATATATTTTTTATATGATATGAATTCTCCAAGGGAAAAAAAAGTATAAAGAGAGAAGGGCAGGATCACTAGGGCAGAGTTTTTGGATGCCCACAGTTAGGAGAGGAAGAGGAAGGAAAGTCAGTAGAAGAAACAGAGAAGGAAGGTTGATAGAAGGATTGGTTTTATTTGTGAAATGGACATAATTCTTTCTACCTATGCCCTTACAAAAAGATCCTGTAAGAGTTACAAAATTGATGCCGGCCAAAGGGGAAGCCATAATACAGTTTCCCAAGGCATCTTTTTTGCTATCAAAATTGGACAGAACAATAAAGCTAATTTAGCGATCTGAGGCTTTGCTAAGAAATCTTTTCTTCCCTTGGGGTTCTTGAAGTAGTCAATGGGTCCATCTGAGCACAACAAATGTTTTGATGACACATAGATGGAGAGATCAACTCACACAAATGTAAAAGTGCAAGGGGATAGAAGTTAAATTAGGAGTATCACAAACACTCATAATATAAAATCAGTACTTAAACATAAAATTACATGGTTTACCATGCAGAAATGCTATAGATTATGTGCTTTAATTGATTAAATTAACACAATGCTTGAAACATGAAACATGCCAGTGTACTAAAAACTTTAAAATGTAATAAGTACACACTGCTTCTTCTGGGTCAATTCAAATGATACCTTTGTCTTAAGATTAGTCTGGGAACCTCTGAACAACTTATTTTTCATATCTTTTGTCCCCTGCAGTTGCTCATATTCAATCCCTTGCTGTTCATTAGTCAAATAACGGGGTCCATTACTTGACTGTTTGCCCCTAGATCAGTGTAATGATCCTGTGTCACTAGTGATCACTGCCTCAGTAATTAACAAGAATTTATTAAGCACCTAATATATATAAGGCATTGCCCTGGATACTCAAGATTCAAAAAGAAAAAAAATAGTGACTCTCTTTGCTCTCAAGGCCCTTAACATTGTATCAAAAAGACAACATGCACACACACATACACACACATATATACATATATACACACATACACATATGCATATATGGACATATAGACATTTATGGACTTATAGATATGGCCATACTAATATAAACATATGTATTTGTGTATATATGTATATATTCCTATATATGCATCTATATCATCATGTTATATGTTTATATAGACAACATATACCTATAGCTTGTTATTCAAATGTAATGTGAGACGCGTGAAACACATATACATATATATGGCAATAAGTGTCTATGTATCTATCTGTCTATCTATTTATATCCCTATACACATATGTAGAATAAATGCAAAATAAAGATAAGATATTAGGGCACTAAGAAGGAACTAGTAATTTGGAGGGATTAGTAAAGTAATTATGTAGAAGATCTTGTTTGACATGTTTCTGTATGGAAAGGAGGGATAATGTAATAACATGCACAAGCAGCTTCCCAAAAGTATGCTACTGTGAACAGCTTTTAAGGTTCATATTACACAGTATAGTGAACACTCCATTTATTCCATTACAAATCAAGGCAAACATTCACAACAAATCACAATATAATATTCACAACATTACATCTTATCACAGAAAATCACAATATAGTGTTCACAACAGCTTAACATTAAAATGGCCGCATAGTTTTCACCAAAGTAGTCACAGTATTTAGAACAAAGAACAAAAGAACAATCATCTGGTATTCCTATGGGGGTTTGCTTCCTTACTTAATCATTCAATTATTTCACAATACAAGTCAGTTTTCCACTCATGGGGCAATTATAGGTTAACTTAATCAGTTACTTATCTGGCATTAAGTATGTTAATCACTAAATACAGTCATTAGAAAATTACACAAACCCTCCATCCCTTGGACTCTAATAAACTTCAATTTCATCACTACATTCAATATTCAAGGAGATGCATTTTCTTCATCTTGACGTGGGGTGGTCACTCAGATTCCCTGGATCCCCTTCCATGGTCACAGCTCCTACCTGAATCCACCAAACAGCCATCTGAATTCAGAGGCAGACAAGTCCCAGGTTTTTGTCCAGTCCTCCAGGCAGTTCCTGCTACACACTGAAGTTCACAGGGTCCGGGACATTTTGAAACCTTCACAATTTCTGTTGCTGGCAGCTCAAGGATCAACCAAGCCACAAACAAAATCTTATCCTTTCATGCTTCTTCAGTCCTCCAGCAGTTCAGCTGAACCTAGGACCCAGAAGAAATTTCAGCCTTCCAGGTGGCCTTCTTGGCAGCAATTTCAGCCTTCACTAGATTCTAGTCTCAAGAAAACTCCAACTCAGTTCTTCATCCAGCAAATAGCATCACAGCTTCCAGACGCTGGGAAAATTCTGCTTCCTCCACCAGGAGCCTGGCAGGAGAAAAATTCTAATTCTGACTGTCTCTCTTTGGGGTTCTCCTTACACACACACACACACACACACACACACACACACACACACACACACACACACACACACACACACAAACAGAGGCTTTCTGTTTCAGCCAAACCCTTCCTGTTATGTCAGCAACAGGACACAGAGTTCACACCCTCTGCCTCTAAGCCATAAAGGTTTGATTATTTACTAAGACTAAGTATCTGCTTACTACATATAACAAAAAAAAGGGTCTTCAAATTTAAGCTAATTATCCCAGATATACAATCATGGGCGAGCTGATAAATATTTAAAAACTCCAAAAAATGTATTTGCTCACAAATTTTAAGTTTCATCTACATAGGTAACACTTTCTTAAGTCTAGACAATTACCAACCAAATAAATCATGTCCTGATTTGTTATGATGGCCACATTTTGAAGTATAAATCCTAACATACAACATTCAACAACAAGTTGGTTCCAGTATGTCTCCACCTATTATTTTGACTCCCAGCATGCAGCTAAAACTTATGATAACTTAAGGTTTCAATTACTTACACAAATACTCAAACTCTAGTACAGTACCAGGGATAGAATAAGGAGAGAAACTTCTAAGAACTGGAGACTGATGAGACTAAAGATACAGTGATTAGAAAGGGTGGAAGGGTACCACCAATCAACATGATAAACATAAATTGCAGCCTACCTCCTCTTCTTGCCCTTCTGTGGATCATTATCCTGTAATAATCTCCTCCTAGTTCGCTTCTGTTGAACAACTGTCTACCACGTGACGTCCTGCAGTGTCAAGCTTCTGCCCTTACTCCCCATACACGATGTGATGTCCTAGGTCAGGACCCTAGCAGCTGGATATCTGTCTGAAGTCAGAGTCAGTCTATTTCTCTTATATCTAAGATTTATCTTAAATGAGATAATTTAAAGTACCAAGGGAATGACTAGCATAGCATCAGTGTGACAGGTGCAAAAGAAATATAGAAAAACATCCCACGGTTTCTTACCTTTGGATAAACATTTTCCCTATCCTGCACTCAGCAAATGGACAGTACCATTGTGTGCCACAAACACCTGCTGGGTTCCACCTGGCTGCACTTCAGTGATAAAGGAAGTAGTTTCTTAATATGATTGAAAAAGTGCTTGAGGTGTATTCAGGGTGAAATGCACTATATATAGAAAATTGAAGTCTGAGTGTGTATTAACCTATGAAATGATACCAAAGCAGTATTGTTATGTCAGTTGCACCTTGCAGGGTTTTTTTTGTATTTTTTTTGTAATAATCTTTTCTATACAGAATAACATGTTGCACTAGCAACTTCAGAAAGGTCAGTGTTGAACATGGCAATAAAGGGAAAAGCAAGCACTAGAAGTTGTTAAATACAGGAGCTCCAAGGGCCTTCTGCCTTCATAGGATCTCTTTCTGCTTATCATCAATTAATCTTGAGTTAGAGTAATATTTCTGTTGTCCCTTACAGGATCATTTACCATGAAAGGTGGAAGAATTTTCACTTTCTTTGCATTGTAAAACCCAGTTGAATTTGTGGCAAGATTTCAGAGGAAGTAAAAGAATGAACTGCAAGTTCATGTGTACCCTATTTGCTTATCCATTGACCTAATTTAGGTCATATCTGTAATCCCAACAGTGCCTAACAATTACTTCTTGAAAATTGCCGGAGTCAGGTTCTGTATAAACAGGAAGGGCTCACTGCTAGTATGTTAGCCACTGAGTGGTGAATCTTCAGATCTTGGACACTGAAGAAACAAACAAACAAACAGCAAAAACCTAAAAGGCATCCAATGTCTGGTATGGCTCCGTTATTCTTCCGTAGTAGAGAAGAGAGGGGTGGAAATGGAGGGTTCTGGCTGTTGACTCGAAATACAGTTATTATATTTTTAGATTTTTTTTATAACTGATTATTATTCTAAATGTGAGATCATTTTTCACTAACCAGTTACTGAAGGTACTAAATCATTTCCATATCTCCAATCCATTCCAAGAAAGCCAGAAAATAGAAGACAATTCCAGCTAAATTAAAAAAAAAGATAGCTACTAGGTTTTCATTGAAGCATCAAATAAATGGGTTATCAGTGTTGACTGGTTTCATCGTGAATTGTACAGGATCAAGAAAGATAAGTTAATGGGTCTGTAAATTGAATCATAGTGCTCTGGAAAAGCAAAATGACCCTCATGAAATGAATTGCAGATTACAGAAACATAGAGAAGGAAATGGCAACCACTCTAGTATCTTTGCCAAGAAAACCCCAAAATGGGGTCATGATGAGTTGAACACCACTGAAGAGAACAACAAACAACAACATTGTTTTATTTTGTCTTTGAATCTTCAATCCCTAGCACAGTTGTTTTTACATTGTAAATGATTAATGAATTTTTGCTGGACTGATTTGGAGCAGGCAAAAGCTTTATGCCTACTGCATGAATCATGAATAACTTATTGAAGAGGAGACCCAGCAGGTGCTGAGCATAGCAAGTACTAAACAAAATCATAAAAAGGAAAACTGCCTATATGAAGTCATTAACATGCTCTACCGCCACTTTTCTATGACAGTTTAAACAATGTGAAGCAATTCCCCAAATTTAAAGTCCAAAAGAGTTCAGATACAACCAGAGCCAGCAAAAAGTTGATTTGCTATGTTCTAATTGGAGGAATAAAAGTTCAGCTGAAAAGAGGTTGGAAAAACTCAAGAGCCCTAAGGGCTGCTAGGCATAGCAAAACGTAAGTCAGTAGGTCAGATGACAATGCCATCTATCTTCATGGAACAGAGGTAGGTTAAATTGCAAAGCCTGGTAGTTATATCTTGGCAGAGGGAAAAGAATTGGTTAATCCAATCTTATCCAAGCCACCAGCCCTTTCAAGAAACCTGTTTCCTGAAACTACTCTCCTGAGCACAGACTTCTCCCATTTTGCTCTCTCCCATCTCCCCTTGCTACTGGCCACTTAGAAACTATCCAGGTTTCTTGAAAGGGCTGTGTGTGCTAGGAAATAAGATGTACAGACACTGGGAAAAGGAGATCCATCTTATCCTACCAGAAAGTCAGAGGAGTGATGGGGGAGGATATAGGAATGAGCAGATTGGGGGAGGGAGTATACAATGGGATCACTATTTTAGGGTGGTGGGTAGGGGAAAAAGGGGAGAAAATTTGTAACTCAAAACCTGGTGGAAATCAATAATGCAAACCAAAAAATAAACAAAAGTTAAAGAAAAATAATAATAAAATGAGTTGGAGAAAATGGTAAAAAAAAAAAAAAAAAAGGACTAGACACCATCTTGCAAGAAATTCTCCAGGAAAACTGCCCTGATATTCTAGAATCAGAAGGCAAAATATAAATGTAAAGAATTCACAAAATAACCTCTTGAAAAAGATCCTAAAAAGAAAAGTCTTAGGAATATTATAGCCAAATTCCAGAATTCCCAGGTAAAGGAAAAAATACTTCAATCAGTCAGGAAGAAACAATTTGAGTATTATGGAAATACAATCAGGATAACACAAGACCTAGGAGCTTCAACATTAAAGCAGCTAGGATTAAAACCAAGAATCAACTACCCAGCAAAACTGAGTGTAATGCTACAGGGGAAATTATGGTCATTCAATGAAATAGAGGATTTTCAAGCATTATTGATGAACAAAAAAACAGAGTTGAACAGAAAATTTGATTTTCAAATACAAGAAGAAAGAGAAGCATGAGAAGGTAAACAGGAAAAAGAAGTCGTAAGGACCTTGTTAAAGTTGAACTATTTACATTCCTACATGGAAGAATGATAATTGTAACTCATAAGACTATTCTCAGTATGATAGTTGAAGGGAATATGTGTGTGGGTGTATATGGGTGTATGTGCACACATATGTGTGTATATACACACACACCTATATGTATGTATAGGAGTGTGTTTGTGTATATAAATATATATGTGATTGTGGGCATAAGTATGTTCATGCATACATAGTATAAGTACGTTCATGTATACATAGACAAAGGGCATATGATGAATTGGATACAGAAGGATGATATCTAAAAACTAAAATTAAGAGGTGAGAGAGGAATTAATTGGGAGGAAAAAAGAGGAGATAGATTACAGTGAATTATATCATATAAAAGAGCCAAGAGAAAACTGTTACAATGGAGGGGAAGAACAGGAAGGTGAAAGGGAATGCAACAACCTTATTCTCATTGAATTTGACTTAAGGAGGGAATAACATACTCACTCAATTGGGTATCTTACCCTACAGCAAAATAGGGGTAGGGGATACAAGGGGGGATAACAGAAGGGAGGGCAGATTGGGGGAAAGGGTAGTTAGAAGCAATCATTTTTGAAAAGGGATAGGGTCAAACAAGAAAATGGAATAAGTGGGGAGTGGGAGAGGATGGAGGTAAATATAGTTGGTCTTTGACAATATGACAACTATGGAAATGATTTGGGTAACTGCACATGTACAACCTATATTGAATTGCTTGTCTTCCCAGTGGGAGTGGGTGAGGATGGAGGAAGGCAAAAAATCTGGAACTCAAAGTTTTAAAAACAAAGTTTAAAAAAATTGTTTTTTACATGTCACTTGAAAATAAGACATATAGGCAGTAGGGTATAGAGGTCTGTCTTGCTCTGCTGGAAAGTTAAGGGGGTGATGGGTGAAGATATAGGGGATAACAGATTGGGGAATGGGTATTCAGTGGGCTTGCAATTTGGGGTGTCAGGTAGGGGAAATATGGGGAGAAAAAATTGTAACTCAAAATCTTGTGGAAATGTTGAGAACTAAAAATAAATGAATTTTAAAAATATTTTTTAAAAAAGGTGTAAAAATTTGAGGGAAATGTTTCTTTCCTCCTTGTCATCATCATTGTTGTCATCCTCCTCCTCCTCCTGCTCCACCTCCTCCTCCTCCTCCTCCTCCTCCTCGTCCTCCTCCTCTTCCTCCTCTTTATCCTCCTCCTTCTTCTTCTTCCCTCTTTTCTGTCTGTGAGGCTTAGCTCAGGAATTTTATTACTTTGTTGTCATTTGGTTTCCTGTGATTTCCTAGAATGGTGCCAGTTTCTTGGTTATACTATTTGGAAGATAGTCTTCCCTTCCTTCAGGAATCCAAGTCTGCTTTCCAGCCAATGAGTTCTGGTTTCTATGTCCAGCTCTCTCTATATCTCTAATCTCTGGCCTCTGGATACATTCAGTTTACCAAATTCAAGGTGTATCTTAGACACAAACCAACAATGATTTAATCACATTTCAGGAATCAATCACTCATGTTCAGTGGGCTGACAAGGATTCTAAGACAGGGTATTTATTTATATCCTACAAGAGACTTGTCATCAGTCACTAATGTGACATCAGCAGATTTGTTCATAACTTGTATAGAGTTATTTTTCAAAGCCATAGCAAAGATTTCATCCTTTAGACTTGTTTAATTTTCCAGAATACTCCTATCCTCTACAAGTTTTATTTCAGGAATTCATCCTATGATAGAACAAGTAAATCTCTGAAAAGTTAAAAAAAAACTCAGTAAATCAAATTTCTGCTTTTTAAACTGATTTCCTTACTAAATTACCTTATATGACTGAAGGGATGTTCCTTTGGATTATTTTTTCCAAAGCATTAAAAAATACATTTTTAGAAATGAAAAATAACTTAAAATGAGAGACTTTAATGAGAAAACTAATTTTATAACAAAATATTAACAATATTGAAATAATGTTTAAAGATGACAGTAAAGTATCTAGAGTTGTTTTCTAGTTCACAGACTTTTTAAGCAAATAAAGAAAACGTGACACCTTACCACAAGAGAATAAATTACTGAATAGGTCCTTGTCTTTTCTCTTATTCTCTGCACCTTAAACCTCCCTCCTTCCAGACTATTGAAAGAAATATAGAAGTCTGATGTCTGATTTCCTACTCCCTGTTTCCTAGTGCTTTCTGGGTATTAACTGAAAATTATTGATCATTTTACTTTTACTGAAGAGATGAAATGCAGAAAAAAAAACCTTTAAATTTCAATTTAAAATGTAAAGGAATATAACAAATGGGGAAAAATTTATTAGAATTCAGAAACAAAGGAAGTGTTAAAAGCTTATTATTACTGAAACAAATGGCCTGAGGGATCTTAGAGCTTCAAATAGTCACCAAGGACTATACACTCAATCAATTCCATCATGTATAAATTCTAAAATTGTGAACTCTTATACATCAAATTCCTCTTTATCTTCAGCCAATACCTGTCTGCTGCAGTGACAGGTCATTTCAGACAAAATGTAACTATTCACTCAGTAATAATTAGATAAATAATAGTTATAATAGTTGTTATGTCTGCTTTTTGGATTGTGCAAACCCTTTACATGTAATATCCTATTTGATTCCTGTAATCTTGTTAAGTAGCTGCTTTTATTATCCTCACTTTACAAATGAGGAAACTGAGGCTATCATTGATTAAGCAATTATAGTGGTTCTATTTCTGGTAAATCACCGAAATAGGATTTAAATTCAAGTTTGTATGTCTCTTAGTCCCTCTCTCTAGCTGACATGCCATTGAACTGCCACCTGTGGATATGCTCCTATGATATATAATCAGATCCTAACCTTCACGACTTTATGTCTTAGTATCTTTCTCCAAAACATAATTAAGGTTTTACCTCCTATATCTTTTTTACTTTTCCTAATTTCAAATCCAGTTGCTAGTACTTTCTCTTGAAATTACTAATGTTTAACTATGTCACATGACCCACAAGATGTAGGACTAGAATTTTTCTCCAGTACTGACATCCGAAAACTCAATCCCCATCCCACCAAAAACAAAAGTTATCCAGAAGTAATTTCAGCTGTTTTCAGAGGACAAGAAGCCATTCATTCTAATGAAGTAATAAACTGATGAAATACCATGAGAAATGGCAAATAATTCATCCCTAACTCACTCAGTAACCTGCTCCCATTAGCCTCCATATTCTGACAGGGTAGCAGAACTCTTACCATGGGCTTATGCTCCGGGATCCATTTGATAATTTCTTCCCTGATGCTGCAGCCTTTCTAGCACACTCTGTCACTGCCCTCACTGCATATTCCTGTGATAACAAATAGTAGGACTCATTGTGGTATGTCCCTGGTATAGGAAATTTCAGGCTTCTTCTCTTTGTGGAGGCAGTATAGCAAAAATAATTATAAGAAGAGAACTAAAGAATTAATGGCACTATGAAAAAATTTACATGTTCACCTATGTGACAGGGAGAGTTCACCAGGTCTGAAGGAAAGAGAACAGACACCCACCTGGGTCCAGTTCCATCCCCTCAGAAGTCACTTGGGGTAAAGTCTGAAACCAGTGATAAATGAATCTATAACATGGGAGGAGTTTGAAATAACATTGAAAACCAGTTCTGAGGAGATCTTCAATCAAAAAAGGAAACCAAACATAACAGGAAAAAATATATGACATTACCAAAGAACTCAGGCCTAAGAAAATGTCATTAAATACATAAGTACTTTTAGTTCAAACAGTTAAATCAATAGAAAAGGAAACATTAAAACAGAAGACAGTATGGTCAACACAAATTCTAAACGTGCAAATATTTTTAAATAAATCCTGTATGACAAATGAAATTGAACCAAGATCTGATGAGTAAGAGGACTCTGTAGATGCCAACAAAGTATTGAATCACAGCAAAATTAATAGTTCAAGAGAGAAATAAGAACCACTAAAACAGAATTTATATCCTGAATAGCAGAAATGATTGGACTAATGGGAAAGCTAGAATCCACATGCCGAGTCTCACCAAAGATGTAAAGGAAATAGCACATTTTTCATTGATCTATCTTGGGTAGAGAATACAAATATACTGAAGTCCAATCTTGAAGAAGAGAAACAAAATGGAGTAATGTTAAAGAATACATACTCTTTATACAAGCAAAGTGCATTGATCTAAAATGTAGGGTGCATAGAAATAACTTAAGGATCATAGTACTCCCAGAGGAACATGAAAAGTAAAGAAGGAAAAGAAGGAGAAGAAAAAGGAGGAACAGGAGGAGGAAAAGAAGACTGCCATTATTTAAGAAATAACACAAGAAAACTCTTTAGAACTTTTGGAAATAGAAAACACAGTGTCACTTGAAAGAATTCACAGATAAACTTCCTGAGAAACAGACATTTCAAATTTCAAATACGTAATGGTTGAATTCAACACATTTAGTGACACACACACCCACACCCACAAAATATTCAAGTGAAATAACTCATTGTAGAATATGTACTGCACCTTTCATTTTATGCCTTTTCTCTCCAACCTTTGGAAAATCTGAGTTTTAATACAAGAATTGTTTAGGTTTTTGTATTTGAGTCCCCAGTGACAAAGGCAGTATAACATCATAGATAGTCAACCTTGGAGTGAAGAGACTGGAATTGAAATTCTGGCTCTGACACATTAAGGCTGTGTAACCCTGGGAAAATCACCTTCAGCATGTCTGGCAGTTTTCTTAGTCTATAAACAGAAGAACACTATGCTGATATGGTGCTGATTTGTCTTGATATAAAGGGAGTATCCCCATTCATAGTTCCCTATACCAATTACCAATCCCCCCCCAAATGTTTTTTTCTAGTGACTAGGACAAGCATAGTACTTTGACACCCTTAGTATACATTTCTTAATTGAACTGAGTTGTGTGGAATAAGATATATGCAAAAATAAAGAGAAGACATATTAAAAATTACGTATGTAGGAGACAAAACCATGGGGAAGCAAAAGATTAGAGAAAGGTGAGATCATTGCTAGTTGGAGAAATCCTAGTAAGGTTCAAGATTTTTAGCCCATGAGTCAAATTATTTTATTTTATTTTTATTTTGTTTTATTTTAATTTTGTTGCTTTTAGATTTTGCCTTCTCATTCTCACCCCTAATTAAAATGCCTTTATTTTTCAGACATTTCATTATATATTTCTTAGGCAATTAATGCTGAAAAAGTAGAAAAATAATTAAAACTGAGTAATTATTGCTTAATTATTCCAGGGTAGAGTATTCCTCATTGGTTGCCTTAAAAGCTAAATATGAATTGGCTATTAAACGCTCCAGGTTGCACACAAAGGGCAGACCAATGCTGCTCATTCAGTTCTCTAAGTAGTGTAGTTAAGCTATAAAAATTAGAGCAAAGCAATCACTCTGCTAATAACTTCACTGCAGTTTAAATATAATATGTAGTTTTAATTATTTCGTATGCTAGAGGAAATTGCCTAGAATAATTCGTCACACTGATTGTGAATCAGTGGTGTTAGTATTATTGTCTCACATTGATTGTGAATCAGAGGTATAAATCTGAGCAACTAGTGAGATTTTTTTTTAATTGGAATTTCTCCAGAAATTCACCTAGGTTAGGTTCATTGGAAGAAAAGCGTCTTTAAGTTTCTCACTTTTCTTCTTTGTTGAATTGACCAACAAAACCACAATGTATATTTTTGGGCTTAATAGGTATAGAATACTTTTGAAATCACTGAACTGTTTGATCACTGGGAAGCCTTACAATAGGCGGTGAAGGCTAAGCTGGGCAATCTCTTAGAAATTGCATGCCAAATTTGAATGTATGTTCTTAATGAAGCCTTTCTAGGATTCATAATAATCTATTTTTCCTCTTCCCCTCCTATCAAAAAAAAAAGAAAAATATTGAGGAAGAGAATATATTGCTTTGGTATTGAAGCAAAATTGCCTTCTGATGTATCATCAGTTGTGGCATCTGTCTGACATGGTAGTATTTCATTTTTCATGGGTCAGAATGGAACTTCTTGTGCTTGCTATTATGAGAGATTAAAATGCTTTGAGGCAGTGGATTAGATAAAAATAAATACAAAAATCTGGAAATGTGATTGAAAAAATAGAGAAGGAGATACAGGAGGCAGAGGAGGAATCAGGTAATGATTGATGCTTTCACCAGGGTGACAGGTACTAGAACAATGTCAGTAACCATTGCTACCACTGGTTAGCAAGACTAAAGAAGGGAGTAAATATATTGGTACCATCGGATGCTAGAATGAACAAGAGACAAGAATTGTGATAGTTTGAGCTTCAGGGAAAGACAATATTTATACATTTTTCTTCTCTCATATTCTCTATCTCTCTTCCAGAGAGATGACTTCCTGTTCCACAATTTTCTTGATCTTTAAAGTTGCTTTCATAATTTGCATCAAATAGTTTACATTTTTGCCAGCTAGATAAAATCTCATCAATTCTAATAGATTCTGAATTATTATTTTTTTCCCTTACTTGCTCACAAGGCACTATATGAGATAGGGCCAATGAATGGTTTGTAGTATACAGAGATACAAAGAGGACCAAATTCTGAATCCTGATTGAAGGCTATTTTGCATTCTCCTGGGTGCAGGGTGATCCAAATGAGAGAAAGTGTGTCTGAATTTGGATTTATCATTAATTTTGATAAATTTCCCTAGAAAAGGCTAATTAAATTGTATCTGGGTTTTACCTTTAAAGCTTTTAATGACTCAATGCACCATTTACTCCCTAGGGCAAGGCTGGGCTATTGGGTCACATTTCTTCATTTGTTCCTTCCTATCTTCCCCAATACATATGTAGAGAAAGATTTTTCCCCCATGGGCAGGGTTGAGAAAGGTGTATAAGTAATAGGATTGGCTTTCTAAAAGGAGAAAAGATAATACCTAGGAAACCTACAGTCTGCCTCTCTTTTAAGAGCAGAAGGCAAAGGTGGTAAATGTAGGTGGAATAAAAACAAAAGATATCAATACAATTTTATTAAGCAAAACAAAGAAATACAGGAATATACTTCTCTCACTTCTTGCAAAAGTAAAAGACTTTGGATGTCTTGATTGCTATGCTGGTCAGTTTTGCTCAACTATTTTTTTTCTCTCTCAATTTTAATCATTGTTAAAAGAGATGATTGTTGGGGAGGGTAAATAGAAAGAGATTTATTGGTAATGCAAGGAAATGTAAAAACCATAATATCAATAACTATTTTAAATGATTGTAAGCATCTTGAGGATAGGGATTATTCTTTTCAGTTTTTGACTACAGCATCTAGCATAGAGTCTTGAACATGGTAAACACTTACTAAATATTTAATTAAATTCTGTTCTACTTAAGGCTTATCTGTGAGGTTAGCAGAGATGAAGAAAAGTATGAAAGTTTAAATTTTCTATTGGAAGATAGTATTTGTGTCCCCCTTAGTGCAATTCTAGAAATATCTTATGTCTTTAAAAAAAAGAGCACTCAGTTTATTGGGTACATCTCTATAAGCTATGGCTATAAGTCTGTGACTAAGAAATACTGCATCCCTTCCTGCCTTCCCAGTGAATGTAAGAGTTTTAACTGCCTTCATGGTTGATGCTACACACTACAGAGTTTATCAAACTAACTGTGCTAGAGTCAGTCATTCAGGCAGCTGAAAGGAATAAATCTTCTACTCCGGGACCCATTCCAGATGCATCTACAAACTGCTACCACTAAATAGATGAACATTTTGTTTGTTGAATTGATGCTTTTTTCTGAATGAAAAACACATAGCATAGAGCAGTGGAGCAAACAATTCTGGAAATTACTGTGGGTCACATAGTTGGTCAGTGGAGGTCTCATGAACCTGAAACTTGGGCTCTTTCCACTTGACCAAGACTTCCTCTCATACCTTACATCATGATCAAAATCTGTTTGCCCTAAGGTTTTGACCTTTCACAAAATAAAAATGAATGCAAGTAGTACATAAATCTGAGAGAAGACTTTGTTAATGATATTATTAATAAATGAGGCACATAAGATATAAAATTCTATTAATTTTTAATCCTAAAAGTTATGATTGCAGTAAATCAAAGAATATAATAAACCATTGGAAAGTGATTTTTAAAAATTCAGCTAATAAAAATTAATATGCACATATGTATGTATATAAAGTAGCAAAATTTTTATTTTTGCCATTTACTGTCAAAAGATAATTTCTGGAAAAAATATATATTGAAAAAACTGCTATCATATTTTTTGTACAGTATAAACTCAAGAAGTTCTTGAACATTAATATTCTCTGGAAGTAATAAAACCAATTGTGATTTAACTTGACAATTAAATATTATTCTTCAGAATTCACTTCAAATATATGCTTCTATATGACATGTAGGAAAGTTACATTAAAAAAAGACATGAACTTTTATTCATTTATTTCTAGGAGTAACTTCGGAATTTTGAACTTGGTATTTGATATAATGATGAAAGTATTAAATAGATTTAATCCATACACTGATGAAAAACCATGTACAAAGAACTTATTATGAAAAGTACTAAGTACAATTTGGATAACTGCCATGTTTGTTGTTCAGTATTCAAGGAATTGCTTTTCTGTAGATACTTTTTCCTGACAGATAAGGTTGCCACTTGGTGGCAGTATGTGTCTTGATTCATTGAAATAAATTCAATTTCACCAGCATTCACTAAACCCTTATCAGGTGCCAAGCACAGTGATCCATGTGATCCTGTGAACTGAACTACAGTGTTTATGCTTTACCAGTAATTCAGAGAAATTAATTTTTCAGAGTTTAAAAATTTCATCAGAAAACATAATGTATAGTTTAGACACTATAGCATTCACTATATAATTATAGCAATAAATATTATGGAATGGTTTTAAAAATAAACTAGGTACAATTTCATACCTTCCTCACTAATCCTGCTGTCGTAAATATAGTTTATTGTATCTCTGATTTTACCTCCAGACTCTGTTTAGGGTATTCTTTTTTTTTAAGTCTTTTCTGGAGTTAGAACTCTATGAGGTCTTCAATTTTAGAAAATTTTGCCTCTTCTCTACTTGTTATTTCTTGGTAATCAGAGGGCAGGTCTAGGAGTAAGATAAATCAAGGTTTAGCACACTTTGACACAATTCTGAGTAATGAGTTTGGTGCTAATTCTCATCAGTGTCATTATTACTATAGCAACCCCAACAAATCACATGAGTTTTACCAGTTTTGTGTTGTCTATGATGGCTAGAACCAGCCTAGCACCTGCCTTAATGTGTCCTCATTCTCCATGGAATAGAAAGGATAAGTAATCATGTCTCTGGACCAGAAGAAAGCAAAGAAACTCACAAAAGTCAATTGCTTTTCTTGCAGAGATGATAACTGAGTGGGTGCTCCTATTTATACCATAACTGAAATTCCTTCATCTATCATTTTCTTGTCTTTTCTATGTGGCCCTTTGGACTGACTGTGGCTTAGCAATGTACATGGCTTAAGTAAAGATCATGTGAAGTTGCTTGTATCTTTCCTTGCCCTTGCATTCTGAAGCCCTTTTGTCAATTGCTAAGAATTTAGGCCCCTAATGTATTGGCTCTCTATGTTTTAGGCTAGTTTGGCATCAAAAGTGTGTTTTTTTTTCTACCCAGCTGTCAGCAGCAGGCAATCTATTGCTTAAGCTGTCAGTACTGATTAAAGGAGTGGGCTTAGTTTGACTTTCTAGCACGCCAGATCATCTAAAAGATAACTGCTCTTCCTTCTGGCTCCTATCTTTCCTTTCCCATGTGGCAGAAGAAGAAAGAGAATGAACAATGCATGTTGTTGCATCTTTATGCTAAGAGAAAAATGATTCCTTCAACCGGTTTCCTTTTATCAGGAGGAGGTAATTTTCCACTTTGTTCTATTAAAAAGAATAGCAACCTGGGTGTGAAAAAGAAATTTAGGACAGCAGCTGTCAACTTTGTCCCACCCTTTTCAGAATTCTTAAATCTTGGGGCAGCTTCAGGGTAATTTGCATGTTTCTCACACTAGCTTCCACTAAGATAATAGGGTAGACTTGCCCCAACCAAAAGAAAAATGCAAAAAAGTTTGTGAAATCTCCACTGAGCTCATAGAAAGTACTGGTTTTAGGGTAAAAAATGGGTCTGAGCAGCCCTTTTCTGAGTTGACCAGGTGACTGTGTCCTGGATAACAGAAGACATGAACATATCACCTTTACAAAGAAGAACTGTTTTTGAAGAAGTTCTAGCAGTCAAAGATAGCTCTATTAGTAATCTGAGTCATGAAGTGTTTATTAAGTGCTCAGTATATGGCAGGCATCATGCTCTACTTTGGGGATGCAAAATGTCAAAAAGATAGTGTTACCCTTAAGGAATGACTAGCTACACGTATGAATGTATACAAAGTAGAAGAATGGTAACATCAAAGGAAGGGTACTAGTGGGGCAAGAAGCCAGGGAAACTAAGATACAGTGGTTAACAAGGAGAATGTTCCAGACATGTGGGCCAGCCAGTTCAAAGATATGGAGACTGGAGCTTTACTGTGTGTTTAAAGACCTGCAAGGTTATGTAGATGGATTTCAGAGTATGTTGGGGAGGGAGAAGTAAAGTTTTAGATAAAAAGACTTGAGAAGTTTGGAAGGGGCCAAGCTGTGAAGCAATTTAAATGACTAAAAGAAAATAATTTTATTTGATCCTAGAGGAAATAGATGGCCACTATTGAATATAGAGGTGACAGACCTAAACTGTAGTGAAATCATTAGTCAATGGAGGGCAGGAAGGATTGAACTGGGTTGAAACTTGAGACAGGGGTAACAATTGAAAGTCAAGAAGTGATGGGGGCCTGATTGAGGTGAGTGAGGTGAATGAGAATAAACAGTTGAATATGGCAGTATACAACACTGTGGTCAGACACAAGAATGAGAAGATCTCATTATCACTAAAACTCAAATAGGTGAGGACATTTAGAAGGTGAATGTAGATCAAATGCGACTGAGAGATGAGGAAAGATACAAGTTGAGGGGAAAAGTCATTAGACTTGGTGGAAAACTTTTAGTTGAATGATGAAGTTGGAAGCCAGACTACAGAGGTTTTACAATGAGAGGAAAAAAAATGGAGGCACTAAGTATATGTAATTTTATCAAATCTTGCTGCAAAGATATATAAAATATTAGCAAGCAGAAATGATGCAATCAAGTGAAATTACATACACAGACACACACACACACACATTCAGGCAGCCGTCTTGACAGCAGTGATTTCACAAAATTTATATACTCCACCTTCTGCAACAAATGTTGATACATAAACTAACATTAGTATATTTACTTACTGTTTATCAGAAACATTAATATACATATGAACATACCATGGACATGGACATGTGTACAAATACATATTGAATAACAACTATACACACACATACAGTTGTTACTCAGTTGTTTTTCAGTCATGTCTGACTCTTTGCAACACCATTTGTATTTTCTTGGAAGAAATAGTGGTGTGGTTCACCATTTCCTTCTTAAGGTAATTTTAGAGATGAGGAAATCGAGGCAAACAGGTTAAAGTAACTTGCCCAGGGTCACACAGCAAGTGAATGTCTGAGGCTGGATTTGAACTCAGGAAGATGAGTCTTTCTGATTCCAGACCTGACTTTTGATCCACTTCACACTCTGTGTGTGTGTGTACATATTTATATACACATACAAACATATATGTAACTTAGATGAAGAAGCTCAATAGCTAACTCAGTCTTAGATATTCAGCATCTTCCCACCTCCCTCAGCCACCTCTTCCCTTTGATTGGAGGTCTAGAGAGTGGAGCACTAAATTCCACTTGAGGCTTTCCTTTATAGAAGCAGAACCTGGCCTTGGCAGCCATATCAGCAAGCATACCCAGGGTGGCTGCTAGCACAGATTCTTAGATCTGCTTTTCTGAAGGAAAGCAACTCAAAATGGGTTAACAATCTTACTTTAATCAGTCAAACATATATCATTTACCTAATTCAGAGGGAAAAGCCAACACCCTGAAATTCAGAGAATACAAACAGAAGTTACAAGCAGGCAAAGAAACAGATCAACAGATGGGCTTCCAGCCATCTGACCATTACATCCATACCTAGTTAGTTTCCAGTGAGGGATGCATCAACATCTGGATTTTCAAAGAAGTCAGGGGGTTCAACGGCTTCCTAGAGTCTCATCTGGCCAAATCACACAACTCTTCCCAAAGTGATCCCCAAAGCAAAAACTCACGTCAAGGTATATATAGCCTTCTCCTGGATCAGAGAATGTCACAACCCTCTTGACTCACTGCCTAATCACAAAGTAATAAGGTGTGGGCATTCCTGAAGAACAAGACTCCAGCCACAGGCTCCATGTCACCACATTCATCCTATTAGGGAGTAGAGTATCTTTTCAAATGAGGGAAGGTTCTGAAAGTCACTTAAGCCTATCAAAGGGCCTAAGGGCAGGGAAGATCTTCAGATTCCCATAATAGCAGCTCACTTCATTTTCTTCACAGAGCTCTGCTTGGTTTCAACTCCACTGAACAAGACACACCCTTTATTTCCTGTTTTTTGTTTTGTTTTGTTTTGTTTTTGCTTTTTTTTTTTTAGAGAGGGAGGGCAGGGCAAGTGGGATGAAGTGACTTGCCCAAATGTTAAATGACTTGTCCAAGGTCACAGGGCTAGTAAGTGTTAAGTGTCTGAGACTGGATTTGAACTCAGATCCTCCTGACTCCAGGGCTTGTATTCTAGTCACTGTGCCACCTAGCTGCCCTACAGACTCTTCAGTGCTACACATCTTTTCCAGCTTCTTTCTGCGTGTTGTCTTCCCTGATTAGACTGAAAGTTTTTTGAGTGCGTGGACTGTCTTTATGTTTCTTATTTGTATCCCCAGAACTTAATGCAGTGCTTGGAAAATAGCAGGTACTTAATAAATATTTATTATATTTTTGCCCATCGTGGCCCATTAGGCAGGAAGAAAGATAATTGTAGGGACCCAGTGGAACTGTAGTTAAGTGAACCCAGTTATTAGGAGGCAGAGCCCTAAAATTCAGGGCTATGAGTTGTATAGGACATTTTCTCTCCATTGGCATGGGACTTTGGTGGTATTTTCTTTTGCTGATTACTTTACCATTTTGTCCTTATTAAGAACTTTGGAATTTGCTTTGTGACTCTTGTTACAGGATGTACTGGACAGTGACTTGAGTGTAATTATGGTTACTTCAAAAATTCAAAAACTTTACCTGGGACAATGAGAATTTCCAGTCACATGTAAACCATGCCTCTCTTTTTAAAGAGCAATTTTTTTTTACCACACTTCTATGAGATATTTATAAGGGTAGCTATATCTAAAGGCAAACAGATCATCTGAATATACAGATTCACCTGATTATAACCTTTCAAGTGTTGCAGTTCACTTGTTTTACAAACTATCTCTGAAAAAGTTAAGCACATTTCAGCTAGGTCTGAAAGTATGGATTTCAAGTATGGGAATGACAGAAACATACTCAGAAGTAGAAAAACAATATATCTCCAATTATATCAAGAAAATATGAAAGATAGTATTATTTAATTGTTCCTCCATAGATTTTTCCTTTTGTGCAGAAATGTAGGAGCTATGTTTTCTTTAAAAATCTGACTTTATAAAACTTCCTATGGCAATTGGGACTTCTGGAACATTTTTGTTTTAAATTGCACTTTCTCAGAGACACAACTGTGAAAGATCATGAGAAGTCACACTGAGAGAGCAAGAACGTCCTCAAAAAGAAGAAAAAAATACAAATAGGAAATAATACATTAATTTTTGAAAATCTATAAAAAAAACTTGTAAAGGACCTCAACAATGATCTCATAATTAATTGCTAAGCCCATTTTTTCATTCTTAGATGTGAACCAAAGTTTGTATTAGAGCTCATAAGTGACAGCCTTGTCTTCTAGATTTTCATGATTGAGAAGACTTATAGTGGGGGGGGGGCAGGGAGGATAGGCGCTGGTAGTTAAATGTCTTATTTAACCTACTATTGCTGAAGATTATTGTGCTATGGCTAAATCATAGCAAATCCAACTTCTACTGTCTCTTCCTTCAGTTCTACCACTTTTATCTCTCTTTTTCTTTGTGTCTGTTTATACACACATACTTACACATACAACACACACACTTACACACAGAGCCCTATCATTTCTATGCCACAAATAAATGGAATACTCATTCATTCATGTTATTCCCCAACATCATATTTCAAAAGAAGTTCCTGCATTTATTCCATTCTGCACAATTTAACTCACTTGCCTTCACTTAGCCTGTCTTTCTATTTTGGCATTTATTTGTTTGTGAAAAGAGATATATTGAAAAGAACACACTATTTTGAGTCTTGTCACTGTGAAATCTTGAGAAAAACACATACACACACACACACACACACACACACACACATATATATGTATATATATATATATATATATATGTGTATATATATATATATATATATACTCTTTGGACTTCAGTTTCTTTTTCTTTTTCTTTTTTTTTTCTCTTTGGAGGGGAGTTGGGGTTAAGTGACTTGCCCAAGGTCACACGGCTAGTTTTTTGTGTTAAGTGTCTGAAGCCGGATTTGAACTCAGGTACTCCTGACTCCAGGGCCGGTGCTCT
>CM053599.1:60318188-60338332 GCA_028646575.1 Pseudocheirus occidentalis
TTCTCAGAGAGTCAACCTTCTTCTCTATGAAATGAGGACAATAATATATCTTAATTCCTTTATTAACTGGGTTTTTAGAAGGAAAGAATATAGTGAACCTTAAAGTACTCTAGAAATATAAATAATCATTACTGTTTGATATAGCAGAATTTCTTTGCAAGTTTTCTCCTTGCTAAATTGTGGGAAAGCAAGTTTTTGTTGTAACTTAGAAACAAGTTCAATGTACAGGAATACGTAAGAAGGAAGATAGGAAGGTTGTTTTTTGGGGGGGTGGGTGGTAATGGTGCTGTGGTACTTTTGCCTTTTGCTTGTTAATGAGGCATACTTATTAGGCAAGCTGCTAGAGTAAGATAAATAAAAAAGTCACTGGATACTTTCTCCTCCAAATAACACTTGTACTAGTAATTCCATCTTTGTGTATTATATTTTAGAAAAGATATGCTCTTTTTCAAGCTAATGAGGCAGCTGGTAAGGCAATAGATAGAGGAACGGGCCTGGAGTCAAGACGACCCTAGTGTGTATTTATTCTTACATACTTGCAATCTATGTTACTGTGATACTATGTTACTTAGGTACTATACTAGCTATTATACTTGCATACCTATACTTGCTATGACTCTAGGCAATTCATTTAACCTTTGTACCCCAGTTTCCTCAACTGTAAAATAGCGAGAATAATGGTATTTTACAAAGCTGTGTGAGGATCCAATGAAATAATATTGTTAAAAAGCATTTAGCTTTTTTATTACACACACACACACACACACACACACACACACACACACATCAAGAGCAAACACCCAAAGACTTGACTCTAACCTTGGCTACTACTTCTAATCAAATGAGGTAACATACTGCTAATCATAAATTTCCCAGGAGTGAGATATGCATTCTGGTTCTACCAGTAAAGGAGGGATCAATGAATCAAGAAGATCTGGCTCTCTTTCCTATGTAAAACTCCTCCCTTAAAGCAGTCTATGTCAAAAAATAATTGGAAACAATAGTTTGGAAAAATTGGAAATCATTGTTTGAACCTTACTTGTGATAGGAAAACTCATACATCATACTCCGACTCCTATCTCTGTGTCTTAAAATTATTATTACTATCAACAATAATGATTGTTGTTAATAATCACTAATAATGTTATTATTTACTACTTACTACTACAATGATGATGAAGGCAACCACTACAATTACCATAACTGCTACTGATATTGCAAATAAGACTGCTACTACGCTATTTCTAATGGCTTTCTAGTAGTTTCTAATAGCTAATCTTTATACAATGTTTTAAGGTTTGTAAAAAGCTCTTATGTATATTATCTTATATGGGCAGGCACTAGCACTCTGTCCATGGTAGAAATGATCTCCTTCTTACTTTTTAATGCTTCTTAGAATTCCTAATTTCCATCAAAAGTCAATTCAAGTATCTCTTCATGAATCCTTTGCTAGTAGAGTCCCTCCCCATTACTTTTATTATTTTATTTATTTTGTCTGCACTTCTCTGTGTGCATATTATTTTCCCTGACAAAATTATTACATTCCCAAGTATTTGGATTGTTTAGTTTTTTTGTAACTGTCTATCCAATACCTTAAAAAGTGCCTATAAAGCAATGGGAACTTCATATGTACTTGATGCTTGACCAGTTGATTGAAAGGCAGCTCCTAAATCTTTAACACCTTGGGTAACATTCCTATACTACCATGAACTTGTGATTCTACCTCTTACTCTTCACTCATCTACAGCAGGTGCTTAGAGGAGTACAGAGTGTGTTCAGAGAAGATTTTTATTGTGTATGAGGGCTGATGAGCTCTTTTCAATGCTGCTTTCTGCCTTTTTTGTACACTTTATTCATCCAACTCTCAGTTGTAGCACCAAGAAGCTGTAGCCCACACAGTAGCTACAACCCAGGAAACATTTGGTGGATGGGCTAAAACAGGTTGAGGATAACCAAGGGGGTTCAAACCCTTTGGTGAGTTAGGGGGTGTCTACCCCAAGCATATGAAGACATCTCCCTCCATGGAACAAACAGATGAGAATAATTTCTTCCATGCACCATGAAAGTGGCTGAAGTAGACACTATGGAACACTTAAATCTTGGTTTGATATCACAGATGCCAAAGTGATCCACTGCATCCTGAGCTATCACCAGTGAGTTGTCTTGACTTTGTTTTGTCACTAAACTCTCGTGACTCTGGACAAGAGAGTGAAGCCAACAATTTTGAGCAACTCTGCATCACTTAAATCCAATTTATGTGTGAAGCAAAAGATATCATCTATACCATTTTAGCATTTTAAATTACATCAGAATCCTTTGGTGATAGGGAAGTTATGAATCAGCAGGCATGGATATACTAGAAGTTGTAGTCACAGTCCTATACACAGATAACCCAGATCATTGGGTCATTTTCCCTGAACTGAAGCAGCAGTGGGATTTGGCAACCCCTTTGATGTCTGAGCAGCCTTTTTTTTAAAGGACTATACTGCTCAAATCCTAGAGTAAGGAAGTAGCTAAAAAGGTGCCCTAAAAATTGTGTGCTTCACCTAAACTTGACCTACTTAACATGGCAGTCAAGGATCCCACTCTGTGGTCAAAGTACACACACACACACACACACACACACACACACACACACAGTACAACAACTTTTGCAAAGGTTATCCTACTCCACTCACCATCAGTACAAGAAATATGTGCATGCTTATGGACAACATAAAATCCAGTAGACCTGAAAGATTAACAACTCTTGTTTTGGAGAGAACCCAAAAGATATCACATCCATAGAGTAACCCTGAGTCAAGTAAGGCTGCTAAATGAAGACCAGTTTACCAGTTAATCCAGGAGCTGGATTAGCATTTTTTTCTAGAGTGGCTGCAGTGAAGGAGAGAGCTGTGAAACTGGTGAAAGTTTTGCAATTAGAATTTATCTAGTCTGCAGGCTTGTATGTCTAGCAAAAAATGTGAACAATGGGCTCATGACAATGCAATTACCACTTGCAGAAATGCATCATACCATTATCAGTGCATATGTTCCCACCATGATGAACCCCTATGAGATCAAAGAAAAAAATTATGAAGACCTGGAGACCATCATCCTCAATGTGCTGAAAGAGGACAAATATATAATTCTGGATGATTTTAATGCAAGAGTAGACCCAAGCTACTAAACATGGCAGGATAGCATCAGGAAGAATGGAGTAATTACTTACAACTGACGACTTGTGCATTTCATTACTTTTGCATCACCAACATTGTGTTTTGTTTACCTAAATCCAATAAAACTTCAGAGATGCAATCTTGTAGCCAGCATTGGCAAATAAGTGATTATTTCACTGTGAGAAGAAGAGATATGAGAGTGACAAAGGTGATGTGTGGTAAGATGCTAGACTGATCATAGATTTATCCCCTATTAATATTTAACAAATGTGGTGACCCCAAGGTAAGACAATTACCAAAAGACAATGTCAACATATTAGAGCATGTTTTCAAGCAACACCACTTTCCTACTTACTTGGAGAGAAAGATGAACCAACTTACTGTTGGAAACAGTGGAGCAGAAATGGAGTGGACAGTTTTCAGAGATTTGGTGTACAACACTGAATTGATCTGAGAACAAAGAACAACAACCAACCAACCAACCAAGGTGCTGAGAAAATATTGAATTGTATATTAAATTGAAATAAACTATACTTAAGTAGCCATTTTTGGGAATCTATGATGGACTTGATTTATTTTTGATAAGATAAATAAGATCTAAGGTTTCTTCTAATTCTGTAGCCCTATATTTCCCACCTAGAATAAAGGAAGAAGAAAAGTGGGAGGGATAGGCCCAATTTTCCTATGAAGAAAATAATCTATGCCTTAAATTTGGGTAAATCAAATCTTTTAAACTGAAGCACTCAACCTCTAAAGCATTTATTGTTTTTTTATTTTAATTTTTGGTCAAGTGAAGAGCAAGATAGTAAAATAATTATTTCCCACCTTCACCAAAAAAAAAAATTCAACTTTTTTTCCATGTCAGTTCATCCTAAAATTTTCCTAAGCACCTTAAAATTGGGAACATTTTGAGTGGAGAATTTACTTTTCTCTTAGAAATGTTTTAAAAAGTAATAGAGAAAAGAAGTTGAGTATCCGACCTTTGTGGTCTTCAAAACAAAACACAAAAGGAAGCCTGGGAATACTGAAATGGTGTCTGACATCTGTGAGTTTGCAGCACTATTCCTATTCTTCTGAGGTGTGGTGGTTTACATTATTTAAAGAGATATGACTTTACTTAAGGGGTGAGGAAAAATATAGTCAGTGGCAAAGAAGTCTACTCAGTTGCTTAATAATGTTTTCAGTTTTTAAAATGAAAGAGCAAATAAGAGAAACAAACAAGAAACAAATATAACATCTATGTAACATGTAACATCTATTGTATACTCTTTGCTGATAGAGATACAAAGTTTAAGTAATACACACTTTGGGCAGTCATGGAACTTACCGTCTAGGTAAACAATACTCTATTAACCCAGATAAGTATAATGTTAAATGATCACCTGATAAGCACAAGAAGGAAATCTTTAAGTAAGGGGTAGAATATGAATTGATTCTAAAGGATGGGGAAGAGTTCAAGAAATGAAGAAGGCCAAGGAAAGAGACCTGTGAGAGGACACTTGATGTCCTGAAGATTGATATTGATCCATTGATCACATATGAATAGAAGTTTAAAATGATATTGTACCTTCTAACTATGTAGTCCTAGTCTTGTTTTATAGACAAGGTAATCAAGGTGATGAGAGACCGTGGAATTTGCACAAGGTCACACAGTGATAGAAAGTTAATTCAGTCTCAGGTCTTCTCACTGACAATCCCGTCTCTTTTTTCCTCCTTTCCAAGGAGTGGGTCCTAGGAAAGAGAACGATAACTTTAAATCCACTTCAACAAAACATTAAACCTACGTAAAACAAAAGTTTAGAAACTGTTATAGGTTTCTGCTTTTAAAAATCTAACATATACCCCAAAAAAATAAACTACCTAAAAAGAAGTCCAAGGGGACAAATTTTAATATTTAAGTGTTGATGTTTTTAAAGATTATTTTAACTATGAAAGAACATTTTTAAATATACATCAAGTAACCCAAATAAATTTCAAGAGGGATAGAGTGCTTGATAATATCAGAAGAGATGAGTGAAAATTTGGCCTTGTGTGGGACATTCAAGATATACTTTGGAATAGTTGGTACTTTTTATAAGTATATGTCATATTTACAACATATTATCCCCAAATTACATTGAAATGCCTTAATCAGTTGTGATAGTTTTACTTTCTTTCAAGTTTCATGCACTATTATGTAAGTTTAGAATCTCATGGTATCCAAGTGGCACTTGGGAAAATCCTGATGAAGCAGGCATTTAGCCTGCTGACTTTTCCTCTTGTTGGGAGCTACTTAACATCAAAGTTTGCACCTGTTCTGTATTCATGTTTGCAGATGTACAATATTTCTAATACTCTTAGGAACCCACAGCAGACAATTGTGAGCAGGTGCGTCCTGAGTGCAAAGCACAGTGAGTGAAAGAATGTGTTATTAATGGAAAATTAGACCCAAATAAAAGAGATCTACCCAAAGAAAACATTTCCTGTAGGATACAACATTAAAATGACTCCATGGTTGATATAATTAAAATAAAGTGGACATTTGAGCAAAGGTTCCTTTATCCTTTTTAAAAAATGTCTTATGTACTATATCTCTCTGCTTTCACTATATCATGGTTTATTAATTGGTTATCATGGACCAAATAACATGTAGAAATATTTTTTTAAACAAAGAAAAATATCTGGAGCAGTGTAGGTTGAGACAAAGTATTTCTATGTTTATTCTGCATGCCCTTTCCAAAGCACTCCAGACAACATGCTTTTCCACCCTGGTTGCCCCGGGGGTTTACTCCTTTCAGCTACACAAAGTAGTACCGTGGGCTTTCCAAACAGTACTGGGAGCTGCAAAACCTAAAAAACACATGTCTTCATATTCACCCAGGCTGTTAGGACAGAAACTTGGAGACATCAGAGGTGGCATGTAACTAAGTGAGAAGGTACAAGAATAGAAACTTAGAGGTAATAAATGGATGTTGCACCGCCAAACCTAGGCTTCACCAAACAGGGAAAATAACAAAAACAGGAAGAACAACAAAACCACAACAGCAATAACAACAATGGTAACAGCAGCAAAAAAACCATCTTAATAATTTACAACTACCCCAAAGTGGAAAGAGATGTTGTGCCTCGTTTCCTCCCCATTGGAGGTGGTTTACCTAATATTCTGTGATCATTTACCAGACATGTAGAGGGATTTTTTTTTTCCGGCTATGTCCACAATAGTTTGGATTGTAGTTTCTATAACATCTCTGACAAAGGGTTACCATGAAAACCTCTAATGAGAAGAAATCCATCACATCAGACATTTCATTTCATTTTGAGATAGCTCTCTACTTATTAGGAAAATTTTCCTTAGCTTAAGTCAACATCTTTTATTCTTCAATTCTGCATGCGATCATCTCCCTCAACTTCTCTCCCCCACTCAATATATCCTAGTTCTGACATGATAACAATTAATCTTTTTTTTCTTTGACTGATTACTTGATTGACTGAACCAGCTCTTTTGGCATCCTATAGACATAGCCATAGAAAATAAAAATGTCAACACCATTCGTGTCTCTGTCACATAGCTTAGCCTTTACATATCTACCTTTACCGGTAGGCAATTATTTTGACTGGGAAAAGAATGAGCTCATTATTCTGCATGAATGCCAAGGCATACAATATAGTAATGATTAATAATAGTACAAAATAACTCTCAGAGAGTTCTGTAGTGATATGGGGTAGTCAAGTTGAGTTTATGGATCATACAATACTTCATCCTATTCCCTCTCGTTAGGGAGACAAATACGTTTTTTGGAAGAAAGTAGAGACATAGTAGCTGTCCAATTAAACAGTATATCTACCACCAGGTCTCAAACTGACCCAACTGATTTAGCAATGAGACACTCAGCCACTGACATTAACAGCTGTCACATTATAAACATTAAGGAAGTCTGAATATGTACCTGAATTCTCCTTTTCTCAAAATTTTGCACAGAAGCCATACAATATAGAGCTAGGAAGGAGTTAGAATCCAAGTTCTTCATTTTAAAAATAAGCATACTATGGTCTAGATTTTTCAGTGATTTCCTCAATGTCACAAGACCATGCTATTTAGAAAATGAGTTTTAAAAAACGGGTAGAATTCCATCAGAATATGGAGGGGATAGTGAAACTTGCAGAAATAGGGAATTCAATCCAACAATCAAGTCAAAAGAGAAAGGTAGCTTTGATTGTATAGAAGATTACAAGTAGATCTGCTTGGTTGAAGCCAGTGAGAATAGTAGGGTAAATTAATATTGGAGAGATATTTTGCTGGAGGATTGTAAAGGTCCTTGAATGCTAGGCTATGTATTTTGATGTCTTTCTAGCTGTTCAACTAGCACTCCACTATTGTAAAAATGCATAAAAAACATATCCCATGTTATTGTGAGGCAGCCCAACTATTACCAGACAACAATGCATTATAACTCACAGCAAAAACATAAAAATCACTAGAAACATAGTTCCTGCAGAGACAGCTGGATTAACTCAGAACCCCACTGGGTAGTCTCTATAATTAACACACATATGAAAATTAAACTGTGTAAAAATGTCACCTTGTTATGTTTGAAGTACCTTATGAGTGAGTTTCATTACACACACACACACACACAAACACACACACACACACACCCCTCCAGCTAGTTGTAAGCAGATGTATTTAAGATATTTATATCTAATTTTAAATAATATATTTAATACTAATATTTATATTATTATATAATTATGTTATAGTATATAAAATTATATAAATGTAATAATATAATAACTAGTTGCATACATACCCATGACTCAAGCAAGAAAGAATGATACATCCATAATACTTTATGATGCCAATTGTCTTCTTCATCTAACCAGCTAAGAAGCATGGTTCAGAAGTATTCCAGAAAGAGAGACGGATGGGATATTCCCAGAAAATTCAAAAGGTAGTGCCTTGTTTCCTGATTTTCATGTATATGGTCTTTCCCAAGCTATTACACAGGATAGAGAACTAGATTTGAAGTCAAAATAACCTCAGTTTACATCTTTCTTCATGTATTTTTAAGTGAATGAACTTGGAAAAGCTATTTAATGTTTTTCAGCCTCAATTTCCTCATGTGTAAAATGGGAATAATAATGGCATCTATCTCACAGGCTTCTTGTGAGAATTAAATGAAAAATATTCATGATGTGCTTTGGAAATCTGAAACTTCTAAAGTTTCTGTTAATATTTTTATCCTCATCATTATCATTTGTATCATATTACAGTGTAGAGGAAAGAGTATCAATCTGAAATTCGGGAGACCTAGACTAGGAACTAAGTAACCAGTAATTAAGTGGCCACACAATCTTAGGGAAATCACTTGACATCTCTGGGCCTTAATTTCTCCATCTATAAAATGTGGTACTTGGGTCAGTTAATATTCAATATTCATTCTAATGTAAGCACACCATGATTCTGGGTTCAAACACTTTGAAATTCAGAGAAGGGGCAAGGATTGGCATCACTGATCACACACCACAGGATGGCTTGCTAAGTTACAGCAAGATTGAGCCTGGCAGGGGAAGCAAATGCCATTAAAGATTTAAATGAAGAGATTGCCATATGATGTCTCAGCACTAGTGTGTAGTAGAAGCAATCACTGTCATGGATGAAAAAGCAAAGACATTAAGGAATATACATGACCAACTTTATAGTTCAGAAGAGTCATAGGATTGGAGCTTTGTTCCATGTTACTTATTTTTAAAATTTATTTGATTTTTAATTTTTGTAATAGAACAAACACTTTCATAACATTGCATAATTTTTAAAAAGATGATTGCCCATGAAACTCTAAATATATTATGTATAACTTGCTATTCCTTTAAAATATATATCAAAGTTGTCATGTAAATTCCTTTTTGCTCACCCTCCCCTTCCTTTAGGGTTAGCTACCATTAGATACCAATTACCTGTTATTTGTTTTGGGAATTCCAGTTTTGCATTTTATAACCCAACCATGTAAGCCCTTCCTACCTTTGCAGCCTTTTGTTCCATATTCCTCTTATCTACACATGCTGTAGATCTGTCGCATCTTTTTAACCAAACATGTGACTCCATTGCCCATCTCTGTACCTTTGCACTGACTGTTCATCATATTTGTAATATATTCTCTCCTTACCTCCTAGGCTTGGAATCCTTGGTGTCCTTCAAGATAGTTCAACCTTTTTTACTCTCACAGTCACACTGTCTACATTCCTTGTCTCTTTATTGACACATCCTTATTCTTGAAATCCATCTTACCTATATTTTTATTACTTTTCTTTATATTTGAACTGGAAAAAAGTTATATTCTTACTTTCAAGCTTTTGTGACCTATGAAGTCTCATTTTAGGGTAATATCCATCATTTGACCCCTTTACTCCCAGTCCAGGGCTCCTTGAACATTGCTGGAAAAAGTAACATAATTGAGATGCTATTTACCCACTACAAATTCATGGTAGAAAACCTGAGATGTTTAATAATCTTTTTTTTTTCAAATTTTGTTGACTGTCATTTTACCATATAACTATGCCAAAAATTTTCTTCTCTCATTTCCAATCATCCTCTACACTTTCAGTGGATGATATAACCAGGTATTTTATTGAGAAAATAGAGGCCATCAATAGATATTATCTCTTGTATCCCCCAAATTCTAAACCTCATAAATACTTGGTATCAATATGCTCTCATTCCTTTTTCCTCAAAATCAAAGAAGATTATTTAATCAATCAAGTGAGAAAGCAAGTAATAATTAAGTGCTTACTGTGTTCTAGAAAAGAGCTATTTTTCCTTAAGGCTAAATCCTTTACTCTATTTCTTAAACCCTTCTCCTTCATACATTTTCCATAATCTTCTTCAGCATGGGTTCCTTTTTTTTTACCATTAATCTTCAGTTTCTTTTTTCTGCTGCCCTCCCATATTCTGCTTAATCTGTTAATGTAGATGTTCCTAAAGGTTCTGAGTCCTTCTTACCCTCTGTGTAACCTTCCCTTAGACAGTATCATTCAATGCTATTGCTTCAGTCTTTGTCTCTATGGAGATCATTCTTTCATTTCTCTTTTTAGCTCTTCTTAATTTTATCAGTCCTGTCCTTATACTCTTTTTTTTTTTTCTGGGACCCAAATTGTTACCTGCTTTAAATTAATCTTTACCTGCTCATTCCAAGGAAAGTTAAAACATTCTCTATCTAAAACTCAGCTCATAATTAATCTCCCTTAAAGAATCTGATCCTCTTTCTGAGTTTTCTATTTGTGGAACACCCCAATCAATGATAAACCTTGAGAATACAGTTGATTCTTTCCTTTTATTTACCTTTCAAATCCAATCAACTACTAAATCCTTTTGACTTTACTATCACAATGTCATTCACATTTATCCCTCTTTTTAATTACCATTTCTACTACCCTAACATAAGCCCTCACCTTCTTAGCCTATAGAAACAGCCTATTTTCAAGTCATTCCATCTCCACTCTCTTTTTACTTCAAAAGAATCATTTAAAAAATTACACTGTTGTTATGGGAATCTGAAGATCTTTCCTGCCCCTAGGCCCTTTGATAGGCTTAAGTGGCTCTGAGAACCTTCCCTGATTTGAAAGTATACTCTGCCCCCTAATAGACTGAATATGATCACATGGAGCCTGTGACAGGAGGCTTATTCTTCAGGAATGCTCATGCCTTATTACTTTGTGACTGGGAAGTGGGTCAAGAGGACTGTGACATTCTCTGATCCAGGAGAAGGCTATCTATATTGCTCATGTGGGGTTTTGCTTTGGGGCTCACTTTGAGAAGAGCTGTGTGATTTGGCCAGACAAGACTCTGGGAAGCCATTGAGCCTCCTGGCTCTGAAAAACCCAGATGTCGGTGCTTCCCTCTATGGTAACAGAATAAGTATTGATGAGGTGTAGGCTCTGGGGGACCCCCCCCACACACTTTTTGAGCTCTCCTTGATTCTTTGAGGTACAGGCTCTGGGAAAGTGAACCTTCCCGGGGAAGACATTTGTCTGAGGTTATGAGCCTTAAGTTGTGGCTCTGCCAAAGTCTTTAGCCCCCTTTGTTCTAATAGTTTCCCATCCTTGAACTGGCCTGGCCCACCATTGTCTATGGTCTCCAGGTAGCCTCCAGCAACTTCCCACCCTTAATCACTCATTGCTGGAGTCTGACCTCATCTTGACTCCTGAAGACCCTCCCTACTGGAATCTGACCTCATCTGACTCCTCCTAAAGACCCTCCCCAATCTCCTCCTCTGGACCACCACTAGATTTCTCCCACAACCTTTCTGTATATAGAATCACATCTTCCCTCCATGTGGTGTGAAAGTGCCATGGGATAGCTTGGTACAGACTTGCTCTGTGAGAGCGCCATAGACTAGCTTGGCATAGACTGGCTCCTTAAGAGTCTACCCCACATGGTGAACTTGAACTTTCAATAAACTTTACTTTTTCTTTGGCTGAGAAGACTTGAGTGGAATTCTTTCAGCAGGACCCAGCATGTTGGTATTTTGGGGTCTCAGATAGCCCTAACCCTCTTTGGGCATCTCTTCATTATGAATGTTATGGTCAGATGGTTGGAAGCCTGTATGCTGATCTGTTTCTCTTTCTGCTTGTAACATGTTTGTATTCTCTGAAGTTGAGGGTGCTGACTTTTCCCCCCTGAACTAGGTAAATTATATGTGTTTCATTGATTATGGTGAGGCTGTTAACCCATTTGAGTTGCTTTCCTTTAGAAAAGCAGATCTAAGGACCTGTGCTAGCAGCCATCCTGGGTATGCTAGGGTGCTTGCTGATACAACTGTTTATCTCCCCTTAAAATGATACTGTAGTTCTCTGTTACTTACTAAAAATGTTGAAATTCTGATGCATAAATTCAAGTCCTTCAATGGTTTGGTCCCACTCTATCTCTCTAGTCTCATACCAGTCCTCTCTATGTTGTCTCTCTATGCCCAAGTGAAACTGAATTTTTCTTCCAAACTTACACAGTGACTAGGGAGTAGATAATGATTCAGACATATTTGATTACGTGAAGTAAAATTAATATCCTTCACTTTCATGAATATAGACCTTTCATTTTTAAGGTCCCTGTTTAGAATGTCTTTTTCTACCCTCTTCATTGACTGAATAATATCATCTTTTAAAAAATATTCAAACTTAACAAACAAAATGAGTGAGCATTTCCTTATACAAAATAAAACAGTAATAAACATTGCAAATGAAAAGTATGAGTCCCTAGCATTTACAACTTACTTTTCTCTTTAAGTATATAATATATTCTATTTTTTACACTTCCTAGTTCTGTGACCCTGGAAAAGTTACTCAACCATGTCTGCCTCAGTTCTTCATTTGTAAAATGAGCTAGAGAAAGAAATGGCAAACAATTTCAGTATCTTTGTCAAACCTGAAATGGGGTCACAAAGAGCTGGATACTACTAAAAAAATGAACACACGTTGAACACATCATTTCATTTATTGTTCTGGATGGTTTGCTTTCTTTTGATATATAGAAGCAAACTGAAAGATTTACATTATCCATCTCATCCTCCTACATAGGTAAGTTAACTTCTTAGCAGACCTAGTCTCTTCCCCAAGTGATATCTAGGGAGATAGAACTTTCCTCAGCTGATTTCCATTCCCTTTTCTTCAGGCATGGTGTTGTCTCAGTAATGGTGCCTTCCTCAACCTTCCTTTTTTTCTTTGTTCTTTGGCTGATCTCTGCTTTGACTAAACTTGTCGTGGCTTTCTTATCCCTCCACCTCTTTCTCACAGGGTTGGGGGTGGGTTGGTAGAGTTGAGTTATTTTTCAACAGTACGGCGAGATGCAGATTGGCTTTGGGGTGTATGTTCACAAAGACTATAGCAGGAATAAGGGAATTATTAGATTCTACATCACAAACCTCTGGGTTACATTGCTCAGACCTGCCAGAATGTAGGGACTTGGGGGGGGGGGTGCCCAGTGTCCTAGGGATTAGCTTTCTCAGCTTTTAAATGCATCATGTTCTATCTATTTATGGTTCTGGGTGGGGAGACTGCTACAATTGTTTTATTCACAATTCTTATTTTAAGGGGTTTTGAGAAGTTCCAAAGATCAGAGACTCATTCTCTATTTTGTTAGTGACATTACCCCCCGCCAAATCTTCTAATTCCTGATCCCCATTAACTTTTTATATTAGATGATTTTGTCAGATTAGCTTCAATAGGACCCAGAGGAAAAAAAAAACCCAAAAAACAAATTTGAGAGTTAAAGTTTAGAAAATGTTTTCTGGAACAATATAAAGGATGAATAACCCTATACTTCTAGAGAGGAAACTTTGGTTCAGGTAACAGATGGTTTATACAAAATCAAGGAAAAAGTACTCCTCATTTTTCATTCGTTTTTGTGTTTAGGTTTAGGTGTACTCTCAATCAGTGTTAAGGAATGCTGAAAAGTTGAGGTGGACAGGTTTCTGGATTTGTAATTAGGCATGTAGTATAGGGAAGCTTTCTTAAAGTAAAGGCAATTTGAGAAAAGTTGTTTAAATTAGGCCTTAACTTTACCCCTCAGTAATTATTTCCTAATTTACTTTGAAAGATATATGCAAATGAGGAAACATTTTAAATGATATGATAATTGCCCTTATGACCCATTTAGTCATCCCTTATATCTGCAAAGTACTTAATACTTCCCATAGAAAACTCACTTCCTTCATTTCCTTTGTGATCCTATGGAGCATTGGTAGATGGAATTCAAGGAGTCAGACCTTCATGATACTGAGTGTGTCACTTTATTCTAGTATCTGATCCTCCACATGTAAATCAAGGCAATGAAATAAGAATGGGAATTTGAAGATCTGCCTTGCCCCTTAATAGATCTAGGGGGAGTTTGAAGACCTCCCCTGCTGTTTAAGATAAACTCTGCCCCCTCATAGGCCGAATGTAGTCACATGGAGCCTGTGGTGGGATGAGTTTTTCTGAAGTTGAAGCAGAGCCCCAGCAAGCTGGTTTAGAGCCAGCTGGACATTGTCGGAGAGAGAGGACACTCATTAAGGAGATAAAGAGGTTTGTGAGTAAATATTGATCTTGTATTGATTTGTGGGAAGGCTAAAAGATGCTGTCGCTCTCAGCATTATTTTGGTTTCTTTGGTTTCTGAATATCTTTAGTACTACAATGGAATTGGCTTACTGGTTTTGGGATTAGATTTTCTGATGTCTAAATAAATATTTCAGTTCTGTTCTCTACCTGGAGAATCTGATATGTTCTGTGATCAAACATCATGAGATAGTTATAGTCACAGTCTCTCTCGTAATCATTGGTACTATAAATAATTGCATTGGTACCACATTTGACAGCAAGGATGGGATTGCAAAATATCAGACCTCTAGTTGGAGGCAGAAGGGATTTAGAGGAAGAAATGGATATCCCAGGATAGGAGGATTTACCTTATGCCTCCCTAGCAGTAGAGTGGTCTAAAAGTACAGAGCTCTGTGAAAACTGAGAACAGAGGCTGCAGCAGAAAGAACCTAGAGATTTAGAAACATGTTTGCAAAGAATACCAATAAAACCTGGGAGAGAGCTGACAGTGAATAAAATGAGACTGGGTTTTGTTAACAGGCTACCATATTGTGTGTAAAAGCAGAGACAAGCTGTTACAGGAGTTGGCTAAGTGCCTGCATTTGCACCCTCTTTTAGAAGAGCAACTCAGAAAGTCTCAGAGGGAGATGAAAGGAGAGAGTGTTGGAGAATCTCTGGAAGCAGAGAGGGCTGTTGTACATTTGGCTCAGAAAATGAAGCAAAAAAGTAACAGGAGGAATGTTCATAAAGCTTTGGTAGAGTGTGAGCCTAGTTGCTATGACAGTAACTCCCAAGAGAGGGCATTGGGAACAAGTGATACAACACAGAATGATACATTGTTTCATGGTGAAGCTTTTACAGAGTCAGAAGCTGGCCCCATACAGAAAAGAAGATAGGAGAGTCAGGGAGGACAAGCAATGTTTAAGGTGACACTCGAAGATTTCATTCAACAGGAGATTACTGATATTTTGAGCAGATTCACCCAAAGGTAGGAGAATCCTTAGTTTCTTTGATGGGAAGAATCACTGATGAAGGAGCTGCTGGGGGAGTGATAGATAAAGTAGACTGCTAGAAATTTTTAAGTATTTTACAGAATCCTTTTGTACAGCAAGCTTTTAGAGACTTTCATTTGGCAGGAGGTAACAATACAACCAATCTGTTAGCTTTAGTTGCTTATGGATGCAACAGAATGTATCCCACTGATTCTATGTGGCTTAGTGGAGACAGAACCAGGTACTCACTTAGAGACTACATGAGAAAATTGAAAGAAGTAATGAAAACTCCTATCATGGGTGGAGATGCAATACATATCATGAAATCCCCTTAGCTGTTCCTCATAGAAATATCATGGTGAAGACTGCTCTTACTGCATATAAGCACCTATTTCTGACTCTAATAATTGGTAAAATAGGGCAGCCTCTTTCAGAAGTGCTGGATAAGATTTCACTAGCTAAATGACTTAGGAGAATGTAAAAATGATAAATTTCCTCATGAGAGAAGAGTAAACAGCTGGTGAATTCAAATTCAGAATAGATTGCTAAGAAAAGAACTGTTTTCTGGTCTATCGAGAGCAGGTTTTGATTTTATTAAAAATTGATGGTATTCCAACTATTGAACTATACAAAATGAATCAAGAAAATGGGCTTGATGTTAGACAGAATAGAGAAGTGAGAACTACTCCTACAGATGCTCCTGAACCATTGTATCCAAGTTTGTCACACTTTCAGGAGGACTCAGATTAAAGAAAGTGGTAGGATAAGTGGAAGTGGTCAATGTGCTGAACTCATGGAGTGTATCATCATTGGAATAGAAAGAGGAGGACAGTGTCATATATTCTCCTGTAAATGAGGTTATGATAGTGAGTCCAGAGACTCCAGAAGTATGGCTGACCCTATATTTGTCTCTTTTTGACATTTTTGTCTGTTAAACTTATTAATGAGATTTGTTTTCTGCAGGATCCTTCCTGTGAGCTCTGCTTACCTTCAGATAAGGTGGAGAATCCTCCATCTGAAGATGCCTAATTGCTTAAGCCAAATGTCATTCCTGTCCATGACTGTGGTATGCCAACTTAGGTCCTGGCTCTGGATGACAGCTAAAGAACTGAACTCTAGAATGGGACCTCTTGGGGCAGAGACAGCTCTACGCCTGATTTCAGTTTGAAATAGCTTTGGATAAGAGATCTTTGACCCTTAACCAAAGATTTTGAGCCCCATTCTTTCAAGGGGACAAGGATGGAGAGCTTGTGCCCAAGCCCTCACCCTAAGCTATTGTTTTACGTGCAATGTTGTTTAATTTCTGCTATATTTTTACAAAGTTCTGTTGACACCAGTTTTTCTACCATTTTTCCATAAACTCTCATTAATTGTTAATATACTTTTGCTATGTAAGGGGCATGAAAGATCTTGGGGCTGAATGTAATGAGAATGGGAATATGAAGATCTTCCCTACCCCTTAATAGACCTATCAGGGAGTTTGAAGACCTCTCCTGCTTTGAAAGTAAACTCTGCCCCCAATAGGCTGAATGTAGTCGCATGGAGCCTGTGGTGGGAACAGTTTTTCTGAAGGTAAGCAGAGCTCACAGGAAGCTAGTTGAGAGCTAACTAGACATTGTGGGAGAGAGAGGACACTCTTTAAGGAGATAAAGATGTTTGTGAGTAAATATTGATCTCGTATTGGTTTATGGGAAGGCTAAATGATGGCTTTCAGTGTTATTATTACTTCTGAATATCTTTGATACTACGATGGAATTGGCTTACTGGTTTGGGGATTAGGTTTTCTGTGTCTAAATATATCCTTCAGTTCTATACTGTATCTGGAGAGTTTGGCATATTTTGAGATCAAATGTCATGTGATACTTATAGACATGGTCTTGATTATGATTGAGGGTGCTGTAAATATTGCATTGGCACTACAGGGGGTTGGAAAAATAATTTTCTGTAGTTTCTTAAAAGCATAGCTCATTACTATCATCATCTGAGTTTTCCTGATAGGTAATTACTTAAAAAGTAATGACATGGCCAATATAACATGATATTCCTCAATACAGAGATCTTTTTTGCCTTTCTCTGTATTCTCAACATGTTGCACAATGCTTGATACATAGTAATAGCTTACTACATCTTTATTGACTGTTGTTTGACATATAGTAGTGAAAATAGAATCCAAGTATTTTAGTCCAATGTTCTTCTAACTCTTTGGCTGATCTTTGCCATGTTTATTCTTTATTTTCTTACTATTAATATTGAGGAACTGAAGAGGATTAATGCAGTTTGTAAAGCTTGTTTAGTAGCTGATAATAAAAAAGCACTTCATCTACTGCTGGTGAAGAGTATATCACATATTTTTTATGTTGGCTTTAGAAAACACTGAAATTTGGTCATAATGCATTTTATTTTGTTCTTCATATATTTGGAATAATTCCATAATTATCTGGTATCTGAAATGGTAACATATAGGAAAATCATTCAATATAACTTACCAAGAAATCAAGATAAAACTGAGCAGTTGCATCTGCCTAAATCATGTTTTATATCGTTCCTTGAAGAAAGATAATTCAACTTGAAAAGATCAAATGTGTCCACAGAGATGTAAGTTTCTGGGTGGTTGACAAAAGAATGGCAGCAAAAGGAAAAGAAACATGTCTTTTTATTTGTAAGTGTCCAAATACAAAGATTTTGGGGTAGAGCTTTAATTAAAAGAGTTTATTTTACAATCTGACATTTCTCAACAATGTTGATGTTCATTAAAACATGAAAAGATCATGGAATAGTAATGTCTTAGAAAACCAAGTTGTACTTTACATCTTCTACTTTACTGATAATAAAAAAATCACAAAACAGTTTTATATGGACTGAAATCTTTATGAAAGACAGGGCAGTTAGTGGTGATACACAGCATTTGGAGAGGATTGGACTGAGGAGAGACTGGAACTGCAGTAATAGCAACTCATTTATTCTTGAGACTTCATACAAGTGTGTTAACATGAACTACAGTGATTAATTTTTAGAAGATACTTCTAGGAAGACTAAGGCTTTGGGGAAGCAAATTCCCTAAAATGATAAAGGATAAGTTTTAATGACTAAATGTTCATCAATTTGAAAACTCTCAAGTATAATTTAAATACCAACCATTGAAATTCTAAGAGGTATGGAAAGCTACCTGCTTACTTCCTTGGAGATTCTAATTTAGCTCTTGCTCCTACTAACTCACTATCTCCTTTTGTTTCAGTGATTGTACTCCTAATACATAGGACCCACTGGTCATAGGGAGGAGATCAGCTTCAGCTGAAACAACCTAGAAAATAGTTGTAGTAAAACCTTGAAAGTTCCTTCTCATGGAAGGAATCAAAATTATTGCCTAGCCCAAAGTTTATGTGATTTAGGAAAATAAAAGATTCACAGTTGAAAGTGACTTCTGAAGTAATCTAGTCCAATCAGTTTCTGCTACCAAATATATTTTATTATATTTTCATCAAAACTAAAAAAAAACCAATTTAATCCTCTGGTTATGGGAACTTCATTACCTCTGGAGGCAATCCCACCTCACTTTTGGGCTGCTCCAAATGAAGAGATAATTATCTTTACATTAAACTATATTCACTTGTCTGTAGGTTTAAAGATACAAGCCCAGATATTGAGCTATATATTAGGATACAGAAGAAAAAAGCAAACACGTGCACAACAAGCAGCAGTTGGCATGTGTGATTTTTGTCAAACAGAACAATTATTGCCTCATGAATGTGGGAACCCTTCAAATCCTTGGTGAGAGCTATCACATTTCCACCTTGAGCCTTCAGGTGAAACATCTCCATTTCCTATACGCTATGACTTCAAGACCCTTCATCATTTTGCTCAATGTCTTTTAGACATTCTTCAGGATATTAATGTCCTTCCTAGACAGTCTAAACTAGAAATGGCTAAGATTATTTAGATGTGACCCGACCAGCCTAAGTGTAAAGCCAAGCATGAACAGCTTTTCTGAGGACTGCTGCAGTGAACAGCTTTAAGGATCTAACTACATACTATAGTGAACTGTCTATTTATTCAGCAGTAAGCTAAAGCAAAACATTCACAGAAACCAAAGTACAGCATTCATAATGTTATAACACAACAACTAATCACTAAAGTGACCATGTAGTTTTTACCAAAATGGCCACATATTTTTAAACAAAAGATATCATTCAGTAAGTCTTTAATTCAACCATCTTTAAGAAGCAAGCCTCTTTAAGGGACACAAAGTACAAAGGTCAAAGTTCTCAACCCATAGGTCACATTGTCTTAATCTCTCAGTCAAAAAGTCTCCTTTCTTCTTGATTGGAGATTAGTTTCCAAACATCCTTAACTCAATCATCCTTAAGAGATACTTTTGTCTTTTTCTTCCTCCAGGCTGGGCTTGGTCGAGCTGGCGACTCTGCAGTCTGGGTGCTGCCGCCTTCCCCAGGGGGCTTTCGAGGCTCCCGATCATCCAGCCCCAAGCGCAGTGTGGACTTTGAAGGGGGAGGGCCTTACCTAGAGGAAGATTCTGAGGTCCTCAAGATGTTACAGGAGAACCTGGAGGCTCGGACTGCTCTGAGGCAGTCCAGTTCCTTCAGGATGCTGCAGGAGGCACTGGAGGCGGAGGAGAAAGATGGCACGTCTACTTACCTGCCCAGCTCATTGAGTCCACTGGCCTCCCGGCCAGCTGGTACTGCCCAGACCACACCACCCAGACTTCACATCTGTGAGAAATGCAATACCAACATCACGAACCAGGCTGTACGAATACAGGATGGGCGGTATCGACACCCTGCCTGCTATACCTGTTTGGACTGTGGGCTAAACCTGAAGATGCGGGGCCACTTCTGGGTGGGTGATGAGTTGTATTGTGAGAAACATGCCCGACGGCGCTACTCAGCCCGCCATGCCCTGAGCTCCCACTCCTGAAGGGCCCTCCTGGATCTCTTT
>CM053599.1:60338832-60361496 GCA_028646575.1 Pseudocheirus occidentalis
TATTACAGTGTGATCAATGTTCTGGGCTGGGGGGTAGGGACAAAAAGGGGAGAAAATTTGTAACTCAAAACCTTGTGGAAATGAATGATGTAACCAAGAAAATAAATTAAAATTAAAAAAAAAAAGAAGTGGTATTGTTGGAGACAAAATATTTGCTGTACTCTTGGAAAAGCATATTCCCTTCTTAAGAAACATAGTCATAAGGTTTTAATTCTATTTATAATAATTTAAGTAAATCATTTTCTATCTTCAATCAAATATAAAACAATAAACAAACCAGAAACTGTATGTAACATGCAGGTGACTTTCAAAAATATACTGATAAAAACTGTTGGTCAGCAAGGAAAAGAGACAGAGGTCTGTGTTCTGGTAAACATTGAATCTATATATGTGAAATATTATCATGTGTCAAATATTATATATGAAAAACAATCTTTATTATCATGTGCTTTTAAATTATAAGCAGTTTAACTTATTTTGTCACATATGCAAGAGATGGTATAAGATATACTAAAAACTAAATGGGATAAAGGGACCTAAAAAGTTTGGGAACAATAATTATAGATAACTATAGACTGAGATAAGAATCCCACAGGGACTATCTAGAGCAAATTTACTCTTTTACAGATGAGAAATATAACTGAGGAGGGTTAAGTGTCTAATCTCATAGATAGTGTCAGACAGAGGATTTGAATCCTGATAATATTACTCTAAAGAATTCTCTTTGCTTTTCATCACACTAATCCCTCCTCCCAAAAAGAAAAGAAAACTTTGAGGGGGGGAATAATGTGTTGGACTAGATAATGAGGGCTTTTACTTCGCAGTCTAAAATTATGTCGTTTGGTTAATTTATTAGTAGCATCAATACTGTTGTTTCTTGACTTGACTTTGCTATAGCAAATAAAGGTGTCTGGGGTGTTTAGAGAGCTCTTCTGATTTGAGGGTTTGCCAAGCCCTTTTCAAGGCTGTTTACCAACATTTGTGTTCACCTGTAACCCTACTCTTATCCATGGTTCCAATAAGCTGTAGCATGAACAGAGGCCATAACCTTGTAAAATTGTTGTGGCAAACAGACTAAACCAGGTTGAAGGTAACAGATAGGCCTCAAATCTGTCAAAGACTTAGGGGAATGTCTAACCCAAGCATGTGAAGAATTCTCCCAGCAGCATAGTCAGATAGGAAAAATTTGTTCCCAAAGGTATGAAGGTAGCTGAAGCAGGCACCCACCATGGAGACCTTAGAGCTTGGTCCGAAATCAAAGACACTAAGGTCATCCATTGCATCCTGGGGCCATCACCAGTGGTTCTAACTTTCGTCTTATCATTGAACTTAGATGACTTTGGAAGAGAGAGTGAGGCTGATGACTTTGTGCAACTCTGTCTCGTATAAATCCAATTCACTCACAAAACAAGACATCACTTTTGTGGCTTCATCAGTCTTCTTTGAAAATTAAGGACAGACAACAACAAAACTAATACAAAATAGAACTTACAAGAATTTGCCAAATTTTTGGTAATGTGCCTCTTCACACTTAGCTAGTGTGGTCTTTGAATGACCCTGTCTATTACTAGGTTCACATTCAAAGCCTCTGAAACTTGGTAGGTTCTGTCAAGGTTTGTTTGTGGCATCTTTTTCTCCTGATACTTTCTCTGAAATCTCAGCATCATTTTCACTGACAATGAAATTCTAGAAAAAAAAATTCTAGAAAAAAAAATGCCACCAGACTTTCTCAAAGATGACAGCCCCATAAAATTCCCATGGCTCAGTTTTTTCTTCCTTTAAATGAAAGGTTCACTGACCCTAAAAGTCTCTACTATTGTTCAATCCTGTGATCTGATTTTCTGTCTCTTTCTCATGCCTTTTCTGGACTTTTCTTTCTACTAAAGTAGAGTAGGACAGAATGAGGTTTATTTCATTCAAATTCATTGAAAAATAGTTTTGTATCATATATTATGGTCCAGAAGGAAGTAGGTCACTTCATTAAAGGTCACAGAACAAGACACATTTACATTTGTGTGTTTCTATGAATTTCTTCCCTTTGATATTATCACTACTCTTCTTTTCACTAATTTCTTTAAATGATGGTTTGAGATCAGAGAGTGATTTAAGGCTTATTCCCAATAGGCAGGACTTAGGGTGAAGAAATTCTCATTTTGGTTGTCATTGTTTATAACTGAAACTCTTATAACTTATACACTAGTTCAAATCAATCTGGGGACCAGTGGTTCTCATTCTTTAATAGTTGTATGTGGGCATATCTGCATGTGGGCGGACCCACCTGAAGACAGATAGAGGAGCAGTGTCTCAGTTCCTAAGACTACCAGAAATATGTGTTTTCCAATTGTCTTAGGTGACTCCTGTGACCCCTGTTTGTCCCCCAAAGGGGTCATGACAGACAGGTTGAGAACTGCTGTTCTGGACCCTCACCTTTCTCCCTCTTCCTCATTCTCTTTTCCCAAGATACTTTTCTTGGAAAAAATGTGTGGGTAGAGGAAATAGCCCCAGATCTACTCTTAGATCTCTATTTATAGAGAACTTGGCAGGAGCATATGATAGAATATCTTAGTAGAAATTTGCTTACTAGTGTTCTTGTAGAATTTACTGAAAATAGGACATACTTAGGAAGATTTTTTTTAAAGCAGGAAGCTTTCGTTGAAAAATAGAAAAGAACAGCATGAGTCTTAAATTTATAAAGTTTATTTCTTCAAATAGATCATTATTTCAAAATACCCTTAGACAGCTTCTCAGACTTTTATTAATGGACAAAATAATTGACAGTGATTTTCATTGCAGATTCATTTAGAAAGATTGATGATTAGACTGGAACCCAGCATTCTCATTTCAAACATTATTGAAAAATCCGTTCAAGATTTATTATTCTTTGAAAGCCAGCCACAGCAGCAACCACCTTAGGTGATTTCATTCATAATTAGGGACCTTTATACATAGGATGAGTTTTAGTTATTCCTAAATCCAAGTTTGTTTCCCTATCCAGCAGCTAGAATATGACACATTACAGTATCTAGGAAAACACAGAAGAGATACTTTGAAATTATAAAGTATGCTTCCTGTCCTCAATAAGTTTGCTACCTAATTGTACATTTAGCTAAACTATCAGCAATGAATTATTAAATAGAGTAACATACACTATTTGCTGTGGGAATTTGGTGAAAGGGGATATCAGTAAGAATTGAAAAGAGTTGCTAGAGTGTGTAGGTCTTGATTTGGACCTTGGGAGATTTGTATAGGTATAGTCTTTAACACATAACATATATACTCACTCATTCTCTGGGTTGGGGCACTAAATCAAATCTATATTTGCTCTTGTTGTTGTTCAATTGTTTCAGTTGTGTTGACCCTTCATGGCTCCATTGGAGTTTTCTTGGCAGAGATGCTAGAGTTGTTTACCATTTCCTTCTCTAGTTATTTTTACAGATGAGGAACTGAGATAAACAGCATTAAGTGACAGGTCCAGGGTCACACAGCTAGCAAGCCCAATTTGAATTTAGGAACATGAGTCTTCCTAATTTCTTGCCCAGCACTCTATCTGCTGTGCCCTACAACCCATGTGCATACTAGTATATTTTGTTGTTTCTACAGTTCAGGGGTTCTTAACTTTTGGGGGGGGCTCCTTTGGAAATCTGGTACAATCCTTTCTAAGCCACTTTGTCTGTTACTGCTTGTACTTTAAGTTAACTTGGGCAGGGGGGAGATGTGGAAGATGAAGAATATCACTTCCTTCAAGTCTTGAAGTCCCATTATCTGCTAGAAAATTTTATCAGTCACCCTCCTGAGATTATCTGCAATTTATCATATATAATCTATATGCTATATACATATATATGTGTATATTAATTTGCTATATTGTGTATATTGTATAGATATTGTGCACATTTACACAATACCTATGTATACATATAGGCAGATATTATACGTGTCTGATTTGCTTGCTATCTCCTCCATTAGACATTAGACTATGAGATCCTTTAGATTAGGTGTATGACTTTTGGCCTTTCTTTGTATCTTTGGGGCCCAGAACACAGGAGAAACTTAATGAATGCTTGTTGCTTTGTTAAGGGAAGCTCCATTCCAATCTAATCTCTTTAATATTTTGAAACAGATGGTAACTAAGGAAAACATAGATGGGGGGGTATCTTCAAAATTAGTTAATCAAATACAAAAAAACATGAAGCATTAGAATTGAAGACAGAATATTTGTGACCTCTGTCTCACTTTTAATAATATCTTACCTTTGGGAGAAGATACTTCACAATTCTTGTGAATTTCTGATATCTCAAATGGGAATAAGCATATTAAAGCAAATTACTATACAGGGTTGCTGTGAGAAAGGTACCTGATACTCTATGAATAGATGTGAAGTGTCATTAAGCTATTTTGTAGAGAAGGTGGAATCTAAATTCTAAATAGGAAAAAAATATTACATGTGAAGTGGGGTCAGAGGACATTCTTGGCATGGGAAATAATGTGAGTTGTTAGGAAGGAAAATAGATGATGTCTTTGAGAGACAGAGAGCAGATTAACTTGGCTGAGGAGTGAAAAAAATGGCAGAACCTAGTATGAAACATTGGCAATGGTAGGGTTGAAGTAGATAGTAGAAGATATTGAAAGCCAAGAAAGAGATTTTGAACTTGAACCACTTGAAAACAGGAATCCAGAAGACATTGAATCAGTGAAACCATTCAGCCAAGCCTAGCCATAAACAAGATTTACCCACAAAGGCACAATTAAGAAAAAGAAAATGCTTGTTGTTCAATCAATTATAAAGTTATTTTAATCACTCCTTCTTTTAACCCACAGCATGATTATGTAAAGAAATTAATTACTTAGCCTTAACTGTATCTCTTACCCATTCAGATCATGAGTCATTTTGACTACTCCTTTGAAGTATCAAAGGATCAAGAGCTGGTAGAGTCTGTAGGGATAATCAGGTACAATGCCCTCATTTTACCAATGAGGAAACTGATGACTGACTTATGTAAAGTCACATAGTTACTAAACAACAGAGCCATAATTTGAACATTCATCTACAATTCCAGTACTCTTCCTCACATACAAAGTCACACAATAATACAATATCTTTATAGAACACAGTACAAAATGATCTGGAACTGGAAAATTTAGGTGAGGCAGACTGTACATTTTAAAATAAGCTCTTTAAGGCCAGACATATCATATTTTCTTTATTACTTAAACTTCAACCTTCCTCTACAACATCAAGACCCTGAGAGGAGAATTTTAATGCTCCATTCACATTGAATGCTATTAATTTAATTTAAATTTGATTAGACCATTTTCTAAATTGTTTATAACAATTGGTATCTGAGGTCTTGTTGGTTAAAGGTATTTGGGTATGAATCTGCAATAGATCTCTAACAGCTGAATGTGAATAATAACATCATGAACAGGAGATAGCCTGACCTGAACAATTATTATGAGATAATCCTTTTGGAGAGGGAAGGATAAGTACTAGACAAATGTCCAGATGTAATTTTGAACAGTAGCATCTGGGAAAGATGATTTTGTTGGTGAAGAACTTAAAAATGAATTGATAGATATTTGGGAATTCCTGATCTGCTGAGTCCTAAGTAAAATATGAACATAAAGGAAATTTGTGTCAGTGAGGAAGGAAATTCCAGCTGTTACCACAAAATGATTAAGATGTAACTATCTGCTTGAAACCAGCATCAAGAGGTTTAGAGCAGATTTATAGAGAACAATTTTGATTCAGTCAAAAAGGAGAACATTGGCTCTTCATTGGTTTAAGAAAATAATATTATTAAATTATACATTATCTTACATAGATTCAATTCATTTCCTCAAATAAAAAATCAAAGTTGGTTTTTTTTCAATTTTTATGCTATTTTCTAGAAGATGCCTACTGTTGCTCTGGCTAGCTAAAACAAAAACAAATTTTCAGAGTATAATCAAGAATTGGAAAAGATAAACAGTCATACTTACAGTATAATGGAAGCCATGTGCACACCAGCTGTCAAAGCTATTATAGTTAGCTCTGCTATAAAAAGTTTCAAAAACCTGAATTTGTTCTAATGAGACTGATAAAGTAGGGAACATTTTGAGTATTAACACCAATTTTTAGACTGTTTATGTGTGATTTCTAACCTGAATCAGAATGCAGAAAACAGTACCACTTTACAGTAATTCACAAGTGGCAACTCTTTAGCAAACTTCAGGTCTTTGTTAACATTTATGTGTATTGTCTGGTGCAGTAGCAGCTGTGAGCAAAGAGCTAGTCCTCATCATCCCTCCCTGCACCACAGCCTCAGCCCCTCTTCTTTTCATCTTGACCCTAAGCACAAGCTTAGAATCAGCCCAAGGTTACACCCACGCAGCTACTGTTTATTACAGTACTTAGTTATTTCATAATCGTTTAACATTTTTTTAATGGTGCTACTGTTTTTATTAGTTTCCTGGGTTTTTCATGTGTCACTAATGAACTTTTTAAACATTGTTCCCCAACCACTTTTCCCCCATAAACTCTATGGGCTTCCCCATAAACTTTTTGTTTTCACAATTTTGCACATCTTGGTGCTTTGGGGAAACTTATATCATTATAGCAAAACTGCCAGTATATAGTATTATGTAAAAGAGACTAAGTAAAGAATTCCAAACTTGGGCCTATGCATTAGCAAGCCAAAGTCTATTGTCTTATATCTCTGGAAAGAGAACACCACACTTTTAAATTTTGTCTATACTGTAGACATTTTGTTCATGGCTTCCTTAAATCTAGACAAACAAGAAAATAATAAAGCTGGATTTATCTTGTTGCATTCTGGAGACCATTTAAGCTAATGCCAGTACAAACTTTGCTTAAACTATTTACTTTTTGAGGTAGGCTACTTACAAGAAGGTACTAGGCAGGCAATCAATTTGTGCTATTTTGAAAGAGAAGGTCAAATCACAAAAGCAGAGGCTTGGGAGATGGCTTACTTAACATGATGGGGCACAGAAGATAAACAGGCAATAACTGATTGCCATACACTTCCTTCCTGCAACTCTAATCTTTCTCCATGTGCTTAATGTTTCTTTCCCTTCCTTTTCCTGTCTCATTCCCTAATTTCTTTTCTCCATCAGTCATTCCCATTATTTTAAAAAATTTCTTATCACTTTTCAATTCCTCAGTTGATCATAAAATGGAATTTAATTTTCAGTAAACAAGAACTCTTATAATTATTGATTACTCTTATGGTATAATTCCCTTTTATTTATTTAAAATTAAATGTAAGAGCAGTCAACAAGCTAGTTGGATTTCTCCTGAAAACAATTCATAACTAGTTGTTGTTGTGTCACTGTAGAAAATTTCCACTGATTTCCCTCCTTGTGACTTAGCAGGTCACAAGCAAAAAAGTTTCCCCAATCCTGATTAAAGCTTTACAAAATGACAAGATCATTTTATGATGCTGTGTAGCAATAAATACAACATTTTGAATTATCAAGTGATAACTCCTGCCCTGGGGGTCATCTTAAGATGTCCTGATCTATATCTTGCCACTGGATCCAAATGGTTCCAGATGTGAAAATGAGGCTGGTGAATTTGCACAGCTTTTACTCACTTAAATTCAGTACTCTTGTTAATCATGGTAACACCTTCCTGATTCATAGACTTGTTTGAAATGACAGGTGAACTATAATAACCCCCCGGGGTTTATCCAGGGTGCTACATACTGATAAATTATTTCATACTGATAAATAAATTCATACTGATTAATTACATATCTTACTGAGGGAAAACCTTATTTTGTTTCTCACTCTAATTGTTTCTAAATAAAGATGATCCCTTAAGTGAAATTTGAAAAACTGGAAAGAAAATAGCAACCCAGTACCTATATGAACACAACTACAAAACACTTTTCACACAAATAAAATCAAGTCTAACTCATTGGGAAACATCAATTTCTTGTGGCTGGGTTGAGTTAATATAATAAAAATGACAATTTTACCTAAATTAAATTACATATTTAGTGCCATACCAATGATTCTACAAAAAATTACTTCATAGAGCTAGAAAAAACAGTGACAAAATTCATTAAGAACAAAAGGCCCAGAATATCAAGGCAATTAATGAAAAGAAATGCTAGGGAAGGTGGCCTAGCCATACCAGATTTTAATCTCTATTATAAAGCAGTAGTCATCAAAACTACTTGGTACTGGCTGAGGAATAAACTAGTGCATCAATGGAATAGATTGGGTACAAAAGACTCAGTTTACAATGATTATAGTAATATACTATTTCATAAGCCCAAAGACCCCAGTTTTGAGAATAAGAACTGACTATTTGACAAAAACTGCTGGAAAAACTGGAATATACGATGGCTGAAACTGGGCACAGACCATGATCTAATGCTGTAAACCAAAATCAAGTCTAAATAGGTGCATTATTTAGGTATAAAGGCTGATACTGTAAGTAATCTTGGGAAGCGAGGAATAGTTTACCTGTAAGGTTTATGGAGTAGGGAAAACTTTATGACCAAAGAAGATTTAGAGAGCATTATAAAATACAGAATGGATAATCTTGATTACATTGAATTGAAAAAGTTTCTGTACAAGCAAAGCCAATATAAGCAAGATTAAGAGAGAAGTGGGAAATTGGGAAAGAATTTTTACAACCAGTGTCTCTGACAAAGGCCTCATTTCTAAAATACACAGGGAATTAACTAAAATCCATAAGAATACAAGTCAATCCCCAATTGATAAATGGTCAAAGGATATGAACAGGCAGTTTTCAGAGATTGAAATTTAAAATATCTATAAGCACATGAAAAATGCTCTAAATCACTACTGATTCAAGAAATGCAAATCAAAACAACTCTGGGGTACCACATCTCACCAGTAAGATTGTTTAAGATGACAAAACAGGACAAATGCTGGAGAGGATGTGGAAAAATTCGAACACTAATGCATTGTTGGTGGAGCTGTGAACTGATACAACCATTCTGGAGGGCAATCTGGAACTATGCCCAAAGGGCTATAATAATTGCATACCCTTTGACCCAGCAATGCCACTTCTGGGTTTGTATCCCAAAGAGATCATAGAAGTGGGAGGAAGACCCACATGCACAAAAATATTTATTGCAGCTCTCTTTTGGTGGCAAAAAACTGGAAATTAAGAGTATGCCCATCAATGGGAGAATGGCTAAACAAGTTGTGGAATATGAATATAATGGAATACCACTGTGCTATAAGAAATGTGGAGGAGATAGACTTCATATTTACCTGGAGAGGCTTATACAAAATGATGCTAAGTGAGAAGAGCAGAACCAGGAAAAATTTGTACATAGTCACAGACACATCATATGTGTGATGACCAGTCTTGATAAACAGGACTCTTCTCAACACCACACAGTTATAAGACAACTCTACAAGTCTCAGGATGGAAGGAGATATCTACATTCAGAGGAAGATCGAGAAACAAAAGAGTTTAAATGGAGACTGAAGCAATCTACATGCTATCATTCTTTTCCATATTTGGTTTTGTTTCTTTTTTCCCCTTGTTCACTCTATCAGTTACAGCCATTCTATACAACCAGATGTCCAATATGAAAGTATGTGCACATCCTATACTTGATTGCATGCTACTATGGGAGGAGGGGAGGGGCATAGGGACGGGAGAAAATTCGAAACTCACAGGATTCTGGAACTGAATCTCATAATCTAAAAGTAAATGAACATCAATTTTAAAAAAGAAAATAGGAAAGATCTAGTCCCTGCCTTGTTTCCAGATAGTTTTCCATTGAAAGAAAATTAAATGAATCATTCATTATGAGAATTACATTTAAAATTATACTAATTAGCAAACCAATTATGAGGGGGAAAGGTGAGAAGAAATTAGTTATTTGCTTCTCAATAAAAAGCCCCTCCAAAACTGAGCATATTATGTAATCTTTCTAAAACAAATAAAGAATTACTCTTTCAAGTACCAGTGAAATCGCTTATAATTATTTTGTTACATACTTCATATCTTCAGGAAAGTAGCAGTATCATTTCTAATTGATGATCTAAGACTTCTATTTCCAGAAAAAAAGAAGTCCTTTGAATAATATTTCACTTCCTGAAGTGGAACAAACCTAGCAGGAATAGAGTAGAAAGAGAAAGCTCCCACGTAAGATTCCTCTCCAGAGTGCAAGAAATTTTTTAACCTATTTCTAACAGAGCTTTTAATGATACTTCTTAAAATCTAGCTTAGTACCCCATGCTGTTTGCTCTACTGTAATGATACTGAGACTTAAAGATCTTCCATGCCCCTTGAACTTGCTGACATAGCAGGAAGGGGTGGAGCAAGAGAACTCTGGAACCAAGCTACCATTTGTGCTGGTGACTGGAAGCAGCAGCAGCAGCAGCAGCAGTGGTGGCAGCACCAGTGGCGGCAGCAGCGCTAACTCCTTTTTCTTTGAGCCAGTCAGAATTTCTGCTAGTGACTCTTGCTGAGGACTGCCAGGGAGGACATCTGTGGAGGGGCCGGAGATTCTGGGCACAAGGCTGCCCTGACGCTGAGCAGTTGCCATGAGTGAGGAGAGGAGGACCTTTGCCTGAGGTCGCTTGTCCTGTTTTGAAGGCTTGAGAATGTGGGTATTTATTACTTTAACTACATGTGCCAACTTCATAACTACTGTGTTGGCTTTGACTTTCTGGTTTTGGGACTCAGTCTTCTGGTATTTGAATAAATGTTCTGACTAATTTCTCATGTAGAGAGCCTGTTACATTTTGTGATTAATAACCATATCAGCATACTTATACTTATTGTAGGCTTTGTGAATACTGCATTGCTGATACATCTACTGAAATCTTGTTTGATTTTAAAATAAAAGTTAAAATCTGTACAGTATTCCTTATGTAGGTTCATTTCATTACTGAGTAACAATGATAAAAAATCACATTTACTGTAGAGGTGCCACTGAGCTGTGCATTCAAATAAGGTACATTCAAATAAGGCCCTAGAATAGATGTGGGTTATGCTATAGCCTTCACTTTGCTCAGCCAAAATATTTTCCATTGCCCTAGCATTCCTCTCCCCTAGTCTTTTGTTCCGCAGAGAGCAAGTGTTTAATCCTCTTCATAGAAACTGACATGAGAGTTGGAACTTATGGGTCGACCCATTTTAGAGGAAAGTGAAATCAAGAGAAGCTATGACTTGTCCCAAGGTCAAACAGGTCAAAATGACTCGATCTCTTGTAGTCATCTCTAGAGCAGGATAGAGGAGGGAAGAAAAAAAAAGGAAAAATACTTGATAACTTTATTATATAGTGCAAAGGAATAGCAAGCTGGACATAAGAGATTGGCATGTGCAATTATCCTTTTTTAAATTTTTTAACATTTATTTATTTTTTTTTACATTTTCAACATTGACTTCCACAAGATTTTGTTACAAATTTTCTCCCCACTGTTCCCCTACACCCCACCCCAAGATAGCAAGCATACTGAATACCCCTTCCCCAAGTCTGTTCTATCTTATGGCTGCCCCCATCTCTCTTCACACTCATACATCCATTACTTTCCTGTAGGGCAAGATGTATTTCAATATATTGCCTATATATCTTATTTTCTGGTTGCAATTAAATAACAGTTTTTTACATTTGTTTTTAAAACTTTGATTTCCAGATACTTTCCTTCTAACCTTCTCACCCACCCCCACTGAGAAGACAGGCAATTCAATATAGGTTGTACACATGTGGTTCCACAAAACATTTTTATAGCAGTTATATTTTGAAAGACTTACTATATTTCCATCCATCCTATCCCATCCTCACATCTTCTATTTTCTACTTTGACCCTATGCCTTTTCAAAAGTGTTTGCTTCTGTCTACCCTCTCCTGCAATTTGCCCTCCTTTCTATCACCACCACCACCACTCCCAATCGTTGAATTTTTCTATAGGGTATGTTGTGCAGAGAATAAGAACAAGCCGAGACCTGGGTTCAAGGTAAATTTAGGTGTGGATTTATTGATCAAACGCATGACTGCCAGAGTTATCACTCAAACTGGCAGTCCTTATTGGATCTCACAGGCTTGATTACATAGGCCAAATCCACACACCACAACTGGAGAGGAGGCTAGCAAAAGCTATGATGTACAGAACCTAGAAGTGCGGATTGGTTAGCTATTTTGGGAATACGGCACAGGGGTACAAAAGCAAAAGGGTGCAACCTCTTGATGACATAAGGGTCCCTCCCAGAACAGGGTGGAGGGCCATAATCAGCACTTTTCAGAGCAGGGTGCAAGAAAGTCTGAGGGTCATGTTCTGGGCAGAGGGTGTGGGGTCCAGGTGCAGAGTCAAGTGGCAAGGGGAGTGGAAAGTCCCAGAATAGACCAAGGTCATGTTCTAGGTAAAGGATGTGGGGACCCTGCTTGGTCAGTGGAACAGGATAGGATGGTCTCTAGTCTTGCACTCCAGGCTAATCCTTGTATTGTAGAAGGAAAAATACAGAATGCTAATTTGAGGAAGTAGGGGGAGGGGGACTATGCCTCCTTGGGCAACTTGCCCAGATTTGCCTTAAGCAATTACAGGCTATAACAGAAAAGTAAGGACAAAAAGCAAAATTAAAAAGGGGGCTTAATGGTGGAACACAGGTGGGCCACAATCAGGTGGTGGGCAGGTAACCCAGGACTTGAGTTAGGTCACAATAGGTAAAATACCTGATTGAGTGTGTACGTTATTCCCTCCTTGAGCCAAATCCAGTGAGAGTAACGTTGACTAATTCCCTTTCACCTTTCTGCTATTCCCCTCCATTGTAACACTTTTCTCTTGGCTCTTTTATGAGATAAGTTACCATATCCTATCTCTCCCTTTCTCCTTCTCCCAATATATTCCTTTATCACTTCTTAATTTTATTTTTAGATATAATCCCTTCATATACCTGTACCCTCTACCTATGTACACATGTACATACATATACTCATGCAAACACACACACAAACACATATAAACACATACATATAGCCTCCTATACATACACATATACATATGTATTCACTTCAACCATCCTCATATTGATTAAAGTCTCTGGAGTTACAGATGTTATTTTCCCATGTAAAAATGTAAATAGTTCATCTTTAATAAGTTCCTTATAATATCCTTTTCCTATTTACCTTCTTATGTTTCTCTTTCTTCTTGTATTAGAGAGTCAAATTTTCTGTTCAGCTCTGGTCTTTTCATCAAAAATACTTGAAAGTCCTCTATTTCATTGAAGATCCATATTTTCCTCTGAGGTATTATACTCAGTTATGCTGGGTAGTGGATTCTTGGTTGTAATCCTAGCTCCTTTGACCTTCAGAGTATCATATTCCAAGCCCTTTGATCCCTTAATGTAGAAGCTGCTAAATCTTGTGTAATTCTGAGTGTGTTTACACAGAACTCAAATTGTTTCTTAATGACATCTTGAATTATTTTCTCCTTGACTTTGGAATTCTGGGATTTTGCTATAATGTTCCTAGCAGTTTTCTTTTGGGGATCTTTTTCAAGAGGCAATTGGTGAATTCTTTCAATTTCTATTTTGCCCCCTGGTTAAAGAATAGCAGGACAATTTTCCTTGAGAATTTCTAGAAAGATGATGTCTAGGCTCTTTTCTTTTGATCATGGCTTTGAGGTAGTCCAACAAATTTTACATTATCTTTCCTGGATCTATTTTCCAAGAGAGTGGTTTGTCCAATGAGATAGTTCACATTGCCTCCTATTTTTATTTCAATTTTTTGGATCTGTTTTATAGTATCTTAATTTCTCATAAAGGCATCACCTTCCATTTGTTCTAATCTAATTTTGAAGGAATTATTTTCCTTAGTGAGTTTTTGAAATTCCTTTTCCATCTGACCAATCTACTTTTAAAGGCATCCTTCTCCTTATTGGCTTTTGGGACCCCTTTCACCATTTGAGTTAGTCTATTTTTTAAGGTGTTACTTTCTAAAGTCAGGCTGTTGACTTGTTTTTCTTTTTTCTTTTCTTTTAATTAATTTTTGTTTATTGTCAGTTTGCATCATTCATTTCCATGACATTTTGAGTTACAAATTTTCCCCCTGTCTTTCCCCTACCCACCACCCCAAAACAGGGATCTCACTGTATATCCCCTCCCCAAATCTGCTCTCTCCAATATCCTCCCCCATAATGCCTCTGACTTTCTGGTAGGGCAAGATGGATCTCCCTATCCAAGTGCCTGTATATGTTATTTCCAAGATGCATGTAAATAGTAATAATAATAATATAAATATATATTATTTTAACCTTTGAAGTCTAGACTCTTTCCCTTCCTCCCCTTTCACCCAACCCCACTGGAAAGACAAGCAACTCAATACAGGCCTTACATTTGTAGTTACACAGAACATTTCCACAATGGACATATTGTGAAACATTGACTGTATTTCCCTCTTTCATATCCTGCCCTCCCCTTGTTCTATTCTCTACTTTGTCCTTGTCCCTTTACAGAGGTGTGTGCTTATAAAAACCCTATCCCCCAACCTGCTGTCCCTTCCATCATGCCCCTCTCATCACCTTCCCCCCTACTCTCCTGTAGAACTAGATACACAACTTAGAGTGTATTCCCTCCATAAGTCTAATTCAATGAGAGTAACTTTGACCCATTCCCTTTTGCCTTTGTGTTCTTCCCCTTCATTGTAACAATTATCCCTTGACTCTTCTATATGAGATGATTAAACCCATTCTGTCTCTCCCTGTCTCCTCTTGTTCTATTATTTTCCTACCTCTCAATTTCACCTTTGAAAATATTATCCCATCCTATTCAATTGATCCTGTGCCCACTATGTACACATATAAACACACACTTCCATATATATTCATATGCATATATACTCTCCTATATAGACATATGAGCATGTATACATACATTTATATTCCCTTCATCTATTCTCATTTTTCCATGTTGGCTTGTAAATAGTTCAACTTTGATAAGTTCCTTATGTTTCCTTTTCCATGTTTACCTTCTCATGCTTCTTCTGTTTGAATGTCAAATTTTCTATTTAGTTCTGATTTTTCCGCAAGAATGCTTGAAATACCTCCACCTCATTGAATGACCATATTTTACCCTGAAACATTATACTCAGTTTTGCTGGTTGGGTGATTTTTTATTTTAATCCTAGCTCCCTTGATCGCTGGAATATCGTATTCCAGGCCCTTCAAGCCCTTGATGTAAAAGCTGCTAGATCTCGTGTTATCCTGATTGGGTTTCCACAGTATTAAAATCATTTCTTTTTGGGAGCTTGTAATATTTTCTCCTTGATCGGGGAACTCCAGAACCTAGCTATAACATTCCTAGGAGTTTTCTTTTGGGGATATTTTTGAAGAGGTGATTGGTGAATTCTTTCAAGTTCTATTTTGCACTTTGGTTCTAAAATATCAGGGCACTTTTCCTTGAGAATTTTTTGAAGGATGATTTCTAAATTCTTTTTCTGATCATGGCTTTCATGTAGTCCAATAATTTTTAAATTGTTTCTCCTGCATCTATTTTCCAGGTCAATGATATTTTCAATCAGATATTTCACATTGCCTTCTATTATTTTCATTTGTTTGGTTCTGTTTAATATTATCTTGATTTCACATAAAATCATTTGCTTTCATTTGCTCCACTCTAATTCTGAAGGAATTATTGTCTTCAGAAAGCATTTGAGATTCATTTTCCATCTGGCAATTTTGACTTTTTAAGGCATTCTTCTCCTCATTAGCTTTTTTGGCCTCTTTTGCAATTTGAGTCAATCTGTTTTTAAGGTGTTATTTTCTTCAGTCAGGTTGTTGACTCTCTTTTCATGATTTTTTTTGCATCATTCTCATTTCTCCCCCCAATTTTACTTCCATTTCTCTCATTTGGTTTTCAAAATCCTTCTTAAGCTCCTCTATTGCTTTTAACCACTTTACATTTTACTTGGAAGCTTTTGGTGCAGGAGTTCTGATTATTTTGTCTTCTTCCAGTTTCTTGCTTTGATCCTTTCTGTTCCCCCAAAAGTAATCTAAATTTGGATTGCTGAGCTTATTTTGCTTCCTTTTCTGCTCATGTTGCCAGTCAGTTACTTGACTTTTGGGCTCAGTAGAACTCTGCTTTTAGGGTGGAGAACTCTGTTCTAAATTGCTGGGGGGTTTGCAGCTGCCAGAGCTATTAGGAGGCCTCTATCTCTGTGGCTCCTGCCAGCTTTGGCTTCCTGGTCAAACACTTCAGGTCCACCCCCCAAGACTGTGATCTCAGTCCAGGCATGTGAAGGCAAGAGGACTTAACCTCAGAATACTGAATATACTCCACCAATACTGAATCAGTATTCCAATTTTCCCACATCTTCTCCAACATTTATCATTTTCCTGTTTTTTCATCTTATCCAATCTGATAGGTGTGATGTGAGTTGTTTTGATTTGAGTTTCTCCAATTGATACTGATTTAGAGTATTTTATCATATTACTATAGATAGCTTTAATTTATTCATCTAAAAATTGCCTATTCATAAGAGAAACTGCATCTTGCAGTAAAGGTACCAAGGACAATGAAGCAATATCAGTACTAAACATATACATATATGCACCAAGAGGCATAGCATCCACACTCATAAAGAAATTAAGTGAGTTACAAGAAGAAATACCCAGAAAAATTATACTAGTGGGGAACCTCAACTGTCACCTCTCAGAATTGGGTAAAACCAAGCAAAAATAAGCAAGAAAGGAATTATGGAAGTAAATAGAATTTTATAAAATCTGGATAAAAGAGACCTTTGGCATGATTTAGAGATAAAGGGTATATGATAAGCAAATTAGAAGAGCATGGAATAGTCTACATGTCAGGTCTATGGGGAGGGGAAGAATTCATAATGAAACAAGAGATAGACAACATTACAAAATGTAAAAGAGAATTTTCATTATATAAAATTCAATTTTTTTTCTATAAACAATAACAATGCAACTAAAATTAGAAGATAAACAGAAAACCAGGAAAGAAACTTTTCAGCAAGTGGTCATGACAAAGGCCTGAATTCTCAAATATATAGTGAACTGAATAAAATTTATAAGAAGAAAAGTCATTGCAAATTGATAAATGGCCAAAACATATAAACAGGAAGTTTACAGATGAAGGAATAAGTTATCTATAGGCATATGAAGAAGTTCTCTAAATCACTTTTGATTAGAGAAAAGCAACATCAACAACTCTGAGGTGTCTTCACACCTATCAGATTGTCAAGTATGACAAGAAGGGAAAATGATAAATGATGGAGGAGGTATGGGAAAATTGGGATATCAATGAACTTTTCATGGAGTTGTGAATTAATCCTACCATTCTGGAGAGCAATTTGGAATTATGTCCAAAGGGAAAGCACATTTTGCAAAGCCTTTGATCCAGCAATACCACTACTAGGTCTGTATCCCAAAGATTTCATAAAAAAAGGAGATGGACCTAAATGGGCAAAAATTTTCATAGCAATCCATTTCATAGTAGCAAAATAATGGAAATTGAGAGGAAGTCCATTGAATAGAGAAAGGAATGTAAGGGAAAACCATTTGCAATACTTTCTCCTTGATCTGGGGACTCCAGAATCTTGCTATAACATTTCTAGGAGTTTTCTTTTGGGGATCTTTTCCAAGAGGTGATCAGTGAATTCTTTCAAGTTCTATTTTGCCCTCTGGTTCTAAAGTATCAGGGAAATTTTCCTTGAGAAATTCTTGAAGGATGATTTCTAGGTTCTTTTTCTGATCTGGCTTTCAAGTAGTCCAATAATTTTTAAATTGTCTCTCCTGGATCTATTTTCCAGGTCAGTGGTTTTTCCAATGAGATATTTCTCATTCTCTCCTATTTTTTCATTTGTTTGGATCCGTTTTATAGTATCTTGATTTCTCATAAAGTCATTAGTTTCCAGTTGCTTCAATGTAATTGTGAAGGAATTGTTCTCTTCAGTGAGTTTTTGAAATTTCTATCTGGCAAATTTGACTTTTTAAGTCATCCTCCTTCTCCTCATTAGCTTTTTGGGCCTCTTTTGCCATTTGATTTAGTCTCCTTTTTAAGGTGTTATTTTCTGCAGAATTTTTTGGGTCTCGTTTAACAGGCTGTTGACTCACTTTTCATGATTTTCTTGCATCATTTTCATTCCTCTTCCCAGTTTTTCCTCCACTTTTCTTTCTTGATTTTCAAAATCCCTCTTGAGCTCCTCTATTGACTGTGATCAGTTCATATTTTTCTTTGAAGCTTTTGATGCAGGAGTTCTGATTTTCCTGTCTTACTCCTGCTCCATGTCTTGATCCTTTTTGTCCCCCCAAAATGATTGTATGGTCTATTTGCACTTCCTCATCTTGACAAGTACTTGAGTTTTGAGCTCTTTACCATGGTAGAACTTTGCTTATTGAATGGAGAGCTTTTCCCATATTGCTGAGGTTTTCACAGCTGCTGGAGCTATTAGTTGCATGCCCTCTCTACAGCCTCCACACACACTGGCTCACTGGCCACATTCCCCAGCATGCCCCACTCCTTCCCCAGACTGGGATCCAGACCCACTAAGGTCAAATCAAGAGCAATTATTCTCTGAATGGTCTTTGATTCCCCTACAATCTGCAGGCCAGGAGCTCTGAAAGCAGCCAGGCTGCACTGCTGTGCCTCTGACACTTTTCACCCTGGGGTCAGGGCCCAAACCACACTGTTCCTTCTCCCTTACAACAGTGTTCCCAACTGACCTTTTATTTTTTCTGTGACATTTATGGGTTAAGAAGTCTTGAAACTACCACAACTGCTGGTGATTCACTCTCCTGAACTCTGCTCTGACTGGTCTGAGCATTGATTGGTGCAACCCTGGGGCCAGAACCATGGCTCACTGGACACTGCACTTGGCTCCCAGCAAGCTGTGAAAGACCCTCCCTGTTGGCCTCCCAGGCTGCCTTCCGTGGGAGTTTTGTTTCTGTCTGTCTCTTTGTGGGTTCCGTAGCTTTAAAATTTGTTTAATGTCATTCTTTTATGTGTATTGGAGATGGTTGAAACTGGAGCCCACACCAAGTTTGTGCCTTTACTCTGCCATCTTGGCTCCAATAAGAGTTAAATCCAATAAAGACATTATGGTTACTGAAAGTAGACCTATTGAGAACAGGAAGTTAACATATCCAGAAGATATCATCCTGCAGCAGTAGACCTTTTCATGTGGGCTACTCAAATACTAGTAATTGGGCCCCTAAGAATGTTCATTTTCCCCACTGATGGTGTATGCATTTCTGGGAAATTATACACCATATTTTTGGAGGAGTGGGGATGTTCAGTTGGAGGTCTAATCACTATGTTATTACATTAATGCCTTTTTTTAAACCATTTGTCTCCTTGGGAATACTAGAATAAAACAAACATATAGTGAGTCATGATTTAGAGTTGATGTGGTTTCATAGAGAACCCTGATCCAGGGTGTTTCTCTTGGAACACTAAATAGCATTGACTGAATGGGAGTTCCATAAGTATTTTATCTGTAATATTATTTGAGCCCCAAATTTGCAGAATCAAATCAGATTTATGGCACTGTAGCTACAGAGCTGGGCATGCAGTCATGAAGACCTGAATTCAAGTACCACTCCAGACACATATTAACTGTGTCATCGCAGACAATCCATTTAACCTCTCTCAGGCTCTCATTTTGTTCATCTGAAAATTAAATGGTAGAATTCAATGATCTCTATAGCTCCTTCTACATCTATATCTATGATCATGTGATTTGATAATTAAAATGAAAAGAACAAAACACAAAATCTAGTTTTGAATTTTATATTTTGAAGCTGCATCATTGAATTAAAAATTCTAAATATTTCAGGAAATTTTTCTTGAAATATGTGGCATTTGGGGAGCTATTTAAAAGTTGTAGGAGGTTGATATTTAATTTTCAGATGTTATTGAGGCTTATTTAAGTAACCCAGGCAAAGAAGAAAAATCTGAAGTAGAAATATTCACAGAAATCAGAGAAAGAATAGCATGTGGGTTTGCTAATTCAATGAAAGTTAATTGCAGAATTTTATTAGACAACATTAATATATGGACTACTGACTCCATATAAACCCTGAGGTTTAGAATAAGATTTTGATGTGGAATTGTGTAAATTGCACTTGTAACATACCTTTTGGAAGACTCCTTTTAAATGACTCAGCAAGATCATAATACTATGTTCTCAAAGTTATTTTCATAAATATTACAGGATGCCAAAATGTCGAAAAAAACCCATACTGTATTATTGTGCCTTATCATTTAACTAGTTTACTCTTTACCATTTAATAGGTAAAAGTTAATCTTACTCCTCACATCAAAAAGCAAGATCTTATGTTTGAATAAGTTTACTTGCATGAATATCAGGCTTGATATTACTATTTACTAATTCTAATATCTTATATTTGTGTCTTTATTTTTAGAATAGAATGTCAGTGATAGCTTGGTTTTCACAGCACCTTAATTTCTCTCGGTATTCAACTCCTATCCCATATAAGATAGATAGATAGATAGATAGATAGATAGATAGATAGATAGATAGATAGATAGATAGAGATATAGATATACATGTATATAGATATAGACATATGTCTCTGTGTGTATATGTATATATGTATATGTTTATAAGGATGTATGTATATGCATTTACATATATATAAAAAAGAAGAAAAGTAAAGTATCAGTGAAAATATCAATGCTCTGGAAAAGTCTGAAAATATATTCCATGTTCCACACTAAGAGGCTCCTTCACTTGGAGAAAATAACAAATATTGAATGCTTTAAAAGTTTTATTAAAATTATTTCCAAATAAATTGTTCTTACTGAATAAATGGATTTTGAGGTTCATTTCCACTGATAGGTATTATTATTCTGTAATTTTGTGGTGGGGGGAAGACTGATAGTGAAGAAAATATGAGGTCAATTTTATAATATCAATTACAAGTGGAGAAAAGAAAGAATGTCTAGCTGTCTCTAATACTTCAAGGCACCAAGTACTGACTAACAACACAGCAAATCATTGGAAGAACAGGAAAATGTGATTGTTTAGTCACTGCTACTAACTTTTGAAAGATTATGCAGCATAGGCTGGGCAAATAAAAACTCAGTAAACATTACTACAACCTTTAAATAATAGTAACAATAATAATATCAGTATTTATATATTATTTTATGTTTTGAAAATTATTTTATAAATATTATCTAAATTTATACTCACAATAACCCAGACAAGTAGATGCTACTGTTATCCCCTTTTACAAATAAGGAAAGTGAGGTTCTGAGAAGTTAAGTGAATTTCTGAGGACCATATTTTATATCTGAGGTCAGATTTAAATTCAGGTCATTCTGAATTCATGACCACTGTTCTATTTACTTCCCACTTTCTCACCAAAAGAGAAACTAGAATCTCAATACTTTGACCTCATGAAGTCTTTGCTTTATCCACATTACCAAACATGCTGTTGCCTGAAGAATCAATTGAATGCCTATCACCATATGTTTACCTATTCTGGACTATTAATTCCATCCAAGGTTCAGATAACGTGACAACTCAAACACAAATTATTACTATTTCTTCCAATTGTTAATAGTTTCTCTTTTCCCAAAATTACTCTGCACTTGATTCACATATAATTTGTCTATTTATCTATATACATTATTTTACTTACAAAAGAATGCAGGTTCTTCAAGAGCCAGGACTGTTTGTAGACTTTTACTTGTATCCTTAGCACCTAGAAAAATTTCTGAAATATGGCAATGTTTAATTAATGTTTATTGAATTGAGTTGAACCGAACATATTAATTGGGTGATAAGTAAAATGTTGTAGTAAAATACAATAAGTAAAATATTAAAGATGAAGTAGTGGTTACAAATGCACAAAATACTGTGTACAGAATAGGTCATTCAGATGAAAATAATTACATTTTTGGAAAGAGCAACTAGAATCATAACAGTGGAATGTTGTAGATATATTTTATCTAGATTTCAGTAAAACATTCAGTGAAATTGTAAATTATGGTAAATGAGGCACAGAAATGAGGAGTGGATATTAGTAAGAATGAGATTATAATAAGAATTGGGAAGATAATAGTAAGATAATAAAAATTAAATTACCAAAACTCATTATGGTATTAATGTCAGCTTAGAGGAAAGTGCCATGCTGGAGTACCTGAGAGATCTGTAGGAGGTAATGAGATGTTTAGTATAGTTGCTAATCATTCGTATGTATATATGAATACATATGGTTGGCATGCTTATCAAATAGTGATGTGTCAGAACAGAGATAGGGTAACAGGACATATGGTAGGCCAGAACATTGATCCAAGTCCTGTAAAATGAAGTTTAATATGATAAAAAATGTTTTATTTTATCAATTCAAACTATAGACCTGAGGGTAGACAGAAGTTCATCTAAAAATAGATCTGGGAACATTCATGGTCTAGAGCTCAATAATTCCCCAAAGAAATCTATTTTCTTTTTTTAAAGTGTGGACTTCATTTAGAGAGACAGATAGTGTACTACTTGGTGTAATGGCAAGTAAAGAAGTACTTAGCACCTTGTTTCAGCTCTTCAATTAGCACCTTGTTTAAGTTCAAGTTTCTTTTGAGTCTTGCCCTGATTGTATCAAGTCTTTGTTAAGAAACAGAACTTGTGAAACCCACAGTGGGAAGAACTTGCTCAAGCAATATGAAGGAGTGGTCCAGGAAGAAA
>CM053599.1:60361996-60392382 GCA_028646575.1 Pseudocheirus occidentalis
TATACTTACACATAGATCCATATAGGAGGCTATATATGCATATGAATACATATCTGTGCATGTGGGTATATGTGTATATAGAGGGTACAGGATGAATTAAATGTGAAGGGATGATACTTTAAATGGCAAAATTCTGAGGTGGGAGAGAACTAGAATGAGAGGAGACAGGGAGAGACAAAATGGGATTAATCATCCCATAGAGAAGAGGCAAGGGATAACTATTACAAGTTTACTTTCAAATTACAAGTTTACTTTCAATTTCTCTCATTGAAATTGGCTTAGGGAAGAAATGGCATAAACTCTAAACTAGGCATCATGCCACACAGGAGAGTAGGGGGCATGGGGATGAGAGGGATGATAATGGAGGGGAGGTCAGGGTCTGAGGAAAAGATGCTGGAAGCACACACTTCAGTAAACAGACAGGGACAGGGTAGAGAACAGAACAAGGGGGGGAGGGATCGGGAAGAGAGACAGATTATCACTGTCACAATATGTCAACTATGAAGATGTCCTGTATAATCACACATCCATAGGCTGCATTGAACTCAGTGTCTTTCCAGTAGGTGTGGGTGACAGGGGAGGAATTGAAAGAATCTAGAATTTAAAGTTCTGCAATACCTGCAACTAGGAATTAAGATATACAGGGGCTGGGATAGGGAGATCCTCCCTATCCTACCAGAATAAAAGAGAGCAGAGCAGGGGAGGGGCTTTACAGTGGGATTGCTGTTTTAGGGTTGGGGCAGGGGCAAGATGGGGAGAAAATGTGTAATTCAAAAATATAATGAAAATAAATAATGTAAACAAGTAAACAAATAAAAACTAAATTAAAAAAAGGATTATAGGCTTTCTGGGTGGCCTTTACCAGCTTCTGGTCTTAGGAAAACTCTGTCTCAGCTCTCAGTCAGCTTTCAGATGCTGGGAGAGAAACTCTTTCCCCCCTACCCCCTCTCCCTCTTAAGAAAACTCCAACTCACATCTTCAGCCCAGCAGCTCAGCTCCCAGATGCTGAGACAATCCTGCTTCCTCCAACAGGAAAATTCCAATTCTGTCTCTCTGTCTCTTAAATTCTTCTTTATATACATCACTGGCCTCCTCTCTCAGCTAATAGCCTTCTTCCACATCAACAGGAGTTCACGCCTTCTCAACAGTGGACAGGATTTACACCTTTCATATGTGCCCTAAGTTACTAAGTGGTACTTAGCCCTAAGTTACAAAAGTTATCTGCTAAATGTGATTGCTATTATAGGTCCTTAACATGGAATCTATAAATTTTTAAAAAGATCATTGAATTTCCATATAATTAGGGTTTTTATCATCCTACACTTTTTATTTTATGCTTTGAAAACATTATTCTGGGTTGTCAGTGTGTTTCCCCACACACCCAAATTAGTCCATAATACCCCTCCTCTTAAGCAAACAGAAAGTCTGTTCTACTCATATATCATGGATTTTTCAAGGCATTTACAATATCAAATCCCCAAATCTAAAATAATTAACTCATTTTTATGGAGTCTTTGCAAAAAAGGACATACATATGTATGTATGCATGTATGTATGTGTATGTATGTATGTATACATGTGTATGTGTGTATGTGTGTGTGTGTATATGTATAACCTAAGAATGTTTCCCAGGTTTTCTATAGAAAATATAATCACCATCAAAGTAAATAACTTTTGAGATTTCTTTCAGATCTGTATTTCTGCTTCTATCTTTCCTCTTTTTATGGTAGGTCTTATCACTATACTAGTCAAGCGAACTACAAATTTATACATTTTGAGCTTCAAATAGTTCATTCTCATATCTATACCCTTGTAAACATTTGTCTTTTTCCTAAGTTTTTCATGTTCTTGTGGTATACACTTAGAAGTGATATTGATGGGTCCAAAACCATTCCCAGTTGTGTTTTGGCGGGGTAAAGTTCTAAATTGCTTTAGAGAATAATTGAGGCATTTCTCAGTTTCACCAACAGTGGACAATGTGATCCCTCTAACAATGACTATTTTCTTCCTTTGATATCTTTGAAAATATGATGAGTATGAAGTAGGACTTCAGAGATTTTTTTTGATTTCCATTTCTTTTTCTGTTATTTGGAGCAGTTTTAATAACTGTTGATAGATTGCATGTATTCTCTTGAAATAGCTTATTCATATCCTTTGAGCATTTTTATATTGGAAAATGCCATTTGCTTTCATTCTTTCCCCTATATTTTTAGCAATTCTCCCATGTGTTTTAGATACCTGACCGTTAACAGAGAAATATGACCCAACAACTTTTCCTACATTTAACTTTTTTCATTCTAATTTTAAATGCAACAAGTGTGTCCTTGCAAGACTTTCAAATTTATGAAATTAAAATAGTATTTTTATTATTATTCTTGTCTTCTGTCTATTCGAGAATTCTTCCCTTTTCCCAAATTTGAAAGACATGGTCACATCTTCTTGAAAATTCTCTCTCATTTTCTTTAAACTTTGACATTTATGGTCCTTCTGCTATTGAGAAGGCAATGTGGTACCACGGATACAAAAGAAAAAGAAATATTGTCTTTGAAATCAGAGGGTCTGGGTTCCTATTCTACCCCTGATACTTCCTCTGAAATTTACCTAACCACTTTGGGTTTCAGTTTTCTCACAAGCCAAGTGAGGAAGTTGGAATAGATAGATCCTGAAGTCCCTTTTAGCTTTAAATTTTTAGTTTCATGTCTACATTTTGATGAATGAATTTCTTTTTGCAAATGTGTGTGGATGGGTCAGGGAAGGAAGCCTTTATATAATACATGACATGTAAGTTGCATTTTAATGGATGAAATAAAATTCTTCAGTTGGGGGTGGGGAGAAATGATATTTCAGCCAAAGGCAAAAATACAAGAAAAGGCACAAAGGTGGCTTTTAGACTAAGACTAAATCATACTAGATCAAAATCTAAAGATGGACTGGAAGACTTTTCCTCTAAAATACATGAAATCAGCTGTAAATTTAGAGCTGCAAGGGATCTTAGTAGCCATCTATTTCAAGCCCTGCCACCCTTATTTTATGGACTTGTCCAGAGAATTAGAGTGACTATTCCAAATTCACATAGGTAGTAATTGACTGTTAACTCCAAAAACGGCATTCTTTCCACATTCCTGCACTGTCAGGAGATGATTTTCTAGATATCTATAATATTACCAAGATATTTTTTTCTTAATTTTATAATTCTGTGCTCTAGTGATGGAACTCAAATGGCTAAAACTGAGGGAAAAAGCTAGCTAATTTGAGCAATACATAATCGCTTCAAATATCTATAATCTTGAACACTTTGTTTTGTACTTAAGTCAAATATTTGCCATTTTGAACAGTATGGTTTCTCCCTTTATTGACTCAGTGCTGACCCTTCTGTAATATTGTAGACACTCTAATAGCTACTGTGGTTGGAAAAAAAGTCATCACCATACAGTCAATCTACTGATGAACCTAGTTAGGATACTCCTAACCTGGCAAATATATTAATTATCATAGGCTTGTATGTTGTGTAGCTCAGAGTGCAGTGCCCTTTGTATGCATGGAAAAACAATAAAAGGTATAAATAATAATTATTCACAATCGTACTTGTATATATCAATGTATCTCATCTCATTTTTCTGAACATTACCAACATCTGTGTAGGTCACAAGCATCTGTTTTCTTCTGTTTTTGCTTCATTAGTTTTATTTTTCCAATTTATTTATTCATTTTGTTTTCAACTTTCACTTCCACAAGATTTTGAGTTATAAATTTTTCCCCATCTTTCCCCTACCCCACCACCAAATAGTGAGCCTACTGAATACCCCTTTCCCCAGTCTGTTCTCTTTTATATCCTCCCCCACTCAACCTTCTAGTGGGGTGAGATGGATTTCTATACCCTATTGCCTATATATCATATTTCCTAGTTGCATGTAAAAAACAATTTTTTTAACATTTGTTTTTGAAACTTTGAGGTCCAGAGTCTTTTCCTTCTTCCCTCAACCCCCACCCCCACTGGAAAGACAAGCAATTCAACATAGGTTGTACATGTGTAGTTATGCAAAACATTTCCATAGTAGTTATATTGTGAAAAGCTAACTATAATTCACTCCATCCTATCCCTTCCCCCCAAATATTCTATTTTTAACTTTGACCCTGTCCCTTTTCAAAAGTATTTGCTTCTAATTACCCTCTTCCCCAATCTGCTCTCCCTTCTATCATCCCCACTCTTATCCCCTTCCCCTCTGCTTTTCTGAATGGTAAGATACCCAATTGAGTGAGTATGTTATTCCCTCCTTAAGCCAAATTCAATGAGAGTAAGGTTGACCCATTCCCTTTCACCTTCCTGATCTTCCCCTCCATTGTAACTGTTTTCTTATTGTATGTGGTTCTTATTCTCCTACAGATTTTTCACCAAGCTTCTCTCCAGTGAACTGAAGACTTTGCTCTAGGTCCTTTCCTATTTTGGGGGCGGCGGCAATGCAGCATCTAATAATAACTATTTGGGAATAAGTATGATGCCCCTGGTCAGGCTCGGAAGGCTATGTGAAACTCTGCCTTCCAAATATGTGCAGAGAAGATGTGTTCCACGGGTTGCTCCCATCTTGCTGTTCCTTGCACAAGACACTCCATTTCCTGACTAAGCCTTTTCCCTGGTTGTCTTTAATGCCTGGAATGCTCTATAGCTATGCCTTTCATTTCTTGGGCTTCTTTCACATCTTTGCAAAAGCCCCACCTTTTGCAAGAAACCTTTCCCAGTCCTCAATCTTAGTGCCTTACCTTTGTGGTTACTCTCAATTTATCCTGCATAGATCTTGTTTGTATGGAGTTGTTTACATATTCTCTTTCCTAACAAACTGTAAACCTGAGAAGAGCCACTGTCTTTTTCCTTTCTTTTTATCCTGAAAGGAAAGCACATAGTTGGGGTTTCATAAATGCTAATTTATTGAAGTTTGCTAAAACAAATGCAAGTCAACAACAATAATTTGAATTTTTAGGGGACTATTAATTCATCCACTTTGAAAATCATAGATTGAGCTGATCAAGGTAATATTCTATACTAACAATGACATTAATGGTTGGAGTAATCATTGCCTCCAGATTTGGAGTGGTTTCTTTTTTGTTTATTAAAAACCCTAGGAAGCAATTAACTAAATAGCTCTTTTGTATAGACTTAAGTTGGAGGCCAACTTTAATTGTTTGATTTGACTTTTTCCAAAGTTCAGCAAGTTCCTCTGGAGATGGAACCTTTTGAAGGAAAAACCCTAAATTCCTTTACACAAATGAATTTCCACTTCCTGACTCCTTATCTTTTCTATTTCTCTGGCAGAGGGGAGTTTGGGTGGCAATTAACTGGAGGCAACTCCTTTAAGAAGTTATTTTGTAATTCTGGTATTAGTTTGTCTTACATTTACTCAGCTGCTTTTAAAATCATCACATTTCTAATGCAGCTTCTCTCACCCCAGCTGAATTAGTTCCTTGAGTTACTGTGTAGCCCCTGTTGCCTTTAATTTGTATGCCTAGCAAGTACCCTGATAGCAAGAAATCAATATTCTTCTGAGTGAGATTGACACGTGCAAGAGTCTAGCTGCAGAGGGAGCATCTGCATCTAGGAGTCAAATGTTGTTACGTCGTTTGACTTGTTTTGCAATGGATTTTTTCTCAGAAACAAGTCAGGATCCTGTCTATTGGTTTCCAGCATAACTATTCGTGTGTGCATGTGTGTGTGTGTGTGTGTATACGCTAGATATACTTTATATATGTATAGATATATACCTATGCAATGTATCTATACATTCATACACATATATGTAACATTTGTATATATGCATATGTATGTATATGTGCATATAATATATGTATGTGTATATATATACACACACATGCACACATATACAGGTACATATCTTAATATAAAAGTATAAGTTTTAGCTTTCCAGTTAAATATTGTAAATTGGTGTAACACCTGGCAGAAATGAATTCATACTGTTTATCTGAAAAAAAAGAAATATTCAGTCCATTATATCCATCTGTCTAATTTGAACATGTACCAACTGTTACCAGAATTCATTCTGCAGGCTATTTTTTTATTTGCACATCCTCTGTTATGAATAATTGCCATGGGGAATGCTTTTTCCCATAAATTGTTCAAAGCTCTATGTTATTTACATGTACTCACGCATCCTTGAAAATAAAAAAAAAGAAAAACAATTCTTCACACCCAGAGGCTAGCTCCTTCATCTGAGCATGCACTTTCCTGGCTGAAGTGAAAATAAATCTCAAGAAGTTATTAAAGAGAAGTATCATTGAATTTTAGAGCTATTGTATTTATATGAACACATAGTGTATATTTCCACCAAAATCCTATTCCAATGTCTCACTCTGACATTGAAATGATGCTTGATTTTTAAAGAATAAAAGAATTTTAAAAGTCATTTAATGAGGGATTGAGAGGTTGTGGTCTGTATGAATGGAAGAATGTCCTTTGATGAAATGAATAGATAAAACTTTTGAAGTATTTGAATAGGTATAGGTATGGGTCCATAAATTTGTTGTTTGCACTGTCTTTTGGACTGATATCTTGACTTGGATGTGAATTAGATATAAGTGAATTGGAGTTTTACAAAGTTGTCAGCATCACTCTTCCAGAGTCATTGAAGTCCAGTGACAAGACAAATGTCAAGATGACTAGCCTGGGATTTAGAGAAGGAAGCTAGCATTTTCAATGTCTGATCAAGCTCTAAGCCTTCCATGGTGCTTTACATCAGCCACCTTCATAATCATTGGAACAAATTTTGCTCAACTGTACATTCTGTAGGGAGAAGTCTTCATATACTTGAAGAAGACATCCACTAACTCATCAAGAGATTTAATACCTGTAGTTTATCCTTAATCTAGTTTATTCCACTTGCCAGAATAGTATTTTTTACGAGGTTGTGGTCACTATACATGCTACATTCTTCTTAGAGACAAAGGTAAGAGCTGGATGAATGACAAAGGTGGATGAGCAGCCATGAAAAGAACTTGACAAGGCCTCACACCAGAGGTGCTATTCCTTAAACACCACACACACACACACACACACACTTACACATACACACATTATAGGAAGGATAGATTTCACGGAGATGGGAGTGCAATATGTTGATAATTAGCATTTGCTTATATATGTTATAAGAAAGAGCAGAATAGACACAATTTTAGAGCTCCAAAACTCACAAAAATACAGAAAAAGACATCTCCTGCTAAAGGAAGCTGGCCAGGTAGGGCTCAAGACAGCAAGCTGGGAGATGAAACTGGCCCAGTCTGAAACCACAGGTTGGCCCTGGGGCAGCCAGGAAGAGATTCAGCTTCAGGAGTGTGGATCAGCAGCAGCTGTGGCAGTTTCCAGAATTATCAAGCCATAAGAAACAAGGACTAAGTGCAAGGTCAGTGAAACTCAGCTAAAGTTGGGGAAGAAAAGCAGTCTGGCTGAACTGCCTCCAGGGCAAAGAAGCAGCTGAAGGGGCAGCCCTGCACCCACCTCCATGTGGCTGCTTCTGAGCTCCCGGCCCACAGACTACAGAGGGGCCAAGCAATTGTTCAGAGGTTAAGTGCTCTTGTGATGAGTGGACTGGATCTGGATCATGGTCTTGGGTGGTGGTCCTGAGGTACATTTTTCAGTGAGCCAAAGCTGGTGGGGGTGGCAAAAAACAAAAAACAAAACAAAAAAGAAATGATGCCCACCCAATAGCTTTAGCAGCTGTGAAAAACCCAGTGATTTAGGACAGAGCTTTCCCTCTGAACGTAGAGTTCCAAAGAACTAAAAAGTCAAGTAATTCACTGGCAACATGAGCAGGCAAAGGAAGCAATGTAAGAACAGCAATTGAACTCTAGAATACTTTTTTGGGGACAAAAAGGATCAAAGTATGGAATGGGAGGAAGACAACACAGTCAGAACTCCCACACCAAAAGTTTCCAAGAAACATGAAGGCTGCCTACAAGCCATAGATGAGCTTAAGAAGGATTTTGAAAACCAAATAAGATAAGAGGAGGAAAAGTTAGGAAGAGAAATGAGAATGAAACACAAAAATCACAAAAAGAGAGTCAACAACCTGACTGAAGAAAATAATAGTTTAAAAAATAGATTGACTCAAATGGCAAAAGAGGCTTAAAAAGCCAATGAGGAGAAGAATGCCATAAAAAGTCCAATATGCCAGATGGAAAAAGAATCTCAAAATCTTTCTGAAGAGAGTAATTCCTTCAGAATTAGACTGCAGCAAATGAAAGCAAATGACTTTATGAGAAATTAAGATAATACTAAACAGATCCAAACAAATGAAAAAATAGAAGGCAATGTGAAATATCTCCTGGAAAAAACCACTGACCTGGAAAATAGATCTAGGAGAGACAATTTAAAAATTATTGGACTACGTAAAAGCCATGATCAAAAAAAGAACTTAGAAAAAATCCTTCAAGAAATTCTCAAGGAAAATTACCTTGATATTTTAAAACCATAGGGCAAAATATAACTTGAAAGAATTCACCAATCACCTCTTTAAAAAGATCCCCAAAAGAAAATTCCTATGAATGTTATAGCCAGGTTCCAGAGTCCCCAGACCAAGGAGAAAATATTAAAGGCTGCCATGAGAAAGCAATTTCAATACTGTGGAAACACAATTAGTATAACTCAGAACATATCAGCTTCTATATTAAGGGATTAAAGGGCCTGGGATATGATATTCTGGAGATCAAGTGAGCTAGGATTGAAACCAAGAATCACCTACCCAGCAAAACTGAGTGTAATGTTTAAGGAGAAATTATGGTCATTCAGTGAGGTGGAGTACTTTCAAACATTCTTCCTGCAAAAAACAGAACTGAAAAGAAAATTTGACACTCAAATACAAGAAGCATGAGAAGGTAAACATCGGAAAGAAATCATAACAAACTTATCACAGTTGAACTATTTACGTGCCTACACGGAAAAATGGTAATTGTAACTTATGAAACTTTTCTTAGTATGATGATAGGGGAAGGAAATACAAAAGTATATATACATATGCATACACATATGTCTATATAAGAGGGTTTATATATGCATATGAACACATCTGAGTATGTGTATATATGTGTACATAGAGGGCACAGGATCAATTTAATAGAAAGGGATGCTACTTTAAAAGGTGAAATTCTGATGTGGGAGAGGATTAGAATGAGAGGAGACAGGGAGAGGCAGAATAGGGTTAATCATCTCATACAGAAGAGGCTAAGTATAATTGTTACAATAGAGGGGAAGAACAGGAAGGTAAAAAGAGAAGGGCCAACCTTACTCTCATAGATTTGGGCTTAGGGAAGGAATGACAAACTCTAAACTAGATATCATGCCACACAGGAGAGTAGGGAGGATGGGGATGAGATGTGGGATGATGGAGGGGAGGGCATGGTTGGGGGGGAGGCTCTCTGGCAGTACACACTTCTGTAAAGGAGCAGGGACAGGGACAGGGTAGGGAATAGAATGGGGGGGTGGGACAGGAAGGAGGGACATATAATCACTCTCTCACAATATGTCCATTGTGGAGATGTTCTTTGTAACCGCACATGTACAGCCTGTATTGAATTGCTTGTCTTTTCAGCGGGGGTGGATGAGGAAGGTGGAAGGGAAAAAAATCCAGAATTTAGAGTTCTATAATCAAATTTTAAAATGTATATGTATTTATAGTTATTATTATTGTTATTATTATTATTATTATTATTATTAACTTCATGCAACTGGGAATTAAGATATACAGGCACTGGGTTGGGAGACCCATCCTGCCCTACCAGAAAGTCAGAGGAGGGATGGGGGAGGACATACGAGTGAGCAGATTGGGGGAAGGGCTATACAGTGGGATGGCTGTTTTGAGGTGGTAGGTAGGGAAAAGATGGGGAGAAAATTTGTAACTCAAAATCTTGTGGAAATGAGTGATGAAAACAAGAAAATAAATAAATTTTTAAAAAGAAGTAAGAAAAACATTTTTATTTTTAACATTAATAATATGTTGTGCTTGGCATTTAATAAATTCTTACTGAATAAAAAAAAAGAAAATTACTGAAAGGGTCATTCTGTCCTCTACGTTAAGAATAGCCGAGTGTACTGGAAAAACCCCTCACTCTGGAGCTTGAGTACATTTCTTCAACTTTGATTTCTATTTCTTAATACTTTTGTGAAATCACGTAGGTAAATCACATAACATACTATAGCCTTGTTTTCTCGCCTGCAAATTGGGAGTTTAGACTAGGTAGCATCTGAAGTATATTTTAGTGCTAAATCTATGATTCTATGATTTGTGAATTCTTATTAACTTCTAAAACACTCTCTGAAAATGTGGGAAAGGGAAGACGACTTGCATTCTCATCATTTTGAACTCCTACCAAGAAGGACAAAAGAGATCACTCAGGGAATAATATAGGGAAAATATTTCTTGGTGGTATGTTTTATTGTCTGAAAGTATTATATGAACATGTGTTTAAAAGGAACTCTTTTTTACTCCCTCTGTATTCTCATTAACCCCTTCAGATCCTATGAACTTAACTATTACATCTATGCACATGACTCCCAGATAGATATCTAATCCCAGTCTATCCCCTGAGCTTCAGTCCCATATCATCAGTTGTCTCTTGGATATTTCAAACGGAATATCCGGAGACACCTTAAGCTCAGCATGTCTAAAAATGAGTTCATTATCTTCTCCCTTAAAACCTCCCAGCTTTCACATTTCCCTATTTCTGTCAAAGGCACCACCATTTTTCAAGTTTTTCAGGTTCCTAATCTAGGCATTGTCCTGTGGGCCCTTTTTATAAATAATCTTTAAGGCTATGGGAATGGGTTACTATTGTCTTATTCCCTCCCTTATACACGTATCCTGGTTGCTACCTGTATACATCATCCAATATGATTGATTGGCAAAAATACTAGGGAACAAGAGCTCTATTTTAGCTAAAGCTAAAAAGGAAAACTGAAAGGATTTGTACAGAATTGTCTTTTCTTTCCAAAGAGGATAAGGAAAGAGTATTATTAATAAGAGTCAATGGCATTATTAAAGAAAGTTGTAGACTAGGGATAAAATCAAGGGTGCAGATAGGTTGATGAATTCTCAATGTTGAATGCAATGGATGTATGCTGAAATGAAATTCCAAAAAATATGTGGCATTTTGGAACATTTATTTTCCTTTCTTCTTAAAAGCTAGACATATAATGATATAGCTATGGTTAATTTGCTCATTTTCCAATTAGGAAGAGGTTCAAATTTTGACCTTGAAATGAACTAGTCATACAAAAATGAGTTAATGACTTAAACTATCAGTTCTTTAAGTGATTCTTTGAAACTTAATTATTATTATTTGAGATTAGGTCTCTATCTTGCCTAGTCTGGAAATATAGTACCCATCCATAGGATTAATCCCCCTACTAACTGGCATGGAAGCCTTGACCTGCCTTGTGTCTTATTGGAAGCAGACTACCCTCTCTAAGGCAATCTGGGCCATCTGTGTATCTCAATCCTGGGGCTTACCATAATTACTGACTGATTTAGGACCTACAATCCTTCTTTAGTAGTCTTTAGCCCTACAGAAGATCTGAACTCATAAATTTGAGTGATCCACCATGCAGGCACACATGGCCCTACTTAGTGAAAATATAAATTATACATGAATTGCTCATCTGTATTAATGGAGTGTGCTTCCACACTGTGGTTGTTCAGTCATTTTTAATCATGCTCTTCTGTTTGTGACCCCCTTGGGGTTTTCTTGGCAAAAATACTAGAATGGTTTGTATATCACAAATGTGATATTCACAGAGGCTGCTATGAATATAGAGGTGTATTTCTAGGTTTGAATCACAAGGTATAACAGACTCTCTTCTTTGAAGACAAGACCAAGATATTTGTTCATATGTCAGAAAGCCAAATCCACCATGGTAATAAAGAAGTTGATACACATTACCAATTCAGGGAGCATTGTCATCCCCAAGTCTTCCCTCTGTCAGGCCTCCCCACAAACAAGCTCCTCAAGGCAAAATTCCTCCCTCTCTCACTCACTCTAGATCAGTGTTTCTCAACTTCCTAATGCCGTGATCCTTTAATAGCCATATGTGGGGGTGTCTGCATGTGGGCGGACCAGCCTGGAGACTGAGAGAGGAGGTTCCTAAGACCATCAGAAATATGTTTTCAGGAATATGGATATGTTTTTTGCTGTATTTGGTTAGATTTGCTCATTCTTTTTTCCTCATTTCTTTGATTATTATGATGGAAAACTCTGGAAACTGAAGGGAAATGAATATCTTAGGAAATAATGACAATACATAATTCTCTAATATTCATGTGACTCCTGTGAAAGGGTCATTCAACCCCAAAGAGGTCATGACCCACGACTTGAGAACTGCTGCTCTCAATGCTCTGCCTCAGTTGTCTCCTAGCTCTGCCTCACTCTCCTCTCTTCCTGCTGCACTCTTCCTGTTCTCTGCTCATGCTGAGTTGGGCAAACTTCCACACACAGCTCCATGTAACTCAGCTGTGGGGTGGCTCAGAGCCACATGGGCTCATTAAGGGGCAGGTAAGCTCTTCAAATTCACTCAACATTACAGTTTGCAATTTCCTTCTCCAGCTCATTTTATGGATGAAGAAACTGAGGCAAACAGGGATGAGTGATTGCCCAGACTCACACAGCTAGTAAGCATCTGAGACTGGACCTGAAGTCAAGTCTTCCTGACTCCAGGCCTGGAGCTGTATCTTCTTCATATTCATAGCTGTGTAGAAACACTAGGGGTTCCCTCATCTCTAAAACTATGGAATCCCTGGTCTACAAAAAAAATCCCTAATAACTCATGACCCCATCACCTAAATATAGCAACAGCTTTTATAGGTGAATAGAAAGTGGATAATCTTTATAGATGAAGTGTATTTCTCTAGTTGGAGAACTGAGTGTTGCAAAATTATGTTTGTTTCTGATGAAAATATATAAGTAGGCAGTTCTTCCTGCTTCTTTTCAAAAGTGGGGGCCTATGGATATGTTTTTTGCTGTATTGGTTAGATTTCCTAATTCTTTTTTCCTCATTTCTTTGATTATTATGATGGAAAATTCTGGAAATTGAAGGGAAACGAATATCTTAGGAAATAATGACAATACATAATTCTCCAATATTCAAAAATTCATTTACATAAAATATCACGTTTAATAAAGGCTTGTTTAAAAGCTCAAGGAAAGGATCATATCTATTGTAGATTATTTAGATGCCAATTAACTGGATAAGATGGCTTTTAGCAGCCAAAAATTAGTAATCTTTTGGGAAAAACAAAATTCTTCTATGGTAGAATATAAACAAAATTCTTTTTGAATTTAACAAATATATTAAGTATATGCTTATACATATTTATATACATAATTACTTTTTTTGCCCATCTCTCTCAGACTGCCTCTGTTATGGATAAACAGGTTGATATATATATATATATATATAAATGCATATATATGATAGAACATAGACAGACAGACGGATAGATAGATAGATAGATAGACATAGATATAGATATAGATAGATGTGAAGGTATATAGATAGATGATAAAGCATAGATACATTGGCATATAGATAAATGATAGAACAAAGATAAAATATATAGAAACACATATATAGGTACATAGACATATAGAGAGATTATAGAAAACTGAGACAGATAGACAGACAAACAGGGAGATAGATGTTGTCTTTGAGTCTGAAAGACCTGGGTACAAGTGTCATTTCTAAAATGTATTAGTTCTGGGATGCTGAGCAAGTCACTTAATCTCTCAGAACATCTGATGATTGAGTATAAGTTACAAATCAGTTCCTAGGCTATAATCAGAGGTCTGAGAGCAGATGCTCTGTAAGTATAGTGAACATATGTATTTGTTTGTGTACATGTGTATTTGTGTGTGTATGTGAGTGTGTGTGTTTATGTTACGGAAGCTCTATTTTATTGAGAAACAAGGTAAAGAAAATTCAATTAATTTGTGGCCTCATTGTTGAGCCCTATGAATGAATATTAGATATAAAGATTAAAAATGACACAGTTCCTGCCTTAAACAATCTTACATTTTACTGAAAAAGCTATGGGAAACACACAGATAGGTGTATAAACATCAGTAGTTTATGCAGGTTAAAGAGAGATCCAAAATGCTCTTGCAAAATTTGTGGACTAAGTATATAATTTTGCCATATGCTGAATTTCTATCTGCTGTCCTTGTTTCAGCAGGAAGTACGTACATGGAGATATACAAAATCACAGAAAATATGTGTTATATATGCATAAGTACACATCAATATTGCTGTTCATATGTGTGTATATATTAGATCTGGTAATATATAGAAATGCTGATGATTTATGTGGATTTATTTTATGTTATGCAAGTTTGCAAAAATTGTTCATTGTTTTGACCAGATTTTTTAGTGGTTCTCTAGATTTCTCTAAGTATGTCATCATAAAACCTGAAAAAAGTGATGTTTCCAGATTGATATTATCTTGGCTGTGACCTTGATACTGCTCCCCTTGTCTATGCTCTGGTCCTTACATAGGTAGTGTTACTGCTCCCTTGCTACTACAACCTACTCTCCGACCTCAAACTACATTCCAGAATTGGGTATTAGGCAATGGAACTGAGAAATGGTCCCTAGTCTCATTCCCAGTGCTAGCTTAGGGGTCCACTCTTAACTCTTTCTGATCATGTATTCAAACCCCTTACTACCCCCTGAGCTCTGAGTGCTCCTGGTGCTGTCACTAGTGCTGTTGCTGCTGTCACCATTTTCAAGGCCCAAAGCAGATGTTCTTATATCTTTGGATATACCCAGTTAGTCCCAGCCTCAGTGTCTGTAGTCCTCTCTTTATGTTTTCCTATACTATCCTTGGCTGGACAATTTGATTTAGTATGATTTTTTGTTGTTGATTATGCTCAGAATTAAGTTTGATGAACTGTTCAAAGTTGATTAGAGTGGTCTTTTGAGAGAGCTCAGAAAAATGCTCAGTGATTCTGCCACTTCACCTCTGCCCAGCCCCAAACCCAGCCCTGGAATTTCATGAATGAATTGGCATCTCAGCTGACTTGAAGAATTATTAGGATTCTAAAGGACTAGGTTGAAAAGATTGTATATTATCTTCCTTTGAGGTGCTAATTAGATATCCAGGTGCAGATGTATAGCTGGAGAATTATATTCAGAAAAGAGATTAGAAAAGAATGTATACATGTATCTGCATGCAAGTATATTCATTTTATGCATATATACACATGTACACATATTAATGTGTGTACATACATGTATATCACAAATATGTACATACACATACATATATGTGTGCTTGTGTTACATATGTGTCAAGTGAATTCATTACATAGTGTCAGGGACTTAGATTGTTACTATAGGTTGTTAGAAGAGATTTGAGAATGGTTAACAGAGTATAATTAGACAAATTACAAATTATGAAAAGAAATAAATAAGCACAGTGTCATACAAGTTAAAGGGGGGGAAGTATAGGTGAGGGAGTCACAAGTATGGCATGTGGTAGTGCAATGGTAAAAATAAGATTTCAAAATCCCAGTAGTTAAGAAGTGATTATGTTGTGATGAAATGGAAGCATCAAGTGAAAAATTCCTTTCCTAGGATTTCAATAGTAAAAATGAGAAGAGTTGGGAAGATATCATGAGGGGATTTTCATAGGCATACAAAGTGTGATAATGATACTGAAAAACCGAGACATTCCAGGAGTGTCTTTGAAGCATAGAGGCCCACGTTATACAAATGCACATGGGCTACAGATAGAATGAAATGTTTGAAGAACAACTAATAGTCCAGTTCATAGAGTGAATGAAGAAAGGAGTGATATAAAATGAGCTTTGAAAGAGTGGTTACTTCCAGAATGTAGGGAGCCTTGAATGGATAAGGGGATACTGACAATGTAAGAAAGGGAGAAGACAGAGAAACCTCCCAAAGCACTGATATAAAGAAGAGTGATAGGTTAAACTTAATAATAAGAAGGGGTCATCTCATCCTTTGTATCTGGAATATAGAAGGAGAAAATGGGTAAAGAAGAAGAAAGATTTTGAGAGATGCCAAAAGGGAAATGAGGGTGCTGACAATCAATTTGATTATATGGATCTTACTAAAGTAGAGGAAGGTATTTGCTAAAAAGTACAGTAGAATTGGAGTTTTGGACTTATGGAGGGAAGAGATTGTTAGAACAGTCACTCTGGAGAGAATGTTAGAGCCAAATGGAAACAAATAAAAAGGATTGCTAGGCAGGGATGAGTGCCCATTTGAGGTTAGATCACGTGGATTTTTTATTAGACTCAGTTGGTATAACTCCATTCAGTGGTTTTGGAATAGGGGCAAGGAAAACACATGCAAAGTTTGATATAAAATTGAGGATTAGTAGGGCATGAAAAACAGAAGTACAAGAGAACTAGGAATTCAATAATAGAAAGGAGAATGTGATTGAACTGGTAAATACAGCATCAAGATTTTGAAGTGCAGAAGCTGAGGACAAAATACGGATGATGCTTAGAGAACATGTGAAGGAAATTGTGAAATCTGAGATTGTGGTGAGAATGAAGGACTTTTAGCTTGGGAGACAGTAGAAGAAAGACAGAGAAAGAGACAGAAAGAAAGAGTGAGAGAGAGAGAGAGAAACCAGATGATCTTTAGGATCCATTCTAGTCTGAAATTCTATCAACTGATAATTCTAGTGAAGTTGTGCTTTTTTTGAGGCAATAGTGGTTAAGTGACCTGTCCAGGGTCACAGAGCTAGTAAATATCAAAGATAGAATTTGAACTCAGGTTCTCCTGACTCCAGGGCCAGTACTTCATCCACTGTCCTACCTCATTGCTCCATTTTTTTGAGTGAAATCATAATTCTAAATCATTATCTTGTTATAAACTGTACACACTGAACTAAGTGGAACCTAATAACATCTCTATTGGAATCATACAATTAGGATTTCCAGAGACCATTTTGAATATTTTCTAGACATGTTCAACCTAGGTAATTTTTCAACTGATTGAATTCTTCAAAAGTTCCATCAAATCTTCTGATTTCTATCAAGCATCGTGAACATATATTCTATTCTAATGCTTGTATTTTAAAATTAGGAAACTAAGATTAAGAGAGAGGGCTTTCATACAAAGAATGAATTGAAGAATGAATATTTGCTATGATTTTGCTTTAAATCCAGTGCCTATTCCAGTGTTTCTTAGAAGAGATTTTGTTATCTCTCCCAGGTGGAAAAAAAACAACTTCCATTCAGAAAGCTCCTTTGAGGCACTCTCTCACAGGAATTCCATGCAAGTCTGTTCAAGGTATTCTGTTTATCTTTTTCTAATCAGAAACATGCTGAGGATTCAAATGAAACAATAAGGTCTCTTGTTCTTCAGGAACACAATCTCTAGTTTTATCAGTCATACGTGCAATAAATTCAATGCAGTTTTTTTTAATGAAATAGAGTAATAAAAATATCAAAGGAGCATTTACCATATAAACTTGAGACACATTCCCCCATAAATTCATATTCAATCAGTGGGGAGAATGGACATTCTTGAAAATATATGTAATGGGGCACACATATAGGGAATGCCTGTGGCCATGACATATGAATAGAGAATATGGGCAGTCTCATGGCTGATAATATCTAGTGGCTATTGTCCTTGGGTGATACTGGCATGTTACTCTTACTAGGTTTGCTCCATTCTGATTCCTGTGCTCTAATGACTTGCTCCAACCCTGTATGTTCAGGCCTTACTGGTCCTTTGTGATACTTCTTCTGGGTATTGCATTACAACTGTTCTCTAATATGTTTTATCTTCAATGTTTTATCTCTCAAGAGATACCTACAGGACGTCTTGACTTAGGTCTGCTGTTATTATGTATTGTTCAATTAGTCTTAGTGACCACATTTGGGGTTTTTTTTGGCAAAGATACTGGCATGGATTGCCATTTTATTTTCCAGCTCATTTTAGAGATGAGCAAACTGAGACCAACAAACAGGGTTAAATGACTGGCTCATGGCCACACAGCTAGTAAGTATATGAGGCTGGAAATGAATACCTTGTCCTAACTCCAGGCCTGGCACTTTCTACACTGCACCAACAAGCTGCCCCTACAGGTCTACTAGATATAGTAATTAAAGAACCCCTTCCTGTTAAAGGTAAGCTGGGGGATTTTTAGTTATAGTCCAGGCTAAGAATCACCATACCCACCTAAGACCAACCAAAAAATGCCAGAGAGAGTGCCCTCAAGCTACAATTAAGTCTCCACTTTTATTTGGCCCTATCAAAGGCTGAATCAAAATCACCTGTCCTGGACAACTATTGATAAAGAGTTGAAAGTTCCTATTAAAATTCCCTTTTAGTTTCTCTTGGGGATCATGTGACAGTAAAACCCATTAAAGGGAAAACTTGTAAAAACAATAACAGCAAATGTTACCTTTTCTTGTATTTTGGTCTCAACTGAACCTTGAAGTTTTCCCTGCATCAATAATCTATTTCCTGTACTTTTTTTTAGTGGAAATTGAGAATGTATTCATTATCATCTACATTCAATAATCACATTTTTTATATTATAAGGGATCTATTAAACCATCCTTTAACCTTTCTTTCCTCAAGAAAAACAATTCCAATTCCTTCAACCTTTTTCTGTGAGTCTATTCTTGTTTTCAGACCTTCAATCATTTTTGTTACTTTTATTTTGCTATGTATTTTCTTTTTCTCATTTTATATGTCAGATATTAAGACATTTCATACTGATTTTCCTGTTTTCAACAGTTTTATTTAAGAGATTGGATGTCAAATCCATAAAATATCCATTTTCATTCTGTCTCTCTTTGTAGTCATTTACGAAAATACCCATTGAAACTAAAAGTGTTCATTCAACCTAAAGCCCTGCAAGTTCTGCTGGACAGGACTGAATATATTATCACATATGTATAGCTCAAAAAGAATAGTCAAGTAATCAGTAAATATGTCTGGTTACATGTAATTAGAGATCATTGCTTCTTATCCATAATGTTTTGAAGCCATTTCCCTCAGTTAATTTGGTTTGCATTCCAAATGCCTGGAATTGTTATACCTCTCAACTCTGTACTAATACAATGCAAGGAAATTGTTTCTGGAGATAAATGTTAAATGTTTAGCTTTTACAAATGATTTGTTGTTGGCAGCTCAGTATTCCTTCTACACTGCAAAGCCATAGATCATAAGATTACAGCAACTACAAATAGGTATTTTTGATGACAGTGTACATGAATATCTCAAACAGTAAAAGTCAATAAATCTTTTCTACTCTTCTAAAAACATTTGTTAACTAATTGGATAAATCTTCAGATTTTACAAAGCAATTTAACATTGTCAGATTTACAAGGGAAAACCAATCTCTACATTTTTCATTAAAAGTTTGCTGTTTATGAATAGTGTAATCTAAAATCATGCTGATAATTCATTTGACAAAATGTGAAGACACTTGATATAAAAACATGAAAATTTCATTTTGGCAGTCCTTGCACATTGCTGCAACACCCAACATCAAATGAATTATGCCATACAGCCTTAGGGCAGCCTTGAAAATAATTTTCAAATCCAATTCTTTACTTCAATACATCAAGGATTGGTAATTTCATTTGTGCACATATTCCCTCTACCAACCCATATTACAACCCCTTTATAATTTAGTAGAGTCTTTGAGAGTTACTATGGCCAAAAATTTCATCACCTCATACTTAACCTGATCTGTGTCTCTCTGAAATTTCCTAGACTTCTCCTCAGGCAAAGGCCATAAGTCCATTACTGGTCTTGTCACAGTTCTGGTAACTTGTGGTCCACTGGAATAATATACCAGAACCCAGGCTAACCTCCACAGTACAATGAAGCAATATAATAGGACTTTAGTAGGCAAACAATCCTCATATTTCCAAATGTGACCCCTTCTCTCTTCTAATAATTCCTACTTTGTATTATGCAATGTTAGGCTCCAGCTATATTTACAAGATATGTACCATCTCAATTAACAGTGAAAAATTCAGTGAATGATATAGAAATTTATTCATGATTATAAAATGGATATATGAATGTTTGATTCCTGCTTTTTATATCATTGCAAGATATTTAGCATTTCCTTTATTTTTTACTTGGTCTTAGAGAATACAAAGGATCTGTAACACTTTCGAAAATAATCTATGCTGAATCTATGAAGCAACTGGCTGCAGAAAATATAACCAGGATGAAATTTGCCACATGGAAATTATTTTAAAAATCCATAAACCTGCCACTCAGGATATCTAATCATATCTGATTAATTAATGTGGGGTTTTCTTAATGAAGGAGACAGAGAGAGAGAGAGAGAGACAGACAGACAGACAGACAGACAGATACACACAGAATTTTAGACAAAGAGGTAAGAAAAGATGGATCTAGAAGTTGTAATGTTGTCTCTGGGGAACAGAAAATTGGAAGATTTGGTTAGCATGGAGAATAAATGAGGGGAGATAATATGGAATCAAATATAGAAAATGAGACTGAAGCCAGATTGTAAAGGACTTTAAATACTAAGTGGTTTATATTTTTCCCAAAAGCAATAGGGAGCCAATGAAGTTTCTTGACCAGGGGACTGGAATGCTTAGAACTGTGTTCCAGAAATATCAATGTGTCAACTGTTTGGAGGATGGATTAAAATGCAGAGACTTTAGAGCAGAGTGATAAATTAGGAAGAGATTTTAATTTGCTAGCTCTAAGGTGGTAGACTTGTTAGGGTAAAGAATACTGATATGAAAGATGTTGTGGATGTATCATTGACAAATTCATTAACTGTATAATGAAGGTGGGGGCTATGAAACATAGAGAAGAGTAGATGACATCACTTTTGGAAAACAATAGGAAGTATACATAAAATTTTTGTTAAAGTTAAGACAGTTCTACTACTGCTAGCCCTATATCTAAAAGAAAGACAAAGAGGAAAATTATGTTTATATACAAATATGTTTATAGGAGCTCTTTGTGTAGTGGCAAAAGAAAAACCCTGGAAATAAGAGATTGGCCAACAACTGAGGATATCTGAATAAGCTGTGGCATATGAATATGCTATGAGAAATGAGAAAATAGATGATTTCAAAAAGACACATAAAAATATACAAATGATGTAGAATTAAATGATCAGAAAGGCAAAGAGAAATTGAACCATAATATCAATATAAACGAGAACAATTTTGAAGACTTATAAATTGATGAAGAATGAAATGAAAGGAACCAGAAGAACAATTTATATGACAACACTTAAAACAGCTTTGCAATGTATAAGAACTATCATCAATACTAGGACTATTCATAATTTCAGAGAATTAATGATGAAACATACTATCCCTTACAGAAGTGTGTAGAGCATAGATTTCTATTAATTTTTAAAAAAATAGAAAGGAAGTGTGAGTTTCTACATATGTGAAATGTTTCATGTACTTTCAGATAAGGTTGTTATAATATTAATTTAATTTAACTGCTTTATTTTACTACAACGTGCTACTCTCCAAATGGGAGTAATCTGCATGTGTATATAATGTAAAAATGAAACACATAAATACAGCTAAAAATTACCAAAAAGGAGAATAAGATGTTATTTGGGCTGCAATAGAGAGTCATTTAGGGAAAACTATGGATTGTCATAAATCAGTGAGGGTCCAATGGGGAGTAAATAGTATTAGAAATTGGCAATGGACCAAGTAGGCAAGGTAAGTTGGAAACTACTGAAGTGAGTCATTGTGTGATAGAAAGCATGACACAATGGAAATAAGATGAAATGCAGTTAAGTCTTGGCTGTATTACATGCTTGCTTTCAGGTATGAGCTGCACTAGATGGCCTCTGAGGTCTCTTCAAACTCTAAGAATTTGTGAATATATGACTAGCATTTAATCCTACAGTTCTATAGCTTTATGGGAAAAAATAACAGATGAAATGTTCTTCAACTATAAAGATACAGACTGCAAGGTAAGCTTGAAGAAAGAAAAAATGATTTTCAAGACAAAGACCATAGGATTTGGAGCAAGAGAAAAATTGATTTCTAATCCTAACTCTTCCATTTATTACCTTTATATCCTAGGATGTCATTTAAACCTTCTGGGTCTAAATTTTTTCATGTTTAAAATAAAGAGGTTTTTGAAGAAATTTTCTAGAAATAAACACCAATAAACAAGGAAATCCATAAACCTGTGCTTGATTGTTTGTCCTCTTAAAAAGGCTTTTTATCAAGAAGTGATCTACTTACAAAACTGGCAGATGACAGGAAGCTAGAAATGATAAATAATATTCTAGGTGATGAATACAGGGTTTTAAAATACCCTTCTGGGTTAGAACAAAGATTCAGATTTTTAAAAACATGAAAGTTAATGGAATATGTGTGTGTATTTACAAAATATCTTACATTTGAGTTAAAATAATTATAGCAATTATATGATTGGTAGATGTTACTAAACAGGTTATCTGGAAAAAAATCTGTAAGTTCAAAGTGAGTCAGACATGCTAATGTTACCCTTGGCTTCACTGAGAGAGACAGAGTTTCTAGGACTAGTGTGGAGCTAGCTCAGTAGTACATCAGCAGAGTCACCCTTAAGGACGATTGCTTAGATCTGAGTAATATATTTTAATAAGGATATTAAGAAGATGAAGAGGATAAGTAGATAATGAAGCTCCCTATGATCATACCACAATTTTATCAATTACAAGGACATAGCTAGTTTAGCTTGGATGATTCCAGTCTTCAAATATTTGACAGACTTTCATGTTAAAGAGAGGAAGAAGCTAAGCATTTGTTAAGTGCTTACTATGTCTCATGCACTGTGCTAAATGATTTACTAATCTATCATATGATGATCACAATCACAATATGAGGTAGGTGCTATTTCTTAATTTTCGGTTGAGGAAACTAAAGCAGATATGGTTCAAGTGACTTGCTCAGGGTCACACAGCAATTAACTATTCAAAACTGCATTTAACTTAAGTCTTACTATCTCTAGGCTCATTGCTCTATCCACTGTGCCACCTAACTTCCTAAGTCTTGATGATGGAATAGACTTGTCCCAGGAGGGAAAACCAGGAAGAGTGAAAATAAGTTACAAGGAAACATTTACAAAAATATTAAACCACACAAAAGGGCAATGAGTTTTCTTAGCAGGTACTAGGTTGCCCTCACTGGAGATCTTCAAGTAAAGATCAGATGACAATTTTCCTGGTATATTAAAGCAGGGATTCATTTTGTTTTAAGTGCAGGCTGGACAAAATCACCTGTGAGTGTCTTTTTAGTTCTGAGATTTTGTGATAATGTAATAACAGCATAGAAGAAATATACAAGAGAGGTTTAAAATGCCTTACACATAAAAAAGATTCATGATTGTTAGAGTATTAATAACAACAGAATAGAGACAGATATCTAAATATCAATATAATGCTAAAATGTTCTGAGTTTTACATTAAATTGAAATTCAGAATATAGATGTTTTTTCCTCTTGAAAATTGCAATGGGTCCTATTTAGGTACTACGTGACAATTACAAAATGTTTGTTCTTGTTCCCACTCAGCTGTAAAATTGGTTAACCCTAGATGACTTTATTTACTACAAATTTCTGTTACATAAACTAAGCTGAATAATTGCTACTGCTAGTAATCTTCCTACCCTACTCTTATCGACTCATCTTATTCTTCTAGATTTTGTTTTAAATCTTCTCTCTTTTTTTCTTCTTCACTCAGTTGTACAGCTAATTCCAATTTAAAGTACATGACATTCACTCCATTTCACTGAGATTAAAGTAACCTGTGGTAAGCTTTCTTTTTTTAAAAATTAATTATGTTCTTGTTTACACCTTTCATTTCCACAAGATTTTGAGTTACAAATTTTCTCCCCTTTTTTCCCTTACCCATCACCTCAAAATAGTGATCCCACTGTATAACCCGTCTCCCAATCTGCTCTCTCCTATGTCCTCCACTATTGCCCCCTCTGACTTTCTGGTAGGGCAGGATGACTCTCCAGTGGGAGGTACCCCAGTGCCTGTATATCTTAATTGCCAGTTGCATGTAGTTAATAATAATTACTATAATATACATATCTATGTATATATATATATATATATATATATATATCTATGTATATATATATATATATAAACCTTTGATTAGGGAACTTTACATTTTAGATTATTTCCCTTCCTCCCTCATCATCCACTCCCACTGGAAGGACAAGCAATTCAATACAGGCTGTACATGTGTAATTATGAAGAACATTTCCACAGTGGACTTATTTGAGAAACTGATTATTTATGTCCCTCCTTCCTATTTGCCCCCATCTTGCCCTATTCTCTACCCTGTCCCTGTCCCTGTCCCTTTATTGGACTGTGTGCTTCCAGCAACACCCCCCCCCCCGTCTCTCCCCTCATCCCCATCACCCCTACTCTCCTGTGTGGCAAGAAACCCAGTTTAGAGTTTATATTATTCCTTCACTAAGCCAAATTCAGTGATAGTAAGGTTGACCATTTCCCTTTTGCCTTCCTGTCCTTCCCCTCCATTGTAATAATTATCCCTTGCCTATTCTATATGAGATGATTAACCCCATTCTATCTCTCCCTGTCTCCTCTCATTCTAATCTTCTCCCACCTCAGAATTTCACCTTTTAAAGTATGCTCCCTTCCTATTCAATTGATCCTGTGCCCTATATGTACACATACATACACATACTCAGAATACATATGTATTCATATGCATATATAAAACCCCTCCTACATAGACATATGCGTATGTATACATACATATGTACATATATATGTACTTTTTTATTCCTTTCACCTATCCTCATGCTGAGAAAAGTTTCACATGTTACAGTGATCGTTTTTCCATGTTGGCATGTAAACAGTTCAACTTTGATAAGTTGCATATAATTTCTTTTCCATGTTTACCTTTTCATGCTTCTTGTATTTGAGTGTCAAATTTTCTTTTCAGTTCTGTTTTTTCAGCAAGAATGTTTGAAAGTACTCCACCTCTCTGAATGACCATGTTTTCCCCTGGAACATTATACTCAATTTTGCTGGGTAGGTGATTCTTGGTTTTAATCCTAGCTCCCTTAATCTCCAGAATATCATATTCCAGGCCATTAAATCCCTTAATGTAGAAACTGATAGATCCTGGGTTATACTAATTGTGTTTCCACAGTATTCAAATTGTTTCTTCCTGGAAGTTTGTACTATTTTCTCCTTCATCTGGTAACACCAGAATCTGGCTATAACATTTCTAGGAGTATTCTTTTTGGGATCTTTTTCAAGAGGTGATCGGTGAATTCTTTCAAGTTCTGTTTTGCCCTCTGTGCTATAAGCTTTCCAAATCACTATTTCTCAATGACTGAAAACTTATCAGTTCACCACCTAGTCTCTTTTCTTTCCTTCCCATCATTAAAATTAGGATTCTTTATTCATTAAGAATGTCAACATATAGTCTTGATCCCCTTCCATATGGCATCCTCTATGAGGTCTCTTCAACAGTCTTATGCATCTCTGATCTCTCTTCTCCACAACCATCTTCTCTTATGTCTCCAAACATTCTTAGGATTTACCAATTTTTAAATAAGCAAATAATAAGATAAATTAACCTGCAAATGCATAAGTGAGTGCTGGAATAATAATTTGTGTAATATTCATTGCTCGTGATTGGACCTCATTAATATAATAAAAATCTCTAAGAAGTTATTTAAATTAGCTTAGAAATTTAATACTTTGGCAAGTAAATTACCAAGCGGATGCTTTATTGAATTAGCCAATAATAATGAAAATCATTTAGACAAACAAAAGTTCTAAAATCTCAAGGGAAATACATTTAAAAGACTGTAGATATAAATGAAAAATAGCAGTTTCTTACTTCAAATTATACTACAAAACAGTAATCATCCAAACTTCTTAGTACCTGTTAAAATAGTAAAGTAGATTGGTAAAATAGAATGTTTAAGAGATAATAGCTAACACATAAGAATAAGAGGTTTTCAAAATGTTTCATATATATATTGTTTAACTTAATAAAGAAGAATAAGAAACATTTTATATCAATAATTTGATTTTTTTTACAAACCTTGGTGGGAGTGGGGGGCAGAGAATCATATGCTTCAACTTTTGACAAGAATTGTTAGTAATATCTTTTTTTCCAGAAATTTGATTTAATTCAATTTTATACCCTATATCACAATATGAAAACACATATGCAACCTGAATATTAAAGATCCCACTATAAATATTAGAAGTGAGGAACATTAGTTAACTTTCATAGAAGTGAAATGGGAGAGTTTTGAACCAAACCAGAATTAAGCATGATCACAAAAAAAGAAATAAAAAATGTCGATTACATAAAATTGAAATTTTTTAGCATGTACAAAATCAGTACAGTTGAGAGGGAAAGCTATTGCTAAGTAATAGAAATATTCATATATATCTCTCATAATGATCTGATATCTGAGATATGGAAGGAAGTAACAAAATATATGACTACTACAATTCTTCAATGTATAAGTAGTCAATTGATATGCACATTTCTCAAAAAAATGGAAAACTTTAAAAACATTTGTAATATCAGTCAATCAATAAACATTTATTAAGCACCCACTATGTGCTAATGACTATGGAAATATAAAGAATGAAACAATTTATACTCTAAAGGAGCCATCACTATTGTTTTGGAGTCATAATTACAAGAACAAGGGAAGGGAGAAAGTTGAATACAGAAGGTTCCCCTCTGAGATTTCACTTGGTATATACACAAGGGGATCTCAAAAGACTTTGTACTATTTTAAGCTTTAATAGCTATTGTAAGCCATTGTAATATAAATAATGCTACTATAATATGAAATAGCTATTATGAGAATTTTAAGCTATTTGAGCTTAAAACCTCACTAAGACTTTCGGAACCCCTTTGCATAGGCCTTGTAGACTCAGAAGGAGAAATTAGATTAGTCACTGAAAATGAAGCATACAGTGTCTTTACTTTCTTACCACCTTCAGATAATTTTTGTTTTAAGGTATGATCATAACAGTGCCATAAGGCAGTAGGACAAGTATTGGTATGACCAGTTTCTAAATAAGAAACTTAAAATGCAGAAAGACAAATAATTATAAAGGCCCTTGAGATTCACCTTAGTTGTTTTGCCTATGTTATATCAGCATGTGAATCCTTCTTGAAAGAATGGATGGAAGAGAAGTTTAGAGGAAATTATAGTACCTTGATGCTTTAAAAAAAAGTCAGCAATTTCCTGCATTATTGTAGCATGCTATTAACTCAAATTTTATTCAATTTTGCCACTCCATAAACATGAGGTTATTAGATTTAGAATGTTATTAGCATAACCAAAGTCTCATAGTAACATAGAAATTAAAGTTATACAAGTTGGTATCAGAAAATAAACACTGTTTTTTTCTAGTCCAATTGAAACCAGGTCAATTAGGACAAGGAAATAAGAAAGTAAATACATGTGTTAGAAATAATAGAACATCCACTTTGTTTTATGGAGCACCAAAATCAAACTAGGATAAGTAAAGAAACTCTGGTGTGCCTTGAACATAGTTCAATATGCCCTTCTCTTCTGCTTACCTAAGATACTAAAGTTCAATTTTTGACATTTCAGACAACCATCATTATTATTTCCTTTTACTATGCTGACACTCTTGTAGTTCTGCACAAAGAATGACTGTTCCAAAGTAAGAATTTGGAGAGGATATTTTATGTTCTATACCATAGCTCAAAATCATTCTGGTACCCAGTGACCTTGCCTTGCATTTTGCAGACTTTTCAGAAATGAGATTTTATTATATATCCCTCTACTATAAACCTGTTTCTCTCTTTCCTTTATGAAAACAATTTGGTAGGTTCCTAAGCAGATAAACCATGAGACTGGAAGCTGAGTAGCTTATCAGTACAATGAAAGCACTGGATTATTGCTGAGAAAATAAATAGCATGCCCATTCTGATATCCCTCTTTCCTACAAGAGAGAACATATAAGCAGAATCATCTGAAAGTAAGTGAAAGTGTACTGAAATTATTGAAAAGTCATGGTTGGTTGGATAGGTCTCCAAGGTACTCATAGCACAATGCTAAATGCTAGGAGGAGCAAGAAAAGCCAAAACATTCTATAGAGTAGGAAAAAAAACACTTTTCAGAAGTTTCTAAGTCAGTCATATTGAAATATCAAGGATTCTAAACCTGGGATCCAGTGACATCAACAACAAGAGATACCAAGGAAAATGTACTACTCATCTTAAGAAAATAAAAAGCTGATTTCAGGGATAATTTAGTTCAGAAGGTTTCTTATGATGCACTGCAGTGAGCAGGATATTGGAGATAAAAAGACTAAGATGGAATAATGGAATAATCCCTTCTCTTAAGGAGGTTATATTTTAATTCATATGGGGAAGTACAATATGTACAATATATACACAAATAAATGAATATATGAAGTAACAAATAAAATAACAAGATATAATTCAGAGAAGAAGACAGAGAACAAAACAGACAGAGGGAACGTGACACTGGGAGATTAAAAGTCCCCTTTCAGAGCTGGCAACTGAGAAGAAACTTGTGGAATAGTAAAATTCCTGGTGCATTTAGTAGATGCTTAAAATTGCCTATTAATTTGACTTGACCTCTGTAAAGACAAGGAAGTGGGAGGTAAATTGATTATAATTAACACCATGTAGGTCAATTTGAGTGTATTGTGTTTTATGCTTGAGTAAGAGCAATGAGACATTAAAATAGGCCAGAGAAGTTAAGTGAATAGTGTTTAAAAGTCAAACAAGGGAACTGATATTTTATCCTAGAGGCAATAGGGAGTCGTTGAAAGTTTGGGGGCATTTTTTGTTAAAGTTTTAGTATTTTGTGACATGGTCAGATTTGTATTTTAGGAATATTCATTTGATATTTATTTGGGAGATGGTTTGGAGAGACTGGCAGCAAAAAAAAAACTAAGGAGATTGCTTAAATTGTCTATATGATGCGTGATGAGACCCTGAAATACACTAAGCAGGGTGACGGCATGAGTGGAGAGAAGAGAGAAAACACTTTCTAAATATCATGCTATGTATTTGCTCAGAGGATGATCAAGGAGAGTAATATGAATTTGTTTTCCCTCTGAGAACCATGTAGCTGTTTAAACTATAACTGCTTCAATTATATTAATTAAATTCCTGTTCTTATTCCTCCTGTTATATTGGTCGCAGTTTACATTTTGAGACATTCCTGGTCTGGAAGTTTCTTTCTGGTCCTTCTCTCTGCCTCTTATTTTTCATTTCCCATAAGTTTTGGGTTGCTTTCATCTAATTTTCTTTTCCTTCTTCTTTTCTACCTCGATTCAAACTTCAGACTTAAATTTTTCCTTACATTTTTTGTCCTTTTGTATCTTTACTAGTCATCTACTCCTCCATTTTTCTATTTAGTTATGGCTTGTCCCTTTTCAAGTCTTTGTTTGGTCTATTTTAAATCTATTCCCCTTTGATTACAGATTTTTTGTTGTGGAATTTATCCTGTGCAATCTTATACTTTTGAACTTTGTTACATTTACTTCCCACTTACTCCTTTAGAATCATACAAAAATCAATTTATGGCATGGCATAAAGGTGTTATGATTTTCTGCTGAAAAATGTTTTGAATATTGTTTGTGGAAAGAAGCATGTTCCTTTAAAAACAACAGCAACACCCAAGAAAAGTTGTGTTTCACAGGTCAAAATTAAAGAAGTACAGATTCATATACTCATGGACCTGGAAAAGATCTCAGGGGTCATCTAAGCAAATCTTTTCCCCAAGTCATGAATTTAATTAAAAAGAAATACTACCTTCCATACTCCAAATAGAATTCTAGCCTCTAGCCTCCATTGACACAGGAAGCATTAAAACATCCAGTCAAAAAACATTTATTAAGTGTCAACTAGGTTCTAAACACTCTCTTAAATGCTGGGGATACAAAGAAGGATATGACAGGACTGCTCTTAAGAAACTTGTATTCTAGTTTAAGACTTCTCTACTTGGCAACGTTTTGTTTGATGTTATGCCATAATCTTCTACCTGTAGCTTGCACCCAATTCATCCTCAGTTTTGTCTTCCAGGGCCAATTAGAACACATAATTGTCATCTTCAGGATGGCTCTTCATATATCTGAAGACATATCTTGTCATGCTTTTCCCTTTCCTTCCCACTATCCCACTCTGATTCCAGCTCCCAAGTCTTCTCTTATTGAGGAAAAATGTTTACAGTTACTTCAAAATATCATTCTTTGCCATGGTTTTAAGATTTCATACTTTTTTTTTTATTTTTTTTATTTTTTTAATTTTTTTTTATTTTTTTTTAATTTTAATTTATTTTCTTGGTTACATCATTCATTTCCA
>CM053599.1:60392882-60410596 GCA_028646575.1 Pseudocheirus occidentalis
CTGAAAGTGCACCCCAGGACCACTACTCAAGACCATGATCCAGATCCAGGCCGCTCAACGCAAGAGCCCTTGGCCCCGATGGATCGCGTCAGCCCCCCTGCTATCTGCAGGCTGAGGGCTCTGAAGCAGCCCAGTGGAAGCCACTGCTGCTCCGTTCCTGCTGCTACAGCCGCCTCCCGCTGCTTCCTTGCCCTGGGAGCAGTTTGACTGGGCCCGCTCTTCTCCTCCCCAGTTAGCAAAATCCACTGACCTTTCTCTTAGCCTTTTTGTCTTCTGGCCTGATAAATGTGGTAACTGTGCCTCCGGTGCAGATGTGCTTTCTGTCTTTTGGAGGGTTCTGGAGCTTGAAAATCTGTTTAGAGTCCCATTTTATGAGTTTTTTAGCGTGTTTGTGTGGGAGCTGTGGTGCTTTGCTGCTTCTACGCCACCATCTTGGCCAAGTCCTTCTTATTTGATTAGTAGAAGTGGTAAGAAAAATATTTTGGTTCAGATAAAGACTATTAAGAGATGAGATTCAAAAGGTATCCAGCATTGGGGATGGGTTGGAGAAAGAGGTATCCATTGATGGAATGCTTCTATACATATTAGGATCTGTTTCACAAAGTAGTATAAGTTGAATCCTGTGATACTTGTTCAGGGACCAAAGCTAGATTTCTTCCATCATTCTTTCATACATTCATCTTTCAGACCTAGTTCTTAATCCATATATTACTTTCATTTTGTCTCTAGTAGGCCCTTCCTTAGGACCTTATGATATTCAACCTGGTATTTGCATGTCTTAGCTCTCCTATTTGATGATCAACTCCTTCAGGGCAGGGTCTATGCTATTTTTCCTTCCTTCCTTCCTTCCTTCCTTCCTTCCTTCCTTCCTCCCTCCCTCCATCCCTCCCTCCATCCCTTCCTACCTCTCTCCCTCCCTTCCTTCCTTCCTTCCTTCCTTCTTTCCTTCCTCCCTCCCTCCATCCCTCCCTCCATCCCTTCCTCCCTCTCTCCCTTCCTTCCTTCCTTCTCTCCTTCCTGAAGAAGAAGAAGAAAGTGCTCTATCTCCTTGTGTAAAAAAAAAAGAAAAAAGGCAAAGAAAAAGAGAAAAAGTAAATACTGTGTAATATCGTCCTTTGTTATACGCTTCAGTTGTGCTTGTTCCTAAAAAGTCTAGGCAAGTTCTGTGTATGTGCTGTGGAATGGAAATACCCTGAAGGCAGCATCATGTAACCTATCCTCTCCTTGTTCAATGAACAGCTAGTGAAAATAGGATTTCCCCGTGAAGGCAGTACCAGAAGGAGAAACTGAATCCCAGCTTTTCCTTGTCATCAGAAATATTTCTTACATTATTTTGTTGTATTCAGTCATTTCAATTGTGTCCGACTCTTTGTGACCCCATTTGGGGTGTTCTTGGCAGAGATACTAGAGTGCTTTGCCATATCCTTCTCCAGCTTACATCAATACCTTTTGTTAAAATTGACTAATAGTTAGGCATCCCTTTCCTTCAGTCAGGTGGACAGAAGCAAGAACAGTTTAAATACCACTTCCCAAGTGGGAGGGGGGAATTGGCTGACATGGGGGGTCAGTGTCTTCACCAGTTTCAGGCTCTGTTCTGGAAGAACTGGCTCTGTCGTTTGAGGCAACCGGTGAGTTGTTTTTGTCACTGTTTTGCAAAGTCTTTTGTGTATTGTTTGTAGAAGAAGTACCTGTCTTTCTTTCCTGGCCAGCTTTTTGATTTGGAATTGTCATATGGCAGAGTATAAGGACTGTTTTTTGCCTTTCTTTGTACCCCTAGTGATTAGAATAGGGTCTGACACATAGCAAAGGCCTATTAAATGTTTGTTGATTGACTGAATATATGCATTTTATGCTTTTCTGTGCTTTAACCCACGTAAGGCCTAATAATTTGATAATTTAGATTTGGAATATTTCAGTTCTTTGTAACTTCCACTAAGACCTGAGAATTGTAGAAAATGTTTAATAATTAAAAATGACTAGAAAGCTATAACAACCTTATATATTTGGGCCACTCTCTAGAACTGACATTTTGGATTCTTGGGGGTAGATACTGGATTGCTCATCATTAGATTTAAAGCACAAGTACACCAGGTATTAAAAGATAAATGACACAAAATAACCAATGTATTATGTGTATAGAGAGCTGGTAGCATATCTGTTTGGTGAGTAAGACTTAAATGGCTATACACAGGGGATTTAACCAAAATTTGGACAGAAAAAAAAATCTACCTGGCAACATAGTTCTGTGTATAAGTCTTTGGAGATAATTCCTGTCTTTCTGGTGTCCTTAAAGTTCTAAAAGGATTCTAAATATTAGAAGCAAGCTTTTTAACTTTTTTATGATTATTATATGTAGAAAAATAATTCGCTACATTATTAATATAATCTGTTTTTATGTCTCTGAAAGGAAAATGTTGCTACTGTATTTACTTCCAAATACAGTATTTTGCTTACACTCAATTTTTGTATGTGTATTCATTCAGATCTCATTAACTTGAAACTTTGTAGATTTTATCATTCTAGAATGTCTTCTATCTGCAGAGAAACTATTGTTATTTAAAGAAATGTTGTATTTCTATCTTCCTCGAGCATCACTGAGTTTTCAGGTTTCTCTCTCTCTCTCTCTCTCTCTCTCTCTCTCTCTCACACACACACACACACACGAGATCAATTTATTTTCCAAAGCAAGTTCTTTAGATCCTACTCCCCATCCTACTCCCACCTGGATGGGAAGGGAAGTAGGATCAAAATAACTTGCTTTGGAAAATGAATTGATCTCAAGTAGTTGGCCTAAATCTTAGACTGATACATTTGAATGTCTTAAAAATAATATTCAAATGACCCAAGAAATTAAGAATGAGTGAGGTGAGACTTAAATGATCTTCTCTTACTGGCAGGCAGTAGGTGAATGGTATCTCTTTTGAAAGTTAATTTTTAAATCAGTTATTTAGAACCTGAAATGCATTTTCCCGTAAAAACATTGTAAATGGTTGGTAAGGTTCCTAGGCCAGCTAATCAAATCTTCTGTACTCTATAGGGTGCCTAAATTATTTCACTGAGAGTACTGAGCTGAAATTTGAGTCCTTGAAGGAAAGAGGTCATGTCATTAAGGAGAGCAGAATAAGGGGAGGATGATGCAGAGTACAAGGAGGAGATTCTCCTTGGTGCAGGATTATCTCTGTGTACAATGTAGAAAAGGACAAAACAGCTCCACTTTGATGTCTGATTTTTCAGTCTCCTCCTTGGCTCACATTGTCACAACTCACCCATCTTGGTCCTATCTGCCACAATATTACATGGTCTGCAGTTACCCACCCATCTCTTCCAAAGAGGTTTTTGTTTCCTCAGTGAAGATTTTCACCATGGTGTTAGGAGTAAATCCATCTGATAGAAGCAATTTGTACTATGGAATGAATGATTTTGGATAAGGCACAAATAAATGTTTATTGATTGACTGACTTCAAGTTCCTCAGAGGTATTTGCATTTTAAAAAGATGATTAACTAAAAATGAATCTTTAATTAATGGCATTTATGGTAGCATAATTTTTTGAAATATAGAAATTCAGATAGCAGGAAAGATATTTTGGGGGCAGATTGGCAATTTACAGGCACATCAACTGTTACTTGATACTAGAACTTGGGTTAACTCCTCTAAATTGTCTTTGCTTTCTCATCCTTTCTTCTCTTCCTTCACTTTTGAATTCATAGAGTAACTAAAATGTTCAAGTTTTTTTTTAACCCTGGCTCCATGACAGAGGCAGGGGAGTCACTCTCATAGTGCTGAGACTGGGGAGGAGAAATGGAATGGGGAGAAAGAGAATTCTGGGGCTAATCATATATATGTATTACTAATTGTAAGTAAGGATTTTAGACTCAAGCTATGCCTAAAGATGACCTTGCTTCATATATGTTATTATTAGTATTATTATTTTTTTGCTTTTTGGAGGGGCAAGGCAGGGCAATTGGGGTTGAGTGACTTGCCCAAGGTCACATGGCTAGCAGGTGTTAAGTGTCTGAGACCAGATTTGAACTCAGGTCCTCCTGATTCCAAGGTCAGTGCTCTCTTCACTGCACCACCTAGCTGCCTGCTGTATATGTTCTTTCCCCAATTAAAATGTATACTCATTTTTCTAGGGCTTATATCTTGAATCACCTACATGTGCCTCATATAATGCTGTATACATAGCACATGCTTAATAAATGACTCTTAAGTTGCTTGCCCCTCTTATTGTATGAAGTATATGGCTATCCTGAAAGGACATTTCAAATCTTTATAAATGCAATATTTTAATACTTTTGTAATTTTAAGTCTTATTCTCTTAAAACAAATCTGACTTGTATGCCATCCTCCTGGGTAAACGTTAAGTAGAGAAGTCAGGCATGAAATTAAGTGTGAGGAAGAATACCCTGCCTTCATAGGCCACAGATTTAATGTGTTCATGTACAGTGATGGAATGAAAATAATAGGATGACAGAATTAAAGCTAGGAGAGGACCCAGAGCTCATCTAGTCCTATTATCTCATTCTATAGAGACTGAAACAGGGGCTTAGGGGAATGCAGTGACTTGTCTAATTGCTAAGATAGGGAGGAGAAGGACAGAAATTTGAATTCAAGTCCTTTGATTCCCTATCTAGCACTCTTCTCACGAATGATCTTTATATTTTATATTCTATTTTTAATTTTTATTAAATTTTTTTTTTTGCTTTTTGGAGGGGGGAGGGCAGGGCAATTGCGGTTAAGTGACTTGCCCAAGGTCACATGGCTAGTAAGTGTTATGTGTCTGAGGCCAGATTGGAACTCAGGTCCTCCTGACTCCAGGGCCGGTGCTCTATTCACTGTGCCACCTAGCTGCCCCGCCCCCCCACCCATATTCTATATTCTAATTCATTCAAAATCCAGACTTTTCTTCACTCATGTTCCCTTATTCTGTATTGAGATTCGTGATTACAAGTAAAATCTTTTGAAAACAAACACTTTCAGAATGAACTCTTACAACATCCTCTTTAGATAAGTTGTAGGACTGCATACAAGAGCACGCTTTGGGTATTTCACTGACCAAATCCACTTGGATAGGATTCAAAAGAAAATGACCTGATCTTGAATTCTACTTTATGGTTGATTGTGTTACAATTAGATTCCAGCACATAATGGAACTATTCTAAGACATGAACCATGTATTTTTGAAAATATCTCACAAAGTAAATTGAAATAATTTATTTATGCCTCCCCCCCCCAAAGTTATGTCAATCCAGAATGCACATGTGAGTGTCTAAAACTGGAAATCAAAGTTCAGCTCACTGACCTATAGTTTGCTGATTCCATTTTCTTCTCTTATTTGAAAATTAGGACATCTGTCCTTTTCTCATACTTTTATACTTCTCATCTCAAAGCTCACTGATAGTGGCTAGGCAATCACATCTACCATATCTCTCAGTAATTGGGTAAATAGTTCTCTAGGCCTGATGAGCCAAACTCCTCAAGGGCTGCTAGGCCCTCCCTAACGATTTCCCTGCTTTATCTTTTGAGTCAACTTCCTATTAATCATCTTTTGGACTGTTATATTCAATCCAAAGATTATTTTTCCTTGGCAGAAAAAGACATGAGGTAAAATTATGCAGCTCTCTCCTTTTTCTTTTGGACGTTCTTAACATTGCATACAATGACTACAGCTGTTGTATTTTTTTATTCTATTATTTTTCTCTCATATAGTTAAAACCCACTTTGAAAAATATATTATCCTTAGCATCTTTTAGCTACAGCTTATTTTGAACTGTAGTGCTATCGACACTCTGTTATAGGACCAGCCACTCTTTTAAATTTATTCTCCATTACTTGCTGTTGCTTCCATCTTCAGTGAATTTCTTTGAGAAATTTTCATTGGTTAATAATTTCCCTGTACGTGGAGATCATTTAAGCACTTTATTACGTGCCATGCATTGAGCTAGCTGATAGGAATACAAAGGCAAAAAAAATTAAATAATTTTTGCTTTTAATGAATTTACATTCTATTGGGTGAGACAGTATCTACCTAGAGAAGCATATTCAAAATCAATGCACGAAAGTTATATATAAGATAATTAAGGAGGGAAGGCTCTAGTAAATGGTAAGGTGTGGGTAGGGGTTCAGGAAATGCCACATGTGAAAAGTGCTTCTTGAGCTGTGTCTAGAAAGAAGTGAAGATTTCTATGAGGTGGAGGAAGTCAGAAAGGAGTGCATTTCAGGAATGGGGGATGACATGCATGGAGCAAGACACAGAGAACAGGCTAATTTGGTTGGACTCTAATAATGTGGGAATACAAGTAATATACAATGAAGGTAGATAGATAGTTTAGAGTAAACTTGGGTGAAGTTGGGGTAAGGTTGTGAAGGGCTTAACAAGCCATGAGGAAGAGTTTATATTTTATTCAATAGGCAATAGGGAGTCACTGAAATTTATTGAAGAGGGGGAGGATTTGTGCTTAAGGGAAATAAATTTATTAGTTGTATGGACAATGGATTAGAGTGGGGAGAGAAAAGGGGCAGGGAGATCAATTAGGAGGCCATTGTAAAAGTCCAGGTGAAAAGTATGGAGAGATGGAACTAAGGAGGTGGTTGTGGGACTTGAGAGAAGTCAGATTTGGGAGATATTGTAGAGGGGGAAATGGTCATATTTAGCAACTCATTGGATATATTGGGTGAATGAGAGTAAGAAATTGAGTGTAATATCAAGGTACAAACTTGGGATGTGTGAAGAATGGTTTTGCTCTGCAGAAATAAGAAAATTTGGAAGAAGGATGAGTTTTCAGGGAAAAGATAGAGTTCTGTTTTGGACATGTTGAGTTTGTGATTATCTCCTGGATATGTACTTGGAAACATCAAATAGACAATTGACAATGTAGGGAACTGGAGTCCAGAGAGAGATGGGGGATGAACATATAGACCTGTGAGATATGTGGATAGACACAATCATTAATCTTATGGGTGTTAATGAGTTCACCATTCATACTCTTTAAACAACACTCCCTTTTGTCCTTACTGAAAAGATTTTTTTTTTTTGGTGTCTTCAGAGTTTCTTCATACTTTCTCATCTCTTGTAGGCTGCCTTCCTATTTAGAATTTTAGCCCATGAGATTCTATCTTTGATTTTTATGAACCCACTTAAATCTGTTCTTCTCAAAACCAAGATGTGCACCAGATTGTACCTGGCTTTCTCTACCTTCTCTGTCTCTAATTCTAATATGGAGTGGTCACCGATCCTCAAGATTTTCTTCATTTCTTTCTCAGCAAACAGTTTTACCTTATTTGTCATAATCAGATCCAGAAAAATCAGTTTTCTGGATTAACTGCTTTACCTTTGTGGGGGGTGAGTAGAGAAGAGAGAAGTCAAGAAATGATTATACCTCAGCAATAGCTACAGCTTAGATCTGGTTATTTGAACTCTACCATTCCCCTGTACCAAGCTTGTCACCTTTGTTCTGAATTCTCATTGATCTCTGCCTTTTGTATGGGTAGGCAAATATGCTCCAGGTCTTGGAAAATGAGGCAACAATGTTTTTTTTTTTTGTAAATATAAACATTTTCTTCAGCTATAGGAGAAAATTGTCAGAGTAACTTGGAAAAAGGCATACAAAAATACCTGTCTATGTTGTAGATTAGTTCTAGAAAAGTCTTATATTTTTATTATTGTAGATCAAAGAAGTATGGGGTAGTAGAAAGGGTGCTAGCTTTGGAGTTAAGTGATATTGGTTGAAACTTAGCTCTAAAGCAGAGTAGTTGTAATTTGTGGACAAATCACTTTGGATCAAAAGTTGCAAGGGGCATTGGAGATTTTACCTAATGGCCTTATTTTATGGTTTAGGAAACCAGTCCAGAGAGGTTGTAAGTTGCCCATGGTCACTTAGGTAGGAGATAACAGAATTCTGATGGCAGACTCCGTGCTTTTAACATAGCACTATTCTGCCTTCTACCCATCACTTTCTTTATACAGAAAATGAAAATGGTGATATTTGAAGTATGTACCTTACAGAGTTGTAGTGAGGAAAGTTTTCCATAAATCTTAAAATGTGAGTTACTATTGCTGTTATCTTCCAAGAGGCCAGCATAGTGCTGTGCATATAGAAATCACTGGGTACTGACTGATCGATTATTTTTCAATCAATCTACATAATAATAGTATCAGAAAAGCCCTGTCTTCATTTTTCCATTCATATTTGGTTGTTCTAATTTGTTTTCTTTAGGGTCTTCTCCAGCTCCTGGATCTCATGTTTTATGAACTCTAATTTCAAAGTCCCTGTTTAAAGGAATTATTTGTAGATATACTCCACCAGCTTCTCCTTTTTCCACTTCCAGCCCCCAGAAAGCATCCATTTTGCAATGTACAATTATTCTGTTTTCTACATTGTTTAGTCATTCAATCATGTCCAACTCTTCATGACCCCATGGACCATACTGTCCATGCTGGATGGTTTGCCATCTCTTTCTCTAGTGGATTGAATCCTTTAAAAATAGCCAGGAATTTAGATTTTTTTAAAGGACAAGTAATTAGTTTCAAAAACAAAGTACTGGGGCAGCAAGGTGGTATAGTGGATAGAGAACTGTCTCAGGAGTCAGGAAGACCTGAGTTCAAATCTGATCCCAGACATTTAGGTATGGCAAGTCAAAGGCAAGTCACTTAACCCCAAATGCCTCCAAAAACAAAGTACCAAGCTTCCAAATTTTCTTTCAATGCAGAGGAAAGGTGCAAAGGGAAAGCTGGCTTCCTCCTATATTACGTTGGTGGTACTGCTATCATGGGGGATTATTTTAAAAAAGAAAATTCTGTTTCCAGTTTAGTAACCACCAACCACCAACATTCAAATAAAACACAGAAGGATTTTGGTGTCAGGTACAGCTGAGTTCAAATTCTATCTCTGGAACATAGAGGCTATGTGACCCCGGACAATCATTGAACTTTTCAGTGCCCCGGGCAAGTATCTAAGATTGCCAGGTTCAGGGAAGTTGCTCATTTTCATCAGGGAAAAATATTTAGACCTGATAGGTCCCCACACCAGTGAAATCATGAGTCTGAACTTTAAAAAAAAGTGATTATAAATAAAATCCTAAAGTCCAAATTGTCTACGATTTGACAAAATAATAACATCCTATTTGCACCCATATCTTTTTCCCTTTGTTTCTCTTTTATTTTTTGCTGATTTGTTTTGTTGTGGGTAATTATAGTCAATAATAACAACAATTAATGTTCATTATTCCAGATCTAGTGCTCTGTCCACCTACCCAACTAGCTCCTCAGACACTGACTAGCTGTGTAATCCTGACAAAGCCTCTGTCTGCCTCAGTTTCCTCATCTGTAAAATGAAGATAACAATAGCACTCGTCTCCCAGAGTTGTTGTGAGGATTCAATGATATAATACTTTTAAGTACTTTACAAGCCTTAACATGATATATAAATATTAGTTTATTATTGTTGTTGTTATCATTATCATTAACAGGGAGTTGAATTGAGACTTCCTGACTCCATGTCCATAGTCCTAATGATTATGCTGCATCACATAATATACTTGTTCCGTTATGTTCAGAAACATTTTCTTGGACATATGGGTTGTTTCTAGTATTCTGCTCTTGCAGGGAATGCTACCGTAAACATTTTTGTACAGTATGGTTTCCCTCCCCGCCACCTTTTCATAACATCCTTAGGTATAGTTCTACTAATAGTATTTCTACCTCAAAGGATATAAACCACTTCATAGCTTTCATTGGAGAATACCATATTGTTTTCCAAAAGATTACACCAATGTCCAACTCCACCAATAGTTCAGTAGTCTTCTGGGGGGGTATTTTGAAGCATGGGTGGGTATTTCAAGATTGTCAGAAGATTAGAGGTCTAAAGAATTCATCCCTTGCTGCATCTATGTGTGTATTCTGTGTCCACAATTGTCTTTTCTTTTCCCAAGAGGCTTTTATTGCTTTGTTTTAGCGCAGGTTTGTTCATAGGGGTGCCCTTGGGTCACTGTTGTATAGTTATTCACGTTGCGTCCAGGAAGGTTTAGGTTTTTCAATTACACCAACCTTTCAAAGCCCTTGCTGCAGAAGTAACTCCAGAGACATGAAGCCAGTGTGACCTCTGGCCGTATTATTTTATGAGAATATTGGAGCCTGAGAGCTGTTTGTCTGGGAAGCAGTTCAGACAGGTGTGCACATTTATTTTGTCAATCCTAAACTTCAGCATGCTTTTGGCTGACTCCAGCTTGGGATTTTCCACTATCTTGCACCCCTTCTCTATGCAGACATGTTTCCTGAACTTCTTTGTTACTGGATAACAATAGTTCACATTTATGGAACACTTTACATATCTTATCTGATCCTTTCTACAACCCTGTGAAGGAATTGCTGTTATCACCCTCATTTTGCAGATGAGGAAACTGAAACTCATTCAGTCCCACAGGTAGTACTGGATCAGTCAATTCACAAGAATTTATTAAATCCCTACTGTATACCAGTCACTCTGCTTGGCATTGGAGAAACAAAGTTCTAAATAAGGAGTTCCCTGTCTTCAGGGAGCTAAGATTTTATAGAAGAGACAACAACAACCAAAAATAAACATATGAAATATATGCACACACATACGCATATACACACACACATATGGTAAATTCTGGTCATGGTAGGTGCTGGCCACTGGGTGGAGAGGATCAGGAGAAGCATCACATCAGAAGTGGTGTTTTAGTTAAGTTTGAAGAAAACTAGTGATTCTAAGGGGAAGAATTGAAGGAGTGTTTCTCCGGCATGGGAATGGCGACAGGAGATGGAACATTATGTATGAAGCCCAGCCAAAAGACCAGTTCTGTTGACCTGAGGTGTGAACTAAGGGGAACAGTGTGTAATAAGGCTGGAAAAGAGTCAGATTGTGAAGATTTTAAAATGATAAGCAGAAGAATGTGTATATAATAAGAAGACACTTGGATTTGTTGAGCATGTGAGTGATATGGTTAAAATTGTGCTTTAGGAATATTACTTTGCTAGCTGTGTGGAGGATGGTTTGACTGTAGAGGGTTATTTAAGGTGAGTGGTGAGAAGGGACAGATTTAAGATGGTGCATATGAGTGCTGAGGGGATAAATGTACACTAGAGGTCGGAGGTAGCATTTAGCCCCAAGGCTTCCTGGCTCCTTCCTAGGCTCCAGCTAGTACATCATGCTGCCTCTGAGATGTTTGAGTCTTATTATAACTTTAGGGTGGTTTAGAGTTCCACTGAAGGTGAACTCTACCCAAACAGGCTTGAATAGGTTTTTCAGATTTTTCTGATCTCTAAATTCTGATTTTTCCAGTCCTTTTATCCATTAGGGGCTAAAAGAAAAATTCAATTAATAAACATTTTTAGCACCTACTGTATGCCAGGGATTGTGCTAGGTAGTAGGGATATAAATATGAAGGTGAGAGGTCTTGCCCTCAGGAGTTTATACTAAAAAAATAAAGAAAAAGAAAAAGGATCCTTATGTCCCCAGCTATTAGGTAGACAAGGCATTTGGGTAGGGGAAGTATCTGGGGACACTGTTAGTGATGGGTACAACTTTCAGTTTCTGCCTTCAGTTACAACATGTGTTAGATGTCATGCTTTACAGGCATACATTTAAAAAGTCATTAGATGTTTTTGTCATCCTTTTTTCTAGGTTCCTGTCTTAGGCTGTGTTTTTTTCTTCCTCTCAACCCATTCTACCCCCAATCCCCCAGTTAAGTTGCCACATGGCTGAAGAAATGGAGTTCTGCTTGCAATCTGGGTGTTGCAATAAGACCAGGATACTTGCTTCACCAGAAAACTATAGACCATTTTTCTATTCACACTCAGAGGGTTTTTTGGTTTTGTTTGCTTTAATATAGCTTTTGCTTGATCATACCAACGTGGGTGGCTACTGGCAGTTGGAACACTTTCAGGAAGTCATGTTCACAGAATGGTTTCTATGTCTTCTCTTTAACACAAAATTCTGTCTAAGTAAAGATAAAAAAACCAGGTAGTGGAAATGCTTAGGGCTTAACAGTACTGTCCAACTTGAAAGCACTTGGCTTAACTTCAGCGTAGAGATCAATGAATCAAAAGGTCTTTGTGAGTTAGTCAATGAGCATATGACATTAGAGGAGAATAAGACTGTGTGCAATTTTCAGCTGAGCATTTTATGGTTTCTCTAAGATCTTAAATTTTTATATTTGTGAGATTTCACATCATCAGCCTATTTCTGCTAACACCTTTAAAAGCAACTATTTTATCAGGGAACACCTTGCCATAGTATGGTCAATGGAGAGAGAGAAACACTTTGTCCCTGTCTAATAGAATTGTGATCTCAATCCATCTTCTCCCCAAACACTCCTCCCCACCCCCAATCCCCTTCAGACTTTTTAGTTTTTAATTATTTTGGCTGGGATTGGTGGTATGAATGCATCCCTTCCTGTTGTATATCTTCAATTAAGAACTCAGGTTGGTCATCCTGGTTTTAATATATCTTTCAATTTTTTTTAGGTATTTGATTTGAATGAATGACTCCAAGATATTCTGGGTTATACTACTACAATATTGTAAATTTCCAGAGGGCATCAACTGTGGACTGTATAACAGAGGTGGAAGGCACATTAGACATACTTTGGTCCTAACTCTTCATTTTACAGATGAGGAAACTGAATTCTAGACTGAGGAAGTAAATTAAGTTAATAATTCCCGAAGTGTGGTCCAGGAGCCTTTGGGGGTTCCTGAAGAATATTCAAGGGGGCTACAAGGTCATAACTATTTTTGTAATAATTCTAAAATATTTTAATTTCTAAAATGGTCAATATTAATAGATATAACCTACATAAGCAAAAGTTCCTTAACAATTTTTAAGAGTATAAAGGGGTCCTGAGAACAGAGACTTTAAGAACACCTGATTTAGCATCTTTCATATAGTACATAAAAGACAGGAAAGGAAAATACATTTATTGAGAAGCTACTAAGTACCAGGCATTGTTCTAAGTGATTTACAAATAATAGCTCATTTTCTCCTCACAACAACTCTGTGAGATAGTTCTATTATGATCCCCATTTAATAGTTAAGGAAACCAGAACTGAGAGGTATTAAATGATTTGTCCAAGACCACATAGATGGTAAGTGCCTGAGGCTTGATATGAACTCAGGTTTTCCTGACTCCAGACTCAGTACTCTTTACATTGTACATGTCTTAAAATTCCACACCTAATTCAACTTTCTACCCAAAGTAGCATTGACCTATACAGGGGGACCTTTTTCTAGGACATAAAGAACAATTCCCTTGGCCCCTTACTCAAGATCTTGCCCCTGAGGGAAGCATACAAACTGGTAATGAAGAAGAAAGAGATGTCTATTCATCAGGCACTAGAACCCCGTGAGAAGATAGATGCAGATAGAAGCTTCCCTTCCATTTTATATTTCAGAAGAATAGCTCTGAAATAACCCATCTGAAGCACAAGAAGGTGTTTTGTGCTGATATTTAAGAGTTTTCACTGGGATGCCATTTCAATATAAAAATGATTTCCTTGCTTCAAGAATTATGACCCAACAGAAAGAGCATAGTTCTTGGAGTCAGGAGACATGGTTCAGACCCCTGCCCTGATACTTACTCAATACAAACCGATGATCAATTCTTCCTCCTTCCCAAGCATCTGTTTCTTCAAGTGTAAAACTGGGTTAATAATACTTGTACTATCCCATAGGGCTGGGTATGAAGATCAAATGAAATATTGTACACAAGATGCTTTGAAATGGTCATTTTCCCCCTTCTTATTTTCTTCTTCTCTTCCTCTTCCTCTCCTTTTCTCCCTCTCTTCTCCTTTCCATTTCTCCTTTTTCTCTCCTTCCCTTCTCTTTCCTTTCCCTCTTTCCCTCTCCTTTCCTTCCTTCTTTTCCCTCTTCCTTTTCCTTTCCTTCTCCAATAAAGCTAACTAGGTGGTACGGTGGACAGAACATTGGATCTGGAGTCAGAAATACCTGAGTTCAAATCCAATTTTGGATACATACAAATTCTATGACCCTGGGCAAGTCACTTGATGTCAGTTTGCCTCAGTTTCCTAATCTTAAAATATGGGTAATAACAAAAGCTGCCTCCAGTGGCTAGTGAGGATCAGATGAGATAATATTTGTAAAATTATTTGCAAACTTTAAAGTGCTACATATGTTTGATATTATTATTGTTATATCAAATTATATTGCACGGTTACTCTGAGACTTTAATGCAGCCACTTTCTTTCTACAAGACACACCAGTGTTCCCTCTAGCTTCATAGAGATCAGCCATGCTCCATCATGCCATATGGGTGATGTTAACCTTGCATCTTTGATTTGTTTATGAAGTTTTTTTTTTAGACATGGCATATAACTTCTCTGAGTCTTAGTTTTCTCATATGTAAAATGGGAAAATGACACTTGCCTTACAGGGTTGTTATGGGCAAATTGCCTCATAAACCTTAATACATTAAGTAAATGAATTCTCTTTTCACTCTTCCTTTTAAGAACTGACAGCCCAATCTGGTACAACCTATATGACAACTGAACAATGTTGAAAAGGATTGTTGTTAAATGGAATCTTTTGTGAGATTTTGTATATATTTTGTATATATTCCTTCAGGATGAGTGCGGTGTTTAGTTCTTTAACCTTAGAGAATGGCTAATACGTAAAAAACAACAATAAAAGGAAGGAAATAGAAGAATCCTATTTTGCTAATTTGTACAGAAAGGAATTTATATGATACACCATGGCACAGAACCCACTGTAGAAGAGTAACCACCAATTGTATACTTTCATGGAGAATGTACTGGTTATGTACCTCCACTCAGGTAGAAAGAAAAACAATGGGCCTCTATCCTCAGAAGAGAAATACAGTCATAGTCACAGCCACCTAGCTCTCCCCACCCCCCTTTCACTGACAGAAGGGGTAAGAGACTGTGACATGTCTGGAAATAACTAGAAAATGTAGGCATCTAGTGCGCTGCCTTCTGAGATCCAGCATCAGGACTGGAATCTTGAACTTTGAAGAGAAGGGCTAGCCATTTTAGAAGACCCAACATGAAGGCTTCAGTATCCACAGGTAGTTCGACACCAACTGTAGTCGTGATATTCACCTCATTTCAGTTGGTTTTTTATTGATTCTTTGTTTGAGTCCTTTGTGCAAGAAATTCCATACTTTTTTGATATAGTATTGAATAACAAAGACCTCCTAATACCTCTGGGAAAGTCCTGCTTCCTGAAATCTTGCCTCCTTGTGGTCTCTTGTTGTCCCAAGGGAACACAATTGAATTTTAGTTTCCGCAAAAGTGTATGTATCAAAAGACAAAGGTAACAGACTAATTATATGTTTCACTTTAACTTCCATGATATACTAAACTTATTCCAATGTTTTCTTCTTCCCTTCACCAAGGAGATCTTGTGACAGGCTCCTCCCTTGGAAAAGTCCCTTGTTTTCCCCAATTCACTCATTTATTTGGCACCAAAGTACTTTATACATTGTGGTTTTCAGTTGAAATAAAAACCACCTATAGCAGAAGAAAGCACCAGGATTCACATACTTCTGTTTGAGCTTGGACTCTACATTTTTTTCTAAACTACTAATGAAGTGGAACATTCTTTCAGCAATTTCACAGTCATTTGTTATTACACAAAGCTCAGTTCTTTTCTATTCTTTATGACTCCAACAAGATATGACTTGAGGGGGCATTGAGAATACTGTCCCAGGATTCCTGACACCACACTAAGATTCTTTTCTTTGGGGTTAACCCAGACTCTCTAGTCATTCATTGAGCCCTGAAACAACCCTTGTGGGGGTAGGCGCTACATAGGAATTACTATTTCCATTTCAAAAATGAAGAAGTTGAGACGCTAAGAAGTTGTCACTTATCCACAGTCACACAGTTGGTAAATGTCAAGGGTAGGATTTAACCCTATGTCTAATTCTGATTTCAAGTCCAGGTCTATTTTTAATATGCTGGTAATAACCTTAGAATAAATGAGCTTCTTAGCTTTCTTTTCTCTGTCACAAGAAATGAAGAAAGAGAATATTTCAGAAAAAATATTATATTTGCATGACTACATTTACAGTATAAATTTTATCTAATCAGGTCTATGCTCTGGCTAAAGGCATTTCTATATTAATTAGATTCATAAGGTTTTGCTCCAATATCATATACAGTAAGTTTGGAGCTCTGACTGAAGGCCTTCCCATATTCATTATATTTATAGGGTTTCTCTCCTGTATTAATTCTTTGATGAGTGGCAAGAGCTATTAAGGTATGACAGTACTGGGCATATTGGGATGATGGACAGGAGGGGACAAAGATAAGAAGTATAACAAAACCAGAGTTGGCTTAATTCATAGTTTTGTTGGGCCTGACTCTGGATAAGAGTAAAGGAGCCAAGGATAAGGAGGAAAAAATTTTGTTGGATATGGAAAGTAATCATGGGAAAAACACCCAAACCATTTAGTCTGGATAGGAGGTAGAACTCTGGTGTAAGATTCAAGGATAAAGATGAAATGACACATGAATACAGTGGAAAGAAAGAAAAAAATGCTATAAAATTGGATGAGAAGGGGAACACCTCTGATGTGCCTCCACAGAGAAATATTTTTGCAAAAAAAAATCAATTGATGCATATGTAATGGGCAATGATACAGGAACACAGTGAGTTCCTGATGCAGTTTTCTAGTGTGAAACCATCTCAAATTTAAGACCACCAGAATTGCTGCCTACTCTTTATTATTTCCAGAAAGTGTAGCAATTGACTTTTAACTTTGAATGTGTTTTCTGACATCACTGAAGTTCTCTTTTTGTTTGGAGAATACCAGAGGAACCATTAATTCAAAAAAAATTTATAAGTTTTATTAAAAAATAAAAATTCCATTTGTAATAGAGCTTCGTCATCAATTTACTAAGCTGAGGGACATAAATGTCTTTAATTTCAGTATAGTTATTTATAAATTTTAACTTTGGTGCTGACATAATGCTTCCAAAAAGATTAAATGATCTCTCTACCAACATCAAGCAATCTTAATAAAAGGTGCATATCTTATTTCATATTCCTATGCTTTCCTTTAATCCTATGTCCAGCCCCAAATCTTTTTGCCCACCAGTAGTGAATTATGTACAAGGAATGAACAAAATAGCTTACGAAATACATTTCTATTCTCAAGATTCTATGACCTTTTTTTGTTCTTTTTTGATCTCAGACTTAAAGTAATCCTCGGCAGGATTTTCTGAGCTATCAAAGAGTGTGATATTGGGTTTCAGCACATTGTCAGAGAACTTTTTGTATTGTTGGATTTTCTGGCACAGGATATACTTCCTTAAGAATGACTTCAAAAGAGCAATTTCCTTTCTCATCTAATTATAGTAGAGATTGAGCCATTATTTCCCACCAGCTTTATCTTTATGATTTCAGGTCACATACAGGCAGATGATGAGATGTAGAACTGATTGGTTGACTTTAGAAGTGTTTCTGTTCAGAAGAGACATGAGAAAAGATTGAAAGGGGGTGAAAAATGGCCAATGTTCTTCCAAGAGTAAAGAAGCTAAAAACATCAGAAGGTCTGTTCAGGTTCAAAACATCAGAGCCTGAAATAATCGTGTTCTCAGGTGAATGTGATAGAGAAGCTTGCTTATGCCCAGATTCCTGGATTTTGGTTTGCTGTTCTTTTCACTTACCAATTAAATTTTTTTTTCTGGACAAGCATCAGATGAGAATAAAC
>CM053599.1:60411096-60427543 GCA_028646575.1 Pseudocheirus occidentalis
TGATTGAATCAACTCCCTTTTAGGGAAATTAGGTGATTCCTTTTGTTAATTGATTGATTGAATCTTTAAGTGTTTCTTCTTTTGTTCATTAAGTATCAAGCTGGTTCCCCTCTTAGGGAAAGCAGGTGAATTGATCGATTGAATCCTTAACTTGATTGATTGAATATTTAAATGTGAAGCTGGTTTCAGGTGATTCTTCTCTTGTTCCTTGTTACTTTCTATAATAAGATATAATATTGAGATGTTCCTTGTTCTAAATATTGTATATAATATTGTAAATTGTTGATATTCTGAACATTGTACTGAATCTTGATTTGTAATGGAATAAACAGAGTGCTCACTAATACTGTGCAATCTGAATCTTAAAAGATGTTCACAGTAGCATTCTTTTAGCAATCTACTGTTGATTGGCTTTACAAGGTGATAACTTTGCACACCTCTGCCTCACTTAAATCCAATTCACTTGCAAGTCATGATATCACCTTCTTGATGTCACAGTCTTCTTCAAGAATGAAGGATGACTATGACCACCACCACCAACAATCATGCTTTCTTTAAATGTTGGATTTCAAAGTGTCTCAGCTTCCTTCCACACTGAACAATTAATGGTTTACCAGCCTAGGTCTCTCCCTCACCTGATTTTTCAGTGGTCAGTGGTCAGAACTGACTCTAACTGAGGTACAGAACTGGAAAGAGAGGGGTAGAGTTTAGGGGTGGGTTTTGAGGTAAGCTGCTGTCATGTCCTTGAATCTGCTAGTATAGCCCTGTTGCCAGTAATTCAGGATATGAGGGAAGGGTGCTCAGTGAACTCAGAGTAAGTGAGCATTAGTTTATAGGTTGTTTTATAACCTTTTTTTAATTCTCTGTATCCCATATCATGGAAACAGTTGTAGTTGCTTTATCTTTTAAAGTAATTGCTGTTCTAGAGAGCTCTAAGAAATTGTAGGAGAGAAAATCTCTAGTTCACCATCTTCTGGCTCATATGACCTGCAGTACACATAAGTTCTATTACTACCTGAAAAAAATAGAAAAACATGCATAAAGTATTTACAAAGCTATTTTTCCTTCTTTGAACAATGATTATAACATATCAATCATTGCTACATTTGAAATGTATTTTTATGTATTTTTAAAGAGGAAACAAATTTGTAAATTCCTCATCTATATTCATACTGTGGTGTCCCAATGTTGCAAGGAGTTGACCCTTGGTTTCTGAAAATTTAGAGTTGGAACAGTTCATTGAGGTCATCCAGTCCAACATATTAATTTTTCCAATGAGTTCCACACAAATGCAGTGAAAGTTAGGCCAGCAGAGGAAAAAAACCAAGTATTTCCTTCGAAGTTGGAAAGGATTCAAGTGTTGACCAAAACCAGTGTAGTAAAAGGATCTCATTGCTAAAGTATTGCAAACCAGTTAAAAAAGTTTTTCAATATAGAGGAATTTGTTTATACTCATAGCAACTCCTGAAAACTACTTACAAAGGCATGGAAGAGTTGTGATTGCATTTCTGGAAAACATTATTTATAAAAGTGGAATACGCAAAACATGATATTTTGATGTGAGTTGTACAGGTTTTATTTTTATGTCAGGGTGTAAGGGTATATGTAAAATGTAAGGCATAATATTTTCAATTCATCAGTCAAACTGAAGAATTTGAGCTAAAGTATAAGGTTAACAGAGAAAGAAGTGAAAAATCTAGCGAAGACATATTTCTACTGTATACATATAATTTCCAATGCCCAGTGGGGCTTTGAGGAGATATATAGCTGTTTTGAGACTATGAAACACTGACATCACAAAAGTATGCCCCTGTGCTCAATTGAGATTTCATTAATGTGTAAAGCAAATCTTTATAAATCAAATTTTACCCACCCTTGGTGGATGCAGATCAATACTCCCTCCACCATGAAGCAATCACAGATTTCATCAGATGGAAATGAATATTCCTTCCCGAGACCTTCTATAGCTTTTTTGATCCTCTGTTCTAGTATTTTTTTTGTTCTTTTCATGATTTATGAACGTTTCATAATCACACTCATCCACTAACACCACCAGCAGTAGCACCAACACCACCCATTAAATGAGTGTGATTCATGAGGACAGGAAGTTTATATTGTTTAAATTCACATCACCCTAGGGCTAAACAGAATGTTCTACAGAAAGCAAGTGCCTGGATAGTGTTTGTTAAATTGAATTGAGTTTTAAGGACACTGATATTTTGCTATTTTGAGGAATATTGTGATATGACCTTTTGACAAGCAAAGGAATCTTTTAAAAAGTGAAACATAATCTCTTTTTAACCAGATTCCTGTTTATCTGTTTGGCTTAAAGTTGAATACACATGTAAAGTCAAAGGTAAGACAACCCTTGACCATAGAAGTAAGGATATTGCATAGGTGTAAATATTTATAGAGACAATGGTTGATGGATTGTGATGGAATGGATGACCTCTTTGGTCCCTTCAAGCTTTCAATTTATAACTATAAATAAAAATCCATCCCATTCACAATGGCTGGTGAATATAATATAAACATTACCTGGGGATCACATACTTTTTTTGTGACTGCAAAGCTGTAAAATGGAGTCATAGCAAATTAGCTGAAGCCCATAAGATAATTTCATATTGTTGACTCTTAACATTATCATGGTGTCATGGACAGAGGAGTGGCCTTGGAAATAGGAAAATCTGATTTAAAGTCCTGACTTTGACACATATTCTTTGAACTGCATCTGGCAAGCCAAAATTTCTACTGTCCTAGTCAGTTCTCTAATATTATGTTATGAAAAAGGTGTTTACCTGAATTGGTAGAGGGTATATCTTCTTACAGAAGTTATCTATACCAGTGGAATCAAATATCTGGTCTTCATGTGATTCACCATAGTATAAATACTTAACCAATTTAGAGAACTGAAGAATTAAGAAAATTGAATAACTCAAAATTTTCTTGAAATTAACCAGATAAAGAAAGAATTCTACTAAACTGAATTATTCATTCTGCTAATTGCTTCTTATGAATTTGTTCTTTTTATATACAAAAGATATATCAAAGAAATTTTTTATTCACATGACAACCATGAATGCCCATGTATTATGAACTAAAATCAAGTACCTTCCCAGAAACAAATTCTAAAGATGACTCAAGATCACCTTTCATCTTTAACTCCATCAAAACTGCATAGAGCTCTTAACATGTGCAGATTAAATTGATAAAGATTAAATAATATAGGACCTTTGCCCTCATACAGTGTAGCAGCAAACACCCTAGCATACCCAAGATGATTGCTAGCATAGGTTCTTTGATCTGCTTTTCTAAAGGAAAGGAATGCAAAAGAGGCTAATAATCTTTGTTTAATCAAATATATATCATTTCCCTATCTCAGAGGAAAAATTCAGAAGCCTGAACTTCAAAGAATACAAACAGAAGTTACAAGCAGACAAAAATACAAACAGATAAAATAACACAATTCAGCCACTAACAGACAGAGCTTCTAGCTGTCTGACCATTACATACACACAGTGTTAGTAATGAATTTTCAAAGCCAAGGGGCTCAATGGTTGCCCAGAGTCTTATCTGGCCAGACCACACAACTCTTCCCAAAGTAAGTCCCAAAGCACAACCTCACCGGAGAGGTATATGTATCCTTCTCCAAGGTCAGAGAACATCACATCCCTCATGACTCCCTTGACTACAAAGTAACAAAAGCTGTGCCTTCCTGCAAAACAAGCCTTTCACCATAGGCTCCATGTGACCAAATTCAGCTTAGTAGGGTGCAGAGATTGTTGTTGTTGTTGTTGTTGTTATTGTTTTTTCAAATCAGAAAAGGTCCTCAAATTCACCTAGGCCTATTAAGAGGCAGGGAAGATCCTTAAATTTCTATTCCCATTATATACAGGTATTGTCTTCTTTATTGGAATGTAATTTCTTGAAAGTAAGGATTTTTTTTCTATATTTCTATATGTAGCAATGGCAAGCACATTGTAATATTATTTATTGATTGATGCTTTTATCAATTTAGACATAATGATATATCTATATAGATATAGATATCTAAATGGGAATGGTATTGATAATGTGTGATAAGGTTATATTCTTAGAAAAGAGGGATATCAATGACAATGCAGATATTTAATTCACTAGAGTTGGTAACTGATTAGATAGGAGAGATAAGGATGAGAATAGAATGAAAGGAATCCCAGATTTTAAGCATAATGACAGGGCTACTGCTATTGTTATTGAACGCAATAGTGAAATAAGAGGTAAGAATTAGGAGAATTATGGGGGGGGGGTCAAGTTTGAAGTTCTAATGGGGTGTTCTCTTGAAGACAGCTAAGAACGCTTGTCTTGAACTCAGAAGAGATATCCCATTTTGAAATACAGATTTGGAAGTCATCTGTAAAGTTCTAATCATTGAAACCAAGGTAGTAAAAGATGCTATCAAGGGAGTACATGTCAGAATACAATTTCTGACTGAAATTGACAGTGTAATTACTTTGATATTTTTAGTCATATGTGACAAACTAAAATGTCAAAAATTTCATCCCATAAATAATAATAAAATTATATAGCAGCCGATATTCCATAATTATTATCAAAGCTGTATGGAAATGCTTTGCATGACTACATATGTATAGCCTATATCAAATTGCTTGCCTTCTCAGTGGGTTAGATGGGGAAGGAGGGAGAGAGGGAGAGAATTTGGAACTCAAAGTTTTAAACATAAATGTTAAAAATTGGGGGTTTTTACATGTAAGAGGGGAAAACAAAAATCTAAAGAAATTTTTAAAAAACTGTATTAGAGTGTGCGATATTTGAAATAACTAACATATTGGATATTTTCATTCCATCAGGCAGTAGTGAAGTAGCACAAACACACTTCCATGAGAAACCATGAGTTACATTTAGAAGGATAATCAAAATGAATTCACTTCAACAAGAGGCTTTCAAGTGTCTCTTTTTTACTCTCCTGACTGTCTTCAGCTTTATTGTTAGGATTTCATTTATTTAGGAATGTTCCCAAAGAGTGCTGGTACTGTAACCAATGATATAAAATAACAGACCTGACAAAATGCTTCCTTAACAAATAATACTTTAGGGGATGAACAATAGGTGTTGTCTATACATAATATAATAATTTATAGGCAATGTCAAAGACTGATTTCAAATATAATAGAGAGAAAATTAATGATGTTTTCTGTGATTAGGAAGATGTGGAGGTAGTTTCTTTTGTAAAACCTTCACAAAAAAGGGAATAATATGACATATAGAGTAAGAGAATCTGAGTCCACCAAAAAAGAAAAACACTAGACAATGTATTTTTAAAAGACTCAGAAAATGTCATTAGATAACATACGTATTCAGAAATCCTACTCAGTAACCCCAGGCTAAAACTCAATAACAAGTTGAAGAAAGTGCAAGCAATATCTCTGGCCTTAAAATTCTGGTGTGTGTTGGGGGGAGGGAGGGAAGGGGAGTGTTCACTTCTCATCTTTCCATGGGAAAAACTCTACCTGAAACCAACACCACCAAATGCAATACAATAAAAGTTTCAGTTTAGTCACAAAAAAAGTGGTTGAAAAGGGCAGGATGGAAAAGAACTATAGGCTAAGAGAAAGAACTTTCATGCCTTCAGTAAAGAGTACTGAAAACCAATTAAGGGCCAATCTTCTCCATATGGAGTTTACTCTAAACAGTGATCCAGTCAGGTAGCACAAATAGGAAAAGATTGATGGTGACTGCAATTGGGATCAGAGCAGCAGTGAAAGGAGATAAGGTTTAGGGGTGGCAGGGGGAAGACAAATTGGCAGAATGCAAAATCAGGTGAAAATATAGTTTTAGTGTAGAACTGAAAGATAACATATCAATGGAATATTATAGAACTTTGACATGTTACATATTTTCTTCAAAGATATGGGGGCCTCTGAAAGAGCAAGTGAAAGTTCTGGAATAGTAAATTAATCAACAACTAACACTGGACAAAATACAAATTTTCAGAAGTTGAAGGCTATGTGGTAGAAAAAAACAAATGTATCAATACTGAAAGAAAACATGAATTCCAGAAAAGTTAAGTGCCTGTTTTGAAGTCAATATGTCCAGAAATAATCAGAGTTGTTGAAATTAAGACATTAGGAACCTGAGGAAAATAAGATAAATTTAAAAAAAATTCTGTGCTGTATAAAATGAATTAGTTTTAAAAGTTAGATGCCATAGATCTCTGAAGATAATAGATTAGTAGATAAATACCATCCATCTCTAGAGATCTGTGATTAGGAATAGAAAAGGGTATGCACATTTTTCATCAGCACATAGAATTATTTTAAATGACCATATTTAAGGGCATTAAAACCCTAGCAATCAAATGCAGAAACAAAAAAATTAAACATATTTTTTCGTGTCCATAATTCAGTAAATTGACATTATGATTAAAATTAATTGGAGATTAAATAGCTCCATTGCTGTGCTATGAGTATGGAAAAATGGACATATATCCTGTGATAGATTTATGTACATTTTGGTGAAAATGTAACTGTAATAGCTACAGAGCTATTTGTTTTCTTCTACTTATTTCAGATTGTTGAACTTTTACTATAAAAATATATTTCTTATGTATTACACAAACATATAATAATTTTCCATTATACATAACTACATAAATTTATACATATTTTATCATTTATTCTAATTTTATAATAAACAGAAACAATGTTATACATCATATGTGTATATAATCATAACACCATAATTATATATTTAAATGCATTAAATTCATATAAATATAACCATATATAGTAATATATTATACATTTATGCATTTCCTATAGGTATATATTGCTTTTCTTTGCTATAATTTTTAACAAAATGAAAACAGACATTTAGCTACAAAAATATTCATAGCAATATTTGAAATAAATGTTTAAAAAGTTACGATGAGGGACAATCCCCCATTTATCTTAGATTGGGGTAGTGAACTTGCAGCCTAGAAGGTCACATGTAGCCTTGGGGCTACAGATTCCCTACCCCTATCATAGCTTATTATAGATTTTATAAGGACAAAACAATAATGGTTTATGAATATTATAACACCATAACATAGCCAATATATTGCCCAATTCATGTCCAAAGTGTGCCTTCCCATAGCTTCATCTGAGAAGTCAACAAGTATGGATTCTTCAGGATATCAAAATACATTTCTCAAAATAGTTGTCCATACTTATTGAATCATTTTCTCTCATCCTACTCACACTAAAACCTCTTCTTCATGCAGTTTCAATTAGATTGAAACTACTTGATGCACTAGGAGTTCTTAACCTTTTATTTACTTATTTTATTTATCATGCATAACTTTGGAAGTATAGTGTTCTCTATTGACCTCTTATCATATCAGTATTTTTGTATGCATAAAATAAAATATCCAAAACTACCCAGATACCTGTTTTCTTTATTTTTAAATGTTATTTATTTATTCTCCATTATATTTCTTTAAATACAGTTATCAAAGCATTTGTTTTAAAAAGCATGAATCAAGTTTAAGAATCCCTGCAGATGTAGAAAGCTCCAAATGTTCTCTTAAATGCCAAGTAACATATTTTCTTTTTTTTTTGCTTTTTTTTTGGAGGGCAGTTGGGGTTAAGTGACTTGCCCAAGGTCACACAGCTGGTAAGTGTTATGTGTCTGAGGTCATATTTGAACTCAGGTCCTCCTGACTCCAGGGCAGGCACTCTATTCATTGCATCACCTATCTGCCCCCTGACCACTTTTCTTTAGTTTGCTGAATCATCCGAACATGACCATCCTCAAGGTCTTGGTCCTGGGTTCTCTTCTGTTCTCTCTCTACATCTTATCTCATTAACCCTCAACACTTTAGAGAATTTATATGGCAGGCTCTGTGATAAACATGAGGCAAAGAAATAAAAGCAAAGAAGATGGTTCCTTTTCTCCTGAATCTTAACGTCTAATATGAGCATAAAAGGTAACTAAAATGGATAGTGGTGACGGTGGTCATGGTGGTGATGGTTGTGGTATAGGCATTAGATGTTCTCTGGGGGTCTAGAACTGAGCAATGTGAAATCAATGTATGCCTCTAAAAGTCCACAGTGAGGCAATAGCAGGATTCTAATTTTCCACAGGGTCAAGAATAGATATGCTCAAAGTGCAGTTGAGAAGAGATAAATAGCACAACTGGAGATGTCCAGAAAATACTGAGATGAATTCCAAATGATTACATGCTATTGTTGTTGTTCAGAGTGACTTTAGTTGATATATTTGACTTTAAAAATGCAGTATTTGAAATAAAATCATCAATATTTTAGAAAATGTGAGAGGATAATCACTGGAAAGTTAAAGGGAAAGAACTAAGAACTGGGAAGAAAAATATGAAAAAAAATGACAATTAACCTAACATGTTGATTCAGGCTAATTTGTGAATTACAGTATGGTTTAGAACAATTATTTTTCTCCACTAGTTCATCAATTATTATGGAATTATGTAGTGGAAATAATGCATAATATTCCATAGTCTTCAATATTTCATGAAATGCTCAGAAGATAAGGTGACTAAGTTGTAGTACCCTAAGAAATAAAGTAAAATAATTTTTTATAAAATTAAAATGCTTTGAAAGTAAAATAATATTTGAAAGTGATAAACTTGGAAACAAAATTGCTTTTTATCAATTAAGAGTAGTATCTTCTGTACTCTTTCAATGATTAAGATAAGATTTAGACTTTAAATCAGAAGTCCATAGTTCATTGCCCAACTCTATCACTTTACGAGTTCAGATGTTATCTTTGGCAAATTACTCAATTTCCCTGAACTTCCACTTCCCAATATGAAAAAAATGGGGACAATATTGCTTTCATTAAGTATTTCACGACATTTTTGTAGACATCACATCAGATAATGTAGACATAGTCCATAATAAGTTTTAACCAATATACAAATTGCCAACTTTACTTGTACATATGGAAAGGCTTTAAAGAAACTCTTTGATGGATTAGATTAGGACTATTATAGACTTATCCAAATTTAATTGATGTGAAATTAATTATAAAATTCTAAGGATGGATAATTTTTCCCCACACAGTCATGCCAACTATGTTATAGAATTTAATGCTTTCTTAATACAGTATTGCTGTTATAAAAAAGTCAAGGCAGTCATTAACTGTCTCTAAAATTTTGTATGGATTTATTGCTTAATTAGAATTTTACCTTTACTTGACAGGAGTTATTGAGTATAGCTTATACTCCTATAAAGCCAGAACAAAATCTAAGTAATGTGTTATGTGGCTTCATATTAAAATGCAACATAACCAGGCAATAAAATATATTAATTCACCTCAGAGAATTCTCAGTTTGTCATGTCTTTCAAGCAGTTGGTGAGATGTGCATTCAAGTCGTGAGTTATTTCTCATAGTAGAGCAAAAAAAAAACCCTATCACCTGTAATAAGAAACTTATTTATCTCTATACAATCATTCTATAAAAGTGGTCAGTATATATCAAACAATATCACTGTGAATGATACTTACACAGGGGTGTGGTGGCTAAGAGGGGGAAATCCAAAATGAGAAGAATAAACCACCTGGAAGTGAGGAAAACTTCAAGTACTTATATATCTTGACATTAGAAAGTTTTCGAAATGAGATGAATATTAATGGAGTTTGGTAAAAACATTTGTTATATAGAACTAGAGTTAAACACTCATGTTTTAAAATAATGTATCAAGAGCTTCATAAGCCATATCATTTTGAAATCTTAAATTGGCTCTCTGAAACTCTAAATAATTTAAAAAGTTGTCACAGAACATTTTATCTAAAATGAGAGGGTTTCCATCTTTGTAGAAGTGACTTGGCATTATGATTATAGTATTGTACTTGGGTTCAAGATTGCCATTAATGTTTGTTTGCTGTATGACCCTAGCATAAGCCACAAATTTCATTATATGTAAAATAATGGAGTTGCATGAGATGGTCTCTAAGGCATCCTTTTCAGCTCTCAATTTATGATCCCATAAATGAAGATATTTTACTATACCTTTCCTGTCCCACTTCTAGGCAGTATGTTGGAATCACTTGAATAGCAAAATAGGGGACTAGACATTTTCTCTACTTCTAGGTAACTATCAAAATTCTATCCCCCACCCCTAAAGAGGAAGTATGCTCTATAGGAATAGATATAGCTGAATATACAGGACAAGAACTCAAGAAAGCAAAGTATGAATTATTAATTAATGGTGAAGAACTTTTATGCTGAGCATAATGCATTGCTCAGCACCATTCTCCACCAGCCTCTATGTTCCATGAGGGCCAACAAACCAATCGATGGAATTGTGCTTTGGGAACCTCTCAGGGATTTCCATCTTACCTGAGTCTCTGTCAATGCACCTTACCACTGTTCTTCTTACATTTTTCTATGATAACAATATTGATGGTGTCAGTAGTCAAGAAGGAGGACATTACAGGGAAAAATTGGTTCTTCTGTCACTTGGAGTGACTCCTTGCTTAGGGAATTCTATAGCTGAAGTTTTTCCCAGAACACCTGATTTTGTTTGTCCTCTCCACCCATCCTTCTTCAAATATGTAGATGGTAATTCATTCAAGGAACTACATTAGGTGTTACACATACATGACTGAACAAAAATTGTAAGAAAAAATAAATCAACTGGGGTTATTCTAGTCTTCTAAAAGGCAACTTAGAGAAGGAACCAAGATTAGTGAAAATTTAATTCCCCAAAGTGATTGGAGGCTGAAATAGTGTTGTGATATATCTATAGGGATCCAATCTCCAGTAGTGGATGAGGAATCAGAAAGTGAATTTCAGGGATTGTAAAGGGAAAAAGGCTAAATCATTAAAGATTTCTGGTAGAATAAAATTCATTAAAATTCTAATGAAGAGCAGATTAATTAATAGAGAAGATATTTAAATTAAAGTAAGTCCCTTACAAACATGGATAGTATTTTGCCTCTTCTATCTCCAGCATTTTGCCTAGTTCCTGGCATACAGTAGGCATTTAATGAATGTTTATTTATTGATTGATGATTGAGTAGCAACATACCCAAAAGTCTGCAAACATTTCTAAATAAATATTTCAAACCAAAGACAACAGAAACAACATCAATGAAGTACAGAACCCCATGCATTCCTAAGAGCTCATGGAGTCACCCCAGGAAGTCATAACATTATTCAAAAGATTTAAAAGGATCTTCAGGAAAATTAGAAGTGAATAAATAGTAGAATCTTTGACCTGTGAAGCAAGAAGCAACACACTCACACACACACACACACACACACACACACGATTAGAAAAACAAACAAATTTAAGTCCATAGCAATTTCACTCTAAGGAAGTCAAAGAAAAAGTAAAAGACTGAGAATAGAAATATACAGGAATGAAGGGTGATCTGAAGAGAAAATAAATTAATAAAGCAGCAAATTTTACAAGAGTACATGATCACTCTATAAACAAGAGCTACTAATATGAAAGATAGAATATGAGACAATTTAAGGCTCAGTGGTTTACCTCACCCTCAGTTGATAAATGGAAGGAAAAAAAACCTAGCAAATTAACTTGGAATTAGATATGCCAGAGTCAGATAAACAAAGTTCTTTTATACTATTCCTAATTTTATGCCTAAGTATACTCATTTTTCATATCTTGATGAGTTTGGTGGATTTAACATTTCAGGAAAGCATACTCTTATAGAAACAGGTTAAACCATGTAGTTATTTGGACTCATTTTTCATTTATAATAGATCTGCAGCTCTAGGTCAACAAGAAAGCCAGTGCCTGAATGTGAAAAATAAACAAATAAAGAAAAATTAAAACCTTAACATCTGTGATTTTATATTCCATTCTCAGTACTGAGACATGTTATCAGCCTTGTTAATGTTTTTCAAATGTCAACAAATTTATGCACTCTAGAATGCCTGTGGGAATCAATACTTAATTTATAGCACCTTAGAATTATAGACAAAGAAGGAAGTTAAATATTAATTTAGGAGATTACTAAGTACCAGCCAAAGGTTAAGGAAGATGATATAACCAAGATTTCCAGTAATTCACCCCAGTAGAATCAAGACATTATTTCTCAAAGTTAGTAAAAAGACTTCTTGAGAATAGGGACTTTTTTCTTATATATTTTACTTTTTTCCAATTATAGCTAAAAACATTTTTAAAAATTGCATTTTTCAGGAGTGGCTAGGTGGTGCAGTGAATAGAGCACTGTCGCTGGAATCAGGAGGACCTGAGTGAAAATCTAGGTTCAGACACTTAACACTTACTAGTCGTGTGACCTTGGGCAAGTCACACAACCCTAATTGCCCTGAATGAAAAAATTATACTTGTGTGTGTGTGTATGGGTGTGTGTGTAAGTGTGTGTGTGGGGGTTACTATGTGTTTTCTTTCACAATGTGACTAATATGTGCAATCATGTAAAACAAATGTTCATATTATTTAGTGATGCTGTGAAAGCAAACAGATCAAAAAAAGTGATAAAAATTAATTTTAAAAAGAATGATTCTACTCACTTCACTTTTTGTCAGTTGATGTCTTTCCAGGTTTTTCTGAAACTATCCTGCTTGTCATTCTTTATTACACAATAACAGTCCATCACAATAAAGTGCCACAGCTTTTTCAATCATTCCTCAATTAACGATCAAACCCCAGTTTCCACATCTTTTTCACCACAAAAAGAGCTGCTATAATTTTCTTGTACATATAGGCCCATGTCTTTAAAAATCCCTTTGGAATACAGAACCAGTGTTACTGTGTTGAAAAATATGCCCAGTTTTATTGTTCTTTGGCAATTGCTCTCCAGAATGGTTGAATCACTGCACAAGTCTACCAACAGTGCCTTAATGTTCCAATATTCCCACATCTCCTCCAGCATTTGTCATTTTTCCTTTTCTGTCATATTAGCCAATCTGATAGATATGAGTTGCAAGCAGAGTAGTTTTAATTTCCATTTCTCTAATCAGTAGTGATTTAGAGAATTTTTACATATAACTGTTGACAGCATTGATTTTTTTTCTTATGAAAACTGACTGTTCATCTCCTTTCACCATTGATCAATTGGGGATTAACTTGAATTTTTATAAATTTGACTCAGTTCTCTATATATTTGAGAAAGGAGACCTTTATCAGAAAAAAATTTGTAAATATTTTCACAGTTGTTGTTACTGTGAATTTCCCTCCACCCTATTTTTCCTTTTATCTTTCTTTCTCTTCTTTCAGCCTATACCTCTCCAAAAATCTTTTACTTCAGTAAATTGCCTCCCCTAATCCACCTTCCCTTTTATCAGTCTCCCCTTCTCTTATTCCCTTCTCCTCCAATTTCCCTGTAGGATGAGGCAGATTTTTATACCCAACTGAGTGTTTATGTTATTCCCTTTTTGAGTCAATTCCAAAAAGAGTAAGGTTCAAGTATTGCTCACTGCCCCACCATCTTTCCCCACACTGTAAAATCTCTTTATATGAGATAATTCACCCCATTTTATCTCTCTCGCCTTCTCTCTGTGAATCTTTATCTTCCATTTCTTAATTGTTTTTATCATCCCATCACAGACAACTCATTGTTTATGTGTGTGTAGAATTAATTTAATTTTATATTAAAGTTTTTGTTGATAATTTTACCCTTGAACTAATTTATTACCAAATAGATTTAATAATAAATCATAGTAATTCTTGACATGTATATAGTCCTATAAACTTGCAAAGAACTTTACCCAAATCATCTAATATAAGACTTACCAGTATCTTACATAGTTATTACAGATATTTTTAATCATCTTTTGCAGATGAAGAAACCCAGGTTCAGAAACAAGTAATTTTCCAAGGTCAAACAGCTAGTAAATTATAAAGGGAACTGCCTGTGATTATGGTTTTAAGTAATAATAGCAATTTTCTAGAAGAATCTAGGACATCAGAAAAGAGAGTTCATGTGAAATTGGCCATCCATCCATTTAGCCATTTAACCAAAAACTATCTGTTGAGTGTGTTCCTTTATACAAATGGTACTGTCCTAGTTTTATATCACTTTTAATTATGGGAGGTGGGTAATTCTAGTGGATGGAATTTGGCCTGGCCATCCAGAAGTACAAGAGAGTGCATGTAATGGAACAAAACACTTAATTCAGACCTAGTCAGTCAGAAAGTAGACATTCATTAAATGGCTATGATATGCTAAGTGCTGGGTATACAAAGGCTCTGAGGATACAAGGATGCTGTATTAAGTTCTAGGGAAACAAAGAAGGCAAAAGAGAGTCCCTCCTTAAAGGATCCGGATTTAACTCCTGACTCTCTTAATTATTAATACAGTCATTTAAGATTAATCATTTAACCTTTCTAGGCCTCAGTTTACTTACATATGGAAATCAAAGGATTTGATAAGACCTTAACTTGCTCTGAATCAATGGTCTTAACATTGAGTCTTATCTATCTGGATGGAATTGCTTAATTCATTTAATTTATAAAGCTAATATCTAATAATACTTTCTCATATACCTATGTATATCTTATTGACCATTTAAAATGTCACAATTTTTATTTTCACAGGTTTTTTTGGTAGATGTTCTACCATGATAACAAAAATAATACCTGTTTGGCATTGCTCCATGGTACTAATTCTATTCAATTATATTGAATGTATATGTTTTTTAGAGTTTCTGGGGGGAAAAACCTTTCCCATTTGCACCAAGCAAAAACTATTCTAAAAAAATAAAATAAAAACAAAAACACAAACACCACAACATCCATACAGAGAACAGTGTTCCAGATCCCTGCCTCAGCCATGTTTTCACTAAAGTTGTATTAAATTGCTTGATCAAAGGATACCTTATTTAATCCCTTCTGCCCAAATCCTAAAGCACTTGGAAAAGTTTTAGCAGGTTCAAACACACATTTCAGAATGGTTTCCTGTCAAAAGTAAATTGGAGTTTATTGTAGAAACTAGTGAAGAAGTTTACTAAGAAAATGCACTAAAAGCAAACAATTGGTGTCTGCTAAACTGCTGATTTCTTTGACCAGATTGTTTTTTTTTCCCCCTTCAAGGAAATGTAAATGTTGAATTGCTCTAAAAGCCTAGCTAAGAAAAGTATCTTCCTAAAAAAGTAATCTTCAAAAGCAAAGAAAAATCTTTCTCATACACAGCCTCCCCTCTGGTGCCCCTGATTCCATTAAAAAGAGATATTGGTTAGTAAATTCTGTTTAGAGAGATGTCTCATAGTAAAAGAGGAGAGCCTGGAATATAACTGGAAAAGAATCCTTTTGGCATTTCTGTTGGCAAGTACTGACACAATGGAGAAACTGAGATCTTCAATATTAGGTACTTGGAATATTAGGTAAATGGAATAGAATCTTTGTTGATATTTTTTATTAATAAACACACATAGAAGAGATAATTGGGTATTCTGGGATTCTAGGCATGCATAGAATCATAAAGTGTCAGAACTGGAAGAAAAATAGGGAATCTTACAAATTAACTCTCCTTTCTTTCTTTTAACAAATAAACTGAGCCTAGAGAAGTTAAATGCTTTGCCTCCAGTCACTAAGCTCACTGTCAGTGATCCAGGGTTTTTTTTTCTATTACATGATACTGAAATCATCTTAAGCCATCTTAAAATGGAATTCAATATGTCATTATTTTATAATTCATCCAATTAATTTGACAGAGTGTAAAATACATCAATAAATTATCCCTATGTTGGTGAGAGAATAGAACACAATTGAATGAAACTGGTCTATGTTATAGTTTGCTTTATATGTTTGTCACTTTATTAATGAACATTTATGAAGCAATAGCTATTTTATAGGACATTGTGGTATTAATGGTAACAAGAAAAAATATTGTTTGTGATTCATTAGATATAAGATTTCTTTAGGAATATTCTTTTCACAGATGGATTATAGAAAGAAGAGGCAAGCAAGATGGAGAACAAAATTAGGAAAGTATTGCAATTGTATAGATGAGATTTAATTAGGGCTTGAAGTAGAGTGGTAGTCAAGTAAAGCCACAGAAGGGGAGTAAGTGGAAGAGATGTTATGAAGGTATAATGGATGCTATTTGGCAAACGATTGGGTATGGATTGTGTCCTGTCAATGATTAGTTTTTTGACACTGGGCAAGCTACAACTTCTTAGGACCTTAGTATTTGTACTTTACAACATGAGGAAATTAAATGAGATAATTCCTAAAGTCCCATATAGTTTTTTAATTCAAAGTTTTGAGTATTTTCTAAGTTTGTAAACATTTCCTAGCAAGCAAGAATTTGCAAAAGTGATTTTCTTTCCATCACTTTGTCCAAAAAGAAGAAAAGCAAGAGATGTATGTTTATTTTCAAAAGAATTCTAACCCAGTAGAACTTGCTAGAAGAATTTGCAGCATATAGAAAGTGAAAGTTCAAGCATGGTGTATCAATAATAAGATATTCACAACACCCATGATGGTTATGAATAT
>CM053599.1:60428043-60450149 GCA_028646575.1 Pseudocheirus occidentalis
TCCCTGTTCAACCCCTTCCTGTTAAGGTGTGAATTACTCTCAAGGAGTTAACTGGAAGTAAGGAGCTAAGCCTTTGAGGTGCTAAGTGCCTTTAGTAGGTGCCAATAGAAAGGGGCATGGAAGATCTGATTTCATTAACATTACACATGGTGAAGCACAATTTTAATCTTTGTTACTGGGACAGCTCAGGGTGGTGAGTTGCCTATACTCAGGAGTACTGAGTTGAAATGGGCTAAAGCTGATAAGGCAGCAGTACTGTTTCCCTTACCGATATTTAAGTGTCCATCATTTTGCTTAAGAAGGAGAATATGTTCCCAGGTGAGAAAAGAAACAGCTATTCTTCCAGACTGGTGAGTCAGGAAGACACAATATGAAAAAAACAAACAAACACATTCATTTACATGTATGTTTACATACATGCATATATGAGTGTGTGCACACATGCATCCATGCATATATAAAAATTATGAAGTATACAGGGAGCACTATTCCTCATGGAATTTTGTTGTTGCTATATCTGGAGTTAAATGTGTGTGTCTACTATGTACATGACTTTCTATGTGTATAATAACATAGCATAACATAATGTAATAAACATGATCACAGATATGTGACCATATAGAAGAAATTTGTATTAGAGTTGAGAAAGGGAAAGTGAAGGAAAGACATATCTCATCATTACTTTCTGGTTGATTTAAAAATATATCATTGGGGTAGCTAGATAGTGCAGTAGATAGAGCACTGGCCCTGGATTCAGGAGGACCTGAGTTCAAATACAGTTTCAGACACTTAACACTTACTAGCTGTGTGACTATGGGCAAGTCACTTAACCTCAATTGCTCTGTCTTCCCCCTCCAAAAAAGACCAAAAAATATTGTGTCATTTCTGTAGTTAAAATGATACTATATCCACAATAGGTCTCCTATAAACTTGTAACATTATCCTTTGCTGTTGGCTAAAAGTTCATTAAAGTCAATGTTTTTCAATGCAAATCCAAGTCTGTCCAAGATAATTTATGAAATAACAATCAATAAGCTTTGACTAAACACTTCCAATATGCTATAAAATACAAAGACAAAAGTGAAATTAATTTACATTTTACTTGGTGATTAAACATGGATTAAAAATTTTCAACAGGAAGGAAATTTATACATTATAAAGAGAACGTGATGGAGAGATGCTAATGGATAGAGTTGGCGAAGGGATCTTATAGGAGGTGTCATTGGAACTGAGCAGGGGCTAACTTTAAAGTTAGGTGGGAGAGCACTGGAGGCCTAGAAGTTGAGAACCTGGATAAATGGAAAATATAGAAAGAGGAACTGAAATATCATAGGACAATAGTATTATCCCACAACCCCTATTTTATGCAAAGCAACTTCTCCAGGTTTTTCCATACTCTAGTACCATTTGGTTGCCTTGATGTTCTAGAGACACATCCAAGAAACACTTCTTTATATAAGGAGGGACCTGTAGCTTCCTCTGCCTTCTGGCCCTGCAACAGCCTTTGTCCAAACTAAATTAAGTCATGTATTTTATTTCTAATAAAAATGTAAGAAAACAGCATGAGAGAGTCCCTACATGTCACTAGAGATATCAAATGACAGATGGAAGCAGTTTATCTCTAAATTTGTGTGAAAATATTCTAGGGAGTAGGTAGTAATTATGGATTTATATTAGGTTTTCATTGAGAAAGGGCAAAAGAGATTAAAAGTAAACACGTATAAGCTTGGGTGTATTGCTGAGCATTTTCTTTTTCTGTTTCTCAAGGTCTGGAAAATCTAACTTCACCATCTGAGCCTCATACCTTCTCTGTCTTGCTTGATCATTCATCGTTGTATTAATTACCTTTGGAAATTCCCCAAAGGAAGAAGTGTGTGTGTGTGTGTGTGTGTGTGTGTGTGTAAGTTTTTGTGTTGGTAGGGGGAAGGTTTTGTTTTTTGGGGGGGAGATGCACCTTAGGAGATGGACATTCTTCCTGAAATACCTGTGAGGAAGTATTTAGCAATATCATATAACTAATATAATGCATCTCAATATGACCAACCATTAAATAAAAAACATGATTAGAATTTGTATAGTATCCATTATATGCTATTATGTAATATTAGCTTATTTGATCCTTACTAAAACCTTACGAGGTAGGTGCTATAGTTATCCTACTTTACATGTAAAGAAGCTTGGACAGACAGGGGTTAAATAACTTGCATAAAGTCACACCACCAAAACATGTCTGAGCCTGGATTTGAACTTAGATCCTCCTGCATCCAAACCCAGTGATCTGGGTCATTAAAATATCTAACTGCTGGATCTTATGTTTGGGTTTGAGAATGTCCATTAGATTTTTTTTAACTTTATAAGGAATCTATTGACATATTAAGAAAATATGATATTTAGGTCTTCCCTCCTGAAGTATGATGAAGGAGAGCACTGAGCCTGGAGTCAGAAAAACTAGGATTTAAGACTTTATTCTTCTATTTGATAGCTGAGAAATCTTAAACAATTGATTTAGGCTCTCTACTTCATTAGCTTTCTTTAAAAAAATGTCAGAGGACAAAATCATCGCAGAATGTCAGAGTTAACGATGATGTTGAGGAAGACTGGCAAACCGATATTCTGAGTTTTATGCAGGTCAAGTAACTTATCCATTCTCTCACATCTAATATATGTCAGTGGTAAGACATGAACTCAGATCTTGATTCCCAGCTCAGAGTCTTCCTGTATGTTGCTCTTTGACAATACTTAGCATTTGCTAAATTCTATCAATATGGATGATAGACACTATGTATATTCTCAGTAGTATTTAGGAGATTATAACAGTTATGTATGACATATTACCCCATGGGGTTTCATCTCCCCCATTAGAATGTCAACTCCTTTAGAGTAGGGACTGTCACTTTTTATTTGTATTCTTAGCACTTGATACCTGGTAAGGACTTGATGATTTTTTCCACTCATTTGTTTAATCTTTCTTTCCACAACTACTTAAATAAAGGAAGTCATCCCATTGAAAACCTCTGATTAGGATGGTTCCTGATGACTTCTCTGAAAAGGATATCACTGATATAGATGCTCTCTTGGATTTTGTACACCATCCATACCTTCTTATCAAAACTAATTCTTATTTATATCCTCCAAGACATTTTCAGAGACTCATAGAATTTGAGATTTTTGAAGAGACCTTAGCAGTTATCTAGTCTATCCACATGCAAAAGGAATCTTTATTATATCTGACAAGTAGCCATCCTCTCCCTGAAGTCTTCCATGGAGGAAAAGGCCAGTCTTGCACAGAGCATATATTTTTACAATGTATGGGATGCCTTTTCCCAAGTTTGCTTGTTTATTTTTTGTTTTTTTTCATGTATCATGGTTACCAATGTAATCCTCAGACTGTCCAATTGTTTGTCTATTATCCCTTGTTCTTGATATATAAATAACCCAATTCCATTTCCAGTCATATATTTCCTTGATTACATCTTTGTTCCATTTCTTACATGTAGGTCATCATTGAGAAAGTCTCTTTGCAAACTTGAAGTTCAATATAAATGTGAGATGACTATACTGCTGTCTGCTTATAGACACCATATGGTTCTCCATTGTCCTCTGGGATACCCGCCACCTTTATTCTTTAGAATCATGGTGTTCAATGATTTGCTGTCATATATAAGAATGTCAAGGAAATGTGGGTGTTAAAAAGATGGGTTTTTCTATGCATCAGAGAGTAGCTTGATGCCATTATTAATATGAAAATAAAATAATAATGATAGATTTATGTGTTCCTTTAGAGTTTACTCAGTATGTATATAGCTAATTCTCAGTCCATCCTGAGCTGTTCACTATAGAATGTTATAGTGGAGATACATACAAAAGTCGCACACTATCATAGGCACCCATGTGTTTAATACTGTGTGATAAATACAATTAATTTATTCAACTCTTTCTTCCTTTTCTGGGACTGCCTTTCTTTATCTGTATATAGTGGTTAGCCAATTAAGAAGTAGTTACTAGGCATTTACAATGTGCCAGTCATTATACTAAGCTCTGGGGATACAATACATATATATGCAAATGCATACATATATGCATGCACACACATATGTATGTATACACACAAATGTACATATGTGTATGTATATGTGTAATTTGGAAAGGAAAGTATTAGCATCAGGGTGGGAAGTGCAAATGAGAAGGAAACCTACAGAAGTTTGGATTTGAGCTAACCCTTGGAAAATAAAAAAAAAAGAAATTGTGGAGGTGAGGGTGCAGAACATTAGATACCTGAACAAGAGTGAGTTCAAAAGCTCAGAGAAGAAATATGTCTATTTGTGTGTGTATGCATGCAGGTATGTATATGTGTAGATAGTATGTGAGGAGCTTCATATAGGTCAATGACTGGATTTTAAGGCATTAAGACATGAGAATATTGGACAGAAAAGAAGCTTATTAAATCCTTAAATGACAAACAAAACACTTTAAATTTATTAGTAGAGGAAATAGGTAACCACTACAGCTGGTAGTGAAATGGCTACGACTGTGAATTAGAAAAATCACATCACCAACTAAGTAGAAGATATTTTGGAGTACAGGAAGACTTGAGGCAAGAAGACCAGTTAGAAGTCTATTTTAATAACCCAGTTGACAAGTAATGAGAGCTTTAATTAAGGTTGCATCTTTAGGAGTAGAGAGGAGAGATTATATATACAATATATAGTACAAATATATGTAGGCATATATATGTACACACACGTAAAGTGCTTGACATTTTATAAGGCATTAACAAAATTTGGCAAGAGATCGATTTGATATGTGAAATATGAATACAGTCAAGTCAATAAACACTTATTGTGTTCCAGTCACTGCATTATGCACTGGGAATATGAATGTGAGCAAAAAGAAAGACAATTATGGCTGTCAAGGGGCTTATGTTCTTTTTTCCCTTTAAATTAATTAATTTAATTTTCAAAATTCACTTCCATAAGCTTTTGAGTTTAAAATTTCCTCCACCTCCTTCCCCTTCACCCTCACCAAGACAGTGCGAAATCTGATAAATGCTCTATGTATACATTGTTATTTAACATATTTTTATATTAGTCACATTGTAAATAAGAATTAGAATGAATGTGAAGAACTTCAAGAAAGAAAAAAAAGAGAGTAAATAGTGTGCTTCAATTTGCATTCAGACTACATAGTTCTTTCTCTGGATGTGGAAAGCATTTTCCATCATGATTCTTTTGGAGTTGTCTTAGTTTCTTGAACTGATGAGAAGAGCTAAGTCTATCAAAGTTAGTCATCGCATATTGTGGCTATTATTGTGTATAGTCTTCTCTTGTTTCTGCTCATTTCACTGAGCATCAGTTTATATAAGTCTTTCCAGATTTTTCTGAAGTCTGCCTGTTCATCATTTCTTGTAACACAGTAGGATACCATTACATTCATATACCACAGGTTATTCAGCCATTCCCCAATTGATGGGCATACCCTCAATTTTCAGTTCTTGGCCACCACAAAAAAAGAGTTGCTATAAATATGTTTGTACATGTAGGTCCTTTACCCATTTGTATAGTCTTTTTGGGATACAGCTCTAGAAGTGGTATTGTTGGGTCAAAGGGTATGCAAAGTTTTATAGCCCTTTAGGCATCATAGGGAGCTTATATTGTAATGAGAGAAGACAATGAATAAGTGGATGCTCAAAGAGGTTGTAGGAATTGTAGGGATGTAGGGGGCTTAATATCTTCAAGGGAAAATCACATGGGTAAAATGAACTCCTAGGGTGGAAAACGAAGCAGATGCAATGAAGGAAAACCTTACCCCATTGTTCCCTATAAATTCTCTGTTCTTTGTCTATGTTCCAAAACAATATTATTGTGTTGAATGACCCAAGAGTGCCTGTCCTGAAGGGGAGAAGGATGACAGCCTGATATAATCTGGGCACGAGTGTCAGAGGTTCATGCACATCTTTCTCTCACTATGGATCAAAGATCATTTAAATAAAGGTCCAAATAACCACTTGTATTTCAATCACGAGTATACTCAATCTTCTGGAGAAATAGTTGGGTCTTCTTTCTAATTAAAAATGTACTTGCTTCTTTTGTGGAAAACAGAGCTGAGGACTACACTCCCCTACTCCATACATTCCAAGAAGCATACCTTATTACCTTCAGGAACAAAGATAAGGTTTTCTGTTCACATTTGCTTTTCTTTAACATTTCAAATTAAGATTTATTTTTAACATACTTTTTTTTAAATTTCCAGCTTCAATATATCTTCCTCTCTTCCACTCTGTTCACACCTACGGAGATAGTCAAGTAATTATGCATGTGAAATAATGCAAGAAAAAATTGCATATTAGCCATATTTAAAATAGAGAAAAGTACACTTCAATTTACATTCCAGGTATATATCTCTATCTATCTATCTATCTATCTATCTATCTATCTATCTATCTACCTATCTATCTACCTATCATCTATCTAGACACATATATACAAATATGTATATAGTGTCTATATGTACACACAAACATATGTGTGTGTATCATGAGTCCTTTGAAATTGTCTTAGATCTGTGCATTGATCAGAGTAGCCAAGTCTTTTATAGATGGTCATCATTACTATGTTGTTACTATGCATTGATCTCCTGGTTCTTCTCATTTCACTTTACATCAGTTGTTATATAGTTCTTAGCAGGCTGTTTTTCCCCCCCAATATCACACCTCTTGTAATTTCTTAAAGCACAACATTATTTCATCACAATCATATGCTACAATGCGTTCAGTCATTCCCCACTTTATGAACATCCCCTCAATTTAAATTATTTTCCAAAGTAAAAAAGAACTGCTATTAAATATTTTTGTACATAAAGGTCTTTTTCCCCCTTTTTCTTTGATCTTTTTGAGATAAAAAGCTAGTAGTGGTATTGATGGTCAAAGGAATGCCAACTTTCTTTTCAAAAAGTTTCATTAATCATTTTTAATTGTCAACTTCACTTCCACAAGATTTTGAGTTCCAAATACTTTTCCCATTTCTTCCCTTCCTATCTCCCAAGTCTGTGTGCATTCTGATTACTCCTTGCCCTCCCTTCTATCACTCCCTCCTTTCTCTTAATTTCTTCTATTTCCTTTTGGGCAAGATAGATTGCTATACCCCATTGCCTGTATATCTTATTTTCCAGTTGCATGTAAAAACAATTTTTAACATTTGTTTTTAAAACTATGAGTTCCACATTCTCTCCCTTGCTCCTTCCCCACCCAATCTCATTGAGAAGTCAAGCATTTTCATACAGTTTATACCTGTGTTGTTTTGCAAAACACTTCCATAAACTTATGATGTGAAAGACTAACTATATCTCCCTTCATCCCATTTCTTGTATTCTCTCCTTTGATCCAGTTCCTAAACAAAAGTGTTTGTTTCTGACTGCCCCCTCCTCCCATTTGCCCTCCCTTCTATTATCCCTTCCCCCTCTTTTCCCCTTTCTACCTTCCTGTACGTTAAGAAAAATGTTTATAATCAATTGAGAGTGGAATGTGAACTTTTATTTTCTTTTTGGGCATAGTTCCAAATTGTTCCTCCAGAATAGTTGAATCAGTTCACTATTGCACCAAAAATTCATTAGTGTACCTATTTTCCCCTAATCCTCTCTAGCATTTACCATTTCTGTTAGGTATCAGGTGGTCCCTTAGAGTTGTTTTAATTTGTCTTTCTCTAATCAATAATGATTAGTGACTATAGACATTTTTTATTTCTTCTTCTGAAAACTGACTGTTTATATCCTTATTTTTTATGAATTTGACTCAGATCTATAATCAACATATATTTGAGAAATAAAGCCTTTATCAGGAAAACAATATAATTTTATATTACTTCATTGTCTATGGTACTTTTAGCATAATGTGTTCTTTTTTTTCAAAAAAATTTTCATTGTTGGAATAAAACAAAGAATTCCATAATACAGTACATCTACTATGCACAACTTGATATTTCTTTCACATACTGTAATGCCAAGCAAAGGCAACTTCCAAGGTTCAGATTAAAAGCACAGCAAACTCCATTTATTCAGCCAACATTCACAGAACAGGGAAAATCAAAATAGAGTATAACTCATTCATTTCACAAGTAAGTTCTTAATTCAGTCCGGGTACTGCTCCACTCCAAGACAGTACATGCTTTTAGTCAAAGTCTTTTCACAAATGGAGAGGTTCAGATTACACAGTATAGTGAACATTCCATTTATTCAAGAACAAATCAAGACAAACATTCACAACAAATCACAATATAATATTCACATTATGTCTTATCATAGAAAATCACAATATAGTATTCACAACAGCCTAACATTGAAAACGGCCACATAGTTTTCACCAAAGCAGCCACAGTATTAAGAACAAAGAACAAAAGATTAATCATCTGGTTTCCCTAAGGAGGTTTGCTCCTCACTCAGTCATTCAGTCATCTCACAATACAATAATCAATCTTCCACTCATTGAGCAATCATAGATTAATTTAGTCACTTATCTAGCAGTTAGTCACTAAGTATTATTAATCACTAAATATAATCATTAGAAAATTACACAAACCCTCTACCCCTCAGTGTCTAGTACACTTCAATTTCATCAGGCATTCAATATCCAAAGAGAGGCCTTTTCTTCATCTTGACTCAGGGTGGTCTCTCAGATTCCCTGGATCCCTTTCTGTTCTCCCAGCTCCTACCTGAATCCACCAAACAGTCACCTGAATTCAAAGGCATACAGCTCCCATGTTCTTTTCCAGGCCTCCCAGGAGTTCTTGGTACACACTGAAGTTCACAGGGTCCAGCACATCTCAAAACCTTCACAACTTCTGTTGCTGGGAACTCAAGAATCAACCAAGCTCCAAACAAACAAAGCCTTACTCCAGTCAGGCTTCTTCAGTCCTCAAGCATTTCAGCTGGCCCTAGGATCCAGGAGAAATCCCAGCCTTCCAGGAGGCAACAGCAGCTTTGGCCTTCACCAGATTCCATTCTCATAGAAAACTCCAACTCAGTTCTCTGTCCAGTAGCAGCCCAGCTCCCAGATGCTGGAACAATTTTGCTTCCTCCACCAGGAGTAAAAATTCTTGATGCTATCTGTCCTCTGGAAATCTTCTTAAATACACACACGTGGGCGCGCACACACACACACACACACACACACACACACACACACACACACATTGGCTCCCTGTCTCAGCCAACCTCTTCCTGTTATGTCAGCAGCAGGAGACAGAGTTCACACCTTCTATTTCTTTCACAGAAGTAAGGGCTAAGTACCTGCTAAATTAATTACTGTTACATTATTCCATTACCATTTTCCTATTGGGTAATTTACATTTCTATATACCACCCAGTGTGTTTCTGCACACACACACACACACACACACACACACACACTGTTTGAACCAATTTTAATGAGAATGGGATTGAAGCATTCTCTCCACTCCCATTTTCCCCTCCATTGTAAAAGTTTTCCATTGCATACCTCTTTTACGTGAGGAAAAAATTCTCATTCTGCCTCTTCATTACCCTTTTGCCAGTGCATCACTCTTTCTCACTCCTTCATCTTTTTACAAATCATTCCAACAAATTCAATTTGTATGTAAACTCTTATGTAAACTCCTTTTAACTGCTTTAATAAAACAATAACATTCTTAGGAGTGACATGTAAGATATTCCCATGTAGGAATGTAAATTGTTTAAATTTATTTTGTCCCTTAAAACTCTTTTATGTTTACCATTTTATGCTTCTCTTGAGTCTTCTGTTTATATGTCAAATTTTCTATTCAGCTCTTTCCTTTTTCATCAAGAATGCTTAGTCCTCTATTTCATTAAATTTTTAAAGATTATAGTCAGTTTTGCTGGGTATGTTGTTATTGGTTGTAATCCTATCTTCTTTGTTTTCTGGAATGCCCTATTCACTATGCCAACTAGATGCCCCAGTTTATAAAGTTTTAATAGATTAAAGGACGTTTGTATAGAAATCAAAAGATTGGGTTTCTGGTTCTAGTTTTTCCAATAAGTTAATGTGGTACCTTGAAAAAGTCAATTAGCCTCTTTTTTCCTCATGATCTTTATTTATTAAAAGATGTACTTGGAACTGTATGGCCTCTGAGGTCCTTTCTAGCTTTATATCTATGATCCTATGAGTATAAGCTCTGGAAAATACATTATAGTTTTAAATTCTATGAATCTGTGTGAAAGATTTTCCTATAACTTGTAATTTATTTGCTTACTTTTCAGGCATTTATAATTTCATAAGCATGAGTCAAGTCAAAAAGCATTTATTTATTGTCTACTACATGGCAGACCATGTGTCAGGGTATGGAGATATAAAAAGAAGCAAAAAAAACAGTCTGCCATCAAGGAGCTCACAGTCTAATAGAGTCTAATCATGCAAATCTACATATTAAAAAGATAGATTAGAGAAAATTAAGGATTGAAAAGGGCTTCTTGAAGAAGATAGGTCTTCAGCTGTAACTTGAATGGAGCCAGAAAAGTAAGGAGTTGGAGATGAGGAAGGAGAGTTCCAGGAATAGAAATATCTGTTGAAAATCCATGACATTGCAAGATAGAGTAACTTATGAGAAGAACTGCAATACGACAGGATATGTGGAAGGAGGGTAGAGTATAAAACTACTGGAAAAACAGAAAAGGGGGCTATAAAGACATTTAAGAATGAAGTAAAGTTTGAATCATATATATTTCCCTAGAGGTAATAGAGAACCACCAGAGTTTACGGAATAAGGGAGATATCTGGTTGTACCTTCTTTGTGAACCTGGGTGACTGGGACAATGGTAATGGAAACATTAGAAAGATAAAATTCTTGAGGTGAATGATATTGACTTCAGTTATTAGAAAAATAGAATTCAACATTTCAAATGTAAGTTAACTTTGAGATGTCCTATAGGCAATTGGAGTAGGATATAAAAGATCAGAGAAGAAGCTAGAACTAGGTAATTAGATCTGAAAATCATTGACATAGAGGAGACATTTAAATTCATTGCAGCTGATGGGATCACCAAGTGTAATGGTATAGAAGGATATGAGAAGAAAGCCCAAGATATACCATGGTTTGTGGTTATGACCTGGATGAAGATTAATAAAAGAGACTGAGGTATTGTCATACAGTTCAGAGGAGGTACAGGGGAGAGTATCAAGGATAAGAGATTCACCAGTGTTGTGAAAGGGGGCAAAAATGTCAAGTGTGATAAGGGTTTTTAAAAGTCCCTTAGATTTGGTGGGTGTGAAATCATTGAAAACTTTGAGGAGGGCAATTCTCCTATGTAGAATACAAGGTTTCTTGAACATTAGATTTTTGGAGCTATTATAGATAACACACACACACACACACACCAAATACACACACCTACACACAAAACACCCTACACACAAACATACAAACTCATACACACATACCTGCATGTACACACATACACACACATATACACACACGTTCTACCAACCTTTTCTCTCTATGAACATTTCTGAACTCATTTGTGCCAGTCCTCAGAAAATGGGCATGCAGTCTGTTGTGAGACTGCTGCTTTAAATCTTTTTAGCTTTTGCCGGAATGTACCAGTGCTGGCATTGTTTTAGCACAGACTTTTGAGAACTTTGAGCTTTTGACTTTTAGACCAGAAAGAGATATGAATTCAGAAATGTTATAAATTTCTTGTTCCTGTGTCTACATCCAAATAAATACTTAAACTAGTGTCTCTCAATAACAATAGGTGGGGATTTATAATTACATATAACTAAGAAGAAATTATATTAAGGAATCAGTAAGCCTAAGATAAGAATAATAGCCACATTGAGAGAGAGAGAGAGAGAGAGAGAGAGAGAGAGAGAGAGAGAGAGAGAGAGAGAGAAGGCTCATTGAATTCTCAGGATCTTTCAAGTTCTGTTTTGACCTCTGGTTTTAAAATATCAGGGCAATTTTCCTTGAGAATTTCTGGAAGGATGCTTTCTAGGTTCTTTTTTTGAACATGGTTTTCAGGCAGTCCAACAATTTTTAAATTTTCTCTCCTGGATCTATTTTTCAGGTCAGTGTTTTTTTCAGTGAAATATTTCTCATTGCCTTCCATTTTTTCATTTGTTTGTATCTGTTTAATAGTATCTTGATTTCTCATAAGGTAAATTGCTTCCATTTGATCCACTATAATTCTGAAAGAGTTATTCTCTTCATTAAGCTTTTGAGATTTTTTTCTGTCTGGCAAATTCGACTTTTTAAGGCATTCTTCTCCTCATTGCCTTTTTGGGCTTCTTTTTCCATTTTATTTAGTCTTTTTTAAGGTGTTATTTTCTTCAGTCAAGTTGTTGACTCTCTTTTAATGATTTTCTTGCATTATTCTCATTTCTTTCCCCAATTTTTCCTCTTCTCTTTTTTGGCTTTCAAAATCCTTCTTAAGCTCCTGTATGGCTTGTTACCAGTCTACACTTTCCTTGGAAGCTTTTGGTGCAGGAGTGCTGACTGTGTTGTCTTATTCCTGTTCCATGCTTTGATCCTTTTTGTCCCCAATAAAGGAATATAAAGTTGGACTGCTGAGCTTGTTTTCCTTCCTTTTCCTTCTCATATTGCCAGTCAGTTATTGGACTTTTGGGATCAGTAGAAGTCTGCTTTCAGAAGGGAGAGCCCTGTCTCAAATTATTGGGGGTTTTGCAGCTGCCAGAGCTATTAGGAGGCTCCCATTTCTGCAGCCCCCACCAGCTTTGGCTCACTGTTCACACACTTCAAGACTGCAATCTTGATCCAGGCAGGTCAAGGCAAGAGTACTGAGCCTCTGAATGATTGCTTGGCCCCCTCTTCCCTCACAATCTAGAGGCCAGGAGCTCTGAAGCAGCCATGTGGAGACAGCTGCAGGGATGCTGCTTCAGACCACTTCTAGCTCTGGAGGGAGTTGGCCAGACCCCCTACCCAAAATTTAGCCAAGTTCCACTGACCTTTTTCCTTTGTCCTTGGCTCTTATGGGTTGATAATTCTGGAAACCGGCACAGCTGCTGCTGATCTGCTCTCCTGAAAACTCCAGCCATGGCTTCTCCTGGATGACCTGGCGCTAAAACCACATGAGGCTGGGCTCTGCTCCCAGCATACCATAATGAACTCTTTCTGTCCACCTCCTGGGCTGCCTTCAGCAGGAGCTTTATTACTCTGTCATTTTGTGGGTTCTGGAGCTCTAAATATTTTTTAGAGTCATATTTTATAGGTATTTGAGGTGGTTATGTGGGGAAGCCATGGAATTCTCCTGCTTTTATGCCACCATCTTCTAGGGTATTCTTAATAAGCACACACTTTGACGTGAGTCCCCACCTATGTTTTCTACTGAGAATGTGGGATTCTCACTCATATCCTTAGAATGAAGATCAAAAGGACCTCAAGTCTTATTCAAGCACTCATGCAAACAATCAATCAATTACAAGTCTGTCTTTATTTTCAAAATTACTAAAAATTTTGGAGAACATGCATCTAAATCCATAAAGTTAAAACAATTCTACTGCTCTCCAGTGATCATGTAATATAGTATTAGTTATTATCCTTCATTCTCCAAGAGGATCAAAATGACATCACCATGCTAGAGTCAAGTTATGCTGTGTCCAACTATGGCTGATCAGATAAATATGAACTCCAAATGTTCTACCACAGGTCGGGAACAAATAGTCCATCTGAACATTTGGGATAGATCCTCTAAATTTGTGCCTTTCTTATTTCTTTTGTGCTACTTCAATTCCGCTTTGCTCATACGGCATGGCACCTTCTCTGATATGGGCACATCATACTGAGTGGTCCTATGCCAGTGTCTCCCATGTCACACAATAAATTCCAAAGTTCTTAATAGAGACCTTTAGAATGTCTTTGTATCACTTCTTCTGACCACCAGGTGAATGCTTACCCTATGTGAGTTCTCCATAAAATAATCTTTTTGGTAAACATATTTTGCATTCAAACAAGGTTTGTACACAATGTTTGTAGATCTGAGCAAGACCTTTGATACTCTCAGTCATGAGGGCTTATGGAAAATTATGCAAAATTTATTTGCCCTGAGAAGTTTGTCAACATTTTGTTTCAATTTCACATTGGCATACTTGCCTGGGTTGTGGATATGGACAATGCTCTCCTACTTTCCCAGTCACCAATATAAGGCTGTGTGCTTTGAAACTCAAACACTTATAAAAATGAAGGTTGAGAACTTTATATATAATTGGAAAAAATACTATTAAGGGGAAAAAAGAATAGCCAAATTCATCTGGGATAGTAATAGTTCAAGAGTATCAAAAAGCAATAGAAAAAACATGAAGGAGAGTGGTCTGGGGTTGCCAGCTTTCAAGCTATATTATAAATTGGTAATCATCAAAACTATCTGGTACTATCTAAGGAAAAAAACATACTGTTGGAGCAGTAGAATAGATTGGGCACACAATTTTGTTGTTCAGTCAGTTCTGTCATGTCCAACTTTTCATGTCCCTTTTCAGGTTTTTCTAGGCAAAGACAATGACAAGGTTTGCCTCTTTCTTCTCCAGATCATTTTACAGAAGAAAAACTGAATCAAAAAGGTTAAGTGACTTTCTAAAGGTCACACAGATAGTGCGTTTGAGGCTAGATTTGAACTCAAGACTTCCTGACTAAGCCCTGCACTCTATCAACTTCACCACCTAGCTTCCCCTAGGTATACTATATACATTAGCAGATAACCATAGAAATCTAGTGCTGGATAAACACAAATATCTGAGCTCTTGGGTTAAGAACTCACAATTTGACAACAGTGCTAGAAAACAGGAAAGCAGTTTAAAAGAAATGAGGTATTGACCAACATCTCACATCAAAGTTTAAAATTGAAAACTGATTTAGAGAGGAAGAATGATACCCCTAGTAAATTAGGGGAACATGGAAAAATGTACCTGTCAAATCTGTGGATAGGGGAAGAATTTGCAACCAAACAAGAAATAAAAAAAATCATAGGAAGTTAAATAGATAATTTTGATTACATTAAATTAGACAATTTTGTATACATATACACATACAAATGCTGTTAACCACTTAATTACTAATAACTAAAAACAGCTAATAACTAAGCAGCAAATATTGAAAGAGAAGCCAGAGACTGAGCAAAAAATTTGACAGTGAGTTTCTTTGATAAAGGCCTCATTTCTCAAACATATGGGGAATTGAGCAAAATTTACAATACTATGAATAATTCCCAAAGTCATAAATGATCAAAGGATATGAACAATAAGTTTTCAGAAGAAGCAATCAAAACTCTCAGTAACCGTATAAAAACTTCTTTAAATCACTATTAATTAGAGAAATACAAATACAAATCTTTCTTCTGTGTCTTTTCTTTTGCAACTTTTTAATATTGAAATATATTTTTATATGAATTTAACATATATAATCAACATCACATTGCTTGCTTTCTTAGGGAATGGTAGAGGAATGGGAGAATGAGAAAATTTTGAACTCAAAATTTAAAAAAATGTTAAATGTAATTGGAAAATATTTAATAAAATAAAATATAATAACAGCAATCTGCTGTTGCATGTGCAGAATGGGAAAAGAATGATTAAACAACAGCTTACCTATGAAAATATCTGAGGGCCCCAAGATTTTTCATCTGTTTGATATGAATTCTCTAAACAAGGAAAATCCTACTGGGCTGTACTAAGAACAAGAAAGTTTCCAGCAACTGTGAAGTGATCACTGCACTATACTCTGCCCTGGCACTAACCATGTCTCTAGAATGGTGTTCATTTCTGAGTGACTCATTATTTATTTATTATTATTGTTGTTGTTATTATTTATTATTATTATTGATTGCTTTTTAGAGGGCAATTGGGGTTAAGTGACTTGCCCAAAGTCAAATGGTTAATTTTTGTGTCAAGTGTTTGAGGCCAGATTTGAATTCAGGTCCTCCTGACTCCAGGGCCAGTGCTCTACTCACTGTACCACCTAGCCGCCCCCTGAGTGACTCATTATAAATGGACATTGATTAGTTGGTGAATGTATAGTGGAGGGTAACAAAATAATAGCATTTTGTAGTTAATATTTATAAAGCACTTTCTATGTGGTAGGTACTGTGCTAAGTGCTTTAGAAATATTATCTCACTAATCTTCACCATAACTATGGGAGATATGTGCTATTATTATTCTCAGTTTGTAGTTAAGGAAACGGAGCCTGTTAAGTGACTTGTACAGGGTCACATAGGTAATAAGTATCTGAGTTCAGATTTGAACTCAAGACTTCCTTACTTTAGGTCCAGTATCCTATTCACTCTGCCACTTAGCTTCCCAAATAATATTTAAACTGTACCACATCATTATCAAATCTCTGCTATATAGGGATTGGCTGAATGATATTATTCCAGGAGTAGAAGAGGGTCATTGCTGAGGAGAGCTCTCTTGTTGGTAAAGAATATATTATCTTTGACCACTTGAGCAAAATGAAGGGGGAAAAGTCCTGCAAAAGAGGCAAATTTGGGCTTGGTGTCAAGAAAAACAAACAAAAATAACTTTAAGTGCCCCAAAGCAAAATGACTTGCTAGGGGAGGTAGTGAGGTTCCTTTCATTAGAACCTTCAATCAAAGTTTGGATGAATACTTAACTAGATTAATTTTAGTGATGCTTCTCTTTCAGGCATAAAGGGTATTAGAAAACTACTTGAGCTCCAACTGTCATCTTTTGTGTTTCTCTGCATGATGATTAATAGATCAATAAGGCCACTGGAGGCTCTAGCCTTGTGCCCTAGGGCTTTCCTCTCAGCCATGTCCTAGTTGACAGTTTTATCTGTAAATTTAGATAAAGACATAGATGGCAGAGAGACAGACAGAAAGGAGAGAGAGAAAGAGAGAGAGAGAGAGAGAGAGAGAGAGAGAGAGAGAGAGAGAGAGAGAGAGAGAGAGAGAATTTTGAGAAATAGTTAACACATATGGGTGGCTTAATTAAGATCAAAAAAGATCTGAGCCTGCAACAATAGATCTAATACAATAAGATAAAATGTAACAGGAACAAAGCATAATAGGTGGGAAAAATCAAATTCTTTGCTACAAAGCAGGTAAAACTATGGTATGGCAAAAGCTGATGAAAAGGCGAATGAGTTTTATTTAGCTAGAAGATCAACATGAGTGAAAAATCTGATCCAGAAACTCAGTGTGGAAACCCCCTCATTGTCAACTTATGGCCTAGAGAGTAGACTGGAGCCCAGACTGGAGCCCTGAGACTAGTCCATGTTCTTATAGTTTATGTGAATAATAAGGGAAGAAACTCAGATATTCTTAGCTCCAGTAGTGTAACAGTAGCTCTATCCACAAAATCACACTGACAGAAATAATGTGATCTTAGATTATGATAATAAATATGTAAGTGTGTATCTATATATGTATGTGAATATATGTGTGTGTAGTGTGTATATGTGTGTGTGTGTGTGTGTGTGTAAATGTATTCCAAAATGAGGGAAATCTTCTTTGGTGCTCAAACTCCTTTTGTACTGTTGTGTTGAGTTTGGGTTGGTGTTACAAGGCACACTGAAATTGGAAAATGGTCTAGAAGACTATGATAAGAAAGGATATCATACCTGAAAGTGTGTTATATGAATTAATGTTGAAGATATTAGTGCTCTTAATCTTAAAGAAGAAAAGACCTGGGAGGAAGAGGGATAACTATATAAAATTATTTGAAGAATATAATTTGTAAGAAGTATTACAAATGCTTGTAGAATTATTCTGTATACTCAAATGTCAGAATATGAACCAATGAGTAGAAAAAAGTCATAGGACAGTGGAAATACTGGCTCTCCAACTTACTATCTCTCCAGTTTAGAATAAGTGACTTAACCTGTGGGTTTCTCAGTTTACTCATCTATAAAATTAAGACATTAGACTGGATAAACTCTAAGATCTCTGATGGCAATAAATCTTTGGTCTTGTATAGTTGCAAGATTGCCAATTTTGAGTTAATATAAGAACTAGCCATAAGATCTACCTCAAAATGAAAAGGGTTAACTTAGGAAGTAGCAAACTCCCCATCACTGCATTTCATCAAAAACAGGCTGAATGACTGCTTTTGGTGGAATTTTTTCATCAAAAACAGGCTGATTGACTGCTTTTGGTGGAATTTTTTCATCAAAAACAGGCTGAATGACTGCTTTTGGTGGAATTTTGCAGATGGGGAAATTTATCAGGAAAGGGGTTATACTAGATAATAATATTTTATCTCCTTTCCGCCTCAATGATTTTATGAATCTATGATTTATTTAAGTACTTAAAGAGAAGCAATGACCTTCAATTATAGTATATTATGCAGTAACCTGATTTCCTTTCTACCAAATCACACATATAAGCCTGTAAAATAAAATGAATTTTCATTCTGAATCATTGTGAATAGTGAAGAAGGATTGCTAATATAACTTTACTTGTGCATTGAAGTCATCAAAGATAATACTGTAATTTATAAATAGTATTATAGGAAAGACAATTAATTTTCTGTCTGCTGCAAATTAGCAATGGATATGGAATAGAATTTCTTTTTATTTTCATTTTCTAATGATAGCAGAGGGATTTGAGGTAAAAAAGAAAAGAATGACACCTTCTACATAGTCACTCTCTCTTCCTACAATACAATAATCAAACAATTAATAGACATTTATTGAACACCTACTATTTTCCAATCACTGTGCTAAGAATTGAGGATTCACAAAGAAGTAAAAGTTCCTGACCTCAAGGAACTTGCAGTCTAATGAGGAAGATGGAAGATAACATGAAATCATGTGTGTGTGTGTGTATACATACATACACACAAATAGAGCATATATATTCAGAATAAATATGGAATAATTAACAGAGGGAAGAAGCTAGAATTTAAAGGGGCTGGAAAAGACTTCTAGTAAAAGACAAGATTTTAGTTTGGATTTAAAACAACCCAGAGGAGTCAGTAGGTGGAGCTGAGTAGGGAGAGTGTTCTTTGCATGGGAGATAGCTGGAGCCAATCCATAGAATGTCATGTTAAAGAAACAGCCAGGAAGCTAGTTTCACTGGCCTAAAAAGGCACTATATATAATATCATGTAAGTCTTAGACTCCCAGTGAAGATTAAGTATGGATTGGCCCTTTCTTACCTTATTTTTATGACCATCACTCTTACTCCTCTTGTAACAGCTATAATATAAGGACTGCACTAAGCAAGCTTTGTTTCTGAGCCTGTCAACAAGTTTTGCTTCATGTTTGGAATCTTCACTGGTTGACTGAGCAGTAACTTTAAGGTTGGTACATCTAGATTTGGAGGCAATGTGGTGAATTTAAAAGATCTTGAGATCCTGTATCCAATGAGTAAAGCCATAGTACTGGACTGGGTTTGAATTCTACCTCACACACTAGTGGTGTGACCCTGTGCATGTCACAACTTCCTGAACTTCAATTTTCTCATCTTCAAAATGGAGAAAATAATCACACCTACCTCATTTTATTATTGTGTCAAAATATGAAATATACAAAGTACTTTGCAAACCTAAATGTGATATATAAACAACGTTGCTGTTATCTTCTTCATCATTATTATCATTATTGTTAAGCTAACTATAGCCAAAGAGCATTTTCTTCATTGGACAAAATTACTGCAACTAGAGGAGGAGCCCAAACTCTTATCCTGACTTGGACTTTGAGGGATACAGTGAAAACCTGAGGTGAAATTCAAAATGTTTATTCATCAGTCCCGTAAATAACCTTATGATCAGATGAGTTTTATGTATAAGCTTCCCAGCAGATTTAACTGTAGCTAAAGTCAAATTACTGAATCTTATTTCAAGCTATTCTTTTAATAGATACTTTTTCAGATTTAATATTTGTTTTGTATGTAGAAGTTAAATACGTGTCCAAACCTGATTCATATTGTACTTTCAGTAGCCTTTTACCCCACCCTTTTGGGGAGACCTAAATAGAAGTCATAAACCTTAACTTTAATTGTTCACAGGGTGTTAGGATCTCTGTGTGTGTGTAAGTGTGTGTGTGTGCGTGTGTGTATGTGTGTATTCTGAATTGAAGAGTGCAGTGACAGAGACTCTGCTTCTCTCTCATTAGAAGTCAGACTCATTCAGGAATGTATCTGGTCCAATAATATGCATGGGTCAGGTGAAGAACCTCTTTTGTGAAGGGGTTTGGGCAGCCCCTTGCACCCAGCACTGAATATTAGCTGTAAAACTAAAAAAAACCCAGAAGCTAAAACCTGTGATCAGTCTACAGTCATTTTCAGGAACCTGAAATGAGATTCTAGCTGAAGAGTACCTGAAAATTTCTATAATTTTGTATTTGCTAAAATTCAGTAGATTTACAAGGTCAATTGCCCATCTGTGCATGAGAAGCATTGCAATTATTTTTCTGCCTCTGAAATATTGTAGATTTTTAAGGTTCATGCACTTCTTGATAAGCTGTTATTTTCCTCATTTAAAATAGAGCAAAAGTAACACACCTGGAAGTGGAGATTTAATTACACTGTAAGTCCAAAAGGGAAATATATTTCATATTATATTTTCTTTAAATTAGAACTAATATTTCAATTGAATTTTTAATAATTTGAATATTCATGTAATTGTATTTCCTTAAATAAGCTAGGTACGTACAATTGCATTCCTTTTCTGCTCTTCCTTCCACCCTTTTGGGAACTGAATCATTCATTTTATTGGTGTAGGGAAATGCTTATGAGACTTCCTTAACCGCTGCCCTTTGGCAAACCCTCTCTTCACTAGATCATTCTGAATATCAGTAGCAAATTCCTTTTAAAAAAATCTGGTGGGGGGCAGTGGAGCCAAGATGAGGGTATAGAAGCAGCAAAGTTTTGCAGCTCCCACATAGCTACTTCAAATACCCATAAAATATGACTCTAAACAAATTTTAGGGCTCCCAAACTCACAAAAATGCAGGAATCCCATCTCTTGCTGAAGGCAGCTTAGCAGGTGGGGCTCATCACAGCAGACTGGGAGCCAAAACCAGCCCAGCTTGAAACCACAGACGAGCCCCAAGGCGGTCAGGAGGAGCCGCAGCTGGAGTCCTCAGGAGAGTGGATCAGTGGAAGCTTTGGCAGTTTCCAGATTTATCAAGCCATAAGAAATAAGGATTAAGTGAAACGTCAGTGGAATTCAGCTAAATTTGGGGGAGAAAAGCAGTATAGCTGAGCTGCCCCCAGGGCAAGGAAGCAGTGGAAGTGGGAGAAGTGGCAGAAGCTGCAGAAGAGGCAGCTGTCTCAACCCAGCTGCTTCTGAGACAGCCAGCAGGAAGACCAAGGAATTGTTCAGAGGCCAATTGTTGTTGTGTTTAGTGGACTAGATCCAGATTGTGGCCTTGGGTGGTGGTCCTGGGGTGGGTTTTCAGAGAGCCAAAGCTGGCAGGGGCTGCAGCACCCCCATAATACCTCTAGCACCTGTGAAAACCCCAGCAATTTGGGACAGAGCTTTCCCCCTAGAAGCAGAGTTCCAAAGAGCTAAAAACACAAATAATTTACTGGCAACATGAGTAGGAAAAGGAAGCAAATTAAGAAGAGTAACCAAACTCTAAAACCTTTTCTGTGGGATAAAAACAATCAAAGCATGGAATGGATGGAAGACAACACAGTTAGAACTCCCACACCAAAGGCTTCCAAGAAACATGAAGATCGTCTAGAAGCCATGGATAAGTTTAAAAGGACTTTGAAAACCAAATAAGAGAAGTGGAAGAAAAATTGAAAAGATAAATGAGAATGATGCAAGAAAAATCATGAAAAGAGAGTCAACAGCCTAACTGAAGAGAATAATAACTTAAAAAACAGATTAACTCAAATGGCAAAAGAGGCCCAAAAAACCAATGAGAACAATGCCTTAAAAAATCCAATTTGCCAGATGGAAAAAGAATCTTAAAAGCATTCTAAAGAGAATAATTCCTTCAGAATTAGAGTGAAGCAAATGGAAGTAAACAACTTCAAGAGAAATCTAAATACTATTAAATAGATAAAAATAAATGAAAAAATAGAATGCAATGTGAAATATCTCCTTGAAAAAAATCACTGACCTGGAAAATAGATACAGGAGAGACAATTTAAATATTATTGAACTACTTGAAATCCATGATCAAAAAAAGAACTTAGAAAGCAT
>CM053599.1:60450249-60468025 GCA_028646575.1 Pseudocheirus occidentalis
GAAATGCAATTAGGATAACTCAGGATCTGGCAGCTTCTACATTGAGGGATCAAAGAGCCTGGAATATGATATTCTGGAGATCAAGGGAGCTAGGATTAAAACCAAGAATCACCTACCCAGAACAATTGAATATAATGTTCCAGGGGAAAATGTGGTCATTTGGTGAGGTGGAGGTCTTTCAAGCATTCTTGCTGAAAAAAACCAGAACTGAACAGAAAATTTGACATTCAAACACAAGAAGCATGAGAAGGTAAACATGGGAAAGAAATCATAAGTAATTTATCAAAGTTGAGCTATTTACATGCCAACATGGAAAAATTATAATAGTAACTTATGAAACTTTTTTCAGTATGAGGATAGATGAAGGGAACATAAAAGTAAATATATGTATACCTACACATATGTCTATATAGGAGGGTATATATGCATATGAATGCATATCTGAGTATGTGTGTATATGAGTTCATAGAGGGTGCAGGATCAATTGAATTGGAAGGGATGATTTTTTAAAAGGTGAATTTCTGATGTGGGAGAGGATTAAAATAAGAGGAGACAGGGAGAGACAGAATGGGGTTAATCATCCCATATAGAAGAGGCAAGGGATAACTGTTACAATGGAGGGGAAGAACAGGAAGGCAAAAGGGAAAGGGTCAACTTTACTTTCCTTGAATTTGGCTTAGGGAAGGAATGACATAAACTCTAAACCAGAACTGGGTATCTTGTCACACATGACAGTAGGAGGGATGGGGATGAAAGGTGGGATGATGGAGGGGAGAGTAAGTGGGGGGGGAGGGCTTCTGGAAGCACACACTTCTGTAAAGGGTCAGAGACAAGGTACAGAATAGAACAAGGGGAGAGGAACAGGATAAGAAGGAGGGACATATAATCAGTCTCTCACAATATGTCCACTGTGGAGATGTTCTGTGTAATTACACATGTACAGCCTGTATGGAATTGCTTGTCCTTCCTGTGGGGGTGGGTGATGAGGGACAAACCAAAAGAATCTAGAATTTAACCTTCTACAATCCAATATTAAAAATACACACACACAAACATATTATTATTATTATTATCATTATTATTTTTGTTATTATTATTATTAACTATATGCAACTGGGAATTAAGATATACAGTTACTGGGGTAGGGAGACCCATCCTGCCCTACCAGAAAGTTAGAGGGGCGATGGAGGAGGACATAAGAGAGAGCAGATTCAGGGAGGGGCTTTACAGTGGGATTGCTGTTTTGGGGTTGTGGGTAGGGGAAAGATGGGGGAAAATTTGTAACTCAAAATCTCATGGAAATTAATGATGTAAACAAGAAAATAAAATAATTTTAAAAATCTGGGCAAGGGATTGATATCTAATCCAACTTTTTTTCATTGAAAATATTTGTTTAGCTCATTTCCTACACAATAAGGTTTTATTCAGATAAATAGGTAATATTTGCTTCTGGTTCAGCTCTAGATTTTTGTCTTAGTGATTTTTAATATTCAGTGAACATTACCCAAATGGTTTACTCTACATTCTGTTGTTATATTTCACTGTTCAATGTACAAAGTGTCTCCTGCAAAGACAAGCTGAATTTAAACACTGAGAGATCACAAAGAATAATATACTAGATCAGTGAGAATAAGAGGGGTGAAGAACCTGTGGCCTTGAGGTCACAAGTGGTCTTGCAGCTCTTTCGCTGCAGCTTATTGACCGAGTCCAAGTTTTACAGAACTAATCCTTTGATTAAGTGCATCTGTTCTGGAAAATTTGGATTCAGTCAAAGCACCAAACTTTAGGACCTAGAGAGCCACATGTGACATTCAAGCTGTAGGTTCCCCATTCCTGTTTTTCAGATAATATTGTATAAGTGCCATAAATATGAAATCTAGACATCTAGGTTCTAATAACTTTTCTAATGCCCATGTGATATTTTTGTGAGTTATTTCACATACTGACTTCTGTGTCCTCACCCGTATACTATATACTCCACTGATAAAAATGAAAACATGTCATACATTATTGGGCATGCATAAAGATCAGGAAAGTGGGGAAGCTATAAGATTTGCACTGAGGGTGGGGCCATCAGCAACTGTTGTGTCTTCTCTTTTTGAAAGAAAGGTGATTATAAAGTCAAGAGGCAGAGTCTCAGACTTCTCACCTAATCTGTCATTTTGCTTCTGTTTTAGTAAGGTGTGTTATTTATTTCAAATAAATAGACAAATGGAAGCTTCATGGAAGATATCATACCTACTCGTGGCTGTGAAGGAAGAGTTTAACAGTCATAGATGGGAAGAAGAAGGGAATAAAAGGAAGGAAGGAAGGGAGTGATGATTTATTATGCCCTTACTATGTTCTAGGCACTGTGTTTAGTGCTTTACAAATCTTTTCTCATTTGATCTTCTCAATATCCCTGGGAGGAAAGTGTTATTATTATACCTACTTTACAGTTTTATACTTCAAATGTACTTTAAAAGTATATTTTATATTAATTTTATATATAAATTTATTATATTATATGTAATATATTATTTTAGTTATTAAAATAATTGATAATATAATATATTAGTATATATATTTAAAGTAAAAATACAGTATTATAACTACTTTACAGTTGAGGAAACTAAGCCTAAAAGAGTTTAAGTGCCTTAGTCAGGGTCACATAACTAGTAAATTTCTGAGGACAGATTTTTTAAATTTAAATCTGCCTGATTCCATGCCCAGGTACTCTATCTACTCTACCACCACTATGTCAACAGAAATACAGAGGAAACAAAACAAAACAGAGTATCCATGAGCCCAAGGAGTTTGCATTTTATTAATCATGGTTTATACCACAGTTTAGGTGTTAATAGGACTGTGGGAATAGGGGACCTCTTCATATGAAATTTTGGAATACTATCCTCACACACTATTCATGTGGGGGAGTCAATGTGGCTTTCCTGAAACCAGACAGTTCATTTGTTAATTTAGAAACTGATGTTTCTGCATTCCCAAGACAATGGAGATCCCTTCAAAATATAACCTGGTTATCTAAACATATATGCGGGGAAAATAAACTAAGGGAACTGATCTGAGCCAATTGGATCATAAGGGTACTTTGCCTTTGATGAATGTGTGGCTCCAGAATATTCCAATCTAGCTCCTGTCTGATAAAGTAGATCCAAGATATCCCTTTTCATTATTTAATGTCTATGACAGCTAGAAAAGAAGTAATAACACTTTTAGGTATGATTTTTCATCATACAATCTCCAGTTGGCTTCTCTTCTGGGTCTTGTGCCTGACTTGTTGATCAGATTTTGGTTTAATCACAGATAAATTCTTATATAATTGAAATTTTTCTTCACATGAAAAATATTGATTCTTTTTGGTGCCACTGGGAAAATATGTTTGAGATCTCAATATTTAGAACTGAAATATCTTAAAGCTAAAAGGAAGTATTATGCAAATGTATAACACAAATAATTTATTTACAAACCAATGCAGTCATTCTGTAATAAGAAAAAAGTTCATCTGTGTAGTTATGTTAAAAACTGATAGACAATGGCCTGAGAGGAATGTCAGGGATTGAGAGATATTATAGAAGAATAACTGTGACAGGAAGTTCTTTGGATCTGCCCATTTCCTGGTTTAATATGTACATTTTCCTCCTAGGTCATTTGACTAGGACATTTATAGATGGAATCCACTTTGCTAATGTTTTAGGGAGAATGATTTGTCCTTCATTTCCTTCTTTTTCCTCAGTTAATGCATCCTGGATATGCCTTATCAACCAATACTCTACTAGTAGAGTATTATACTCCAGATAATAGAACAAATCAACTCTGTTGCTAAAATATTGATAATTTTACAAAAATGTTTCTCTTGGGAGCTCTGGTAAATTTGAATAAGCTAGTTTATTGTAAAGTCACACATGAGCAGCTTTTCAGAGGACTGCTGCTGTGAACAGCTTTCAAGGTTCTGATTACATAGCATAGTGAACTCTATTCAATAACAATTCAGAGCAAAATATTTATAGAAAATCAAGGTACAGCATTCACAATATTACAACTTATCACAGAAAACCAAAATACAACATTCACCATGTCACAACTCAACAACTTATCACTAAAATGACCACATAGTTTTCAACAAAGTAGTCACATAGTTTTAAACAAAGTACATTCATTTATTTGATCACAAATCCTTAATTAAATCACAAAGTACAAAAGTCAAAATTCTTGACCCCTAGGTCACAGTAAATCATAATCTTCTCAGTCAGTACACAGTATCCAAGTAAAGTCTTCTTTCAGCATGACTTGAGCTGGCTCTCAGCTTCCATGGTTCCTCTTCCATTGTCCCAGCTCCAACTGTCACTTGGGTTAAAAGTTAGGCAGCTCCCAGTTCCTTGTCTGGCCCCTTGTCTAGTTCTTCATCCATTTCCCATTCCATATTGAAGCTCACAATGTCTAGTCCACATCAGTTCCTTCACAGTTCCTGTTTCTGGGAAGACAAAGCTTAATAGAGCCACAATAATATTCATGAACATTGCTGACACCATCATCAATTATAAAATCAACTCAAACATACCAACAAGGTCTGAGAACTCAACATAAATCATCAATGTAGAAATCAACACAGACCCACAAAAAAGGTCCAAGAGGTCAGCACAAATCATCAGTAAATTCCCAGGACTTACAAAACCTTCCTCCAGGACTTCTGTAAACATACAACCATAAATTCTTCTTTCAGGGCTTCCAGTGAGGTCCCAGGACTTCTGTACAAAATATCATAAATAAACATTAATACAGACAGAACAGGAAAACAGAGTGCTGGGATACCACAAGTTTTCTCCTTCTTGACTCTGCCACCACAAGAGTCTTCTTTTCAGTTCTGCTGTCTGTAGCCTGAGCCTCTCCTCATATATGGTCATTAGCTCCTCTCCTTCCTGCTGTAGAAGTTCATGAGTTCTAGGGTTCACAAGTTGTGGAGTTCACATGTTTTATTTCTTAACAGACTTGACACAAGGCTCAAAAGAAAATTGAACTGAAACAAGGTGTTAATTCAATAGCTGAAACAAGGTGTGAACTACTTCTCTGCTTGCCATTACATTTATCTACCATCATATCTTTAATATTTTCTCTAACTTAATTTGTGTAGCAATAATTATTAAATTGTTGGATACTATTTGGAAAGAACATATCAAGTTTTAATCTCCCAGCCAATGAAGAAATTCTTGAAAATTTTGATGTTCTCCTCCATTGGCATATCCATTCTCTCACGCTACTAAATAATAAGGGGGAAACTGGATTAATTCTTAGTCAAAATGAAAAAGAATCTGGGATTTTTTTGGTTCAAAATCAATCAGCTGTCATTAATCACTCATAGTGTGAGCAGTATTGTGCTAGGTGCTGGATATAGAAAGAAAAATTAAATGATCTCTCATCTCTGAGAGGTAACATTTCATCAAGATAGACAACAAAGATGTAGGTGTGTTCTCTTCCATGTAACACTGTATGAAAATGTTTTATATATTCTGTTCTATTAGATCCTCACTCTATCCTAAAAGTTTTATAAGAAAATATATTAATATCACCTCTTTTACAGATGAAGAATCTAAGACTCAGAGAAGGTAAATTACTTACCCAAGGTTATTAAACTAGAGAGTAATCCAAACCAGATCTGCTTTCTGACAAATAGTGAGTTAGTAAATGTTTAACAATTTGCCCTTGAGTAATTGAAGAACCCTATGTGTGGCACACATATATGTTTAATATGCATTATTAATATTTTCTCCTTCATTTTCCTAATTTTAGTCAATAAAATACATAAACCCTTAATTTGTAGTATTTGCCAATTTTGGAAGTGTTAAATGGGCAGAGTTCAAAATTAATAATTATCTCTCATGAGCTGGTTTGAACTGATCCTAGTACACCTCTGTTTGTGCACTTTCCACTCGGTATCTTAATTAAGATAAACACAGGCATAGTAGAGTGAGTCTAGAAAGAAGTTAACTTGTTTTGTGTCATTTGGATGCCTGAGGAAGACTAAGCACCCCTTCTCAAAATAGTATTTTTAAATGTGTAAAATAAAATAATTCACAAAGAAAAATAATTGTATTGAAATACAGTTATCAATGTAAAAAAATAAACCCACAGACTCTATGTCACAGACCACTGCTTTAGAAGAAAGTCACAAGATGGGGAAAGGATCTAAAAACAGTGTCCAAGAGTAAGTTAATGGAAATAGAGATATTTAATCTTCAGAAGAGAAGAAATGGAGAGGCACTATGACATTTTTTTTATCAACTATTTTAAGGTGTGTCAGGGGAAAGAATTTGCTTCCTCTCTCTAGCCCCTAAAGCAGAGCTAGAACTAAAGTGTAGAAGTTCCAAGAAAGTAAATATTTCTTCAGTCAATAAGCTTTTTAAAGCATACATGTCACATTGACCATTTAGGATATATTTTAACAAATGACTTTTGAACAATTATTATTCTCTAACAATGCAATGGGTAACATGAAAAAAATAGGAAGGTAGACTTATTCAAGTCTAGACAGACTGGTTCTCAAGGATGGTAGAGGGGACCTGGGACAAGGTTATCTCCAGTGACTTGTAAGACTATATAGTCTTAAGATTTTAAAATATGGACTTCATTTTCATAAAATTGTAATAATAAATTATTATTTAGGATCATATGGCTAAATTGGCAAGTACTTTATATAGACACTGGGAAATTTGTTTTTCTCTTCCTCTCTACAACTATTTCAAACTAGTACCTCCTATTCAGTGGATATAGTCTATTTTTGTCATGTGTCTAGGGTTTTAATACTCAGTTTGTTTTTCTCTACAAAGTTGAGTTTCTATTTTCTAAACATTTATCATTTCTGACTCTTTCCTTTCTCTTCCTTGCTTCATGCATTCAATTAACAAGTCTTGCCAATTCTACCTCTGCAATATATCTTGCATCTATTTCCCACTTTTCAGTTTCTACAGCTGGCATCCTAGACTTCACATTTGTTATCATCTTATTGGACTTTTGCAATAGTCCATTTCCCTTCAGTCTCTACTATCTGCAATCTATCATTTACACTACTGACATGTGCACAGATCTATACATGTAACTGTCATATTCATAACCTTTAAAAAATTTATTATTTCCCATCAGATAAAGTATAAACTCTTTGCCATGGCTTGCATGACCTTTTCTAATATAATTTTATTGTTCAGTCATTTTAGTCATGTTTGACTCTATGATATCCTTCCCCCTTTTTAAAGATACTAGAGTAGTTTGCCATTTTGGGGTCATCTAGCTCATTTTACGGATCAGAAAATTGAGGCAAAAAGGTTAAATTACTTGCCCAGGGACACAGAGTTAGTAAGTATATGAACACAGATTTGAACTCAGGAAAATGAGTCTTTCTGACTTCAGGCCCAGCACTCTATCAAGTGTACCCACTAATATATTACCCTACTCTTAAGTAAACACAATTCCCTTTTAATCTTTGTTTTGCCAAATGCCTTCCCTCAGACTTGACCTATAATTTATTGTATACATATTTTTGGTTATACCATTTTATATGTCATATGTTGCATTACTTTCATCACCACTCACTGAGTCTTCAATATAAGGAGCAAATACTTTCTTTTCTAGTACGTTCTCTCAGTTTTTCACATCTGAAAAATAATTGCTCTTTTTACAAACCTTGCATAGTACTTTAATTTTTTTCTTTTACAATTATATTCCATATTTATCTTTTATATTTCCTTACAAAAGGCAGAGTCAGGAGGAAGAGACATACAGTCAAATCTTGCCCTCCTTTGCTAATGGTTTTTCAGTCATTCCCACTCAGTGTAATAGCAGTAAGCTAATAAGTGCCTCAGGGCAAAGGTGTTCTTCATATCCCTCTAAGGCAGTGGTTCCCAACCTGTGGGTTATGTTCAATTGGTAACAATGAAAATACATTCTGCATATCAGATAGATTCATAACAGTAGCAAAATTACAGTTATGAAGTAGCAATGAAAATAATTTTATGGTTGGGGATCACCACAAGATGAGGAACTGTATTAAAGGGTTGTGGCATTAGGAAGATTAAGAACCACTGCTTAAGGAGACATAATCAAAGCTCCAAATACAGTTTCAATGCGGATGCCCACACTTTCTACAGCAAAATGTCTTCAAATCCAGGATAAAAACCCCATCTATTATCCTTGCTAAGTTGTCTAGGCTACTCTTGGTCAAAATTATCTGCTTTTATAATTCCCTTTAATTTTATCCCAATTCAGATAAAAAATAACTCAACATTTGTCATTTAAAGCCTTCACAACTTGTGACACCTTTAACATACTCCATGGTGCAGAGAAAATGGCCTTCTTGCTGTTTTTCACACATGATGCTTTATCTCCAATTTTGGTGCCCTTGAACTAAGTATATCCTATATCTAAAATGTACTCTCTCCTCACTTCTGTCCTTTCCAAACTCTTGTTTCCTTCAAAACAATCTTGGTTCAAACTCCACCTTCTATGTGAAAGCTTTCTTGACACCCTTAGCTCCTAGTGTCCCTTCTACTTTGCATTTACTACTTTGTACAGAATTATACATATTTGCATATATTTGTACATATTTTCTTATTGAGGGAAGAATTTTTTTTCGCTTTTGGCTTTGTATCTCCAATGCTCAGCATAATCCCTGTGCCACAGTGGAATTTAATAAATGTTTGTTTCATTGATTTCTCTTTCAAGAAAAGCATTATTTTCCACTCAAATTTTTTCACACACTCAATCCAATTAAATTTTTTTCCCTTTCCAACTTCAAATCCCATTTTAGGAATTTTGCTCTGTGGATTTCAGTCAGAAGTAACTCATCACAACACATACAATGAGGAAAGTGGAAATAAATGTTCTTTCAGTTAGAAGTGAAGCAGCCTGCTTCACCAGCACTGGAATCAGGTCTGCCTGCTAAATGTCAGGAGAGTTAGGTTTAGGGGATTAAGGAAGATAAGAGATTCATTCAGGCATTTTGCTACTTGGCCATTATGAGAGTGACTGTGCAACCTCAGGAGGGAGGGAAGGAGGAAGGGACTGTTGAGGGAAGAAGTCATATATTAGCTTCAGTTCCCTGAGAAGATAGTACAGGTCCAGTTGGTCTCCCAGATACAGAAATTAGGAGGTAAGAGTATAGAGACAGGAAACATAGAGATCATGAGGCCATTATGATAGATATTTAAGAAAGTGTAAGAGGGATCAACAGTTCTTCTCCAAGCTCTCTTTGCTTCTATCCTCAATTACTGTAGGGTCTAGTCCTCTGTCTCTCTCTAGACATATCTACTACCTTGCAAGAAAACTTTTCACCCTGTTCATGGTTCTTCCCTGTGGCTCTTTATACTCATTGGTGAATCTTTACCCAGAGCACCATTAGTGAGAAGTCCAGGCCATCCCTGTTCATGTAATTTCTGACTCCACTACTGCTTTTCATGACTTTTCCACTTCCTTGCAGCAGCCTTGTACTTGTAATCTTAGTGTGTAGTACAGTGATTGCTATATAGTAAGGGCTCCATAAATGCTTCCTTCCTTCCTTCCTTCCTTTCTTCCTTCCTTCCTTTCTTTCTTCCTTCCTTTCTTTCTTCCTTCCTTTCTTTCTTTCTTTCTTTCTTTCTTTCTTTCTTTCTTTCTTTCTTTCTTTATCCCACCCTCTCTCATAATTTTGAGGATACAACCTTATATACTCATATGTATATTTCTATATATAGATAGATAGAGACACAGATATATATTAAATATATTTATAGAAGAGAAATTATTATTAATAACCAATGATTTTGGGATATTGAGTTTCCCCATTTCCTAAAGTTCTCATTTTAAGCCTCAGTTCCTAAATGTTGAATTAACCTTCTCTTTAATCATGGTTATAACCCACCCAGCCATACAAAGAACTGAATCTTAGGTGGGAAAGCCCATATTGTCCTACTCAGTTATGTATGGGGATGAATTCCTTGATTAGATTGTCTGAGGTTGGGGGTAATTTAAAAGTAAATATCATATTTGAAGCTATACCCCCAAACCACCCTTCATCATAATTGGTACACCTCTCAGTATAATAATCATTCTCTCATTAACTGTGAACCAATCAGAGTTGATTTCCCACCTCAGAAACACTCATCTTTCAAAGACAAAGAAACTATGAGTCTACTGCCATGAAGGGTCTTTGGGATTTGAGAGTGCCATTAACATCTTTTTATTAGTAAAATGCTAAAATAATTACAAAATGATTATTGATCATAAATAAATCTTCATATTATACCTGATTTATTAATTAAATCATTAATTACACAGAAATTGGGTTCCTCAAATGTTTTAAATAACACATATATAAATATACAAACAGGTATAGTGCAATATCCTAGTCGCACATATACACATATAAAAACACAGAGGTGTGTGTGTGGGGGTGTGTGCGCGTGTGTGCGTGTGTGTTTGTATGAATGAGACAGAATGTAGAGCAATGGAGAGAGAGCCGACATCAGAGTCAGAAGATGTGAATTCAAGTTCCAACTAACTCTGCAGCTTACTCTCTATATAATATTCAGCAAGTCTTTTGACCACTCAGTGACTCAGGTTATTCTCTAAAATCTGAAATTGAAGTTTCTAAAATTTGAAATCTGAAGTGCTAATGTACATTGGTATAAATTCCTCCCTAGTAGATGCCTGTATCAAAGAAATCATAGAACTAATCCACAAGGTGTGTCTCAGAAATCTATCATGGGGATGCTAAGAATTATTCTGAATTGGACAAAAATCAGTTGTAGGTGTCGAATACTAAAGGAGAGGAATAATAGATATGTGATTGCAGAGGGGAACAGAGAAGGGATATGGGAAGGAATAAACTATTTCTTTCCAATTATGTTTTTTGTAGATAAATAGTGAAATAGATTTGAAGTTCCTGAGCAAAAACTACAAGCCTGGTGGGAAGACGTTCAACTATGCTTGTCATAAAGGATAATCTAGTCACAGTATAGATAAAGCACTGACTACTGGAAAAGACCATTTAGAATGGAAATCAATAGACCTATGCTTTACATACATGCAAATATATGCGTGTATATGACTAATGATCATTGTGTATCATCTCTTTAAAGTTATTTTTGTTCTGAGCCTCAGTGGGTCTCAGTATACTCACCAAAACTTGTGATACTAAGTTCATGCTATCTTTATTGCAAGAATATTGTGAAAATCAAAATAGAAAATCAATACAAAGATAAAGATAAATGATAGATTTCTATAAATAGATAAATATTTGATAAGATGAAAGATATAATTATATGATAGATTGATGGGGATAGATAGATATAGATATTTAGAAACACTGTGAAATTATGCAATATATAAGTATATGATATTATCATCATCATCATTATTATATGTGACATTGGTTTCATATGACACTGATAAGTGAAAGAGGAAAATATTTGCTCTTGAATACCTAGCTGACTCAGAATGTTAGATAATGACAGTCTAGACATTGAGGTTTCATTGGATTTATAAAAAACATATTTGATTAATTTATACTTGCTTTCATTCTTAGATAGAGATGATATGAATGCAAGTAATGGAGAAAAGATATTTGAAGAAATGTTTGTTGAAAAGAAAGATATGGATCATTATTGGATGAATAAGGATAATAGATGTATAGCCTGAATACAGTACTAGGATCTAGACAATGCCCATAAATAGTAGTAATGGAACATTCCCAGAACATTGGATAATTTCTTTTTGTAGGATTTTTGTGAAAACATGGATTCTAATTGCATGGGGTGGTGAGATGTGTATGGATTTTCTATTGTATTGTTTGAGGGGCTCTATATGGTTTTGGTATGATAGACCCAATGAAGTAAAAAAAAAGTTAGGATTTTGTTGTTAGGTTGGATTGATATTCAGAGGTAGAAGAAAACCCAGAAAATCAGACCAAGAATTTCCACATGACACACTCTGTCACCCTTACTGTGGTTATCACACTCTCACATCCCTCTGACTATCAAAATCCCTACTGGTCATAGTCAATGCTATAACTATTTCACTCCCTAGGAAAGGGAATGAAAAGGAATTATGAACAGAAGCACTACTGCCATTTGCTAGATGTGTTACAAGCTTTTTCAAAGATGAGCTTTACAAAGATGTAGCACTTTCTCCAGAAGGTGTTACAAAGGAAGGAAAACAGGAGAGCCATCCACCACCACAAAATTCCCACTCTAGGAGTGAAAGTAGATTAAGAAAGTAAACAATAGATATTTCTCTGGCTGTCATCCAGAGATTTTCCAGGGTGAGAAGGATCCCCCAATGGAAGATGTCTTCAAAGTGGACAGGAAAAAATACTGGGGTAAAAATTTGTTCATTAAATTAAGCAGTTATGTATGATGAATTCCAAAGTAAATGTGATGTTTTCCAAAAGGTTATTGTTTCAGTCACATTGGTCTGGAATTGATTTTCTGGTGCTCTTTTTCTTATGCTTGTTTATTTTTCCGATGGAAGCCTTTTGGCGGCTTTTCAAACAGAGAAGCACAAACTGAGACCCATTTCAGTGCTCATTTGCAGCCAATTTGGTCTGGGTCTCTCAAAGGTGCAAGAGGTTATCCATGACTGTGGAAACTGTTTTCAGTAGAGTAATGCCTCTACTAATGAGATTCCACCCAATTTGACTGAAGAAAATAACTTTTTAAAACATGCACTGTTCACTGTCATGAATTTCAATAACAGCAAAGCTTCAGGAAAACCTTTAAAAATGAAACTAGGCTAGTGCTTATTAGGAAAAGGGAAAAATGGCACTGGGAGAGACTCTGTAGTTTAAGGAGAGTATATAGCCTACTTTAGAAAGAAATGCATACCTCTTTTTAGTGTATAATTTCTTTATGTTGTTCATTTAGTATTTTAGTTTTCCCCAGTTACAAGTAAAAAGAATTTCAACATTTGTTTTTAAAACTTTGTTTTCCAAATTCTCTCCCTTGCTCCCTCCCCACAGGCCTCATTGAGAAACCAAGCAGTTCTATATAGGTTATAGAGGTGTAGTCATGCAGAACATTTACATAATAGTCTTCTGAAAGAAAACATAGACCAAAAACCAATAGCTCAAGGAAAAGTAAAAAGTATTCTGGGGGAATAGGTGTGGGGAACAGAGCCAAGATGGTGAAACAGAAGCACAAACTTGGCGTGAGCTCCTACTACAATCACTTCCAATACATGTAAAAAAAAATGACTCAACAAACTTTAGAGCTACAAAAGCCACAAAGTGACAGAGAGAAGCAAATCTCCCACTGAACAAAGCCTGGAAGGTGAACAGGGAGGAACTATCACACTGAACTGGGAGCTGAGCACAGTCCCCCATGAGCCTTGTGGTTCCAGCCCTAGGGTGGCCCCACTTCAAGAGAGTGAATCATCAGCATTTGTGTCAGTTTCCAGACTTCTCAAACCATAAATGCCAAAGACAAAGTAAAAGGTCAGCATGGAAATCTGTTGCAACAGGGGTGTACAGAAGAGCACCGCCCAGCTCCTACTACCAGGGAGAGAAGCAGAGAAGGAATGGTGGCTGTGTAGTTGCTATTGACTGGCTGCCTCAGAAGCTTCTGGCCTTCAGATCTTAGGGGGACTAAATGAGCATTATGAGGGTAATCACTTTTGCTTTAACCTGCTTGGGTCTGGATTGTGGTCTTGTGTGGAGGTCCTGGGGTGTGTGGCCAGTGAGACACAGCTTGTGGGGACTGTAGAGAGGACACCCTCCTAATAGCTTTGGCAGCTGTGAAAATCTGAGGATTTGGGACAAAGTTGTCTCCATTCTGGAAGCATAGCTATACCATGGCAATGAGCTCAAATGTCAAGTAATTGGCTGGCAATATGAGCAAGCAGAGAAAGCATAAACAGACCATAGAATACTTTTGGGGGGAACTAAAAGGATCAAGGCACTGAGTGGGGGGAGGATGGTAAAGTCAAATCTCCTGCATCAAAAGCCTCCAAAAAATATAAACTGGTTACAGGCCATGATGGAGCTCAAAAGCATTTTGAAAATCAAGTAAAACAAGTGGAGAAAAAATTGGGAAGATAAATGATAATGATGCAAAAAATTAGGAAAAGCAAGTCAATAGCATCCTAAAGGAGACCAAAAATACACTGAAGAAAATAACACCTTAAAAAATAGACTAACTAAAATAGCAAAAGAGGCCGAAAAGACAGTGAGGAGAAGAATGCCTTAAAAAACCAAATTTGCCAGAACGAAAAGGAATTTCAAAAACTCATCAAAGAGAATAACTCCTTAAAAATTAGACTGGAGCACTTGGAAGCTAATCACTGTATGAGAAATCAAGATACTGTAAAACAGATCCAAACAAATGAAAAAAGAGAAGGCAATGTGAAACATCTCATTGGAAAAACCACTGACCTGGAAAATAGATCCAGGAGAGATAATTTTAAAATTTTATTTTAATATATAATTTTAATTATTAATTGTTATTGTCGAGCTCTGTCCCCTGTCCCCCATCTGCTCTCTCCTATATCCTCCCCCATCTGTCTTCCCACTTTCTGGAAGGGCAAGATGAATCTCCTTACCCCAGTGTCTGTATATCTTATTTTCCAGTTACATGTTAATATTAATAATATATTTTTAAACATTTAATTTTAAAACTTTGGATTCCAGATTCTTTCCCTCCCTCCCTCATCACCCACTCTTACTGGGAAGATAAGCAATTCAATATAAGTTACATGTGAGTAGATATGCAAAACATTTCCATAGTGGATATATTGTGAAAGATAGATTATATTTCCCTCCATCCTACCTGGCCCCCCACCTTGTTCAGTTTTATACTTTGACCCCATCCCTTTTCAAGAGTGTGTACTTCTAACTACTTTCCCCCCAACCTGTCTTCCCCTCAATCATCCCCCCTCTCATGCCCTTCCCCCTACACTCCTGTAGGGCAAGATATCTTATTTAGTGTGTATGTCAATCCCTCCCTAAGCCAAATTCACTGAAAGTAATATTGACCCATTCCCTTATGCTTTCCTGTTCTTCCCTCCCATTGTAAGTTTTCCCATGCTTCTTCCATATGAGATAATTTTCTCCATTCTGTATCTCCCCATCTCCCCTCATTATATTCCTCTCTCACCTTTTAAGTACCATACCTTCCTATTCAATTGATCCTGTGCCCTTTATCTATGTTTACCTGTACACATATCTACACACACTCAAATATGTATTCATATGCCCATATACCCTCCTATATAGACATATATATGTAGTATACATATATACACATACATACACACATAGACACATATTTACCTTCCCTTGACTTATCCTCATACTGAGAAAAGTTTCATAAGTTACAATTTTCATTTTTCCCTGAAGGAACATAAATAGTTCAATTTTGATAAGTTCTTCATAATTTCTTTTCTCTATTTACCTTTTCATTCCTATCATGTTTCTTGTATCTGAGCACATCTGAATGTCAAAATGAAAATCAGATCAGTTGTTTTTCCAATGAGATATTCCACATTTCCTTCTATTTTTTATATTCTTGTATTATTTTCATTTGCCCCGTTCTAATTTTTAATGAATCATTTCCTTCAGTGAGCTTTTCTACCTACTTTTTTCTCTTTTGCCAATTCTATTTTTTAAGTGCTTTTTTCTTCAGTGAATTTTTGTGCCTCTTTTTTTTTCCTTTGATTTGGTTAATTCTGCTTTTTAAAGCATTCTTCTCATCATTTGCTTTTTGGACTTCTTTTACCATTTGACCTTGTCTATTTTTTAGGATGTTATTTTCTTCAGTATTTTTTGTCTCCTTTACCAAGCTGTTGACTACTTTTTCATGATTTTCTTGCACCAATTTAATTTCTCTTCCCAATTTTTCCTCTACTTTTCTTATTTGACTTTAAAAATCCTTTTTTGAGCTCTTCCATTGCCTGAGCCCAATTCATATTTTTCTTGGAGACTTTAGATGTAGTAGTTTTAGGGGTAGCTCAGTACTGCAGCAAACAGACCATTGACCTTGGAGTCAGGAGAACCTGAGTTTGAATCTGGCCTCAGACACTTGACACACTTACTTACTATGTGTCCTTGTTCAAGTCATTTAACCCCAATTGTCTTGCCTTCCCTACTCAAAAAAAAATTGAATTAACAAAATTTAAAAATTAGATGTAAGAGTTTTAATTTTGTTATATTCTTCAGAGTTTGTATTTTTATCTTGCTTGTCACCAGAGCAACTTAATATGTTATTTTTTTTGTTTGCTCATTTTCCAAGTCTTTTAACTCTTTGTTAAAGTAGATCTCTACTTCCATGGTGGAGGATAAACTGTACCAAGCTTCAGGGGTTTTGTACAGCTATTTTTAAAGGTACTTCTACAAACCTGTAAGTTTTCAGTTCTTCCAAGGTGGCATGATCTAAGGGGATGTGTTTACTTTTCTCCTGTCCTGCAACCTGGTCTGCAAGTGAATACAAGCAATCTTTTCTGCCCTAAAACTGTGACAAGAGTACATATTCCACTGTAGCCTACAAGCTCTGCTGTGCTGGTGCTCCTCCTTCACTTGGAGCTGCCGCTCAGGACAGTGACCCTGATATGAATATGGTCAAAGAAACAGAGTTCCAACTCAGTGCTGCCAAAGAGACCCCTATAGTCTCCTTATGATCATTTGTTCAGTCCTCTTAACCATGTGTGGTCTGAAAACTCAGAAAGCAGCCACTGCTGCTGCTGATTAAGTGATTCCCAAGGCTGGTTCCTGGTTTAAGACCTGGTCTTCCCTGGCATGGCCTGTACTGGATGGCATTGCTCTCTCACCCTGGTGCCATAGATCTTTGCTGCTGATTTTTCTAAGTTGTCTTTAGTATCTGTGAGCTGACAGGCATGGAAACCACTACTGCTGCTACTGATTCAGTCATTTCAAGACCTGCTTCTGATTTTATGGCACTCAATCTATGCTGGTGCAGCCTGCATTTGACTGCACTGATCTCTCATCCTGATGCAACACACCTTTTGTGTTGATCTTCTAAGTTGTCTTGGACTGGAAATTTGTTTCACTCCATCTTTTTTGTAGAGTCTGCTGTTCCAGAATTTGTTTATAGTCATTATTTAAAAGTACCTGGAGGGATTTGGGGAAGATCTCAGACAAGTCCCTGCCTTTACTCTGCCATCTTGACTTCATTTTGCAGTATATAATGTCTTTACTAGTTCTTCATCTTTTCACATCCAAATCACCTCCATGTAGATTCTCTAGTAAATCATATCTGGCCACTGTATTGCCTCAGTGGCACTTTGAATCCTGGCTTTTTCAGTTCACAAAATTAGAGCACAAACAGTATACAAAGAAACTGTCATGTTGTAATGGTAATTAATTTGTTTGATCAGACGTTAAGTAGATCCTAGTAACCTAGTGTTAAGTATAGAACTCTGTCCATTGGCGATAAGGTGTAAATTCTCAGAACTCTGTCCATTTGTGAGAAGGTGTAAATTTCCCTGTGACTTGGAAGAATGCTATTGGCTGAGACTCTCCCCTGAACCATGTTGACTTGGGAGAAGGCCAGTTTTTATAAGCAGGAGGATTTCAGAGACAAGACAGACCTTGGATTTGGTTCCTGAGTGGCTGACTGCAGATATGAACAGGATGGGACTTTGTTTGTTGGTGGCTTGGCTGATCCTTGAGTTCCTAGCAAGAGAAGTCCTGAAGGGTTTGAGGTGTGCTGAACCTTGTGAACTTCAGTGTGTGCCAGGGATTGCCCTGAGGACTGGACAAGGACCTGGGAACTGTTCATCTCTGAGGACTGGACAAGAGCCTGGC
>CM053599.1:60484160-60498461 GCA_028646575.1 Pseudocheirus occidentalis
AGACTTTCCTCGTTCTGAAGATTGTATATAATATTGTGAACTGTTGAAACTGGGAATATTGTACTGAACAAAGATTTGTAATGGAATAAACAGAGTGTTCACTAATACTATGTAATCCGAATCTTAAAAGCTCTTCACAGTAGCATTCTCTCAGGAATCTACTGCTGATTGGCTTTACAGAGAGGCATAGTCATTATTTTCCTGATCTGTGCTCTGGTTCTCCCCTTGAAATTGGGTTTTACAGATCTCCTTAGCATGCCTATTCCATTGAGACTGGAAGTGATACTTCTCTTTAGATTCTTTGATCCCTTGTGACCAAATGCAATTCTCCTCTTCATGGTCCCTGTTCACTCTTGTTTTTTTTTTTGAGGGCAGTTGGGGTTAAGTGACTTGCCCAAGGTCACACAGCTAGTTTTTTGTGTTAAGTGTCTGAGGCCGGATTTGAACTCAGGTACTCCTGACTCCAGGGCTGGTGCTCTCTTCACTTCGCCACCTAGCCGCCCCATCCCTGTTCACTCTTGATCAAAAGTGCTTTTCTGCTCCTGAACTGTGACCCTGAAATGAATCTAGGCAATGAAGTTGCCAAACAGTGTCCTTTCCCTTTTCTAGCACTAATACAAAGATTCCTTGTGGTCTCTTTCTTACCAATTACCAGGCTTCTTACAGTTTGCAGGCTTAATCCCCTGCAGCTTCTGTCACTACCACCTAGTCCTATCACTGGTATTTTCCCCTTAAGAACTCATGGCCATTCTCTACCTCATGTCACAAATCTCTGTTTCTGACATCGTAAGTTGTCTTGTGCTCTAAAAGTGTTAGACAGACAGAATAGAAAAAAAAAACAGAATAGAAAATTTCAATTCCACAAGTTGAAAAGTCTCAAAAGCAAAATAAATCCAGTTAGGCTCATAAAGGAAACCTTCTCTTTAAAACTTTAAGGAAAAATTATATGATAAAGATCTCATATCCAATATATAAAAAATACCTATAAATACAGAAGAAAGCCATTAGTCAATAGATGATGAACAAATATATGTGATCAAGCAGTTCTGAAATGAACAACTATAATTTATTAATAGCCATATAGCCATATGAGAATATTTTTGAAATTATTAATAAAGGTACAGTGAATTAAAAGTATTGTAGTGTTATTTTACATCTATTACATTGAAAAAAAGGTGTCAAAAGAAGAAAAATGTCATAATTCTCAAACAGAATGTGATAAGACAGAAACTAAAATGAGTGGTTGTTGAGGTTATTCATTGTTTTTACTGATCTGAAAAAAAAATTGAAACTATACGCCAAAAGTCACTAATATGTATACAGACTTTCAACGAATGACTTAGCTCAAGGGCTCATTGGTCCCTAATACAAGCTTATGATTTGTCAAGATTGAATAAGTGGGGCAAATAATGAATAAAGCAAACCATTTCCCCCAGAAATAAACAAACCTTCACAAACGTTACAGATGAACAGATATATAGATTTGGCTTCCCAGGTTACTATCCATGGGGACCCAAGTAAGTCAATAATAAGAGCCTAAAGAGGAATAATTCTGTCTAGTCTAAAGATTCTGATTTTTTTTTCACTATCTTCCTGGCGCCAATTATAGAGGATTCCCTAAAAAAGAGCCTTAATACAGTTTACTTTGACATTCTGGGGATCCATGTGTAGGCATTACCCAAGAATTTTAAATCATTAAAACTGTACCTCTTAGTCCTATAAGCTAGCCCAAGGTCTCCAAAGTCAGAATTTGGTTTCCTTTTGGCTATATATGTTCATTATGAGTTTTGTTTTTCTTAATTTCTCTAGGTGAAAAAGAGGTAGGTAGGAGAGAATTTAAATGTGAAAATGAATAAAATTGAATTTTAACAAAAGTAAAGTTTGTTTACAACTAATACTGCCCAATAGCCTGCCACTACTATTGAGCCTGCACTCTCCAAAGGTAAATTATTTACACACACACACAGACACACACACACAAACATGTGCATATACACATATATGTGCATGTATGTATACATGAATATATGTTTGTGGATGAACACATATACACACAGAAATATTTATAGCAACACATTTCGTTTTGGAAAGACTAGTAAACAAAATAGGTATCAAACTAGAAATAGATTAACATATTATCTAAATGTATCAGAACGTTGATGTAACAAAAGAAATTATGAAAATTATGGATTCACTTCTAACAATTAGAACTACTACTTAGCCCGAGAGTGCTTCCCTGTCCCACTCCACTAAAAATTCACTCTGCTTTTAACCTATACATGAGATCTGGATTTGGTCTAATACTAAAGAGAACTTGGGTACCTAGAAGGTCAGTCCTACTTTCTCATGTACTTTGACTCATCATAGCCCTGCCCTAGCCATCCCTCAGAAAGATTTTAAAGTTAGTTTTTCATTCATGTTTAGGGTCTTCCTAAAGTTGGTAATAGAGAGGTACTTAATTTACTTGCATCTCTCTCTGTCTCTCTCTCTCTGTGTCTCTCTCTTTTCTCCCTGTCTCTCTGTCTCTGTTCCTCTCTCTTTCTCTTTCTTTCTTTCTCTCCATGTCTGTGTCTATATCCATCTATCTCCTATGCACAAGTAAAATTCTGAAAACAAAAACATTGTATTGATAGAAAGGCATAAAAATAGGATTCAGTAACTTAACTTACAACTACTATCATGTTGTATTCTCCAAAGAAATTGAGGTTTAAGCCTCAATTAAAAATGCAATTTGAAGGATTAATAGACTTTGTCATTTTTCACCTTAGCTCTTCACTTTCTCTCTGAAGTTCATTTTTCCTGAACATTCAGGCCAAGAATTGGTTTCCTTCTCTTGACTTTTTCTCCTTGATTCAAAGAATTTATTTGCTTCCATTCAGCTTCACTTGATTGCCTGAGTAGATGTCTCAACCTCTCAAAGTTACCTTCAAACCTAAATACATTCATCTTTATATTGAAGTTAGCTCACTCTTCTCAGAGAAGAAATGCAAAATAGGATAGTCACTCAGAAACTGAAGCTAAAGTTTGGCTAGAGAATTTCGCTTGTTATACATACTATGTGTGAGCAATGAACACATGAATAGGGTTGTTTCCAAACCCTTCTCACAATATACTCAGTGTATTTGTCCATCATTCATTTTGCAGAGGAACAACAACATCACAAGGTGATGTCTTAACTTGACTAAGTGAGGCAGAGTTGCACAAAGTAATCAGCCTCACTCTCTCTTCCAGACACATTGAAGTCCAACTGTAAGATAAAAGTCAGGATGATTGGTGATGGCCTGGGATGCCATGGGTAACCTTGGTGTCTTCATTGTCTGACCAAGCTCTAAGCACCCTACAATACATGCTTCAGCTGACTTCTTGGCCATTGAAACAATTTGTTCTCATCTGCCAATTTTTCTGAGGGAAATATTCCCATGTGTGATATTGACATCCCCCTAACTCACCTATGGGTTTGAGGCCTATAAGTTTCTATCAACTTAGTTTAGCCTGTATGATGAGATGGTTTTACTAGGGTGTGGCTATTGCACATGTTACAGCTTCTTAGAGCCACAGATGAGAACTGAGTTTCAGGTGGACACCAAAGGTGAATTAGGAGCCCTGAAAAGAGCAAAGTCCTTTTACCACATATACTAGTCCTCCTTGACCATTCCATATACCCTATTATATCAGCTAGCACCCTAGCATAACCAGGGAAGCTGCTAGCACAGGTTCTTAGATCTGCTTTTCTAAAGGAAATCAACTCAAAATGGGTTAACAATCTTTCTTTAATCAAACAAACATATCATTTATCTAGTTCAGGGGGAAAAGTCAGCCCCCTGAACTCCAGAGAATACAAACACAAGTTACATGCACAAGTTACAAACAGACCAAGAAACAGATCTGCAGATGGGCTTCCAACCATCTGACCATCACATCCATTACCTATTCAAGTTACCAGAGAGGAAAGGACCAACATCTGGGTTTTTCAAAGCTGGGAGGCTCAACGGCTTCCCGGAGTCTCATCTGGTCAAATCACACAACTCTTCTCAAAGTGAGCCCCAAAGCAAAGCCTCACATCAGGGCCTATAGCTAGGCTTCTCCTGGGTCAGACCTCTTGACCCACTGTCCAATTACAAAGAAACAAGGTGTGGCCATTCCCCCCCAAAAAAACAAGCTTCTTGCCACGGGCTCCACGTGAACATTCTCAAAGCCACTTAAGCAAAGGGGCTAGGGGCAGGAAAGAGCTTCCGATTCCCATTACACCTGTTCAATGTACTTATACCCTTTATAGACTGGGGTTGCATAGAACAGAAAAGGATGACTTATTACATGTTAAAGATTTAGTAAGTTTCTCCATTGGCTCAGATCACTCCTCAACATTGTCACTTAAGGCCAGCTGTAACCAACTGGGGATTTTGCCATCCTCAAAGTGCTCAAGAACTGAATTATCATAAAGTTGGAAATAACTAGACAGAGAAGCTCTAAGAAGTCTCAGCGAAACTTTCCATTACATTGCAAGGGGAAATAACATTGAAAAGACCTCAGAACTTTGACCAAAATTACAAATGATCTTACCTTCATAGGATTAAAGAGGAATACATCCCACTTCTTGATGAACTGTTGATACATTACAGTTGCAGAATAAGACATTCTGTGACACACTGGATGTGTTGGTTTGTTTTATTTCATTACACTCATTTCTTATGAAGAAAGGTTTCTACTTGTAGGGGGAAGAGAAAATTGGTTAGTGGGTAGCACTCCACACCATAAAAGAACATCAATGAAACATTTTTAATCAAAAGGAATAGCCTATACAATAAATAGAAAAATTTGATTATTGCTTTTAAAAATGTATACATACATTAACTTAAAAAACATAAATCTACTTAAGAGAGGTTTATAGTGTCATATGCAAATACCTTTCCTATTCTTTGTATTTTGAAATATTTATACTGTAGGATGATTATTAAGTTCCCAGTGAAAAAAAGGAAGTGAAAAAACTTAGAAGACTAGATTGGTTATGTCTTAAGAGAAATAACCATCAGATAGTCCAAGCATTCCATTTGTATTTTCCACTCTGGACAAGGAGTCAGGAATTATAGTCCAGATTTCTTTGGTAACCTGGCCTTGTAATTGGTGAGAATTCACCATATGTGATCTGGCTATCTTCCCTCATTTCTTTCTGCTGCCTCTTTCTCCTTACTCATTTGTCTTACACTAACTCTGAGAACATTAATCAATTCACCACTTTTCTTTCTTGGAAATGACATATTAATAAATGAATCTGTGGCATCATTCTGAATCCCTATAACTTCCTTGTGCAAAATACTGCTTTCTGGCCACCACTTAAGAAGGTGTTTTCTATTCACTTCCAAATGGAAATGTCTTTAGAGGAAGGACTAATTTGCTTACTTGTATTTGTATCCTCACAACTTAGAGCCATACCTTGTAAATATTAAGTGATTCACGAATGCACTTTCATTTGTAATTTATTCATTCATTCATACATTGTCAAGGTTTCTACAAGACAGTTTCAAAGAAATTGGGCAGAACCCCATGGGAAGACATGTACTAGAAGCAAATAGAATGGGCAAGTATGGATAGATTGCAGATTACATTATTTCAGGAAGTATATGTATGTATGGGATCACAGATAACTTAGAGTTTCAAAGCATCTTAAACTTTTTGACAAAGCCACAAATAAAACTGTCAACACACACAAAAAGAAAAGTTCCATTTGAAGGTCTTGGCATACTGTGTTCCTGCCAATTTCATGTAGGCTGCTTAACCATGCACTTGATTTTTGTTTCTTTGTGTTTGTATTACTTGTTTTGTTTAATTCATTCACTGTTTTATTTATCTATCTCTACTATGTATTTATTTATTTTAAAGCTGGATTTCCCTAGCTTGCTCTGGCTGGAAGTGGAGCTGTAACTTACTGCTGAAGTCCAGTACCAACTAGCATAGAAACTTTGTTTAATCTGCTCTGTTTTTCTAACCTGGGATTATTGACTCCTCCTTACATAACCTGGTGGTTATCTGCTACTGAGTATTTGGTATATTGGTGCTATACTAAGTTAAGATATCCAATTAGCTTCATCCATACCCAGATTAGAACTCTAAAACTCAAGTGATCTACTAGTCTCAGACCTTACTGGAGTAGGGATAACATTATACTATCATGCTTGACTCTTGGACATGCTAATTTTTTTGAAAACTCTATTTAAATATAATTGTTTTTCTTTATATCATATTTATATATTTAAAAGCATTATTCTCAGAACTTCATCACTTTAACCATATGGCCAAAGGGATGTATGCACTCCCTCAAAAGTTAAGAGCCTTTGAATTAAATGGCTCTAAGTTGCTTTCTAGCTCTAAATCCTATGAAGCTATGAATCAGGTGGTTAACAGGACAAGGAAGATATCTTATTTTTAGATTTCAAAATTCCTTTACAAATTTCCCCGTCATTGAAACACAGGGTCAAGTATTGTTGAAAGGCAATCACTAGGGTTATTCATAATTTTCGTTTGTTTGGAGATCTATACACATGATTTCATCAATGTAGGTGATTCAATGTATGGAAATCTGTCCACCAATGCAGATCTATAACTTAATGGCAATTTAGAGTCGTACAGGTTTACTTGCAGGTACTAAGAAGTCACTTTCCCATGGTCACATACTATATATGTCTCAGAGTTAGAAGTTGAGTCTAGGTTTTATACTCCATGGCTCGCTCACTAATTATTGATGCCTCCTCAGGAGTGGCCACAACAAAGTGGAGAACATAGAAAGAAGAGACGGGCCAGGAGAGAACCTAAGAGCAGTGAAGTCCATTTATTCATTTGAGGATCAGGGTTTATACACCTTTTACAGAGTAAGCCAGTTCCTTTATCACATGGGATGGGTTTTATACTCCCTTGTACTTAGTTCCTTTTGTGTCACTACATTCAGGGTGAGCAAGAATTCAGAGCAATCTGTTCTTTGCATGTCACGGAGAGTGGTGAGCCAACATTCAGTTGGCCTGGGAGGAGCTGCAAGACGCTGGCCTCTTCTACCTCCTTAACTTAGAGGTGGCCCTCAACATCTTCCCCTTTCTTTGCAAGTAATTTAACCCCATGAATTTCAGCAACAATGTGCTGAAGTTTCTGGATACAAGAAGCAGTATATATATATATATATAGATAGATAGATAGATAGATAGATAGATAGATAGATAGATATAGATAGATATAGATAGATATGTAGATATATATAGAAAGTAATCACAAAGGATTAACAATATAATGAGCATAAGTATGAAGTGTAATAGCATGGATAAAATATTCTGGAAAGAATTGACCTTATCAAAAATATGGATAATCTTATTAGCTAAATCAAAGGGATTGATTATCACATTGTGGGTATGTTCATTTTTTTAATCTATAATATTCTCCAGGGCATACATATTCAAGGTGATACTGGAATCATGCCAAGCTCCCAATAAGTGAGCTCTAATTTTATCCCAGGTTATGTTGGCATGGGAAGAATTATATAAGCTGGGGGGGGGAGGGGATGACACAAATATATGTATATCTGTAATCACATCTAAGTAACAGTCAAATTTTTAATGTTTTTTACCTCATTACCTAAATACAATACTAATTGTTCTAATACATTCATCTTTTACAAAATATCCTTATCTATATTCTGTTGTGTCTTAAAGGCTACAGAATTTTTTTTTGATGATTAACGTATTGTACAGTTTGGATTTTTCTTAGTAGAGAAATTGTAGACACAGTGGCAGAAATTATCAATATTAGGGCAGAGAGTATAGTAACAAGAAATATGGCAAACTTTTCCTCCCACTTTTTAAGAACTCAAAAAGCATATGTATTACACACATCCCTTATGTTTGAAACAAAGCATGAGTTAAATTAGTTAAATTAGCAAATGAAGGTTGTTCAGCAATTACTACAACAGAATCTCTACTAGATGTACATTGAGTAAGAGTACAATCAATGCAAGAAACATTCCATACATACGAGTCACACATATATAGGTGTATCCATAATTATATTGGAGAAAGAATCTGGTCTTTACTGTTTCTAACTAGTCTGGAGGTAAATTACCGATTGTTCCAACAAACTGATTTTATAAATTATATATTTATCTATAGATTCTTGGGTTTTTAAAGCCAAGCTAACATTCTTTGCCATATTCACAAATCAAGCAATTTGTATTTAACTAAGTGAAGAAATAGCAGGCACAGTTGTTGATATTAAGAGGGAGGCTATGACAATTAGTCCCATGATTTAAAGTCCAGAAATCACTTTTTTCTAGCTAAAGAATCAGATGTAATTTGAAGTGCATGTTTCCCAAAAGCATAGCCTTGCCCCCACATTAGTGAAGCATCAAGCCCTTCCCATTTCTTTGTTTGGGGATCTCTCCACATTACCTTCATTTGGGGTGTATGCACATTTTCAAATTCTTCTTCTGCTTGTGTATACCCATTTTTAGTGATGTTTAAAAAATTATTAGAATCAATGTAGTAGGCTGTATTTCTAGTTTTATGATTTATAAATGATTCCCCAACCTGTTATGGAAAGAAATAGTTGAAAATTTATAACATGATAGCTCAATTTTTTACCTTATAAAGCAAAAACAAATTTTTAAATTGAGATTTATCGAAACTAAGTTGGTGTAAAATGTCCTTAAGTCACATCAATTCCTAAAGTATTATTAACAAACTAAATTCAAACAAGCAGAATTATTAGGTGTTACAAAGTTTCGGGGGAGGGAGCTGTCAAAAAAGATATAGTAATTGAATCTGATCATAGTATTTTTGAAAGCTATTAATTTTAGCATCACTGTAGACAATGGAAACATTTTAAGGTGAGCCTTAAGTAGTTTGTATAAATTACAGTACTTGTTCTAATTCTTGGGGAAAAATAATATTAGATTTCTCAGTAAGTTAACACAAAAGAGGTCATATCCTTTACTGACTACTTGCTCTGATCATAGAAAGTTGGGATAAGAAGAAAAAAACCAGAATATGTGAATTTAATATAGTCTTGAGTACTTTTTTATTTTAAACAGCAATTTTCACCAACCACAGCTTAGAGGAATTTCAGTTAATTTTATTCTCATGGATTTTTAATGAACATTAAAGATATACTAGTTTTCTTATACATAATGAATTTCATTTAACATTTTTCTTTCTGAAATTTAAACTTGTCCTGGTATAAAAGCCAATTGTTAGGAATCATTCTAATTATTGTACATAGACTTGTAACTTCTCAGCACGCTAATTTCATTGTTTAGAAACCACATGACTAAAATAAGTTCCTTTCCCAGGCTGATGGCCTTGCCTATAGAGATACTTTCCAGGAGCCTTGGAAGTTTTACAAAATGAGGAGAATAGATGCTAGGGAGGGGCTGGTGGTGATGCCAACTCTCATATATGCAAGAAGAATGATCTGAATGGGCAGAATTAATCCAAATGAAGTTTTCACATAGTCTCCTCCTTTCCACATACAGTAATCAAGCAATAATTTTAGGTTTTAGCATTAAAATAGTAACTGAATTAACAATTTCACAAGTTTTATAAATGAGAGTCAAATCGTTTTAGCTGTAACCTCCTTTTTAATTACAGGTAAAGATGTAAATATCTGGTTTTCTATATGGCAGATATAAATATTATAAGTCAGGGTTCAGCAGAACTGATAAAGTTACATAATTGTTTTTATACAAATTTTTTCCCTATCTTTTAGTTTCAACAAAGTTCGGATTAAAATTTGCTTTATCTAAAACTATTTCAGGCTAACAATGATCACTCTATTTTTACTATATAATGGAATTTTACTATAATTTAGGAAGACCATAATAACACAATGACATTATAACATTAATTGCATTTCCAAATTATCACTTACAAAAAATTTTTGGTAGAAAATTGAGCTTATCAGGGCAGAGATAAGATGGCAGAAAGGAATCAGTAGCCTTTCCAAGGTCCTCCAACAATTCTGTCACTAAAGGCTAAAAAGTGAATTTGAACAAATTTAAGAGAGACAGAATCCCTTGTGAGACTGAGTGTGGCAGATTCCCAGCCCAGGAAAGTGCCTACTCAGGTCTGCGTAAGGAGAATGCTGAGCACGTGGTGCCTCACCAGCATGGAGCTGAGAGAAGAGTACAGCAGACTGAGAAGAAGCCCCAGGCAGCCAGCTGACCCACCCAGCTTGGCTGTCTCACCACAGGACAGAGGATCATCAAACCGGGTAGGAAAAAAGTCGGGGCCCACAGCCGGGTTATCAGCTTTTCCTGGGGCAACCTGAATGTTTAACATTATACACCCATACCTCCAGAAGCCAAGATGGAGGAATTCACTTTAGTTGCTCTGATCCCCCCTCCCTGACGCAGAAAAGTTTGGAGTTAAATTCCCCACACAGAGTAAAATCTTGAATTAGTGGAAACAGCCTCAGACTTGGGCACAGCTGAGGAAAGGAGAAAGAAGACAGTGCAGAGTCTAAGCTTAGGAGGGTGGAGACAGCAAGCCCTAACAAGAAAAGCCCAGGTGTGCTTTACTACATCCCTGCCAATCAGCAAACAGCAGCCCTTCCATGGTAGCCTGCTCTGAGCTTTCCTGAGCTGTAGCTCAGAGACACAGATGTGGAAACCTGAAGGAACAAGACCACCCCACCCCTATATGCTACTCTGTAAGCCTCAGGGTAACTGAGGGGAATCATTGAGAGTCTTGGTCTTGGCCTCAGCTACACACTCAGGGAAAGGAGGGAGGGAGAGGAGCAATATATGAAATGAACTAGCATTGGTTTGGGTTCAATGAGGGAATAACATACTCTGTTGAGAAAAAATCTATTATGCCCTACAGGCAGTAGGAGGGCTAAGGGGGTAGGGGTGTAAGAAGGGGAGGACACTCACTAGGGAGGGAAAGAGTAGAAAAGGGAAAGGGTAATAAAGAGGGGGGAACACAGGGAGGGAATACTGAGAGAGGTCATGGTCAAAATGAAAATTCTTAAAGAGGAGAAGGGAAAAGGAAGACATAAAGATACAAACAGGGGAGGGAATAAGATGGAAATTCACAGATAGTAATCATAACCATGAATGTCAATGGGATGAACTTTCCCATAAAATAGAGGTGGATAGCAGATTTGATTTAAAACCACAATCCTACACTGTGCTGTCTACAAGAAAGACCTCTGAAACAAGAGGATACACACAGAGTAAAGGTAAAAGGATGGGCAAGAATATATTATGCCGCAGTTAAAGTAAAACAAGCAGGTGTAGCAATCCTTATCTCAGATAAAGCAAAAGCTAAAATAGACCTAATTAAAAGAGATAAGAAAGGAAACTACATCCTGCTAAAAGGCAAAATCGAGAATGAAGCAATATCATTACATAACATATATGCACCAAGTGGTATAGCATCCAAATTCCTAGAGGAAAAGTCAAGGGAATTAGGGGAGGAAATATATAGCAAAATGATACTAGTGGGGGACCTCAGTCTCCCCCTCTCTGAACTTGAAAAATCTAACCTCAAAATAAACAAGAAAGAAGTTAAGGAGGCAATTAGAATTTTAGAGAGGCTACACATGATAGATCTCTGGAGAAAACTGAATGGGGATAAAAAAGAATACCTTCTTCTCAACAATACATGGCACATACACAAAAAAGACCATGTACTAGGGCATAAAAAATGACATTTCAGTGCAGAAAGGAAGAAATATTAAATGCATCATTCTCAGATCGTGATGCAATAAAAATTATATGCTATAAAAACTAATTGGTAACTAAATAATTTAATCCTAAAGAATGAGTGAGTTAAACAAGAAATTATAGAAAAATCAGTAACTTCATTCCGGAGAATTACAATAATGAGACATCATATCAAAACTTGTGGGATGCAGCAAAGGCAGTACTTAGGGGAAGTTTTATATCCCTGAGGGCATACTTGAAAAAATTAGAGAAAATGGTGGTCAATGAATTGGGCATGCAACTGAAAAAGCAAGAAAAAGAACAAATTGAAAATCCCCAATTTAAAACTAGATTAGAAATAATGAAAGCCAAAAGAGAGATGAATAAAATTGAAAGTAAGAAAACTATTGAAATTATAAATAAAACTAAGCATTGGTTTTATGAAAAAAATCAATAAAATTGATAGAACCTTAGTCAATGTGATAAAAAAAAGAAAGAAGAAAACCAAATTCTGAGTCTCAAAAATGAAAAGGGTGAATGTACTTCCAATGAAGATGAAATTAAAACAATAATTAGGGATTATTTTGCCAACTGTATGCACATAAATTTGGCAATCTTAGTGAAATGAATATCTACCAAAATATAAGTTGCCCAGACTAACTGAAGAGGAAGTAAACTACTTAAACAACCCCATCTGACAAAAAGAAATTGAACAAGCTATCAGAGCTACCTAGGAAAAAATCCCCAGGGCCAGATGGATTGACTAGTGAATTCTATCAAACATTTAAAGATCAATTGATTCCAATACTCTACAAACTATTTGGGAAAATCTGTGAGGATGGAGTCCTTCCTAATTCCTTCTATGACACAAATATGGTACTGATACCTAAATCAGGGAGAGACAAAACAGAGAAAGAAAATTATAGACCAATCTCTCTCATGAATATAGATGCAAAAATCTTAAATAAAATATTAATAAAAAGACTACAGCAACTTATCACAAGATTAATACATTTTGACCAGGTTGGATTTATTCCAAGAATGCAAGGATGGTTCAATATTAGGAAAACCATCAGTATCATTGATCATATCAACAATAAAACTAGAAGAAACCATATAATTGTTTCAATAGATGCAGAAAAAGTCTTTGACAAAATACAACAATCATTCTTATTAAAAACACTTGAAAGTATAGAAAAAATGGAGTTTTCCTTAGAATAATAGGTAGCATCTACTTAAAGCCATCAGCAAATATTATATGCAATGAGGATTAACTAGAAGCATCCCCAATAAGATCAGGGGTGAAACAAGGATGTCCACTATCACCCCACTTATTCAGTCAGGTACTAGAAATGTTAGCAGTAGAAATTAAAGAAGAAAAAGAAATCAAAGGAATCAAATTATGCCAAGAAGAGACTAAGCTATCACTCTATGCAGATGACATGATGATATACTTGGAGAATCCTAGAGAATCAAGTAAAAAAACTTCTTGAGACAATAAATAAATTTAGCAAAGTTGCAGGATATAAAATAAACCCATATAAATCCTCAGCATTTCTATATATTTCTAAAGAAGTCTGATAGCAAGAGATAGTAAGAGAAACCCCATTTAAAGTTACTGTAGACATTATAAAATATGTGGGGATCTACCTGCCAAAACAAACCCAGTACCTTTATGAACACAACTACAAAACACTTTTCGCACAAATAAAATCAGGTCTCACTAATTGGAAAAATATCAATTGCTAATGGCTGGGTAGAGTTAATATAATAAAAATGACAATTTTACCTAAATTAAATTACATATTTAGTGCCATACCAATCAATCTACCAAAAAATTACTTTATAGAACTAGAAAAAGTAGTGAAAAAATTCATTAAGAAGAACAAAAGGCCCAGAATATCAAGGCAATTAATGAAAAGAAATGATAGGGAAGGTGGCCTAGCTGTACCAGATTTTAATCTCTATTATAAATCAGTAGTCATCAAAGCTTTCTGGTACTGGCTAAGGAATACAGTAGTGGATCAATGGAATAGATTGGGTACAAAGGGCTCAGTAGTCAACGACTATAGTAACATACTATTTGATAAGCCAAAAGATCCCAGTTTCTTGGTTAAGAACTCACTATTTGACAAAAAATGATGGGAAAACTGGAATATAGTATGCCAGAAACTGGGCATAGACCATCATCTAATGCCATACACCAAAGTCAAGTCTAAATGGGTGCATGATCTAGGTATAAAGGCTGATACTGTGAATAATCTTAGGAAGCAAGGAATAGTTTACCTGTCAGATTTATGGAGTAAGGAAGACTTTATGACCAAAGAAGAGTTGGAGAGTATTATAAAATTTAAAATGGATAACATTGTTTACATTAAATTGCAAAATTTCTGTACAAACAAAGCCAATGTAACCAAGAGGGAAGTCAGAACCTGGGAAGAACATTTACAACCAGTGTCTCTGATAAAGGCCTCGTTTCTAAAATATACAGGGAATTAAGTAAAATTTATAAGTATACAAGTCATTCTCCAATTGATAAATGGGAAAAGGATAAGTACAGGCAATTTTCAGAGATAGAAATTAAAGATATCTTTAAGCATATGGAAAAAATGCACTAAATTACT
>CM053599.1:60505597-60515678 GCA_028646575.1 Pseudocheirus occidentalis
CTCTCTCTCTGTTTCCCTTTCTCTTTTTCTCTCTCCAGCATGGAGTTTCTTCAACCATGATCTTATCAGGCATCAGTTCTGCTTCTTCTACCAGTAGTTTGTCAGGAGAGAATTCTGCTTCCTCCACCAGGAGAAAAATTCTGATTCTGCCTCTCTGGGGCTTTTCTTTTAGCCAAACCCTTCCTGTTATGTCAGCAACAGGAGAGAGAGTTCAAATCTTTTACCTCTATCACAGACACATGTCTAAGGACTGACTGCTTCCCTAACATAACAAAAAGGGATCTTCAAATTTAAATTAACTACCATTACAGTTGTCCAAGGAGACGTTAGTTTCCATCATTATGAAAGTTTTGTAACAGAGAATAAATAGATGATGTTTTCTAGGGAATATTGTAGAAGAGATTATGTATAGTTCAGGTATGAATAAAATTCAATGTCTTCTGAGGTTTTATGATTCTGTGGATACTATGAGCATGGAATTCTTGAGACTTCTTTTGTAGTCATGAAAATCTTACAAAGAGAGACCATTTATAAATTATTACCACTGATGGAGTGAAAAAGAATTTGCAAAAGGGTGAGCAAAATTTAATTGTAAGAAGCTTGGGCTCATTAACTTTCATTTTGTCGAGTCAAATTTGTTGGATCTGATACCTTCGTGATTCACCTTATAACTATTAGTTGGATGTAAGGCAAATGCTTAGAGTATACTTTTTCCCCCACTGAATATTTTTTGCTCTTGATTTCTAATAAATTTTGCAATCTAGTTTATACTCCATTGTCTCCAAAATGTACAAAAAATACTTATCATAATAAAAACTAACATTTATACTGAGCTTTAAAGTATGCAAAACACTGTACATAAACTGTCCAGTGCAGCTTCACAGAATCTCTGTGTGGTAGGTACTATAGATATTGTTGTAATTTCCACTTTGCAGATAAAGGAACTGAATCTCAGAGAATTTAAACAATTTTGATGATGTCCACAGAGGCAAAAGGATGATTTAGGACCTATGACTTTCTGTTATGACTAAGGAGTACCATGATTTCTTCCAAATCTCAAATTCTGTGATTCCACGTATACACTCACTTCACTATTCCAAAATGCTTCACATATGTACTCTCATGTCTCACCATGGCATGTGTTTGGTTCCCTGAACTATATATACTGTCTCTTCAAATTGAAATTTTAAACTGTGTAGCCCAGAACAATTTTTTTTTTTGCTTTTTGGAGGGCAGTTGGGGTTAAGTGACTTGCCCAAGGTCACACGGCTAGATTTTTTGTGTTAAGTGTCTGAGGCCGGATTTGAACTCAGGTACTCCTGACTCCAGGGCCAGTGCTCTATTCACTGCACCACCTAGCCGCCCCCAGAACAATTTTTTTAAAATTAACTCTTGGTTATTTTTAGTTTACATCTTTCATTTCCATAAAATTTTGCATTACAAATTTTCTCCCTGTCTTTCCCCTACCCACCATCCCCAAGCAACAATCTCACTGTACACCACCTCCCCCAATCTGGTCTCCCCTTTGTTCGGCTCCCCCATCACCCCTCTGACTTTCTGGTAGGGCAAGATGGATCTCCATATCCCAGTGTCTGTATATCTCATTTATATATGCATGTGTGTGTGTGTGTGTATATGTATGTATGTGTATATGTATATATACATTCTTTCTCTTCTTGGCTACATTGGTTTTATTTATATAAAAATAATTCTTATATAATATTTTCCTAATTATATGTAAACAATTAGCATAATTTTTGTAAAATTTTCAGTACCAAATTTTCTCCCTACCTCCCCTCATTGAAAAGGCAAGCAATTTGAAATAGGTTATACATGTGTAGTCATGCATCACACATTTCCATGTAAGGCATTCTGTGAAAAAAAAATAGACCAAAAATCCAAGAGAAATGAAATAAAGAAAAAAGTATCTTTGATCTGTTTTCAGGTTTTATTAGTTCATTTTCTGGAGGTGGAAAACATCTTTCATCATAAGTCCTATAGAACTGTCTTGGATAATTGTATCACTAAGAATGGCTGTTATTCATAGCAGGTCATTATACAATATTACTGTTACTGTGTACAATGTTCTCCTTCTGCTCATTTCACTTTGCAAGTCTTCCCATGTTTTTCTAGAGCATCTTGTTCATCATTTCTTAAAGTAAACTAGTTTTTCGTTACAATAATATGCAACAATTTTGTATCCATCCCCCAATTGATGAACATCCTATCAATTTCCAATTCTTGGCCTATAATGATAATGAAATAATCACAATTCCTATGGTGGTTATGAATATGCTGGTATAGTTGTGAATCACAAAACATGGGAAATTCTCAACATGGAGAGCAGAATGAAGCCTTTATTCAAATACCAGAAATCTGAGTCCCATTACTAGAAAGACAAGTCTAAGAACCAGAAAGTCAAAGTCATTTCAGTAGTCATGAAGTTGATACACATGGTTAATGCAGTGAACACCTACATTCCCAAGCCTTCACAGTAGAAGAGGCTCCCTCAAGAAGGGATCCTTCTCTCACTCATAGTAGCTCCTCAGCCTGGTTCTTGGAAATTTTTGGCAAAATTTCCCAGAAGGAGGGTCTTGGCAAAAGTTGCAGCCTCCAGGTTCTCCTTGAGAGAAAATCTGACTGTCCTGCTGGTTCTCTTCCTTATATTCAGTATAGTTCCTCCTCATCCTGCCCCTTCCTGTTACATCAGCAACTTCCTCCCAAGGTATTAAGTACTCCTGTGTTAATAGCTTAAACAAGGTGTTAACATGAAGCAAGGTGCTAAGTACCTGCTTACTTGCCAATACAAAGGGGCATGGAAGATCTTCAGATTCTATTAACATTACATCCACCACTAAAAGAATTGCTAAAAATAATTTTGTACATATACATCCTTTTCTTTAAATCTTTTTGGCATACAGGCCTAGTAGTAGTATTGCTTGGTCAAAATGTGTGCATGTTTTTACAGCCCTTTGAGCATAATTTCAAATTGCTCTCCAGAATGGTTTAATCAATTTGCAACTTCATCAATAATACCTTAGTGTTTTTACTTTCCCACATCATCTCCAACATCTTTCATTTTGGTTTTCTGTCATATTAGCCAATCTGACAGGTATGAGGTAGTAGCACAGAGTTGTTTTAATTTGCATTTCTCTCATCAAGAGTGACTTAGAGCATTTCTTCAACTGACTATATAACTTTGCTTACTTTGTCTGAAAACAACCTGTTCATATCCTTTGACCAATTATCAGTTGAAGAATGGCTCTTATTTCTATTAATTTAACTGAATTTCTACATGTGTAATGAATGAAGTCTTTATCAGAGAAACTTACTGCAGTTTTTCCACAGTAATTATTACCAACTATGTATTTCCCTCCATCCCATTTTTCCCATTTATTCTATTCTCTCTCTATCTTTACCCTGTCCATTCTCAAATGTATTTTGATTTTGCTTTTTATCTCCCCTCCAAACTGAACCCATTCTATCAACTTTTCACACTTATCCTCTTCCCCTTACTTTCCCATATGATAAGACAGATTTCTACAACCAACTGAATGTGTATATTATTTCCTCTTTGAGCCAATTCTGATGAGGGGAAGGTTCATATGATCCTTTCCCTGTTTCCCCTATTTCCCCTCCACTGTAAAATCTCTTTCAAGCACCTTTTATGTCAGATAAATTATCCCATTCAACCTCTCTCTTACCCGTTCTCTCAGTGCATTCTTTCTCATTCCTTAATTTTATTTTTCTTAGATAATTATACCATCACATTCAACTCACACCTCTGCTTTCTATGTATACTCTTTCTGACTATCCTAATAATGAGAAATTTCTTAGGAGTTATAAATGCTATTTTCCCATTTAATACTATAAATAGTTTAACTTCATCAAATCTCTTATGATTTCTCTCTCCTGGTTATTTTTTTTCAGTATTATTTTGCATCTTATATTTGAAAGTCAAATTTTCTTTATAGCTGTGTTCTTTTCATCAGCATTGCTTGAAAGTCTTCTGTTTCTTAGAACATCATTTTTTCTTCTAATGGATTATATTCAGTTTTTCTGAGTAGGTGATTCATTGTAGTAATCCTAACTCTTTTGCCTTTTGTAGCATCACATCCAAACACTCCAATCCTTTAACGTAGATGCTGCTAAATCTTATGTTATCCTGATTGTGGCTCCATGATATTTGAATTGTTTCTTTTTGGTTGCTTGCAGTATTTTCTCCTTGATTTTGGAGGTCTGGAATTTGGCTATAATATTGCTTGGAGTTTTCTTTTTGGGATGTCTTTTCAGGACACTAATGGTGAATTCTTTCAATTTCTATTTTACCCTCTGGTTCTAGAATATTAGCGCAACTTTCCTTGATAATTTCTTGAAAGATAATGTATAGCCTCTTTTTTAAACCATAGCTTTAATGTGGTCTAGTAATTCTTAAATTATCTCTCCTGGATCTATTTTCCAGTTCAGTTGTTTTTCCAGTGAGATATTTAACATTGTCTTCTATTGTTTCACTCTTTTTTGGTATTGCTTCCTGATGTCTCATAAAGTCCTTAGCTTCCACTTGTCCAATTTTAACTTTTAAGGAACTGTTTTCTTCAGTGAGATTTTCTATCTCCTTTTCCATTTTGGCTAGTTCTATTTTGTAAAGAGTTCTTCTCTTCATTGGATTTTTGTGCCTCTTTTGCCATTTGAGCTATTTTATTTTCTTAAGGTATTTCTTTCTTCAGCATTTTTTTGCCTCCTTTACCAAGCTGTTAACTCATTTTTCATGATTGCCTTGCATCACTTTCAGTTCTCTTCCCAATTTTCTTCTATCTCTCTTATTTGATTTTTAAAATCCATTTGGAATTCTTTCATGGCCTTAGACCAATTCATATTTTTCTTTGAAATTTTAGATGCAGAAATTTTGGCTTTGTTATCTTCTTCTGAGTTTGTATTCTAATTTTCCTCATCACCATAATAATATTGCATGGTCAGAACTTTTTGGTTGTTTGCTCATTTTCCAGCCTATATATTGACTTTTAACTCTAAGCTAAAGAAGGACCCTGTTTCCCAACTGGAGGGGGCCCTGTCCCAAGCTTCAGATTCTTTTGTGCAGTTTTTTTCAGAGGTAATTCTGGGGACCTGTTACTTTCTGGCCCATCCAAGGTGGTATGATCTAGGGAGAGATATGTTTATTATTCTCCTGTACTGTACACTGGTTTGTGAGCAAATACAAGCACTCTTTTCATCCCTGGAACTGTGAACATGGTCCCTGCTCCCCTGTGACCCAAACTCTGTTCTGCTAGTGCTAATCCTTGCCATGGGACTAAGATCCAAAACTGTAACCCAAATCCAAGTATAATCAATGCAATAGAGTCCTGCCCCTGGTGCCAGCAAAGGAACCTCTGTAAATCTCCTTCTGACCTGTTGTTTGATCCCTTTTCCTTCTGTGGGATAAGATGTCTGGAAACCACATCTGATGCTACTGATTCCATCACCCTGAGGCCTGTTTCTGGTTTGCTAGGGCTGGGGCTGCACTAGTGGAGCCTACGTTGGACTGCTTTCCTCTCTCACCCTGGTGCAACTGACCTTTCCTCTCAACCTTCTAAGTTGCCTCGGGCTGGAAAATTGTTTTGCTCCTTTTGTGGGTCCTGCTGCTCTAGAATTTGTTTAGAGTCATTATTTAAAAGTATTTTTAGGGGTTTGGGGAAGAGCCCAGGTGAGTCCCTTCCTTTACTCTGCCATCTTGACTCTGCCTCACACACAAAAATTTTAATTGAAAATAATTGAAAATGATCAGTTTTATACTTCAGCAAGACTCCCATCTTATTATATAATTGAAAGACTGATACTGCAGAATTTCCTTCCTTTACATATTTTTTTAAACCTAGTTTCTTTGAAGTTCCTGATTTTTGTTCTTCCAAATGAACTTTGTTTTTATTTTTTTTCTAACTCTGTAGTACATCTTTGAGTAATTTAATTGGGAAGGCGTTTAATAAATAAATTGTGTAAAATTGTCTTTTTTGTATTGGATTTATCAATCTGTCAACAACAAATATTACTCCAATTATTTACATCTTACTTTATATTAAAGTATTTCTATGTCTATGATCATATAATTACTGTGTCTGTTTTGCCAGGTATACTCTAAGGTATTTTATACTGTCTAGTTATTTTAAATGGTCTAAAACAATGTTGAATAGCATTAGTAACACATAATGTAGTTTTCCTATGTTTCTCTTTTGATTAAATCTATTTTAGCTTTAACTTTGTCTGAGATCATGATTACTATCCCCTTTTCATATAATAAATTCTACTCCAGGAATTTATTTTGGCTTTGTGAATATCATTCATTTTCATTGTTTTCCCTAAAAGTAATAAATTGCCAAATTCAAAATTTTAATCTGCTATCTATTTTCATTTTATGGGTACATTCTTCCTATTCACATTCTAAGCCATTACTACTGGTTGTATATTTCCCTCCTTCTTTCTTCTCCTCACTATCCTTCTCACTCTATTTACCTCCTCACTCCATTCATATATACATACACACAAATATATGCACATAGGTATGTATGTATGTATGTATGTATGTATGTATAGGGTTCTATCTTTAACCCATTCCCTCTAAGAGTAAGGTTGTAACACTACCCTCCCTCCCAATTGTTTCTTCTGTATAATTGTTTCCTGTTCATACCTCATTTGTATGAAATAATTACTCTTTTTTTATCTCTTCCTACACAGTTTTATTTTTTTAGAGTTGCTGCATACAGGTTAGCCAAAGTCTTTCTTTCAACCTACCCAAATAATGAGTCATAAAAAGACTGATAACATTTTCACATATGAGAAGTAAACAGTTTGACCCTTTTAATTGGTCTTCAGTGTTTACCTTATATTTCTTCTGGATCTTCTATGTCAAATTTTCTCCTTAACCTGGAAATTTTGAAACTTGATTATGATATTCCTGTAAATTTTCCACAGGGATCACTTTCAGGTGGTAATAAGTGTTTTTTGTTTTTTGTGTTTCCTTCTATTTATGATTTGCCTTCTTGATCTAGAACTCCAAGGCATTTTTCTTTAACAATTTCATGTAATATCATATCAGGTTTCTATTTAATTCTAATTTTTAGATAGTCTAACTATTCTTATATTTTTTCTCCTCCATCTGGTCTTCAGGTCAGTTGCTTTGCTGATAAGATGTTTCACATTCTCTTCTATTTTTTATTCTTTTGATTTTGTTTTGTTTCTTGTTGTCTTATAATGGTATTAGCTTACCATTGCTGTATTCTGGTTTTCAAGGAATTGCTTTCTTTAAGCTTTATTTCAATTTTATTGAATTTCTTTTCATATTTTAAAAATTTTCTTGAATTGTTCTTTTTTTTCCCTAATTTTCCCTCCATCTCCCTTATTTGATTTAAGTTCTTCCAAGAATTCTTTTTCTGCTGGGGACCATTTAATATTTCTCATTGCAAAATGAGGGCCTTTTTTAGCTTCACTGTCTTCCTCTGAATATGAACCCATATCTTCTCTATCCTGATAGTAGCTATCTATAGTTTAGTCCTTTCTCCTTTGTCTGTTCCTTTTTATTTATTTATTTTAGCAGTTATTAGTATAATCAAGTGTTAGTGACAACATGTGTGGAATAATGTTCCAAGCCTCAGGTTCTTTTTATTCTTATTTTCTGGGACTTGTCCTAGGGCTTAACCTTGTGCTTTCCCCTTCACTCTTTAGCCAGGGCTTGGGCCTGCAGCCATGCTGTCTCACAAATGCTTTTGCTCCCTGTGGTCCCTCCAGTGACTGCAAACTGCAGCTGTCCTCTATGCTCCAGAATTGAAATCAAGGGCTTCTGTAAGTGCCCACAGCCAGCAGTATCCCTAACCCTCTCCTACTGTACTCACCAGGCATGTGCTAGCTCCTTCTCTCCCTCAGTTGCAGCCCAAGAAACTTCTTGTCAGCACAACTGTGCCTGGTGTCCCTCAACAATGGAAGATTCTTTAATCTTCTATTCAGCCTTCTTCACTATCTGTGAATTGAAAGTTCCTGAGGCTGAGAATGTCTCACAACCTAACAACCCCCATGGCTTGTTATTTGTTCAATCTTCAGAGCAGGCCTAGAAATGTTTGTTCTTCACTCAAGCTGAAGCCCCCTGCAGGTTGGGTTTTCCTGGGATCTTTTCAAATTGTTGAAAGAAGGCAACTGCTTTACTAACTTTTGTTTATTTTCACTGCTCTACATTTCCTCTGAAGTGAGGTTCAATTTTTTTGTGGAGGAAATTTGGGGAACCAAATATTTCCTGACATGCTCTTTCATCTCTCCTAAAAGTGATATGTTGTTCCATGTTGAACAGGACTCTGACAGGAACTTTTTGTATGTAAAAAATTCCAGGCAAAGAATAAATGCAAAAGTAGCTTGTAAATCATGTAAATAAAATAACTTGCCCTTATAAGTTATATAGGAATCAAAAAAGAAACAAAATTAATTAAAATTATTAGAGGAAATCTAGTTTAGCTAACTCCTGATATCATCAAATCTGCCTTCTAAATACAGAAAAATATAGTTATAAATGCATGGAAAGCACTCATATTTTCAAATATATGTTATAATAAAAAATAAGTCAGTTCCTAAGCATGGCTTCTTGGGTAAAAATGAAATTAAAATAAATTTCTAAGAAAAGTGTGGCTCACCTTTACCTATTATCCACACCTCTCTCAAGAAGAATAAAAGACTAAGATTTGAATCCAGGAAATCCGTCTTACTTTTTAATCTGAAACAACCAAAGCAACTTGCCACACTGTGTAAAGGTGATATAAAAATGTCTATAAGGTTCTAAAATGTGCTCATTATAATTGAAATGTAAACTGATAAAGGTATTAAATTTTATACTATCATCTTTGATGTTTTGGGGGAAAAGAAAAGAGACCAATACTGTAAAAATCTGCTAGAGATAGATTTTTCCATTTAAAAAATGAGAAAAATACCCTACACAAAACAAAACATAACAGCATTTACTCAACAGGAATAGATGAGACTAGAAAGACGATGGAAAATTTATTTCTGATGTCAGCCACCATTAAGGATGAAGTTGAAAAGCAAACAAAACTAAAAAGGACCCTAAAGAAATCTTTTGGCAGTGTTCACATCAACTCAGATTTGTTGAAATAAGTACCCGAAACTCGTCAACATTAAGGGATAATTTCAAAAATCCACAAGGAAAAAGATTCCCTTTTTTCTCATTCTTTGCCTTTGCCTTTCTTTATACCTTTGAGAGAGCTTCTGTGAACAGTCCTCAGGCAGCAATATGCAATGGGAGTCTGGCTTGCCAGTAGACAACAGAATCAGACTGATAAATTTGCTTTTTAAATCAATTGTTGAGGTCAGGCAGTGAAGTTAAATTGGTTCCACATACTTTATCTCTCCTTTCTGTACTATTTATGAAATTCTGGGATTTTACCCCCCCAGGCGATACTAACCATTTGATCAGAATCTGCATGGCCTAAAGTACGTAATTTAGGAACATTTCATTGGACAAAGTTCATGGGGAACTGATGTATATCTTTCAGGCAAGATCTACTTGTTTTAAGAGGGGAATTTATATACATATATCTCAGTAAAAACAAATTAGTCTCAAAAATTGATGTAAAATTATATCCCTAAATAATAATCTGAAAACACTTTATTCATTTGATGTCCATTGAAATTAGGAGAAAGAATTTTTAAAATAGCAACAGGGGACAAAGTGAAAGTGAAAATAGTTTGAAATGGGATAATGTGAGTTAAATGCAGCCAAATCCGGAGTTTCTATGCTACATGCAAAAGGAAAGCAAGGCCATCCTTTACTTCTATCTAAGTTACTGCTATAAGCTCATTCAGCCAGAATTCTCTAGTTGCTGAGCATACTCTTTCTCTTTGCAGCTGCATTCCTTGTTGGGCTATTTGTGGTTTTTGGAAGTGTTTCTTGCATGACTGGGCATTCAGCTAGTAGGGGATGATTGGACCCCAGAGGTCTGCCTCTCCTCATCTCATCACATTACATAATGATTCCATGTCTATAAAGGCTGTCTTCTTCAGCAGACTGTATTTTTTTTCTCCCCCCCCCCCC
>CM053599.1:60515778-60582086 GCA_028646575.1 Pseudocheirus occidentalis
TAGATAGATAGATACATAGATACATAGATCAATCGATAGATAGGTAGATAGATAAATTCCCATGAATCTCAGAGATTAATATAAAGAATATAGTCAACAAGTTGTGTTTGGTAGTCTCTGAAGAAGAAGGGATACTACGAATAATGAATGGTTAACTTCTTATTTGTAGAGACTAAAGAGGACTTTAGGTTTAATAAAGACTTCATAAGACAAAAAGATTTAGAGCTCGAAATTTAGTTTTATTGAGTGCAAGCCTTATTTTACAAAAAAAGGAACTGAGACCCAGAGAGGTTTAATGTTTTGCCCGAGGTCATACAGATGGTAAACTGCACATCTGGAATTTGAACCCATATTTTCTGACTCTAAACCCAGTGCCCTTTCTACTCTGCTACATCACTGTTCTATCTAGGGCTTTGGGGAAATTTCATGCCTATAAGCAGTAAGCTAGATACTAGATAAGATTTATTTTTAATTTATGACAGATGATGTACTACTCTCAAATAGGGCACAATGGGATTAAAAGACCAACTCTGCAACTGCTTTGTAGCTATAGATCTCTAGAGACAGCAATCTAAAGGGAATTCTCAAGAATAAATGCTATTTAAATTTCTGGATGCCATTGATCATTATGTCAAAATGGCCTTTTCTGGAGCAGAGATACAGAGATTCTAATTTGTCTCTAGACTGTACTCTCAGGAGCTTTTAATTAGCATTCCCATTTCTACTCATTTAACAACAATTGAACCCATGTTGTGTTAAATAGATCATAAATAGCCAAGAGAGAAAGCCAAAAGTGAAATAAGAGAAAAGACATTTGGATGCCAGGATATAAATCAACAAATTTAGGATCGTGAATTTGGCTCCCTCTTCAAGTATTTCATATCTGTGGGAGCTGGCTAAATTTTCAGGCTAGAGAACAGAAGAAAACCCCTCTGTACACTTCTCCTCAATGGTGACTGATAAATTAGCTATAAATCCTAATTAACTAACAGTTCACATACATTGACATATAAATATCAAGCATGTATGTATTAACTGCTATAATAATGAGATTTGAAGAAGCCTTGAAATCATCTAGAAAATCCTTTTACTTTACAGATAGGAGACAGAGGGCCATAAAAAGGAAGCTCTTCCCATGCTAGTTTCAGCTTACATTTCTTGACTTATCTCATATTATCCTTCATGTATGCAGCTAAACTGGTCTGCTTATAATTCTTCAAACCTTATATTCCATCTTCTGCCTCCAAGCCTTTGTGTGAGTTGTCTTCTTGCCTTGGATATAATAATTTCCCCTTTCCCCACCCCTTCCTTACATTTTACTTTCTAGTTAACTTTACTTTAACTCCCTTTGAGGTTCTACAATCTCCAATAGGGGATATTTCCTGATCTTCTCAGTTTCTAGTGATCTTTTCCTCCTCAGATTATCTTGGATTTATTTAAATGAATAATTGTTTTTAGTTCCTTGAAGGAAATGGCAGTTATTTAAAATTTAACTTAATTTTATATTATTTAATTGATTTGAATTGATGTTTTGTTTTCTCTTTCTATAATGCTGTGTTACCACAGTCTATTTTGCGTAAGAGACACTTAATAAATGTTCATTCAATTGATCTGAAGGAAATTGCTCAATGTGATACCACCATTGGGAGCAAAGACAATGTATCAATGGAGGAGATACCAAATCTGTCCCAGGAAGTTAACCTATTCTAAGCTGAATCCAAATAAGCTGCCTAACAAATAGAGTAGGTTATATCTCTATACACTGAAATTATTTTGAATTAATCAAGAGTTTTTAATGCTAGAATAAGTCTTTCAAATTATATTCTTTGGAGATGGATTAGAAAATCAGGGGGTATCTTTGTGTGTGTGTCTGTGTGTCTCTGTGTGTGTGTCTGTCCTAGTTGTGTCTACTTTGACAAGATAGAGAACAATGAACAAAACTGAATTAGGTGAAATTCAATAGAGATAAATGTAAAGATTTTTACATGGATGTAAAGCCAAGCATGAGTAGCTTTGAAGAGGACTGCTGCTATGAGCAGCTTTCAAGGTTCTAATTGCACAGTATAGTGAGCTCTCTTTATTAAGTAACAAACTGAGACAAAACATTCACAGAAATTACAATGCATCATTCACAATGTTATGGCATAACAACTTATCATTAAAATGGCCACATAGTTTTCACCAAATGGTCACATAATTTTAAGCAGCAGATAACATTCATTCAGTAGCACAATCATTTAGTAAGTCCTCAACTCAATCATCCTTAAGAAGCAAGCCTCCATAACTGACAAAAAGTACAAAAGTCAAAGTCTTCCACCCATAGGTCACATTGTCTTAATCTCTTCAATAAAAAAGTCCTTTTTCCTCTCAATTGGAGAATTCCTTAACTCAATCATCTAAACATAAAGGCCAGAGTTCTCCACCCCTAGGCCTCAGTGAATCATGAGTTTCACAGTTTGCAGTAAATACCCAAGGAGAGATTTTTTTCATCTTGACTTGAGAAAGGCTCTAAGCTTCCATGGTTCTTCTTCAATGGTCCTAGCTCCTGCCCAAAATCTATCCAACTGCCACCTGGGTTTAAAGGCAGATCGTTCTCAGTTCTTTGTCCACCTTCTTGTACAGTTCCTTTTCCATAGTGAAGTTCATACTCTCTGGTCCACATCACGTCCTTCACAATTTCTTTTCCTGGGAAGACAAAGCTTAACAAAGCCACAATAATGTTTATACACATTGCCAGCATCCTCATCAATTCACTTTCTGCCTATGAAATCAACATAGAAAGTAGAAGCAGTAGAACTCCATGAGCTCCCCCCATAGCTACCTCAAATACCTATAAAATATGCCTCTAAACAAATTTTAGAGCTCCAGAAGCCATAAAGTGACAGAGAAACAAATCTCCCACTGAAGGCAGCCCAGCAGGTGGACAGGAAAGGTTCATGACAGCATGCTGGGAGCAAAGACCAGCCCCACAGTGGTTTTACCCGAGGGAGGCCCAACCAGCCTGCCTGGAGCATTCAGGAGATTGGATCACTAGCAGCTGTGGCAGTTTCCAGAATTATCAACCCATAGATGCCAAAGATAAAGTAAAAGGTCAATGGAACTCTCCTGAATCTAGCAGGACCACAGTTTGATCTGGTCTTCACCCTGAGTGTGAGAAGCAGCAGAAGCAGTGGCCTACAGCCACCTCCACATGGCTGTTTCAGAGCTCCCAGACTATAGATTGAAGTGGGGACAAGCCACCATCCTGAGGCTATGTTCTCTTGCCTTAACCTGCATGGATCAGGATCACAGTTTTGGGTGGTGGTCCTGAGGCTTATGGCCAGTGAGTCTCCCTGGTGGGGGCTGCAGAGACAGCGGCCTCCTAATAGCTTTGGCAGTTGTAAAAACCTCAGCAATCAGGGCCAATGCTCTCCTCTACAAAAGCAGAGTTCTACTGAGCCCCAAAGTTAAGTAATTGACTGGCAACATGAGCAGGCAAAGGAAGTAAAGAAAGCACAGCAATCCAAGTTCAGATTTCTTTTTTGGGGACAAAAAGGATCAAAGAATGGAATAGAAGGAAGACAACACAGTCACATTCCCACACCAAAACCTTCCAAGAAAAATGTAAACTGGTTACAGGGCAGGTTAAGAAGGATTTTGAAAATGAAATAAGAGAAGAGGAGGAAAAATTGAGAAGAGAAATTAGAATGATGCAAGAAAATCATGAAAAGAGAGTCAACAACCTGACTGAGGAAAATAATACCTTAAAAAATAGATTAATGCAAATGGAAAAAGAGGGCCAAAAAGCCAATGAGGGGAAGAATGCGTTAAAAAGTCAGATTTTCCAGATGGAAAAAGAATCTCAAAAGCTCACTGAAGAGAATAATTCCTTCACAATCAGAGTGGAACAAATGGAAGCTAATGATTTTATGAGAAATCAAGATACTATTAAACGGATCCAAATGAAAAAATAAAAGGCAATATGAAATAACTCATTGAAAAAAACTACTGCCCTGGAAAACAGATCCAGGAGAGACAATTTAAACATTATTGTACTACCTGGAAGCCATGATCAAAAAAATAACCTTGAAATCATCCTTCAAGAAATTCTCGAGGAAAATTGCCCTGATATTTTAGAACCAGACGGCAAAATAGAAATTGAAAGAATTCGCTGATCACCTCTTGAAAAAAGATCCCCAAAAGAAAACTAGGAATGTTATAGCCAGGTTCTGGAATGCACAGATCAAGGAGCAAATATTACAAGCTGCCAAAAAAAACAATTTGAATACCATGGAAACACAATCATGATAACACAGGATATAGCAGCTTCTACATTAAGAGACTGAAGGGCCTGGAATATGATATTCCAGAGATCAAAGGAGCTAGGATTAAAACCAAGAATCAGCTATGCAGAAAAATTGAGTATGATGTTTAAGGGAAAATATGGTCATTTAATGAGGTGGATGACTTTCAAGCATTCTTGATGAAAAAACCAGAACTGAATAGAAAATTGCCATTTGATTACAAGAAGCAGGAGAAGGTAAACAGGGAAAAGAAATCACAACTTATCCAAGCTGAATTATGTACATGCCTCCATGGAAAACCAATAATTGCAACTTATGAAACTTTTCTCAGTATGAGGATAGTTGAAGGGAATATATATATATATATACATGTACACATATCTTTGTAGGAGGATATATATCTGTATGAAATCATATGTGACTGTGTGTATATATGTGTACATAGACAGAAGGCACAGAATCAATTGAATAGGAAGGGATAGTATTTTAGATAGTATTTTAAAAGGTGAAATTGAGAAGTGGGAGAGGAATATAATGAGAGAACTCCAGGAGAGATAGAATGGGGTTGATCATCTCATATAGAAGAGGCAAGGGAAAACTGTTCCAGTAGAGGGAATAACAGGAAGGCAAAAGGGAATGGCTCAACCTTATTCTCTTTGAATTTGGCTTAGGGAGGGAATGACATACACTCCAAATTGTGTATCTTGCCCTACAGGAGACTAGGGGGCAAGGGGATGAGAAGGGGAATGATGGAGGGGACAGCAGGTTGTGGGGGAAGGTTGTTAGAAACACACACTTTTGCAAAGGTCTAGGGACAAAGTAGAGAATAGAACAAGTTGGGGTGGGATAGGATGGAGAGAAATATAGTCAGTCTTTCACATTATGTCCATTGTAGAAATGTTCTGCATGACTACATATATATGGCCTGTATATAATTGATTGTTTTTCCAGTGGGGATGGGTGATGAGAGAGGAAGGGAAAGAATCTAGAATTTAAAGTTCTAAAATCAAATTTTTAAAATTATATACATATATATATACACACATACACACATACATATGTGTGTATGTGTGTGTATTATTATCATCATCATCATTATATTATTATTATTGTTATTATTATTATTATTTACATGCAACTGGGAAATAAGATATACAGGCACTGGGGTAGGGAGATCCATCTTGCCCTACCAGAAAGTCAGAGGGGTGATTGGGGAGGATATAGGAAAGAGCAGATTGGGGGAGGGGGATATACAGTTAGATCACTGTTTTGGGGTGGTGAGTAGGGGAAAGATGGGGAGAAAAATTGTAGCTCAAAATCTTGTGAAAATGAATGATGTAAACTAAAAATAAACAAAAATTAGTTTAAAAAAGCAGTATGTGTGAAATAATCTTTATATGTGTGTATATACATATATATGTGTATGTATATATGGGTATATATATACATAGATATATATGTGCATATATATGTGTGTGTGTATATATATATATACATATATATATATATATATATATGTTTCACCTTCTTATGTCTAATGATTGCCAACTCTAGGGCAGGGGGGAGGGGGAAGAAAGACAAAAAGAAATTTACATGATAAAGTGTATGGTACATTTAAAAGCAATAGGAAGTTGTCCATAATATTTACAGTTTTTTGTGCAATCATCATTTTTTTATTATACTATGTTATAGAAATGCTTGTTTTATTCCACAAATAAAACTTAAATTAAATTAAAATTTTTAAAAAAGAAATCAACATAGACCCAACTACAAGGTCTAACACAAATCATCTGTATATTCCCTGGACCTCTGAAATCGTCAGCAAGACCCTCCTCTAGGATTTCTGTAAACGTACAATAAGAAAATCCTATTTCAGGGCTTCTGAACCAGTAGCAAGACCCCAGGGCTTCTGTTAAGAATAGCATCATTCTCTTGTAGCCTACAAATCTGACAAAGTAGCATCAAAACAGACAGACAAAATACAGTCACCACAGCCATGCCTCCTCCCAGTTCTCTCTTCTCATTTCTCATTTCTTCGCAATTCTCACTTAAGTCCTCAGTTCTCATGTCTCTTTTCAGTTCTTCTCAGTTCTCAGTTCAGTTCTTAGTTCTCTTCTCCCTCTCCAGCAGTAGCAGCCCAACCTCCAGATGCTCCCTCCCAGAAATTCTGGATTCTCTCAGTTTGGGCTTTTCCTTATATAACGTTTTAGCTCCACACTCTTCTGCCCCTTCCTCTTACTTCAACAAGTGCATCCCACTGTGGGATCCCCAAATTCTGGGTCCTAATACTTGACACAATCATTAACTTGGAACAAGGTGCTAATCACTCCCCACCCAGCCTTCCTGGTCTTCTGGCTACATTTGGCACTCTAGATATTCAAGAATGGCCCTTTGACTGAATTCCAACTTCACAGAACAAATGCTTTTATTAAGGGGATTTGTTGTATAAAGCTTGGATTCAGTCAAAGGGCCACACTTGAGGACCTAGGGTGCCACATGTAGCCTCAAGGCTGCAGGTTCCCCTCCCTTGTTAAGAACTCTTGTAGTCTGGAACTACAAGATGACATATTTTCCAGGAAAAGAAAAGATCAGGAAAAACTAGGCAATGGTGTTCAAGTATCTGAAGAATTATCATTGTGTAGGAGGGATTGTAGTTCAGTCATTTTTCAGTCATATCTGACTCTTTGTTGTATCATTTAGGGTTTTCTTACCAAAGATGCTAGAGTGTTTTGCCATTTCCCTCCCCAACACATTTGAAAAATGAGGCACTAAGGCAGACAGGGTGAAGTGACTTGGCCAGGGTCACATAGCTAATAAGTGTGTGAGGATTTGAACTCAGGAAGATGTTTCTAAGCCCAGTCCTCTATCAACTATACCACCTAGTTGAAGGGAATGAATTTGCTTTCTTTGGTCCAAGAATATAGAACAAGGAGCAATGTGTATAAGTTGCAAAGAGGCAATTTTGGCTTAATGTCATTTGAAACAAAGTTTTCCAAAAATGTTTGTTGTTTTATCATCTAGCCAGCAGTGTTTGACTTCATGATCCCATTAACCATAGCATGCCAATACATGGACCTTTTTTGTTTGTTTTTGGCAAAAGTACTGGAATGATTTGCCATTTCTTTCTCCAATAGATTAAGATAACAGAAGTTAAATGACATGCCCAAGGTCACACAAATAGTGTCTGCAGTTGAATTTGAACTCAGATCTTCCTTACTCCAGGCCCAGCACTCTAGTCAATGAGCCACCTATCTCTAACAATTAGTTATCCAAAAGTGAAATGGGCTGTCTCTAGATTTCCCATCATTAGATGTTTTCAAGCTGAGTATAGATAATCTCCTGTTGGGTATATTGAGGTGAAGATTTCTTTGATGTGTAGGTCAGACTAGATGGTCCAAGTCCTTTCCAACTCTTAAATTCAGTTATTCTATTTCATAGTTGCCCCACAGGACACATGTTGGACACCTGGGCTAGAGTAAAATCAGTTCATTTTGCAGGTATGGTAAATGTGGCCTAGAGATGGAGTGAGGAAGAAGCTCCAGTAGAAAATGGGAGACACAAGAGTGTAATTCAACTTTCTTCTTCTCAGGTCTAAGAAGACACTCCATTTTTCAGGACATATATGCCTCCACAATCAAGATTTGGGACTACAAAAAATAGGAATAAAGATAATGATAAATATGTATTGTAACTTACTAAGTACATACTGCTTACTATGTACCAGGCAGTAGGATTAGAGTTTTAGAATTATATCATTTGATTCTCATAACAACCCTGGGAGGTAGGTACTGTTATTAGATAAGTAAACCTTGGAAATCTAAGGTAAGGAGATTTGCCCAGCTAGTAAATATCTGAGGCCAGATTTCAACTCAGTTCTTCCTGATTCCAAGCCAAATAACTCTCCATTGTATTGTTATACCCTAATTCAAGTCCTGAGGCACCTGTCCACTACCTGAGTGTGGCTCACCTGTGTCCTGCCATTAAAGCCCCAAGCCCCTTTATATTTTTGCCTCTCTGCCCTTGCTTCTCTGTTATAGCTAGAAATTGCTTAAGACATAAATCTGGGCATGTCTCCCAAGGCACCCCAACTTCCTCAAATTAGCATTATGTATTTTTCCTATACTGTTCAAGGATTAGCTCAGGTGCAAGATTAGAGATCACCTCATCCTGTTCTACCACCTAAGCAGGGTCCCCACATCCCTTGCCCAGAACATGACCTTGGAATGTTCCAATCCCCTTCCTCATGATCATGCACCCCACCACCTCGTGATGATGCACCCCACCTGTTCTGGGCAGGAACACTTATGTCATTGGGGGTTGCACCCTAAAGCTTCAGTACCCCTGAGCTGTATTCCTAAAATAGCTAATCAATCTGCTCTTCTAGCTTCTGTAACATCATAGCTTTGGCTAGCCCCCTCCCCTGGTTGTGGTTCCTCTTTTTGGTCTATATAATCAAGTCTGTGAGATCCATTAGGGACTGCCAATTTGAGTAAGAACTCTGGCAGTCACGGGCTTGATCAATAAATCCACACCTAAATTTACCTTGAACCCAGGTCTCCCCTTGCTCTTATTCTCGGCACCACAGTATTACCTAGTTGCTTACTTAGTTTTCAAGGTAAAGACACCCTTGACACTGATTCCTTCTACAATCTAGGCCACTGCCTCCCATACTGCACTTTTTTTTTTGGCTCCTCTGATTTTAGGCCAGAGATGTGAAGCATACCACCCAGGTATCACTAAATTATATTCAAATATAATTGGGAAATATTTTTTAAAATAAATTAAAATATAATAAAACATAGGTAATGTCCATTTCTGGTTTTCTTTTTTTTTTTTGGAGGGCAGTTGGGGTTAAGTGACTTGCCCAAGGTCACACGGCTAGTTTTTTTTTGTGTTAAGTGTCTGAGGCCGGATTTGAACTCAGGTCCTCCTGACTCCAGGGCCGGTGCTCTATTCACTGCACCACCTAACCGCCCCCATTTGTGGTTTTCTGAATCAATGTATAACCCACAGGTTTTATTATGCATGATTTTAATGAATCTATATCTATTCAAATTTAGTACCATTGCTCTAAGCCAATTTACTTACAGTAATGAGATCATCTGATGGCCAGGCCCCAGATAACTGAAATCATCTAAGTCCCAAGACTACCCTGACTCTTTCAAAAGCAAACAATAACCATTAATAAGAATCTGTGCTAGGACCAGAGGAACTACACTTTGCTACCTTCTCCCTCTCTCTTATGGAAACCTCAGTTTTTCATCCTCAATGTGAGATGGACCAACTTCCATCCTGTGGAGCCATTTCCACAAATATATTGGCTGATTACATTGCAAACTTTGCAGTCTTGGGTAATATTTCCATAATGCTTATGTCTTGGCACATGTCAAAGATCTCCCCAGGGGTAGGTGTGGTGAGTAGAAATATAATCAATATACAATGTGATTTAGGCAGAGAAAAATGTTCATTTCCTACATGGGAAAGATGTATGAGTATAAAACATTTGCAATAAGAATGACTTAAAACAGAAGTCATTAACTTTACTTTTCCCTACAGTTATATTCCTCAAGAAGGATGATGCTTAAACTTCATCAGAAAAAAAATCAGTTTGCAGAACTGTTCAAAGGGTAGTGTTACATTTCATTTCAGCTCTATACTGTCCCCAAATCTATGGACAAGTCAGGGCTGGGGATCCTTGTCTTGTCAGTGGTCATCTTACCTGGTGCAGCTAGGATCTGTAGTCCTTTCACAGTAACCTCTAAGCCTCAGGAATCTTTTCTGAGACTGATGTTCCTTCAGAATATTTCAGTTGCTATGAGCAAATTGTGGCCATGATGCTGAGGAGGGGAGAAAAGGAACCAGCCTGCTTTCACAGGAAGTCTAGTAAAAGAGAGCTATTTCTCACAAGGGACAATTGAAGATTGAATCAGGGATAGAGACACTCCTTTTTAAAAGTATCAATAAGTTGGCAGCTCTTCCTGCTCAATAGCCAATTAGAGGAAGAATTCATTTTCTCTGAACTACCTAAGTACTGAGCTGGTACATATGATCAGGCAAAAAGAGTCAAGGCAGCCCAAGGTACAACCCATCTAAATGTAATTAGAAGTGTGTTGTTTTTAAGTAGCACAAGCTTTTTGTGGCATTGGTAGTAACACCATTTATCCTTCATCTAGGACTAAATTAGTATAAAGGGATTGTAGGAGCAAAACAGTAGCTCCTAACATCCCACTCACGAATGCACCTTTAAACTCAGAAGTGTTTCTAGTCCTCTCCTAAGTCAGACAGAGCTTGAAGGTGGGCATTTTATAAAGGAGATTACAAAAAGTGAAAATGGGCAACCTTGTTGTCTCTAAGGTATCTTGGAAATTGAGTCTCAAACCATCTGGTTATAAAAGCCCACATACATAGAAAAATGTTAAATGACTGGATGTATCTATCTGCTAAACCACTAAATACTTGCTTGTAACTCTATGCTGGAAAAGATCCACATTGCCAGCAGGCTAAATCAAACCCTAATTATGAAGAATACTTGCAATATGCTACCATTTTTTGTGAAATAAAATAATTATTCAACTTTCTCCAGACTGAATGCTGACATTTACCATTCAACAAAAACTGCAGTCTACGTTTTCAGTTTAAGAATTTATGATGCTGCTAAATTCTCATTTCAAAAGCCATTCACAGGCTAAGGAGAGAGGATACATCTTCTAATACTAGGTTATATGGGTTCTTTGGGGGGGGGGAGTGGTTATGGAATTATTTTAATACAAAAACATAAATAAAAAAGAAAAAAGAATTTTCCCCACAGATTCTATTCTTATTCATTCCCCGATGTGATTGACATGTGATCATGAACAGATTCTACATTAAAATCCTACCCTGATAACTCACTGGATATGGAGATAATAATAGGTTCTCAAAAGCTAGTATGGTAAACTACCAGTGATCAGCAAATCCTATCACCCAATCCTATGGGAAAGGCTGTGAGCATGGGCTTTGGAAGGTCTGTCATCCAAAATTAAGCTAAAGTTTGAGAGGCTCATCACCAGAGGGTTGGCCACTACAGGATGTTAATTTTGCTTTTCCTCCCCTTCCCTCTCCTCCCCTTCCTTTCTATCCCTTCCCATTCCCTTTCCATCTTTCCCCTTCGTTCTCCTCCCCTTCCCACCTCTCCCCTCTCTCTTCTTTCCCTCCCCTTCCCTTTCTTTCCCTTTCCTTCCTCTTTATTTTTTTCTTTCTTGACTCCTCTTTTCTGCTCTTCTCTTTCCTCTCTTCCCTTCTCTCCTCTCTTTTTCCTTCATCTTTTTATTTTGTTTTATCTCTTAGCCTTGGAAGTGTATTAATAATTTAATGATAGAACAGTTATGATCTGTATTAGTGGACAAAGTACTCACGTGGATTAAATAAAGGCTTCTTAAAACATTGCCTCGCAGATGCATGCGCTCAGCCCGACCCCGTGGTTGGAGGGACGCGGGACTAGAGGTACCGGCTTCTGAACCGGGGCCGCCATGGCAGCTGTGTTCCATATGGACCTGGAGACTGAAGAGGGCAGCGAGGGCTACAGAGAGCGGGAGCTCAGCCCGGCGGATGATCACCTTGATTTGGAGTTCGTGGGGCAATACGAAGAGGTGGAATTGTCAGAGATCTGTGTGAACCCTGGACCCGAACGCATCAGCCCCCACTTTTTTGAGCTCCTTCGAGTCCTTGGCAAAGGAGCCTTTGGCAAGGTGTTCCAGGTCCGGAAGGTACAAGGTACCAACGCGGGGAAGATATTCGCCATGAAAGTGTTGAAAAAAGCGAAAATTACGCTCAGCCCTAAGGACATAGCCCACATACGGGCTGAATGGAGCATCCTGGAGGCTGTGAGGCACCCCTTCATTATGGAGCTGGTATATGCCTTCCAGACTGGCGGCAAGCTCTGTCTCATCCTGGAGTGCCTCTGTGGAGGAGATCTCTTCATGCAGCTGGAGCCGGAAAGTATCTTGATGGACGACACAGCTTGCCTCTATCTGGGGGAGATCACCCTGGCCCTACGCCACCTCCACTCCCAAGGCATCATTTACTGGGATCTTAAGCCTGAAAACATCATGTTTAGCAGCCAAAGCCACATCAAATTGACAGATTTCGGCCTGTGTAAGGAGTCTATCCATGAGGGCTCAGTCACCCACACATTCTGTGGTACCATTGACTACATGGCCCCCGAGATCCTCACGGGCAGTGGCCACAACCTGGGGGTGGACTGGTGGAGTCTGGGAGCTGTGATGTATGACATGCTCACAGGAAAGCCGCCCTTCACTGCAGAGAATTGCAAGAAAACAATCAACAAGATCCTGAGAGAGAAGCTGGCCCTGCCATCCTACCTCACTCTTGATGCTCGGGATATTCTCAAGAAGTTTCTGAAGAGAAATCCCAACCAGCGTCTCGGGGGGTTGACTTGGAGATGCAGCAGATGTGCAGAAACGCCCATTCTTCCGCGATATCAATTGGGAAGACCTGTTGGCCCTACAAGTAGAACCCCTCTTCCAGCCCTGCTTGCAGTCTGAGGAGGACGTGAGCCAGTTTGACACATTTCACAAAGACCCCTGTGGACAGCCCTGATGACTCGGGCCTCAGTGAAAGTGCCAACAAGACTTTCTCGAGCTTCACCTAGGTGGCCCCTTCTGTACTGGAGGGAATCAAGGAAGGCTTCTCGTTCCAGCCCAAGCTGCAATAGCCTCGCCTCAACAGTATTCCTCGGACCCCCATCAGCCCCCTGAAACTCTTTCCCTTTGAAGGATTCCCACCCAGCCCCGGCCCAGCAGAGTCCATGGAGCTAACCCCCACCTCCACCTCCACCTCCAGTCATCTCAGTCCCTCTTCCCATCCGGACACCCAAGGGGAAGAAATCCAAGAAGGGTCCGGCAGTTCTGGACGCTAGAGAGGAGACGACGTTAAGAGTTCACTTGAACTCTTAACCGAAATCACCACTTTAGGTCTTGGAAGAAGGATTTCTTGGCATTGGCCTGGAAGTGCTGTAGACCCCTTGGGCCAAGCTGAGCAAAGTGGCCTTAGAGTCTGGGGGTGCACCTTTTGCACAGAATCATGGGAAGTGATCTCTACTGGGAATACCAGTGTGCAGCCTCTGGGAACACTGAGTGCCAGCCTCCCAGGTCCTCAGCTGCTTGTTCTGTGCCTTTTAGGAAATTAAATATTTGAATTATGGCAACAATAACAACAAAATAGACATTGCCTCAACAAATCTCCTTAAGAACTATACCAATAATTGTATCATCACCTATCTATCTTTGTATCTATCAATAAATCTACCCTAATATTCAGCCTACTAACACAAACTTGTTATTCTGTTTCCCCTTTCTCCTCCCCGACCTTTCCATCTTTTGCTCAATGTATAGTAATTAAATAAAGGCTTCCACTGTTTCTGGAAATCAGCAAAGGCCACACTTTGTGGCTGTGTGACTTCCTAGTTATGGCTCCATTCAACTTCCCGGTGACTCCCCAGACACTTGTCTCTACTGATTAAAATATTGGCCCTTTGAAGGCAGGATCTGCCTATATTTCTTTTTGTATTTTATTTACGTTTCTATCCCTAGCAACGTTCCTGGAATACTTACTGTGTATTTAAAATATATTTTCATTAATTCATTCATAAATAGCAATTTATACAAGTTATAGTAAATTTTACGGGTCAGCCAGCAATTTGTAATTCTGAGCTTCCTCATTAGGAAAGAATTCTTTATCTTTTAGTCTTCAGTAATCATCTATTTGGGGTAGTTAGGAGGCACAGTGGATAGGGTGCCAGACCTAGAGTCAGGAAGACTCATCTTCTTGAGTTCAGATCTGGCCTCAAAGTTTCATTTAAACCTTGCCCATGATTATATCAAGAATTTAAGAAACAGAACTTGTGAACCCCAGAACTTCTGAGCCCCTTTTGGGAAGAGCTAATGACTATATATAAGGAGAAGCCCAGGGAGAGAACAGAACTGAGAAGAATTGAGAAAAGAATTTACGTGGTGGCATGGTCAAGAAGGAGAAGACTTGTAGTGTCCCAGCACTCTATGTTTGTCTGTTCTGTCCGTGTTGATTTTTGTTTGTGATGCTTTCTGCAGAAGCCCTTGGACCTTGCTAGAGGCCCTGAAAAACGATTTTCTGGTTGTCTTTGTACAGAGGTTGTAGAGGAGGGCTTTAAGAGGTCCTGGAACTTTGCTGATGATTAGTATTGACCTCTTGGACCTTGTTTGTGAGTCTCTGTTGATTTCAAAGGCATAGAGTGAATTGATGATGGATGCCAGCAATGTATATTAATATAATCATGGATCTGTTAAGTTTTGTCTTCCCAGGAACAGGAATTGTGATATGCTTGAGGTGGACTGGACACTGTGAACTTCAATATGGAATTTGAACTGGAAAAGGAACTAGAAGAGTAACTGGATGAGGAACTGGACAAGGAGCTGAGAGCTGCCTGCCTTTGAATCCAGGTGACAATGGCAAGAATGATTGGCAAGTAATGGCAAGTTGGATAAATTTGGGAAGGAACTGGGACCATGGAAGAGGAACCATGCAAGCTAAGAGCCAGCCTCCAGGCAAGATGAAAAGACTGCTTCTTTGGTACCAAATGCTGGCGGAGAAGATTATGATTCAGTCTCACCTATGGGTGAAGAACTTTGACCTTTGTAAATTGTGTCTCTTAAGGAGCCATGATCCCTAAGCATGACTGAGTTAAGAACTTACTAAAGCATTGTATTTTGTGTCCTATAAGAAGAATTGCTCCTTAAAGGTGATTGAGCTAAGGACTTACTGAATGATATCTTTTGCTTAAAATTATGTAGCCACTTTGGTGAAAACTATGTGGCCACCTTAGTGATAACTTTTTATGTTATAACATTGTGAATGCTATACTTTGGTTTCTGTGAATGTTTTGCTTTAATTTATTGCTGAATAAATAGAGAGTTCACTATACTATGAAATCAAAACCTTGAAGATATTCACAGCAGCAGTCCGCTGGAAAGCTGCTTGTGCTTGACTTTACAGAAGCACACAAAAAATGCAAAAGAGCCCAGAAGTTTAAATCATAGAATTTTAAAGTGGGCAGGATCTTTAGTAAGACTTTCTATCACAAACCCCTTCTACTATGCATACAATAATTTCTATCTATATAGGTGAGAGAAATTATTTATTCATGGTCACAGTAGTAGTTAGTGAAAGAGTTGGGAAAAGGGAACAAGTTACTTGGCTCTAATCCAGTGTCTTCTTTCAAGTGTATTATGACTAGATGGAGATCATATCTATTATTTCCCTGACGTAGGGGACTCTTGGAACTTCTGATCCTGATAGTGTAAGGCTTTACTTCTTAGAGTTACAGAAAGCTACTTGTAGCACTGAAGGGTTCAGTAGCTTGCCCAGAGTTACAGAGTCAGTACATGTAAGAAGTTTTACTTTAAGCCAGGTCTTCCAGGTTCCAATGTTAGCTTCCCATTTATTATTTCATGCTACCTCTCATACTTTGAATAAAGTAACATTGTATCAGCCCCAACATTACAATAATATGTTTGACAAGATATGCTGATGATTACCATTTATGCAATAAAAGAACAATAGAAAGGGTGCTACATTTGTAGCTGAATCTTGGTTCTGTCATTTCTGCTTTGTGACCTTTGAGAAAACACTGAATATCCCTGGGTCTGTTTACTCATCTGTTAAATGATTAGGTGACTAAAAGGTTCCTTTCAGTTCCAGACTTACTTCTCATTTGCTGCCATAGACACTTTAATTACAGATCAGCAATTTTCAGATAATTGGATTTCTTTAATTAAGGGATCCACGTTGTTGCTTATATACAAATAACAACACCTCTTTATGGTGTCAGCTTTTGCAGTGACATACATACACACATGTGTGTACATGTCTGCATGCATACACACATATCTACATATGCACACACATGTGAATGCAAAAGTAGGTATATATACATACAATTTATATTTGTTTATAATTATATAAATTATGTTTATGTTATGTATAAAGTTTATATGATGTTATTCTCCGTGTATGTGTACATATGCATGCATATACACAGACAAATCATACGTGCATATGTACATGTATGTGTGTACATGGGTGTATTTATGTGTTTGAGTAAATAAATTTTTTGGCCAAGCTGGTGATGAGAATTTCTATCCTAAGATGACAGAATTAGCTGCATTAAAATACATAACATTAAAATACTATGGGATTTATTGATGATTCATAAGATTTCTAAGATCTTTTACAATTTCAGGAGCATCATTAAGAACAGCTGTTTTCGTGGGCGGCTAGGTGGCACAGTGAATAGAGCACCGGCCCTGGAGTCAGGAGTACCTGAGTTCAAATCTGGCCTCAGACACTTAACACAAAAAAACTAGCCGTATGACCTTGGGCAAGTCACTTAAACCCAACTGCCCTCCAAAAAGCAAAAAAAAAAAAAAAAGAACAGCTGTTTTCATACATTGTTATTATAATGGAGTCTACAAGATGTGATGTCTGCTTGTGATGTCTGCAAATCCAGTGTCATTATTATATAGAGCAGCAGTATATATTTCATAATAGGATAGATTTGGAATATCAAAGTTTAAATGTCACTTTTGCATCAAATTTGCAACATAAATATAGATAGGTTCCTTGACCTCGCAATCTATCTTGGATAACATCCTAGGATTTATTTAGTGTCCTAAATGACTTGGAATCTATGTTGTTTGAATTCTCTACCTCCTTGTTTTAGTTTATTTGCTGATTTGTCTCACTTTTAAAATCAAAAGTAGATTAATAATTTAAAAAATAAACTAACCAAAAACAAAGCCAGTTATTTCAGATTTTTTTTAAAGTTCTAGGATCTTTCATCCATGCAATAATTATTTATTGAGCAACTATTTTTCCTTAAGCGCTGTGGCAATTACAAAAATTAATAAGATTATGTCATTGCAATGAAGATTAGAGACAGAGAGGATGAAGTACTTTGAGGGATCATTGAGGGATGGGCAAGTTGTGCAATGGCTAGATTTCTGGGCCTGAAGTCAGTAAGACCTGACTTAAAATGCAGCCTCAGACAATTACTGACTATGTAACCCTGGACAAATCTTTTAACCCAGTTTGCCTAAGTTCCCTCATCCACTCTAATTTGTCTTAGAGCCCTCCCTCATTCTAAAATGGACTGGAGAAGAAAATGGCAAACTACTCCAGTATCTTTGTCAAGAAAAACCCGAGTGGGGTCACAACTGAAATGAAATGACTAAAGAACAATCATAACAATCATTGACAAAGAATCTATTTCAGTTGATTGTACGTTGGAGTAATTCATGATAAGTATCCATTGTGCTAATGGAGAAATTTAAAATGATTGGGAAAAATTGATAGAGGAAGTGAATGATTGTAGGCAAGGTCAAAGAAATTTTAGCTTTATATGTGTCAGCCTAATTGTGGAAAATTATGTTCAAAATTTCCCCTTTCCTCTTTTGACCTTTAGGAGTTCAAAATCCATGAGAACCTAAAGAAAGGTATAATCAAGTCAATTTGAGCAGCAGCTTAGTGGGATGAGTTTCATGACTGCTTTTTAAAATTAAAAAAACTCTCCTTAAGCACCCAAGAAGCTGCTATAGCACATTGATAATGTGACTTGTCATCAGGAAAAGCTGGGTTCCCATCCTGACTATAATTCCTCTCCTTTCCCATGCCTTTACCAGTTGTGTGGCTCTTAAGGTTACTCCCAGGTCTTCATCTATGGATTCTTTGATCCTACAAACTTTCCCAAGATCATACAGCAATAGAACACAAATTACGTAATTACTGACAAAGCATTTTGTCCATTAGGCCATATTGTGTTTTTTTCTGATAACTGTTAGTTAAATGAAAGAATATTTGTAAATAAGGTCTAACAAGAGGCTTTCTGAAACTTCATGAGTTACTCTACTGAAAACTGTTGATAAGTTGCAACTAATATTAATGCACATCCTCTTTCATTCTGCCTATATTATATGTAAAATAGAATACTAGGAGTACAGTCAAGACTATTTACATAACTTTTCCCTAAAAACTAATTCAAATCAGATTTCATAAGACCTCAGTTCTGGTGTGTTGGGCTTTTGTTGTTGTTGTTGTTGTTGTTGTTGTTGTTGTTGTTGTTGTTTGTGGCTAGAAACATTTTTAGTGGCTATGGAAAGAAAAAAATACCAATAACTCCATTACCCTAGAAAGCAAGAAGAATGACTGTTCCTTTACATTTTCTTTACTATTGAGTGCCAATAGAATATTTCTGCATTGGGACACAGGGGAAAATGTGGAAAAGAAAAAGATCCATGGTATTCTGTCTTCTTGCCATCTCTTACACCTGGTGTCATTCTGAGTTCTTTACCCTCACTCATACCATATTACCATTACACTGCCAAAAATCTTGTCTTTTTAACCTTCATGCATGTTCTTTTCATTCATACAGTCACCATCCAAGTTAAGTTTCTATCTGGTTTTGCTGACTCAGCCTTGAATCACTCTGATCTATCTTTACATTATTGTAAAGCATAGGTCTTACCATGTCATCATATCATCTTCACTCACTGATCAATGAACTATAGTGGCTCCCTGTTGTCTACAAAACCAAATACAAGAACATCTATTTCACATAAAAGTCCTTCCATAATGTGTATCCTTCTTACTTGTCTAGTGTTTTTACATCTTACTCCTCTTTACATTCTACCATGGCAATGTTTTAGTTGCAGTTCCTCCAACATGATGCCTCTTCTTCACTCTCCGGGTATTTGCTCTGACTATCCTTCATGCCTGAAATATTCTGACTCCATAACTCTATCTCTTAGTTTCCCTGGATTCCTTTAAGACTCATTTCAAGTCTGACCTTCTATGGGATCCTTTTCCTGGTCCCTACAGCCATTAGTGCTTTTCTTCTTTCACATGATTTTCATCGACTCTGCTTATATCTTGTAAGAACACAGCTTTTTACATGTTATCTCTCCCATTAAAATGTTAATTTCTTGAGGGAGGAAATTAGGTTTATAATTTAGTTTTGCTTCTCTTTTTTCTTTATTTTTCTTTTTTTAGGGGGTGTAGGGAGGAGGGAAGGAGGAATATCCAGGACTTAGCAGAGTGGTTGATACATCCTAAGTCCTTAATATATTCTTGTTTAAAGATTGGACTAACATCTCCTACTGGAAGAAATCAGCTAGCAAGAATAATTTTACATCTATATTTATATTCTCAGGCAAATCTTCATTAATAAATGTTTTTTTCTTCATTCATTCAGTTAGCCCACCAGCCATTTAGTGGCAGATATTGAGGCTCTACCATATTTGCATGAAGATTTCTTCCTTGTGCTGAATACAAAAGAACAGAAGATCAGAGGTTCAGAGATCTATTGCTGGAAGAGTCTGCCAAGTTCAACCCTCTCATTTTACAGGTGAGAAAACAAACACAAAAAGGCTAAGTGACTGACATAATAATGCCAAAGATAAGACTGGAACTGGTTTACCTATCTGAGAATCCAGTTTCCTATCCGTTATATTATGTGGGCAAGGAAACAGTAGAAAACACAATCCTCCTCAAAATTATTAAATTCAAATTTCTTCCATAAGCTCTCTGATAATCTTTTTATTTTAAATCATTTTTTAAAATGATTAAAGCTCTGGATGTTATTAAGGGTGAACAGCTATGGCCTTGGGCTGAAAGTTCATTGTTGGTTCTTGTCTTTTAATTCCAAATCATTTGTACTTTGAACTCCACTGTTGAGGGCCAATTTTTAGACCCCTTTTTTTCATACCATTTACTGATGTCCAAATGTACTAGATCCACATTGAATTTAGTTTTAATCCACAGTTTCTCTAACACCATGTTCTTAATTGAAAGTTTAAAAAAATCTGTTATTTTACTATTTCTACCGTGCCATCATCTCGCCCTCCCAATACCAATGGCAGTTTAATCTCATGCCCCAGTGTATGCAGATGTTCAGTACATCCCTCTTTGTCCCCAATTTAAATTGTCATCAACTTTAAGAGATGTTTACCAGGAAACATGCTTTTCTACAGCACTTATATTTCATGTTTTTCACTTCTGCCACTACATACTTTGGTTGTGTTTTATGATCATCTTTGCTTCTTCCATTTATCAGAAGCAACCCCCACCCACTGAACACACTCACTGCCTCTTCAATGAACCCTCTTTCTTTCTTTTCAGTATAGCAGTCCTCATTTAGGACATGCAGTTAAGCACTGCTTGCTTTTTATTTTAACTAGCTAAGCCTTTTATAAGCAAAATATGAAGAACTAAATTTTGCTCCCAATTCTGGGCAGCTATGGATATGAAGAAAAGTCAACAGTTATTTTACAACTTCACAATAGCAATACTGAAATTGGGAAAGGTCAGATTAAAAAATCATGTTCCTTGATATTAATTGTAGACGTTATTATGAATGGCAAAATGTTATTTACCAATGGAATGTAGCTGTGATGATAGTTCATATTAGTACTGGGTTTATTAGATATAAAAATAATTTCCTCCGTAAACTATGGTAGATGGTGATTATAGGTCTTTTGATCAGAATCATATCTTTCTGTCATTTCATTCAGAAGATGTTGCTTTTTAAGTGAATTGGAGAACATAATAGGCATTTAATAATAAAAGTAAGAATAATAATATTAGCCATTTTCTTGGTACTGCTTTCTAAAGCATCTCTTCATTAGAAAATCTGAAATCCAAATAATAAAGCTCAATGGGATATCAGATGATAGTTGTACAATATTACATAACTTCAAGTAGACCTTAGTAGCACTGTACAATCTGACCATTCCAGCATTTTAGATTTATTATATGCCCTACCCAGTCTACTTGTGTTTTCTATGACATTTTAATTTAATTTTCTTTACCACTGTTGTATTTTTCTACTCTGTCTCCCATCCTTAAAATACACTCTCCCCTCACCGATGGCTCCTTGAATCTTTAGTTTCTCCTTTAAGATTCAGCTCATGTGAAAATTTCTATGGGCAGCCTTAGCTGAAAGGTCAGACTTTTCAATGATCAGAAATTATCTTGCATTTTTGTGAATTTAAATGTTATTGCTCGAAGAAAAACATAAAATCTTTGAGGACATGGACTTGTTTTGTTTTTCACTTTTTTCTGACTTCATTAGAGTACCTTGCATATGCAGGGATTCTTAACCTAAGAGTCTATGAGCTTAAAAAATAATATATTTTGGAAATTATATTTCAATATAAGAGTTTCCTTTGTATTTACATCTATTTTTCTTAATGCATTTAGAAATATTATGGGGGACAGCTAGGTGGTGCAGTGAATAGAGCACCAGCCCTGGAATTAGGAGGACCTGAGTTCAAATCCTGCCTCAGACATTTAACACAAAACCTGGGAAAGTCACTTAACCCCAACTGCCCTCCAAAAAGCAAAAAAAAAATTCTGAAAAGGGGTCCATATGCTTCATCATACTTCCAAACATTTTTCAACATACTGCCATGACACAGAAATGTTAGGGAACCCTCAAGTGGGATTTAATACATATTGATTTAATTGAGCTTCTTTTAATCTTTGTAGGTTGGCCAAATACACACATATACATACATACATATGTATATGTACATAAACACATAAATATAGTCTCATGATTCTTATATTCTTACAATGACCTTGTGAGGATAGATAATATTAAATTGCTATATTCATTTTATAGACAAGGAAATGGAGTCTCATACAGCTTGAGTGAATTCATCAGGAGTTATAGAAGAAGAAAATGTAGAAGGCAAGAATTAAACCAAAATGTCTCCTAATTCCAAATCCAGTTGATTTCCCATCACACTTTTAGATTGTATATGTACTAATCTAGACCATTGCTGTTAAGTTCAAATAAAAATAGGCTACTAAACATACATAAAAATTCTTTCAAGCTACATATAGACCTTGAAACCCACATGTTCATATTATCTCTCTTTTCATTTCATTTATTATGTTAAATATTTTGTAATTGCATTTTAATATGGTTTAGGCAGGATTGTAAATAATTGTCAGCTGTAGCTTCATGCCACATATTTAAGAACTCTGTTTTGTGTATAAGGTACAGTTGAATAAAAAACCATTCATTGCTGTGGGGGCAGAGTCACTTGTGTTATATGTGATAGCAACTTGTAGCATAGCAATTTCTATGTTTCAGAGACTGCTAAATCACTTTAGAAGAGATAAAATTTTTGTACAAAAGAAAATGGCATGGAAGTGATGTGAGGGAATTACAAGAGATTCTTTGATTTAGAAATTTTCATTTTCACCCCGAAGTTCTCAATACTTTCTCCACAACTCTTAAAATTATGCTAAAAATACTGAAAGCAAAAGATAAGGTAAAAAGTATTCTATCATCCCCTGTATTCTTTGAAGTTAAAATTCCCAGCTCTTAACTCAATTTGAGCTCTAGTATTAAATCAACTGCAAAACAAGACTGTTAATACAGCCCTCAAATATGTATATATATATATATACACATATATATATATATATATATATATATATTGCCTCCAGGAATTAATTCACATTCTTTTTTTCTTTCTTTTTAAAAATTTTATTTATTTTTTGTTTACATCATTCATTTCCACAAGGTTTTGAGTTACAAATTTTCGCCCCATCTTTCCCCAACCAACACCCCAAAACAGCCATCTCACTGTATAACCCCTCCCCCAATCTCTTCTCTCCTATGTCCTCCCCCATCGCCACTCTGAGTTTCTGGTAAGGCAAGATGGATCTCCCTACCCCAGTGCCTGCATAGCTTAATTCCCAGTTGCATGTAGTTAATAATAATAATTTTAAATATATATATATTTATATATTTATTTATTTAAACATTTGATTACATAACTTTAAATTCTGGATTCTTTCCCTTGCTCCCTTGTCACCCACCCCCACTGGATAGACAAGCAATTCAATACAGGCTATACATGTGTAGATACGCAGAACATCTCCACAATGGACATATTGTGAGAGACTGATTATATGTTCCTCCTTCCTATACCACCCCCCCCACCTTGTTCTATTCTCTACCCTGTCCCTTTACAGATGGAGGTGGCTGCAGGGCCACTGGTTCTGCTGCTTCCTTGCCCTAGAGGTAGTTGCTGGACCCTCTCCCTCAGATTTAGCTGAATTACACTAACCTTTCCCTTTGTCCTTATTTCTTATGACTTGATAATTATGGAAATCACCACAGTTACTGGTGATCCACTCTCCTAAAGGCTCCAGCTGTGGCTTTTCCTGGTGGCCCCAGGGATAATTCATGGTTTCAGGATGGGCTGGTTTTGGCTCCCAGCATGCTGTGATGAGCCCTTCCTGTCCTGCCTGCCAAGCTGCCTTCAGTGGGAGGAGATGTGTTTTTCTGTAATTTTGCGAGTTCTGGAGCCCTAAAATTTATGTAGAGTCATATTTTATGGGTATTCGAGGTGATAATGTGGGAGCTGCAGAGTGTTCCTGCTTCTGTGTCACTATCTTGGCTCCACTCCCCTCAAATATATTTTCTAATTTTGGATAGAGTGTTAGATTTGGAATCCAAAAATATACTACAACATAACTGTCCTCTCTGTGTGATTTTGGGTAAATAATTTAATGTCTCAGACCATAAGTTTCTGATCTATAAGATAGATATAATAATACTTCTGTTGTGAGGAAAATATTTGTTTACCTCAGCATGTTTCAAAATATGAAATTATAATAAATATTGTTATGATTATTAGTATTTCATTCCCCAAATAGGCATCATAATGAGAAACTTTAATCAAATCTGATTTCCTCAAAGATACTTTTAGATTCTTGATCATAGGCTTGATGTTCAGATTTTTGAATAATTAAAAATGCTGATAAATAGCATATTGAATCTATTTACTTTTTAGAACTATACCTTTAAAATATACTCCACAAGTTTTTGTAATCAAAAGTACTGTTATATAATCAATGAATGTTTTATTATTTTCTATTTAAGTCTTCATAGGATAGGAATTGTAAAGATTTGAAGAGATGTGAGACTTTGAAGGGAAATAAAATCTTTTCTGTTTCCCATCCATCAAGTTACTTCTATTTTCTGACCCTCTTCCCCAAACACATTACTTTCTCTTTACTTTGTATGAGTTACATATTTACTTATTCTGTGTAACTTTTCTCCTTAACAGATTGTAAGCTCCTTCATGGCTGACATTGTTCCATCTGTTTGTTTTCTAGCCTCAGGACTTAACATTAAATATTACAATAATAGGCACCCAGTAAATGCTTATTGAACTGAATTGTAATTAATTGAATTGGTTAGAGGAGAATAGTTGGAGAATCCACTAGAGGACATTTATGTCTGAGGTAAAAAAATCCAAGAGACTCTGAGAAAAGATTTATACAAAGGAGGAAAAGACTATTAGAGACCCAGAGCCAGTAGGATATAGTTCTATGCACTGTGATAAAGAAAGAAAAAGACTTCTGGATCCAAATAGTTTGGGTTGCCTTCTGGACACGAATGATAGACCAAGATTGGATCCATTTTCTATTGGGAACTACCTGATTTATCAGGTTATTGAGAGACTTTATAACACTATCATTGCTATTGCCATATACTGGAATCTTTATCAGGCTCAGTTAACCCCCTTTCAGACATTAGTGTTTTCTGATCTCCTGTGGTGTTCTGACCAGGCAATTTCTTGCTTGACAATGTTAATTATTTCTATATTTCACTGGTAATTAAGTGTGGTCTTCCTGTCACATCTTACCTCAGGCAGAAAGCCCAGGTTCCTGTAAATGCTAAGACTCAAGTGTAAATTAAATAAAAATGAAGTGAATCTAGCATAGGTTAGAGGTACATAATGGTTAGTATTATTTGCTATCACCATCTAGAATGCTTTGCCACTGGCTAGTATGGTCACTACTCCATAGGACAAATATGTGAGAAAATTTAAGAAAATAACTCATAATGTATTCTCTATAGATCAAGTTCTGAACTACCATAACACTTTATACTTTGCTTATTGTTCTTTTTCTTTTATCACTTTTTAATTTGTACTATTCTGCAGTGAACAAAAGAACAGCTTCAGGCCAGAAGACTGGGTTCAATTCCTCCCTCTCACCTTGGGTTTTGAGCAGGTTTTGGACAATCCCTGATAACATTAATGTCTATATGATACTGGGCAAATTACTTAAATCTCAGTGCCTCAGGTAACACAGGACTGTCTATTAAGTAGCTATTCCTCTGAATGCATAGTGGGAATAACCTAAACCAATGAAATCATGAGTCCTGTTAAAATTTAAAGCCTTGTATTGTACCTATTTGTGCCTAAGTCTTATTTTATTTTTTCCACTAACTGACAAGTTTCCTAATGTTGGGAATGCTATTTTACTCATTTTTGTGACCATTCATTTTCTTAGCCCACTTCTTTGCCTAGAGTAGATACAAAATGGCTATGTTGAATAAAGGAATCACACAGACCTTCTACTGATTTTCCATTAGGCAAAGGCATGAACTTACATGTAAGATATAAATGAAAAACTTCTCCTCAAAACCCTCTGAAATTACTCTGGGATATCAGAGGCCAAAGCCTCAGGGTCAAAACTTCTTGGATAAAATGTGAAAGTTTATATTACAAAGTGCTAGAAATGTAATCAGTATGACTTGGCTTCAAATCCCACCAATTACACATATGATTTGTGTGATCATGAGCAAGTCATTTAACATTTATTATATCTGTTTTTCCATCTGTAAAATGGGAATAATGATTATGTGCATGCAACTACAACAAGGATTATAAAACTATTATTTATATGCTTAATAAATCTCAACATCCTAAAGAAATATAAACTATTATTAAATTTAAAAATCATTCATCTTGGTGTTATTCCAGGTTTTCTATACTCTGGATCTAACCTACTTTATTTTTTAAAAATTATTTATTTTCTTGTTTACATCACTCATTTCCACAAGTTTTTTGAGTTACAAATTTTCTCCCCAACCACCCCAAAACATCAATCCTGCTGTATAGCCCCTCCCCCAATCTGTTCTCTCCTATGTCCTCCTCCATGGCTCTGACTTTCCAGTAGGGCAGGATGGTTCTCCCTATCCTGCCACCTGTATATCTTAATTCTCAGTTGCATGTAGTTAATGATAATAGTAATAGTAATAATTATATATATATATACATATATTTTAAACATTTGATCATAGAACTTTAAATTCTAGATTCTTTCTCTTTCTCCCTTGTCACCCACCTCCAATAGAAGGACAAGCGATTCAATACAGGCTGTACATGCATAATTATGCAGAACATCTCCACAGTGGATATATTGTGAGAGACTGATTATATTTCCCTCCTTCCTATCCCACCTCCCAACTTGCTCTATTCTCTACCCTGTCCCTGTCCCTTTACAGAAGTGTGTGCTTCCAGCAACATTCCCCCCTCCCCTCCCCTACTCTCCATCATCCCACTTCTCATCCCCAAACCCCCCTACTGTCCTGTGTGGCAAGATACCCAGTTTAGAGCTTATGTCATCCCTTGCCTAAGCCAAGTTCAATAAGAGTAAAGTTGACCCTTTGCCTTTTGTCTTCCTGTTCTTCCCCTCTATTGTAACAATTATCCCTAGCCTCTTCTGTATGAAATTATTAATCCCATTATGTCTCTCCCTGTCCCCTCTCATTCTAATTCTCTCCCACATCAGAATTTCACATTTTGGGGCTGCTAGGTGGCACAGTCAATAGAGCACTGACCCTGGAGTCAGGAGGACATGAGTTCAAATCCAGCCTCAGACACTTGACACAAAAACTCATTTGAGTTAATCTATTTTTAAGGTGTTATTTTCTTCAGTCAGGTTGTTTACTCTCTTCTCATGATTTTCTTGCATCATTCTCATTTCTCTTACTAATTTTTCCTCCACTTTTCTTATTTGGTTTTCAAAATCTTTCTTAAGCTGATCTATTGCTTGTAGGCAGTCTACATGTTTCTTAGAAGCTTTTGGTGTGGGAATTCTGACTGTGTTGTCTTCCACCCATTCCATGTTTTGATCCTTTTTGTCCTCCTAGAAGGAATCTTGTGCTTGATTGCTGTTGTTACTTTGCTTCCTTTGCCTGCTCATGTTGCCAATGAATTACTTGACTTTTTAGGTCTCTGAAACTCTGCGTCCAAAGGGGAAATTCTTTTCCAAATGACTGGGGTTTTCACAGCTGCTGGAGCTATTATGGGGCTGCTGCAGCCCCCACCAGTTTTAGCTCACTGAAAATGCACCCCAAGACCATAACCCAAGACCATGATCCAGATCTAGGCCACCTAATGCAAGAGCACTTAGCCTCTGAATGATTGCTTGCCCCCCTTGCAGTCTGCAGCCTGGGAGCTCTGAAGCAGCCACATGGATGCAGCTGCAGAGCCACTGCTTCTGCTGTTTCCTTGCCCTGGAGGCATTTTGGCCAGACTGCTTTTCTCCCACAGATTTGGCTGAGTTCCATTGACTTTTCCCTTTGTCCTTGTTTCTTATGGCTTGATAATTTTGAAAATTGCCACAGCTCCTGCTGATCCACTCTGCTGAAGGCTCCAGCTGCAGCTTCTCCTGGCCACCCTGGGGCCAAGCCCCGGTGTAGGACTGGGCTGGTTTTGGATCCCAGCATGCCAAGACGAGCCCTTCCTACTGAGCTGCCTTCAGTGGGAGATGTGTTTTTTCTGTATTTTTGCGTGACTTTTGGAGCCCTAAAATTTGTTTAGAGTCATATTTTATGGTATTTGAGGTCGCTATGTGTGAGCTGTGTCATTTTCCTGCTTCTATGCCACCATCTTGCTAACCTACTTTATGGATTTATTTCATATTATTACCCTACATATACTGCATGTTGTAAACAGACTGGGCTACTAGATGTTCCCTCAATTTTACTTTTCATCTCCTGTCTATCAGTATTTGTACCATTCCCCTTTGTCTAGAATATGCATCTTCCCATATGCCCATCTTAGAATGGCAGTCTCATTGAAGGCTCACCTAAAGTGTCACCTACTCTTGGAGGCCTATCAAATTAGATGTTCTCTAGTTCCTTATAGCTTTAAACTTACAATTCTGTGCTCTCTATAATTGTTGTAATGAATACTGTATTATAGAAATATTTTTATTATTTCTTAAGTTCAGAATAAAATAAATTTAAAGAATTAAAATGTCTCAGATATTCTGGCTTTATAATAAAACAAAAGAATTAAAAATTTCAAAAGGGCTCAGAGACTATCTTGTCCAATTTATATGTTAAAGGAATTCTCACTAGAATATAGTTGATGACTTGGTGTCTATTGTCTATTTGAACACTTCAAAGGAGGGAAATCCTATTACTTTTCTCAATGAAGCCCACTCCACTTTTGAACAGCTCTAATTGTTAAGGAAATTTTTCCTGATATTGAATCTAAACCTGCCTGTTTCTTCCATCATTTTTCTCCCCGACTTCTGTATCCTGGGGCAAAACAGAACAAGCCAAATCACTGTTCTTTATAACAGTCCTTCTGACACATTCAGTCCCCTCAGAATCTTCCCTTCTCCAGTTGATTCATGCCATTAGTGCCTTCAAGTGACACTCATATTACATGAACTAAAGGGCTTTCACCATCCAACTTGCAAGATATACTTGTTTCTTTTTTATATCTTTTTGGAAGAGGCAAGGCAGCATAATTGGGGTTAAGTGATTTGCCCAAGGTTACATGGCTAGTAATTGTTAAGTGTCTGAGCCAATTTGAACTCAGGTACTCCTGAGTCCAGGGCCAATGCTCTATTCACTGCACCACCTAGGTGCCCCTAAGCTTCTTAAAGTCCTTCTTAAGCTGTCATGACCAGAAACGAACAATACTCCAGATGGTGTCTCATAAAGACATAGTGCATTGAAATTACCTTCATGTTCCTGGAAGCTATGCAGTCTATGCCTGCCTTACCTGCCTCTGGCTGCTGTATGTGCCCACTGAGCGCATAAGTCACTAAAATTTTCAAATCTTTTTTTTACAGCTAATAGTGTTTATTCTTGCTTTGTCCATATCATATTTGTAAAGTTGATTTTTGGTGCCTAAGGTGAGGTCTCATATTTGTCCTTCTTGAATTTAATTTTCTTTGATTCAGCCCATTACCCTAGCTGGGTAAAATGTGTTGGAATCCTAATTGTCATGGAGAACAAGTTATCCCAACTTCTTTTGTGTTGCATGCAGATTTGAAAAGTATATTTTGAAGTTACTGACATTTTGTGAGTCTCCTAAACTGATCTGGCATGTAAGTTCCTTGAGGCTAGATAATGCTTCATTTTTATCTTTAGATTTCAGTGCTTAGTACCTTGCAAACTGGAGATTCTTAGTGCATTTTTATTGAATTGCATTGGACTAGGAAAAATTTAAAGACAATAAAGCACGAAAGAAATACTTAGGGATTAGAGATAGGAAAACAACACAGAAAACTGGGAGAGATCACTTCTTTTCAAATATATTTATTTAGATTAAAATATTAAAGTAATGAGAAGAATGACATAAATCACGTGAGGGAATCAGTTCCATTTGTGTGTAAACTAGAAGCCTTGTTTTCATGTGACAATGGTTATACTACTTGCAATGTACTTTAAAAATCTTGTCCCTGATATTTAAGGCCTATTATCTGTAACAAGTCAGATGTAGGCAGATGAAAAGATAACTATGCCACAGAGAGAGGGGAATTTTATAAATATTATTATGACAGAAGCAAAGAAATTATCACAGCTTTTTAAGATAGAAAATACTTAATTGGCCTTCTAGCACAATTCACAATGAAAAACAAATTCCTTAAAGGAGCATATCTGATAAGTGACCCATTAGCCTTTGCTCCATGACTTCCAATGAGGGGGTCCTCAGTACTGATCATTCTGTTTTGCATAATTCTAATTGTTAAGTAGTTTGTTTTCTTCTACCAAACCTATGTTTTTCTCTTCTCAGCTTCCAGCCAGTGATTTTATTTCTGCCCTTTAAGGCTATTAGAACAACAAATACAGCCTCAGACACTTGCCACTTACTAGCTGTGTGACCTTGGGTAAGTCACCAAACTCCAAAAAGAAACAAACCTAAAGTCAATGAATAGATCAACAACAACAAAATAATTTATTAAACACTTACTATGTGCAAGTCATTGTTCTAAGTTTTGGATATACAAATAGAAACAAGACAGTTTCTATACCCAAGAAGTCAACATTTCTAAATGGGGGAAGAGAGAGAACTTCTAAAGGTACGAAGCCAAGCACAAGTAGCTTTCCAGAGGACTACTGTTGTAAACAGCTTTCAAAGTTCTGATTACATAGCATAATGAACTCTCTATTCAATAACAAATCAGAGCAAAACATTCACAGAAAACGAAGTACATTCATTCACAATATTCACAACTTATCGCTAAAATGGCCACATAGTTTTCACCAGAGTGCTCACATAGTTTTAAGCAAAGTCTATTCATGTAGTTAAACACAAAGTCCTTAATTCAATCATCTTTAAGGAGGCTTGCCTCCTTAAGGTACACAAAGTACAAAAGTCAAAGTCCTACACCCAGGGAGTGGGCTTAAGTTCCAATTTAATCAGTCACTACTCAGTAAGTGAAAGTGGAAAGTACAAAAGGCCATTCACCCCTAGGTCACAAGTAAGTTACAATTTCTTCAGTCACAACTCAGACAATTTCATCAGTCACTACTCAGTATCTGTGGAGAGGTCTTTTCATCTTCACTCAAGGCAGGCTTTCATCTTTCATGATTCCTCTTCCATGGTCCCAGCTCCTGCTCACATCTAACCAACTGCCCCCTGAGCTCAAAGTCAGACAGCTCCAAATTCCTTGTCCAATTTTCCTTGAAGTTCCTACTCCGCATTGAAGCTGACAGTGTTCAGTCCACCTCAAGTCCTTCACAGCTTCTGTTCCTGGGAAGAGAAAACTTAACAGAGTAACAACAATCAAACTTAGCATAATTACAACAATATTCACACATATGGTAAACACTATAATTTCAAATCACTTTCTGCCCGTGAAATCAAAATAGATCCAAAACAGACAAAGTACTGACATCACAGTTGTGCTTCCTCTGGCATCTCTTGCTGGCCCTTGGAAGGCCTTGAGGGCTCTGGCTGGTTCTAGGAAGAAGCTCTGCCACCACAAGTTTTGTTTTCAAAATCAAAATTACTTTCTTCAGCTCCATTCTCAAAATCAAAATCACTTCATCCCATCCTCAAAATCAAAATCACTTTATCTAGCCTCCATGCAGCTTGCTTCAAGAAATTCTATCTCATTTCTCAATTCCCATTAGTTCTTCTAATTTCTCATTTCAGTCTTCAGTCCAGCAGTAGCAGCCCAGCCTCCAGATACTTGCTGAGAGAAATTCTCTCTGTCTCTGTCCACCTCTGCCTCTCTGTCTCTCTCTCTGCCTCTCTCTGTCTCTCTCTGTCTGCCTCTGTCTCTCTGTGTCTGTCTGTGTCTGTCTGTCTGTCTGTCTGTCTGTCTGTCTCTCTCTCTCTTTCTCCCCAGCAGCAGATGCTCTGCCTCCATGATGCTTACCCCCAAGAATTCCTGGCTCCCCAGGTGGGGCTTTTCCTTATATATGGTATTAGCTCCTCCATGTTCAGTCCCTTCCTGTTACATCAGCAACAGAGGTTCATACCTTCTATTTCTTTACAGAGACTTAATTTGAAACTAAGTGCTAAGTACCTGTTAGCTTGGAAATACAAAGGGATTTTCAAATTTCGTTACTTTTACAAAAAGGAGCTATGTAAGGGGAGATAAAATGGGTAGGGAGGCCAGAGTATTTGTTATGACATGGTTTAAAAATTGGTGGAAAGTGGCATGCTGGTCTAGACCTGGAAATTATAAAGTGAACAATCATCTGTGACAGCCAAGAGTCCCAAGATCCCAGGGTCCCAAGGGCCCAGGGGCAGAAATCAAGTTCCAACATGAGGAGGACGAGGATGGCCAGAATTTAGACAGCATTATTTGAAAGTGTATGGGAAGAATAGACCAAGTTTATTTTCTCTACTTCAAACATTAAATGCAAGGGATAATGAAAGGGGATCTTGAGAAGAGATCCTTTGTTTAGACAGCTGCATGAGGACTTATTCAGATTAAGGCACTTGAGAGGAGGTCTGGTATAATGGACAGATTAAGCCTCAGAAACAAAAAATAAATACAAATGTGGCACAGATACATGCTAGCTATAGGACTACGAGACTAGTATCTTCATCTTTTAGTGTCTTAGGCCACTTTCTAGGGTTTCATGCTTCAGAAAAATTGCTTATCTGTAGAGGTGAAAGTGATTTTCACACTAGGAGCTCCTTGAACAAGTGAAGTCACATATGCAGGAGAAAATATCTATTTTGAGAAAAACTTCAGTTAGAATGTGAGATATCTCAATCATTCTGTAGGAAAAACCATTTATTGAGCTGAATAGAGGCTGAAAGAATATTAGGGATGTTCTATCAACGATTTTCAGGGGAAAGCCTCCCAAATAATAATGGATTAACTTGTTTATGGAAGCATGTTTATAAGAAACACCGAAAAATACCACTAGTCTGGGGGCAGTCTGGTGGCAGAGGGGCAGAGTTTTTCCAGGAGAATTACAAATAAAAGGATTGCTGAAGAGGAGGGTGTCAGAAAGCTGATGGTTTCACTAGCTGCTATAAAAAGACCTATGGCTCACGGATGTTGTACAAAGAGCTTGTAAATCCCCCACTAGAGCTCAGGCAAAGCTGGTATAACTCTTCCTCTGTGACTTCCTTGTGTCCCTCAAGCTGCAGGTTGACCTTTCTGTGACTCCTCTACATCTTCCAGACTGCCTTGCCTGTTCATTTTAATCTGATTTCACCTGTATAAATTACTGGTCTGAGAAGGGAAGGAGAGGTTTGAATTGAGGAGATTCACTCTTTTCTGTGTCTCCAGGAAAACTGGTTCTTAAGAAGAGAATCTTTCCTTGCTAAACTGGCCAATATGTAAGGAATGTATTAATTCATATTATTAATGTCTAAAATACATTATCATGCTTATTTTAGGTAATTTTTGTTGAATCTGTACTCATGAATCTAGCAAATGCTCATTTCTCAAAAGTCAGGGGACTGGACTGAGGTTGTCTTCTTATATATGTCCTGGACATCCTTTTTCAAAATTGTGTAGATATTTTTGGTCATTATTATGCAAAGATTGTGTTTTGAAGAATAGCAATTGGTGAGAAAACAATTTACCAATTAGATGGATAGAGTACTGGATTTGGAAACTTGAAATCAGGAAGAGTTGAGTTCAAATCCTTCCTTAGATATTTACTAACTGTAAGTTAGTGAGAAAATTATTCTACATCTCCAGGACTTAGTTTCCACATCTCTAACACGGATTTGATAATAATACCTACTTCAACGGGTTTTTTTTAAATCAAATGAGATATCTGTAAAAACTTCAAAAATCTTAAAGCACTATATAAATGTTAATTATCATCATCATCATTTTGCATCATTTTGATAGTATCCTAATGAAGTTTCCCTGCTTTGTATCTCGGATTGCTACTTGAAGAGCCAACTGAGATGTGACCATAGGAAAATTACTACAAATGAAGAAACTGAGAAAAGTGACATGCTCAGCAGAAATTGTTTGTAGTCTTCTCCTCTTGCCTTAAAATACCCAAAGTGTTATGCATCTCTGTCTCTGCATTCTTTTTTACATGTACTTGAATTTTCATATCTTGAAAGAAAATTATACTGTGAAATACATTCCCATTACTTCATCTCATATGGAAATATGACTTTTTCAAGGATGTGTTATTTCATTGTTATGTCCAATCTCACTTATTAATAGAGACCAAAAACTTATCTGTCTTCTTACATGGTTTTCATCTGAAAATTCTTTACTCTGAAGCCGCCCTGATGGTGACATTTTCTAGCTAAGTTAATCCCCAGATAAAATATGTGCAGTCTATGGCCATGGATGAATGAACAGCTTGTGGGTTCATGATGAAATGGGAAAATTGCTGAATTAGGCATTAGGTAGTCTGGGTTCAAATCGCTGTCTCTTTCTACCTGTGCTACCAAAAAAACAAAAATAAAAAAAAAACAGACTCCACACCTTTCTCATCTATGGTGTTAGACTAAGCAATTTCCAAGTTATCTGTCCATCCTAAAGCTATGATCAGATAGTATCTTGGGAAGATACTGTAGATGAACAATGGATATAGCTCATGTGGAAATGTCTTGAATTTAGAAAATGTCATAGTGTTTTCAAAGACTTCATATTCTCCATGAAATCTTAAATTGTTTTAAACCCTAATGCTTTAAAAAAAAATAACATCATTTTTTTGGTAACGAAACAATTCTCTAAGGATTCAGAGTTTTGCATGAACAAAAATGAAATGGATAGTTTTATTATGTAAGTGTATTTAAGCATATTGATAATGCTGCATTAGTTTGTACATCAGAAGTAATTTAAATGATACCACTTTAGATGTCTATGGTTAGAAAAGAAAATAGGCTGGCCATATGTATAGTGACAGCCAGAATAATAAATGGATGGTCTTAGTGCTTTGTCAATTTCCATGACATTTTGAAAAAAAAAATCTGTAGGAAGGCTGCACATGTAGGCTGAATTTCCCTATGGAAGAATTATAGGAAGAAATAGACCAGATTTAAAAAGTCAAAATAGTCAAGGAGCATTTTATCCAGCATTCATAATGTGTCAGGAACAGTACTAAGCAATGGAAATGCAGATAAAAGTAAAAGCAAAATAGTATCTGCCTTTAAGGAGCTTACATACTAATAGGGAAATGCAACACAAAAATGTAAGTTGAAAAGCAGGGGGAGGTGGGGAATAAAAGAACCACAAGGCATGGTAATGAAGTTTGCACTGACACCTGATGAGTAAAAAAGTTATGGCTGGAGTGGGTGCCTTCCCTAAGTGAAGATCCTGGGAAAAGCCATGAAAGAAGGAAAGGTTTAAAGGATGAGGGCAATTCTGAGGTGTGAATTCCAGAGCTATAGTGATCTTCCAAAATGAAAAGTTTTCTGCAACTGGTAGATTACTAGAATGTATCCTATTGAGAAAATAAATGATAAGAGGATGAAAATAGATTTTAATAATGAATATAGTGAAATATGTACATATATATATACACATTGGTGTATACATGTGCGTATACATGGATACATGGATAAATATGTATGTGTGTATATATGTGTTCATTATATATGCATGTGTGTGTTTACATATATGTGTATTTATGTATATGGTGTGGTGGATGGAATGCTGGTCCTAAAGTCAGGAAAACTCATCATCCTAAGTTAAAATCTGTCCTGAGATACTTACTAGCTGTGTGAACCCAGATAAGTCACTTAACCCTCTTTCCCTCCATTTTCTCATCTGTAAAATGAGCTGAAGGAGGAAATGACAAGTATCTTTGCCAAGAAAACCCCAAATGAGATCACATAGAGTCAGAACTAAAACAAATAAACAATGAATTCACATTCATGAATATGTGTATATTTTGATCTGAACCTTTGATTTCATCAGTGTTGGGTATTCTTGGAATTGAAGTGCTTCCTCCAAGACAAGTAACCAAGTTACTGTAGTTATTAATCTGAAAACTTTGCTTGAGGGTACTGAAATGGTAATGACTTGCCCATGGTTACATAAGCAGAATACTTACAAGATGGGAATTGAAATGAAATTGTTCTGACTCCATACCAGTTAACCTATCCACTATACCATGCTGTCTTTCATAATGTCTCAAAAAATGATTTATCATATGTAAAATCAGACCAAAATACACATATGTCAATTGACATGCTTTGACATACCTTGGAAGAGCCTTCTCATGACCACACCTTAGTAAAGTCATGAATATAATGAAACTCATTAGTAAAAATTTCCATCAAGAAATGGAAAACACATTTATTTACAGTTTTGAAGATACAGGTTTCCATTCATACATATTCAAATAAGTCATGCTGGTGTTACCTTCCTGTTTTTACAAGTGATTTTAATTTTTCCATTGCACCTGTAGTGAATGACTACAAAAGAATCATTGGTTACTGTTTTGGGTGACCATAAGGAAAGTAAACATTTATTTATAGTCTTCTAGGGACTGATTTTAATAAAACTCATGGCATTGCCATTTAGTCTTTTGTTGAAACATATAACATTATTTTCTCAGTATTACCATAATTTTCGATAAGTCTTTGCTGAAGTTTAATAAGTCTGATCACTTGAAGATTCTCATGAAATTTATTCTAATAATTACAAATTTGAATAATTATGCATCTAGTCCTAAAACTCATATGTCTATATCAAGCACAGTTAATGATAAAAAGCAAACACACACAACTTAATTTCCAAAAGAATATGGAAAGGACAACTTTTGTGTATATACCATTGGTATAGGTCCAAAGCTATACAAATTAGAGCATTTCATTTCAATGCTATAAACATGTATTAAACATCTACTCTATACAGGGTCCACTGTGTGATGCAGAGAAAGCTATGAAGTTTGTATAAGCCACCTCCCTTATTCTTGACTGAACTTAACAGTATAACGTCTATACAAACAGACATCACACAAAATTGTGCATGTTAAATGCATATTTGAGACATAAACACATGGATATATGATGTAGAAAGTCAGGACAATACTAAATGAAGGAAGTGAGTGAAGGTTTATTAATGAAGGTAGAATGTGAGTTGGGTTTCAAAATATAGAAATCAATAGGTAAGGGGGAAGCGCTTTCTAAATCCAGCTAAAAAACTATATGAGCAAATGTATGGAAGTGAGAAACTATATTGTATTTGTAAGGGGGGAAAATCCTGCTTCAGCAGAGAAGAGAGTGATTGTAGGGGAGTAGCATGAGATAAGGATGCTGCTAGATTATTGAAGGCCCTAATTGAACCTAATTTGGTAATCAGCAGGAAGGGTTTTGAGAAGAGGAACAAGAGAAGCATATCTAAACCAATCAAGTCAGTACATTTTTAAGCCAGTTAGTCAGTTTATAAGGTTTTATTAACCACTTACTGTGTGCCAGGCATTGTAATAAGTGCTAGGGATACAAGGAAAGGAAAAAGCATGCTCACAAACATGAAGAGGTCATATTTTTTTTGGGGGGGGAGGGTGAAGCCATGATGTTGGAGTAAAAGCAGGAGCATGCTTGAGCACCTGCTTCAACCACCTGTAAATACCTGCAAAATATGACTCTAAACAAATTTTAGAGCCGCAGAACCCTAAAAGTGACAGAGATAAACAAATCTCCCTATGAATGCCGCCTGGCAGGCTGACAGGAACAGTCTATCACACTGAGCTGGAACCCAAAAACAGTCCCACATGAGCCTTAGGGGCCCAGACTCATGGAGGCCACAACCATAGGCAGAGACCTGCTAGAGCAGACTTCAGGAGAGTGAATCACTGGCAGCCATGGTGTTTTACACAATTCTCAACCCATGAACACCAAAGAGAAAATAAAAGATCAGTGGGGAATTCTGTTGATCCAGGGTGAGAAAAGTACCTTGTCTGGCCCCTGTCCCTGGGGCAGCAGAGGTGAGAATGGCTGCAACTGCTTCCACTGCTGCTGCTTCTGGTTCCTGGCCTACTGAGCATATGGGGACCAAGTGACTGTCCAGAAGGCATTTGCAGGAATCCCTCTGCTGCCACTGACACAGGATTCTCCTGCATTGCCCTGCTTGGATATGGGTCACAGTCTTGGGTAATGGTCCTGGGGTGAGGAGCACTAGTGTTGAAGAGTTTGTTGAGGCTGAGTAGAGGAACTCTTCCTCACAGTTCTGAGACAGATGCATGGAAAAATCTCTGACAACAACTGTATAAAAACATTATCAATTTGTGGCATAGCACTTTCCACTCTGGAAGCAGAGTTCTACCATGGCAAAGAGCCCTAAAGTCAAGTAACTGGCGGGCAAGTTGAGTAAACAGAGGAAGCACAATCAGACTATTGAATCCTTTTTTAGTGACAAAGAGGATCAAAACATAAAACCAGAAGAAGACAGCAAAGTCAAAACTCCTGCATCAAAAGCCTCCAAGAAAAATATGAACCTATCACAGGCCATGGAAGAACTCAAGAAGAATTTTGAAAATCTAGTAAGAGAAGTACAGGAAAAATTGGGAAGAGAAAGGAGAATGATGCAAGAAAATCATGAAAAATGAGTTAACATCATGAATGAAGAAAATAACACCTTAAAAAATAGACTAACTCAAATGGCAAAAGAGGTCCAAAAAGCCAATGAAGAGAAGAATGCCTTAAAAAAATTGAACTGGTCAGATGGAAAAGAAATTTCACTGAAGAGAACAATTCTTTCAAAATTACATTGAATTGAATGGAAACTAAAGACTTCATGAGAAATCAAGATACTATAAAACAGATCCAAACAAATAAAAAAAATGGAAGGCAATGTAAAATATCTCATTGGAAAAACCACTGACCTGGAAAATAGATTCAGGAGATATAACTTAAAAATTATTGGATCACCTCAAAGCCATGATGGAAGAAATTGCCTAGACATCATTCTTCAATAAATTCTTAAGGAAAATTGCCCTGATATTCAGTAACCGGAGGGCAAAATAGAAATTGAAAGAATTCACCAATCACCTCTTGAAAAAGATCCCAAAAAGAAAACTCCTAGGAATGTTATAGCCAAACTCCAAAGTTTCAGATCAAGGAGAAAATATTACAAGCAGTCAGGAAGAAACAATTTGAATACTGTGGAAACTCAATCAGGATAACCCAAGATCTAGCAGCTTCTACCTTAAGGGATAGTAGAGCTTGGAATATGATATTCTGGATGTCAAAGGAGCTAGGATTAAAACCAAGAATCACTTACCCTGCAAAGCTGAGTATAAAGGCTAAAATATGGGCATTCAATTAAATAGAGGACTTTCAAGCATTCTTGATGACCAGGCTGATATTCAAATATAAGAATCAAGAGAAGCACGAGAAGGCAAATAGAAAAATAAAATTGTAAGGAACTTATTAAAGATGAACTATTTATATTCCTACATGGAAAAATGATCATTGCAACTCATGAACCTTTTGTCAGTATGAGAGAAGTTGAAGGGAATATAAATACACACAGACATATATACACAAACATATATATGTATTTATATGTATACACACATATATGTGTGTGCACACACATAAACACACATATATATGCATGTATAAGAGGGTATATGTGTTTATGTGTACATGTGTGCACATGTATGCATAGACAGAGGGCACAGGAAGAATTGAATATGATGATATCAAAAAATAAAATTAAGAGATGAGAGAGGAATATATAGGGAAAAGGAGGAAGGGAGAGATAGAATAGGGTAAATTATCTCACTATAAGAAGCAAGAGAAGACCATTATGATGGAGGGGAATTGCAGAAAGGTGAAAGGGAATGAATCAAGTTTACACTCATTGGATTTAGCTTAAGGAGGAAATAATATGCTCACTCAATTGGGTATTTTACCCTACAGAAAATTAGGAGGAGAGGGGAAAAAGAAGGGGGATGATAGAAAGCAGGGCATATTGGGGGAGAGGGTAGTTGGAAGCAAACACTTTCTAAAAGGGACAGCATCAAAGGAGAAAATAGAATAAATGGGAGGCAGGGATGGAAGGAAATATAGTTAGTCTTTTACAATATAACTACTATGGAAATGTTTTGCATAACTACACCTGTACATCCTATATTGAATTGCTTGTCTTCACAATGGGGGTGAGTGAGGAGGGAAGAAGGGAAAGAATCTGTAAATCAAAGTTTTAAAAACAAATGTTAATAATTGTTTTTACATGCAACCAGAAAATAACATATACAGGCACTGGAGTTTAGAAATCCATCTTGCCCTACAAGAAAGTAAGGGGGGGGGGGATGGAGGAGGAAATAAGAGAGAACAGATTTGGGAAAGTGGTATTCACTATTCTTGTTATATTGGGTGGCCTAGGGGAATGATGGGGAGAAAATTTATAATTCAAATTCTTGTGGAAGTGAATATTGAATACTAAAAATTAAATAAATACATTTATTTTTTTAGAAAGCTTGTATTGTAATGGAGGAAAATAAACAAGAAAATAATTATGTACATACAAGATATATGTACTTAATCTCATAGGGAAAGCATCAGGTGTTGGACAAGGAAACAAGGTGAACAAGGGAGGGAAAGTTCTCTTGAAGAAAACAGAATTTGAACTGAATCTTGAAGAAAACTAGGCAGAGATGAGGAGAGAGAGCATTGTTATTATAGGGAACATCCAGAGGAAATGCCCAACTTGGGAAAAATATGTCAATATTCAAGGAATAACAAGTTAACCAGCGTTACTAGATCAGATAAGGCATGAAGGGGAATACTATGTAAGAACACTAGAAAAATAAGAAAGGGACATATTATAAAAGACTTTAAAAGTAGTCTTGTAAAAGGATTTTAAAATTGTATTTACATGTACTTAATTTACTAATATGTATTTAATTTATTAATTCTTGAAATATCTAAAAAAATTTTAAAGGATTAATATTTTTACCCTCTGCATACTAGGGTATCAGTGGAATTTATTGAGTAGATTGTGGTATGGTCAATTTGGAGCATCACTTTGGCATCTGGATTTGGACTAAAGTGGGAGAGATGGGGCAGGAAGACTAACTAAATGACTATTTCAGAAATGACAGGACTAGGGCCTCCAAATTTGTGGCAATTACATGTGTGAAGAGAAGAAGACATATATGAGAAATGTGATTTGGCAACAGATTAGATATGCTTTTGGATGCTAAATTTAGGATGGTACTCTTGATAGCAATAGGAAAGGCAGGAAGACAGAAGGGATTAGGAGAAAAGATAATGAGATCAGTTTTGGACACATTGAGTTTGAGATGTCTGTGGAACTTCTAGTTTTACTTGTCATAGACAGTTGGTGATATGAAACTAGAAAGCAAAAGAGAACTGCATAAATATATCTGAGAATCATTCAATTTGGTCCAGACAGGTAGCAATGAAGTAGTCATGTGGACCTGTACTGATATAATTGCAGTGGGAATACAGAAGGAATTGCAGATGCAATAAACATTTTCAGAGACAGGACCAACAGGATACATTATTTTTTTTTCAAATTTACTTTTTCTCTTATTTTTGATGAAAGAAGAATTCTCTGGATAGGGAAATGATGAGGAATATATTTCAACAAGAGGATGCTAGAAACATAAAAGATGTTTTTAAAATAAGAGAAAACAATTGGGACCAACAACTTTTGATACTTGGTTTGGATATTATACAGAAAAGTACTAAGACAAAAAACAGCAAAATGCCAAACATAGGTGGCCAGCAGGAGAGAAATTCTACCCTTGGCAGAATTGGGGAAGTGATTAAAATTAAAGTGGAAAAGAGGCCAGTAAATTCCATTTTATTTTCAAAGGGAAGGAAGAAAGAGACTAGAGATGAAGAGAGACATGAAGAGCATAAACAAAGACCAATATTAAGAGATACATTAACACAGATCCTAACATACACATAGATAGAGATCCGGAAGTACTTTTCCAGTCAACATGTAACCCATAAAATGAGAGACGAATGAGAAAAAACAATAGATGCATCTCAAGACATATGTAGACACACATGTCAAAGAATCTTAGTGATATATGTAACCTCACAAGTGAATTAGTCCAAATAATGCTTGATAAAGAAATACATTTTTAGAAAGATCTTAGAATTTAAGTTTTCTTCACATCCAAAACCTTTTTTTCCTGTTATTTGGCATAGCTCAAAGACATGAAAATGATCCATCAAATGTTTGAGGGTTTGCTAGAGATTGATATAATTGTTGGTGTAGCTGATCATCCTGTAACAAAAAAGAAATTCTCATCTGTCAAATAACGTACTCTTGTTTGGTCACTGAATTCACAAGCATCTACTAAGTACTCATCATTTAGCAGACACTGTACCAATTGCAGACAATACAAAGACAAAAATGAAACATTCCTAGAAATGCTTTTATAGCAGCTTCAGTGAGTAGTTATCCAATCTCTGTTGCAAGGTCTTCAATAAATACAACCTAATACTTCCAGAGGCAGCCTCTTCCAGTCTTATTCACCTTAACTGTTAAAAAAGACATTGGTCTATGAATGTGCCAATTTTGTTGGCCAGATTTCTGGAAAGAATTGTCTCTAGCCTATAGCAGGTATCTGTCTGTCCTATATAACTTTTTTTTAGATTGCCAAACTAGCAAGAGTAATACTCTTTACTCTTTAAGGAAGCATAGACTGTAGGTTCAGCATGACTAATCATGTCTTAACATGTCACTAGGAAAAAACAACAACCAAACATCCTTTAAAAATTAGTCAATTCAACTGAATAAAACTCTAGTGAATATTGTGAGACATAAAGCATCCTCTTCAATTATATATTTTTTAGTATAATTCAGCCTTTGCTATTCATAAACCTTAGAATTTCTTTTAATTTCTTGGCCTACTTAGTAAAATATGCATATGTGAATCCTTTGGGCTTCAAAATGAACAATATTCTCACTGGATTTAATTAACACTTTTCTAAGCAATTTGGGTATCTTCTCTACTTACATCCTTACACCTGTTACCTCTGTTTTCATTATGTTGTCAACAAAGGAACCAATCAAAACCATTCTGCTAGGGATATTCCAGTGGTATGATCCTTTTGACAACATTTCCAAAGAACAGGAAGTAAAGGTTGAAGAGAAAATTTCAAATGACCTACCAGTGGAATGAAATAGTTAATAACACAAAATATTTGTGAATGCCTTACTCTCAATAACCTCATGATCATAACCAAGATCCTCACTTATTATAAGTTTCCAAATTATTATTTAGGCCTTAAGATTTAATAAAAGTAATATAATAAATTTATACAATATTTTACAGTTTACCAAGTGATTTCCCCACAACCAGTCTGAAAGGGATGTCTTGTATAAGTGTGGACATTGAGGCTTAGAACATTTGATTGACTTCTCCAAGGGGGAAGAGTCAGGATCCAAAGCCACATCTTCTATCTCCAACCCCAGTGCTCTTTTATCTCTATTAGTTCCAAACCTGAGTCTTCCACTGAATTGTTAGGTAATTACATGAGTCACTGAACCTTATGCCTCTATTCCCACTCCTACAAAATTTGGAATTCCATCAATTTACCTTAATGAGCTATGCTTATTAAGAATTATGCTCATTACAGAAATCATATTATTGGATGGAGTATATCTTCTTGGCTCATTCTTTAAAAATGAAATTCTACATATGTTTCTATTTTCCTTTGAAGAATACTGAAACATTTTGGTAGAAATACAAACTACTGTCCAACTGTTCTGGAAAATAGAACTGGAAAAGTGATCAAATTGCCAGACACAAATCTCTCCATAAATTTCAAGAAGTTCAAAGAGAGGAAAGTACTGATGTATACCAAAATATTTGTAATAATGCTTCCCCCAGTAAAAAATAGAACAGAAAACCCCAAACTAGAAAGAGAATGACCCTAGTTATTAGTGAGTGGCTTAGTAAACTGTAGTGTATATCCTTACTGAAATACTGTTGAACGAAAATGAAGATTTGAAGAAGTCAGGATACCTTAGGAAATACAGAAAAGGGGGAGGGAAGAGAGGGAAAGAGAGAGAACAATTAGGCAGAACCAAAAGAGAAATGTACATAGTAACCACAATAATTAAAAAAAATAGCATAAACAGAAATAACTCACATTAATGACATGACCATTTGATTCCAGAAGACTGGTGATGAAATTGCAAGTTTGACACAAGGAATATACAATCATGTATGGTCAATACCTTGATTTATTCATAATACTTTTTTGTTAAGCGGGAGGATTCTATTAGGACAGGGGTTAATGGAAAGCAACAGCAATATGAAAAGTCACCAATAAAACATGAAAATGCATTAATGTACTATAACTCTTTATCTTTATTCTGTCCTCATCAATCTTACATTTTCAGCATCAGTAGTCATTAGGTATATGTTAATGTACCCTCTTTAATGTACCCTCTTTGTAGGTCTTTGTGTAGTCAAATCTGAGGGTAGGGAAAGGCAATTATTTTTTTATACACTAAGTGGTCTCTTAAAAAATTAGTAAATTGCTTGATTATATGAGGTAAACTTTCTCAGTTTATATAGAATCAGAAAGAGCTTTTGACAGAATAAAGTAAAAAGATTATTTCCTGGAGTGTCTCATCTATGTGATATGTAGTTCTCTCTCCTCTGGCTACTTAACTTTGACTGCAGTCATATAAGAGATGAAACAATGAGGAAATGCTAAGTTTTAGTTTTATATTTGTCGTGACAAAAATCCTTCACAAATGACCCACTCTTCTTCTTCAAGAAGACACAGAGGTAACCTTGATTTGTTAAGAGTTAGAAAAAGAGCAAGGGCCTATTAGGTTACATCAAACTAGAAAGGTCTCAATCATAGGCAAAAGAAGTATAATTTTTATCACTTGAAAACATAAATAACTGGAGGAGGTGAGATGCTGAGAGGTGGAAGATAATCAGCTTTTATGTGGTGTCTACTACATACCAAGCAGTGGGTTAAATACTTTACAAATGTTGTCACATTTGAGCCTCTCATCAACTCTGCTAGGTGAGTGTTAATATTACCCTCATTTTACAGATGAAGAAACTGGGGCAAACACAAAGTGATTTTTTCAGGGTTATACAATTAGCAAGTGTCTGAGACTGGATTTGAACCCAGGTCTTCTTGATTCTAGATCCAGTGCTTTATGCATTGGGCCCTTAGCTCCTTTAAATATTGGGAAATTCATTCCCAGATGATGAATTTTTTTTTTTGCTTCTGATGACCTCTAAAGCAGACAGAAATACAAAATGTCCCCAGTACTTTTTGGATAGCCACTACCTTCTATTTTTTTTTAAATTGTATTAATTATTTTTGGAAGAATTTCTCTCTCTCCAAGTACCCATCTAAAATGAACTATTTTTAAAAATGAAAAATATAACTGTAATGACAAAAATGCATAATCCAGAAAAATAATTGTATATATTTTCCCTGATGAAATAAGCATGTTAACTCTCTGGGAAGAGATAGGTAGTGTGTTTCATTTTTGGTCTTTGGACGTTTAGTTTGTCATTGTTTTGGTCAGAATTCCAGCCTTTTGTGTTGTTTTTCTTTTTAATAATGTCTTTTATTTGTTTTTATTTTTACATACTATTCTATTTAGGATCACTTCACCATATCATTTTATAGAGGTCTTCCTAGTTTCCTCTTAAATTTTTCATTTTGCTATTTTTTATTACACAATAAAGTTTCATTCCATTCATACACCATAATTTATGTTGCCATTCCGAAAAGATGGTCACCTTCTGAATTTCAAATGTTGATTATAATAAAAAGATATTCTAGAATTATTTTTCTAAACATAGGTCTTTTCCCTCTTCTTTTATCTTTATGGGTAGTAGTCCTACTATGGTACAGCTGAGTCAAAAGATATGCAGAGTTTAATAATTTTGAGAGGTTATGTCTCTGCTTCTGGCAGTAATAGTGTCTCACGAAGGGTATGTCACTGGAACATAATTTCTGACAGGTTCTACAAGCCAAGAAGACTTTCTACATAGCTCTGCTGTTAGCAATACTACATTTCTGTCTTCTGCGGGCCATAGTACCTATGTTACTACCACTACTACTATTACTATTACTATTACTACTACCACCACCACCACCACTTCTACTACTACTACTACTACTACTACTACTACTACTACTACTACTACCACCACCACCACCACCACCACCACCACCAGTATTACTATGAGTATGACTATGACTACAACTACCACTAGAAAATTTATTAATGGCCATCTTAGTAAAACTCAGATGGTTTTTTATCAGCTTGATTGGAAGGACTAAAACTGAAAAAAAAACAAGGGATCCACAAAATATTAAGGTATATAAAATTCTTCTGCTCTGCTTCTACAGTAATAGTGATGGAGTGGTTGGAAAGCATATAGAAATAAATAAGAACAATACATTTCTGAAGTCATAGGTGGATGTTAACATTTTTCCTTCAAAGAAAGAAAAAAAATTGAATGATAATTGCTTTGTATAAGAAAATGTGAAGACATTTTCCATTTGTGTCAGCAGAGGGTACATCCACATTGATGAGATCACAGTTTCATGGTGATAAAAATAGTCACTGTGAAACAGTCAGTATATGAGATAAATTTAAGAACATATTAATGACATAACTTTCAATTGCAGTAAAAGAACACTGTTCAACTTAATGCTAAATGACATTAATCAATGACTAATTTTAATGACATTTACATTTGTCCTACTATATCATTCACACATCATAAAAATCCTTCTCTTTTTTTTAGCTAACAGGATTGTTGCTATAAAACTTCTTACATTCCAAATTGGATAACATAATTACTACAAATATCAGTTTTCCAAGTTCTGAATCTGCCTTGTTAGGTAGAATTTTATATACCTTAATATTTTGTGGGTCCCTTATTTTTCAGTTTTAGTCCTCCCAATCAAGCTGATAAACAACCATCTGAGTTTTACTAAGATGGCCATTAGTGAATTTTCTAGTAGTAGTTGTAGTCATAGTCATAGTCATAGTAGTACTGGTGTTAGTAGTAATAGTAATAGTAGTAGTAGTAGTAGTAGTAGTAGTAGTAGTAGTAGTAGTAGTAGTAGTAGTAGTAGTAACAGCTACTGTGGTGTTCAGAAGACAGAAATGTAGTACTGCTAACAGCAGAGATATGTAGAAAGTCTTCTTGGCTTGTATAACCTGTCAGAAATTATGTTCCAGTGACATACCCTTTGGAATTATCGGTGTACCTCTGTGCCAAAGAGGGACTGTAGAAGAATAATTCAGTAAAGACATTTTATACTTTTAATGCATAAAAACCTCCTTTTCTAAAATGTTATTATAATCAATCCATAATGACACAGGAAGGCAGATTTATGTGATTTGTAAATAATATCTTATTTAACAGTAAATTATTTGATACTCTGAAGGTCAGATAGGATAATTTAACTGCTTGGCATGACAGTTCCATCATCAAATAAGATCTTTAGGAGTGACATTGAAAGGGTGTTGACTCACATGTTAATTTGAATTGCCTCCTTCCTTGTCAGCAATTCTGTTGAGGAAGGAGAAAGTCTTTTACATGTAATGGACTTATTTCCTAACAGTACCAACATTACTTTAAGCTGACAGACATCATTTACCCGAATCTTTCTCCATCTGTATTCTACAAAACCAGTAGTGCACCCAAGGGGACCCAATATGCCAGACTCAAAAGCACCGTCATTTTCATCATCATCATCACCCAGAACAATTCCAAAGGCAATGTTTTTCAAACTCGTCAAACCCAATGTCCTTCCACAGATTTGAGAACAATTGTTTTTATGATTATGAGGAAAAGGAAATTTATTGGAAATATATAAGTTGGTTGTTTTAAACATTCATTAGCACAGATGGCTAATACAATTGATCTCCAAGAAAAGAACTAGGAAGATGAGTAAATGACAGAATTCGATTTCTTTTTATTGCTAATATTGTCTCCTGATAGATAAACTATTTTTGATAGCTCCCTAAGTTGGCAGTTATTATGCTCCTCATAAAATGCTTACTAGTTGTTATTTTTTGGTTAACTAATTACTATGGCATGACATAGTTTCAAACTTAAGTCTTTTCAGTTTTTAAATAGAAAGTTCTAAACATGCTAATTGTCAGAACTAAATATCTGTAATTATATTGCTGCACTAAAAAATCATTTAATTGTACCTTCTAGGGACTCTACTTTCTAACCACCCACTGGGGGAATTATTTGGTTAATTCAAGGTCTTATACAACATTATGTAGCTAAAGAATTTTTCTTCTAGAAAGAGCATTAGCCTTAGGCTGATTCAGAAGAACTTGGGCAAACTATTCCTGCTAATAATTAGCTAAATATGTCATAATATTTATCTTAATATAATCCTAGTCATCATATGCAAAGAGGAAAATAACATAAGGAGCTCTTCCTTATAAAACATCTTTAATTTATATGGATGAAAAATTCTAATTTACCTTTGTGATGTGGTATAATGGACAGAATGCAGGACTCAGTTGTAAAGAACTCAGCTTACATTCTATCTTTGACAACTTCCCAGTGTATGATCATTTAATCCCTGAGTCTTACTTTTTTATATGTAGAACAGAGTTAATAATATCTATAGTGTATACTGGAAATGTTTTTATTGAGAATCATTAGGGGATAATACATTTCATGCACTTTGCAAATTAAAAGTGATATATCTGCCATTTATTATCACCATTGTCATCTATTTCAGAATAACCAAAGATTGGTATTGACTTGTTTTTCACTAATCATCAAGCTGTCTATGGCCTAGCCACACCAGCATGTCGAGCTTGGTAATCTTTGCTGGAACTCCCAGTTAAGCTCTACTTTTACTATCTGATCTCTAAAACACACAGAGAAAATGACCTATTCTTTCAGTACTCACTACTAGATCTAATTCTTCTTTCTAGCTCCTTCTATAGAATCCACCATATCTGAGCTATGATTCCTTGACTGAAGCTTGCAGGCTAGAAAGCCATACATGAGCAGGTTCCCAGAAGAATGCTACTGTGAAAAGCTTTTCAAGGTTTTGATAACACATTATATTGAACACTCTATTTATTCAATAACAAATCAGAGCAAAACATTTGCATGAAATCAACTTATCACAGAAAATCAAAATACAACACCTTATCACTAAAATGACCACACAGTTTTCACCACAGTGGTCACATAGTTTTGAACAAAGTACAATCATTTGGTCAAACAATCCTTTAGTAACTCAATCATTCAATCAACAAAATCATTCAGTTAAGGAGGCTGCCTTCTTAAGGGTCACAAAAGTCAAAGTTTTCCACTAAGTTGCAATATCAGTCACTACTCAGCACTCTCTTAAGGGGTAGTGTAAAATACACAGGCCCTCCATACCTCAGTCACAAATAAGTTACAATTTCAAGGTCATAAGTAAGCTACAGCTTCAATCAGTCACTACTCAGTATCCCTGGAAAGATCTCTCCATCTTGAGCCAAGGTAGGCTCTCAGATTCCCTGGATCGCCTTCTATGGCTCCAGCTCCTACATGGATCCACCAAACTGTCACATGCGTTCAAAAGCAGATAGCTCCCAGCTCCTTGTTCAGCTCTCTGTGCAGTCCCAGTTCTACACTGAAGCACACAGTGTCCAGTCCACCTTAAATCCTTCACAGTCTCTATTCTCCAGAAGTCAAAGCTTAACAAAGTCACAAACAGACAAAATACCAGCACTATATTCATGCTTCCTCAGTCTTCTCCAGCTCTGGCTGGCCCTTGGAATCAGCAGTTCCTCAGTAGCTCCAGCTGGCCTTTGAACCCAACAGAAGTTTCAGCTGGTTCCCAGAATCAAAATCAGTTCATCCAGGTTCTCAAAATAAAAATCATTCTCTCCAGCATGGACCTCTCTTCATCATCTTCCAGAAACTGGGTCCAAGGAAATCTGTCTGACCTAGCGAGGGCTTCTCCTTATATATACACATGGCATTAGCTCTTTCCTGTTTCAGCCATTTCCTGTTTTAACCCCTTCCTATTATGTCAGCAACAGTGGTTCATACTTTCTGTTTCTTTTAGAGTCTTGATTAATTACTAAGTGCTACGTATGCAGGACTCCATCTCTCCTTATGAAACAGTAATTACCTTGAACCATGGGATAAAGATGAAATCAAAGGTCCAAGATGAAGTCAGATGAAGAATTGTTCCAAGTTTCAGAAGCAGTCTATCACAAGACCATTGTGGATCACCTGCTATTGTCTGAAAAAGTGCATACCCAGATTGTCCTAGAAACATTCCTGGGCTTTATTTAACCCTTCCCTAATTTTCCAAGTCTTGATAGAGAGGTTTCAATTAAGACCCCAAGTGTGTATGTAAAGTGGGAGTGGGGTATGTAGGGGGAGGCACAATTAATATATAGAATCACTCTTAGGACTGGAAGTTTCCTCTAGGTCATTGAATCCAAACCTCCTAATTTTATAGATTAGGAAACTGAAGCACATAATTATTAAATTACTTATCAGGGTTAGATACCTAGTAATAATCTAAACACAATTTGAACTTGTGTCTTCCTGACTCTAAGGTCATAACTTTTTCTAATATGCCACCTAGTTTAGAAAAGTCATTTGATAACAGTATAGGGGCCTCACTACTCAACTCTTATCGTTCTCTTATTCCTGCTGCCCCCCACTCCACTCTTTCTTGGGCATCTTCATTTAAGCAATTGGACTCCCTTTGAGATGCAAGTTAAAAGGATCTATTTACTTCAGCATTGATTGGCTCATCTTATTATTCTTCACAATGGACAATAATCAACGAACCTCAACAAATATTGTTATTACCTATTCTAACTAATCACTTTTGGTAAATATTTAATGCCTAAAATTCTTTATAATGAATCAGTATTTTCTTTACATTAATGATATGTTGGATTGAATAGCCTCCTCAGATCATAGCTAAATTTTTTTAAAGAAACCGTGGGACAGAAATCTTGCCATATTACCTGATGTCTGCTGTCCAAGGCAAAGAATATAGCTCAGAGCATTCAGAATGTCACCAGAGACATGATGACTCAACAGGCTAAGTTCCCTTTATAGGAAAACTTTTGTTTTCAATAAAGAGAATAAAAGTGATTAGAGATTTTAAAAAAGCAATAATGTAGCAACTAATGCTCCAATCTGGAAGCTTTACCTTTTTATTATAAAATAGACATCCCAATCCAGCTGGGAGCAATCCCTGAAAAATGACTGTAATTTTTTTTTGGCACCAAGGACTTAGTCATAATGAAAGTGGTAACTTACTCATAGTTAGTATTTTAAATAATACAGTGGGAAGCTTAAAGAAGTAGGAAATGGAATAGAATGTATTGTCCACAAGGGCCACTTCCTGTCCGCTGTTCACTATGCTACAATCAGTCCAATTATCATCCTTATCTCTTCCCATAAAAAAATTGAACTCTGATCCTGGAAGCCCCCAGCATAAATGAACTTTTGCCTTATCTTTCAGGTAAACAGACCTCCATGTTATTTCCTGGTCATCCCTATACCACATCACCATGGTTGCTCACCCACTCACTCCCACTCCCCATACCCTTTAACTGTTGTCTTTGTCCTTTAGAATGTAACTTCCTTGGGGAGCATGGATGCTTATATTTGTGTCCATTCTTTAGCACAGTGCCTAAGCCAGAGTAATCATTAAATTAATACTCTATCTATCTATTGTATAGATTATATACAAGTTAGGCAATGTCTTAGGGTATAATATTCAAATGGCCATAATGAGGAATACTTTTTAGCATAACCTATTATGGTTACAATTAGGATAAATCAGAGCATTTTTTCTCTCAAAGAGCTTTCCAAAACCCAATCATCTCCATGCCATTATGAGGCACTAAACTGGGCTTTAGTGTACAGTTTAATGAAGACAGCCAAGGAGCAGCTTATCTAGTTATCTAGTTATCACCATCTCACGAGCAGCTGTTTCCTAATAGTTGGATCTTATAGAAATTAGCTAGGTTGGTCCTTGTCAGAGGGAAATCTTGGTTGGAGCATAAAAGGAAGATGTGATTAATATTGCTGAAAGTTACATACATTAATGCAATGAGGAAATTTTGAAGTGTTTAAGTAAATATGTAAATGTTAAATGCCCAGGCATTCTGTTTTACATATATATTTACATTCATAAGTAGTAACTCTTCAGTGTTTTCAGTAGAAATTATTGCCATTATTAATATTGACTGAATTTTATTTAATTCAGATAGCAGAACTCATTATCACTCACAGCAGTTACTTATTAAACACATTCACATACATTTAAATTCTCATATAAATTAAATTCAGACCATAAGTATTTTTAAATTTATATTAATAAGTTGATGAACCTGTTATCTCATAAGGGTTGATGTTTCCTCCAGTAAAATCGAGCAACAAATATTTATGTGATAAGTACTGTTCTTGGTCCTGGAACTTTAAAGTTGTAATAGAATGATCTCTGACTGCATGGAGCTTATGTTTGAAAATGGAGACAATGTGTACATAGATGAATACATGAAGAATAAATGCAAAATGAGAGTGATGGCATTGGTAATGGAATATTTTGGAAAAATTAATGCCAACAAGCTTCAAGTCAACAAGTATTTATTAATTCATTAATCACCTACTATGCCCCAAACACTGTGCTAAACTCTGGAGATACAAAACTAAGCAAAAATAACCACTTCCCTCAAAAAGCCTACAATCTAATGGGTAAGATTCCATACAAAAATCTATACACATATATACAGCAAAAGCTGGAGTTAATTTCAGAGGGTAGGTACTAGGATGAAGTGACATAGAGAAAGATTTCTAGCAAAAGTTAGGATTTTCACAGAGTCTTTCAAGGAGCCATGGGAATCCAGAGGAGGAAGTTAGACAGGTGAGAATTCCTGTTACAATGGGGAAAGCATCAGTGAAAATATCCAGAGATATGTGTTTCTTGTATAAGGAATCAAAATGAGATTGGAATAACTGGATACCTGAGAAAGTGGAGGAGAGTAAAGTATAAGGATATTATAAAGATAAAGAGAGACAACATTATGAAGAACTTTAGATGCCAAACATAGGATTTTATAGGATTCTTGAGGTACTAGGGAGTCACTGAAGTTTATTGAACAGGAGAGTAACATGGTCAAATATGACTTTCAAGAACATCACTGTAATTACTGAGTATAGGGTATAAAAGAATGCAGTAAAATTCAAGTTAAGGAGATTAAACAGAAAACTATTGCCAGAGTCAAAGTATAAGGTGACAAGAGCTTGTACAAGGGCGGTGGCAGTATCAGAGAAGAAGTGGTTTATATGAAATATGCTGTGAAGGTAGAATCAATAGTATTTAGTGGAGTGGTAGAGAGTGAAGAGTCAAGGATTACATCTAGGCCATGAGCCTGGGTGACTGTGAGGATGGTGGTAGCCTGAACGATAATAAGGAAGTTTGGAATGGGATAGGATGTTGCACAAAAGATAATGCCTTGAGTTTTGCAAGTGTTGAGTTTAGGATGTCTGTGACATTTAAAAAGTTTGAGAGATGTAATTTTTTGTTAATTTAATAATTTTATTAATAATATCAGAATTTTAATGATAGGACCAATGATACTCTCAAATGTCAAAGGTCATCATGGTGTGAGGTCACAACTTAGGGGCTCTTTGAAAAAGGGGTGTTCCCAAGAGTGAATAAACTCTAATTGGTTAACAACTAATGAAAAAATGAATATTACAATGAGGGACTATGAGAGACATCATGCCAAAGAGAAACTATTCCCATTACCAGACCATCTCTAGCACTGGGTATTAAATAATATATTAAAAGAATTTATAATCCCCCCAAACCTTAGTAGAACACAATGGCTTCCTCACCTGGGTGGGGGCTGAACAAGATTGTTGAGAAAGTTAATTTAATCTTACTATCAGTAATGTCCTTAAAGATACTGAGCTTTTGAAATCAGGACTTTAGGAAAATGGGGGAACTCTGGATCTCCCTAAATCAATGGATACTAATAAAAATTTTATCTCCTATCCATGGGTTATTCAGGTCAAGATACCCAAAAGAGAATTGGAGACAGGAAAATGGAGATCAGGAAAAAAGGTTAGGACTAGATAAATCAATTTGATAATCATCTGCATAGATATGACAAATCCATGAGAGCTGATGAGATCAACATATGAAATAATAGAGAGACAAAAGGTCTAGGAAAGAGTCTTAGGGGCCATCCAAGAAAATACTGTACATAGATGACATTGCTTGGCGTAATTATACATACTAAGACAATCTGATATCCTTCAGTTCTAGAATGGGACATCTCCTTTTCCAATTTTATATTAATTAATGCTTTAATTTATCCCCATTGTTTACGAGCAAATCATTCTTGGTAAAAATGCTGCTTCCTATTTAAACCTACCATGTCTCTGAATTTATATTTTTTGTTTAAATTACACTTTTGCATAAAATATGAAATAGCATCGAGTATTCATTATTTAACAGTATATTCCATGTATTATATTGTGTCGCATTACAATATATAATATTTATATGCTAACAAATAGTGTGACTATATTATTCAATAAATATCTGCATGGAAAAGGAGGTGGAACAGTTCTTTTTTTTAGTTTAATAGTATTTGTTTTTCCTAATTACATGTCAAGACAATTTTTAGCATTCATTTTTACAAGATTTTTTGTTCCACCTACCTACCCTCCCTCCCTCTTCTCAACTCTTCCTACAAAGTGGGCAATTTGATAGAGGTTATACACGTGCTATCATATATATTTCTATATTAGTCACAGTTGTGGGAGAGAAAAAAAACAATAAAAGAGGAAAAACACACACAAAAATAAACTAAGTGAAAAAGTGTCTTTTAATCTGCATTCAGAGTCCATCAATTCTTCATCTGGATGTAGATAGTGTTTTCCTTTCATGAGTCCTTTGTACCTGTCTTGGATCATTGTGTTGCTGAGAAGAGCTAAGTCAATCACAATTGATCATCACATAATGTTGCTGATACTGTGGACAATGTTTTCCTGGTTCTACTCATTTCACTTTGAATCAGTTCGTATAGGTCTTTCCAGGTTTTACTGAAATCTGCCTGTTCATCATTTCTTATTGCACAGTAGTATTTCATTACATTCATATAGCCCAACTTGTTCAGCCATTCCCCAAGTGGTGGGCATACCCTCAGTTTCCCACAGTTTTCCACTACAAAATGGCTGTTATAAATATTTTTGCACATTTATGTCCTTTCCCTCCTTTTTAATGATCTCTTTGTGTTACAGACCAAGTGGGGGTATTGCTGGATTAAAGCATATGCACAGTTTTTATAGCTCTTTGGGCACAGTTCCAAATTGCACTCAAGAATGGTTGGATGATTTCTCAACTCCACCAACAGCATTAGTGTCCCAAATTTCCCACATCATGTCTAATATTTATCCTTTTCTTTTTTTGTCATATTAGTCAATCTGATAGGTGTGAGGGTGTACCTCAGAATTGTTTTAATTTGCATTTTTCCAATCAAAAGTGATTTAGAACTCTTTTTCATATACCTATACATAGTTTTTATTTCTTCATCTGAAAACTGTTCATATCTTTGATCACTTAACAGTTGGGGAAGGACTTGTGTTCTTATAAATTTGACTCATTTCTCTATATATTTGATAAATAAACTCTTTATCATGGAGACTTGACATAAAAAAATGTTCCTCAGCTTTCTGCTTCCCTCCTAATCTTGGTTACACTTCTTTGGTCTGCAAAAGATTTTTTTAATTTAATATGATCAAAATAATCTATTTTACATTTTATAACACTCATTGCATCGTGAACCTATAACTCACTTATCTTCTTCTTTGAGAGTTTGGCTGCACTGAGTTCAAATCTGGCCTCAGACACTTAACACAAAAACTAGCCGTGTGACCTTGGGCAAGTCACTTAACCCCAACTGCCCTCCCCCCCCCAAAAAAAAAGAGTTTGGCTGCAATGTTACTTGCTGCATATATGTTTAATATTGACATTACTTCATTGTCTATGGTACATATTAACAACATGTAATTTTCTTACTTATCTCTTTTAATTAGTTCTATTTTGTTTTTCCTTTGTCTAATATCAGGATTGCTACCCTTACTTTTTCTTTTTTTACTTCAACTAAAGCATAATAGACTCTATCTGAGCACCTTACCTTTAAACTGTGGGTGTGTGTCTGCTTCAGTTGTGTTTCCTGTAAACAATGTATTATAGCATTTTGGTTTTCGGTCCATTTTGTTGCATGCTTCCTTTTTATGGGAGAGTTCATTCTAATCCCATCCCCATTCCCATTCCCAGTTTTGATTTTGAACTGTTTCCCTTTATCAAATTTTTCTTCCTGTGTGCCCTCTCTCCTTTCAACCTTTCCTTCTTTGACAGTGTTTTAATTCTGTCTACTGCCTAGTGTGGTCTGCCCTCTCTTCTTTCAGTTCCTCCCACCCTTTTCTTAATCTCTCCCACACTTTTTCTTAAACTCCTGCCTTCCCACTTTCCTGTCAGGTAAGAAAGATTTCTGTCTTCAACTTACTGTGTATATTATGCATTCTGTGAGCCAATACTGATGAAAGTAAGGCTCAAGCAATGCCCATCAAACATCCTCCTATCTTTCTCCAAACTGTAATAGATTTTTTTTGCCTCTTCATGTGAACTAATTTACACCATTTTACCTCTCGCTTCTTTCTGTAGCCAGTATCCTCCTCTTTCTCATTCCTTAATTATGCTATCATTCCCTCAAATTCACCTTATACCTGCAGCTATGACCATGTATACTCCTTCTAGCTATACTATTGGTGCCACAATATTCAAGAATTACAAGTCTGATATTCCCATGTACTTATGTAAATAGCATGCTCTGCTAAAGTACGTGGCAGTTCTCAGTGCTGAAGTCTTTTCCCCTGGCTCTGCAAAGGCATGTGGAGAGTACTGGTGTGGATATTTGCCTGCTCCACTGCACTGGGGTTTAGGATATTCCTCTGCTTTCCTAAGGTGGGACTTGCTGCTGACTGGCTGTGATACTTCCTTTCCTAGGCTGAAATCCCCTTTTAACCAAGTAAGACAGACCTTTCTTGCCAATTTTCCAAGTTTCTTTGGATAAAAGATTGTTTCACCTTGGTTTTTTGGCTGGTTCTGTTGTTCTGGAATTTGTTTTGGGGTACTATTTTAGGGGCTTTTTGGAGGTGAATGTGGGACAGTTATGACAATTCATGACTTACACTACCATCTTGGCTCCTGGAAGTCTGGACCAGTTCTGAAGGAAGGATGATGGACAGCTAATTAACAGGCTGGGTACTTCATTGATTCCCATATGATCTATTTTGTTTTATTTTTATTATGAACTTGAAAACACAAAATGAGTAATTACAGATATAAAGTGGATAAAAAGAGGATTGTACGCAAAAGCATAAATGTCTATTTCATAGTTTGATTTTTTTCCTTTTAAGTAAATAATAAATTCAAGATGTAACTTTCAAAGCTTTCATCTTTATCTTTATTTCCTCAAGACCAGCTTTACGTTCTCTTTTATGAATTTATTTTAAAATGCTTCAGTGAATCTGTTTTTTTCTATTCTATCATCTGTTTCTTCCTCCCACTTTTCCTCCCAAATTAAAAAAAAGAAAAGAAAAAATCCTTTGGCAAAATAATAAATAAATATATATACATATATATATATGTACATACACACACATACACATATACAGTCAAGTAAAAAAATTGATAATTGTGCCAGTCTAGAAATGATCCTTACCTCTTTCCTTCTCTCCCTTTCACTCCTCATTTCTCTTTTCTTTTTTTCTTAGCAACTCCATCATTATTGTCCCTCTCTTCCCCAACTCTACCTCCCCTAATGCAAAAAGATGAAAAAGACGTTTGTAATGAATAGCATAGTCAAGCACAACAAATGTTTCCCTTGGCCATATCCAAGATGAGTTAATGATTAATTTTTCACCTTTAGTCCATCAACTTTCTGTCAGGAGGTGGCTAGTATTCTTCAATATTGATCCTCTAGTATAACTTCATTGATGAGAGTTACATATTTCAATATAGTCTTGCAATATTGTTATTACTGTATAAATCATTCTAATTCTGCTCAGTTCTGTATCAGTCCATAAAAATCTCATCTTTTCTTGAAAACATCCCTTTTGTCATTTCCTACAATGTGATGATATTCTATTTCATTCATACAACATATTTCTTCACCCAATCCCCAAATGAATCAATCATTTAGATTAATGGCAAATTATAATCTGCTTTAAAATCATTCTCAATACAGATGGGCAACTAACATGTAAGGCAAGAGATTTTTATATTTCAATGAATCAACAATCATTTCTTAGGCATGTACTCCCCCATCTCCCATTGTCAGTGTGATGCTTTGCTTAATATATGACCAAAATATAAAGCATTTTTTAACTACTGTTAAGTTTAGCCTCCTTTAATTTTATAGAACTGATTACAAACGAAATGCATTTTTTGTTATGAGCCACCTGTTAGTGATCAGAGATATGAAGCCATTCTAACAAAAATGAATGAATGCAAAACCTATCATCCATTATGTAAATTTTCATTTTCATGAATCTAAATGTCTTATTTGGGGAAGGATTTTTAAAGTCTGGGAACCTTTCAGAAATGGTTTGATTTGTAGAACTGAGCTTAAATCCATTTAGATGGTGTAAATGAAGATTTCAAAGCACTGGACTAAAGTACTGAATTAAGGTACTGCCTGACACATTGGGTGAGGGAGTAAAAGAGTTAAGAATCTGTAGTTGGAAGATTTAGGTTAGAAGCCTGTCTCTGTTACCCACAACCCATGCAAACTTGGCCAAATCACTCAATGTTTCTAGGTCTCATCACAGTTTCTTAACTGCTAAAATGAAGGACTAGGATACCTTTAATGTCTAAATTCCAATAATTTTCTAGAGGAAAGCATTTTAAAGCACAGAGTTTTCATGTATTTCTTCAGGCTTAAATATGTTTTTTTTTCTGCAACCTTAAAACTGTTTTATAATGTCTCATTACAGAAGGAGGAAGAACCTTCTTAATATTAGGTATAAGAAGGAGTATCAAACCTTTTCTTTACAGGTCACTGATCCACCAGTTTGCAGGATTTGGTTTTTTGTTTGTTCGCTTGTTTGTTTTTTGGGGAGCGAGGGTTAGTTATGCCCAAAATAAGAACCAAACACCAATTTTAAAGTTATTTTAGACCAATATAACATGTCCCTCTCATTTACTTAGATATAAATAAATTGCATGTTATAACAAGAAAGAAAGCCAGGAAGATTGAAAGGAGAGAGATATAGATTAGACATATAGTTGGTCCATTTATTTTGCCAACAAAGTGAACTCCTGGACGGGGGACCTCTATCTACCCATGCAGTTCATTACATTCCCTGAAAGTTATAACTATTGAGAGAGTTGCCTAGAGCACTGAGAGTTTAAAACTTTCACTTACATCAACATAACCAGGATGTTCCAGAAATTAGGCTTAAAACAAGGTCTTCTCTCCAGTTCCCTATCCATTATACTATGTTACTGTCAAATTTTTAAAAAGCAGCAAGGACATTGGGACTGAGCAGAGAGAAGACTGGGGAAAATTCTATGTTGTAATGGAGAGATGGCTGAAGAAAACTGCAAAAATTGGAAAGAAAGAGCAAAAGGACATGTGGAAGAGACATTGTGGGACAAGGAAACAGCTAATATATCTGGGCCTTCTTGGACTCTGGATAATGTGAATGAATGATACCTTCTGAAGTACAGATTTGATAAAGTTCACAAAAGTTGTAAGAAGGAGAGTTCTAATTTAAACCCTAGATTTCTAATTGCAAAACCAGAACTCAGCCACTTACAAGTGTGACCTTGAACACAGTACTTTCGTCTTTTACACATTAGTTTTCCCAAATATAAAATGAAGAGGTTGGCCTAATTTATTAGTGAGGTCTTCCCAGGTCTAAATATCATGATTCTATTTCTTAATATTTTAATAACTTTATGCTCTATTAAAATGTTCTGGGAATTAGGAAAGTCATACATTGTAGATGGAGGGACAGATAGATTTAAGAATGTGTAGCTTGATAGAAAGATAAACAGATATGAAATTATGGATAGACGTAGAATGATAGATGATAGACAATGGACTGAGACATTTAAATCTGATAGAGCCTGTTTCAACATTAAAATTTACTTTACAAAAACACTGTTATCATTTAGATTATCTTAACAACAAGTATGGGATCACTTGAAATCTGATTCATTTCTAGTAATTGTTATTCATCTTGAAAAATTAGACTGTCAAATAAATAATACATCAACCCAGTTGTCTGGGGGTTTTATCATGAAACATATGACAAGCATTCACATATTGAAGAATAAGGCAAACTAGAGATTAACTGAGAAGGCAACGGATACTCAAAAAGTTTTTCCTATGGGGGCAGAGCCAAGATGGCAGCATAAAACAGGAAAATCCCATGAGCTCTCCCCACAACCACCTCAAATACTTATAAAATATGACTCTAAACAAATTCTAGAGCCACAGAACCCACAAAGTGAGAGGGAGAAACAAATTTCCTGCTGAAGGCATCCCAGCAGGCCTATAGGAAGTCCATCACAGCATGTTGGGAGCATAGCCCAGTCCCAATCAAATCATGGTTTTTGCCTTAGCGTGGCCCTGGCCAGAGCAGATTTCTGAAGAGTGAATCACCAGCAGCTCTGATAGTTTCCAGACTTGTCAACCCATAAACCTGAAAGAGCAATTAAAAGGTCAGTGTAGAACTCAAAGAACTTAGACATCATCTTTCAAGAAATTATCAAGGAAAATTGTCCCAATATCTTAGATGCAGAGGGCAAAATACAAAATTTAAAGGTCCACAACTACATTCTGAAGGAGATCCCAAAATAACTCAAAGAAATATAAATATCAGAGATCCCAGATCAAAAATAAAATACTTCAAGTAGCCAGAAAGAAATAATTCAAATATCATGGGGCCTGAGTCATCAATCATAGAAGATTTAACAGCTTTCATGTCAAAGGAGAGGAGGGTTTGGAATACAAATATTCCAGAACTCAAAGGAGATACGCTTCTAACCAGGTATCATCTAACAAGAAAAACCAAGCATAATCCTTCAGGTAAAAATGGATATTTAATGAACTAGAGGACATTCAAGTATTCCTGATGCAAAAAACAAGTGAATAGAAAATCTGGCATTTAAGTAGAAGAATCAAGAGAAACATATAAAGGTAACTTGAAAGATAAGTCACAAGGGATTCAATGAGGATAAATTGTTTACATTTCTATATGGGAAAATGATACATGTAACACCTAAGAACTTAGTCATTATTAGGAGGTGTCTACATAGATAGAGTATGGATATGGGTTGATTATGTTGGGATGACCTAAAACAACATAGGGATGAGAAAGAAAGATGCATTGGCAGGAGTGAGGAAAAGGAAGAATGGGGCAAATTATTTCATAAGGAAGAGATTGCAAGGAAAAACTTTTTAAATGGAGAAGAAAATGGGAGGGTGGTAGGCAATGCTTGAACCTCATGCTAATCAGAATTGATTCAAAGAAGAAAGAATATATATGTGTTGTATAAATATATATATCAAATTTTTTTAAAAACAGTCATTCCACAATTGATAAATTATCAGGGGATATAAACAGGTATTTTCCAAATAAGAAATTAAAAAAACTATTAATAATTATATTAAAAAGCATAAATAACTTCTGAAATGCACATTAAAACAATGCTGAGCTACCACTTCAAAGGTATTGGAATTATCAATGCTATATGGGATATGGGAAAGTAGATACACTAATGAACTGTTCTTCGAGTTGTGAACTGGTCCCACTATTCTGGAGAACAATTTGGAACTATGCCCAAAGTTCTATAAAATGATGCATAACATCTGACACATAAATACCACTACAAAAATATTTGTATCAGCTCTGTCTATAGTGGCAAAGTATTAGAAATTGTGGGAATGTCCATCAGCTGGAGAACGATTGAGTTAGTTGTGGTATATGATTATGATGAAACACTGTTCTTCTGTGAGGAATAATGAAGGGGATGTTTTCAGGAAAAAATGCCTGGTAAGATTTATATAAATGATGCAAAGTAAAGTGAGCAGAACCAAGAGATTGTTGGAAATAGTAACAGCAAGATACTAAACTACTCTGATCTATATGAGAATCCAAGACAATTTGGAAATATTCAAGATTACTATTGTTTTCTGCCTCCAGAGAGAAAATTAATGAACTGAGTGCAAATTAAAATATATTTTCACTTTCTTTCTTTTTTTGCAATGCAGAAAATATAGAAATATGTTTTTCATTATTACATATGTATAAAAGGTATCATGTTGCTTATTTGCTCAGTGGGTGGGGAAGAGCTGAAGAGAGAGAGAGGATTTAGAACAAGCTTTTTAAAAAAGAACCTTAAAATAAATTGAAAATAAAAAGAAAAAATGTATTTTAAAATTCACTATTATTAATTCAGCAATTTTATGTTGGTAGAAACATGGCAAAAGAATATCTCATATATAGAAAATAAATGTAGTTACAGACACAAGGAAGTTAAATCTTTTTTTTCTCCCCTGTTCAGACATATTTAGATATAGTTTGAGTGTGGGCTTCACACCTCACCTTTATTTTATTTTTTAAGTAAATTACATATCAAGTTCTTGATTCCCAGTCTTCAGTTGTTTCATAAATGTTACTTTTACATCTAAGTTACTCTCTATATTTACTTCTCATTTACTTTTACCCTGTTCTGCTCTGGTGCGAGCTGCCCCTCTCCCCTCCTGTTACTCACACCTTGGCAGATGTGGAGGTGCTGGAGGCTGTAGATCTCTCCTGCAGACTGGTGCCTGCTTGGTTCAGCTCAGCCAGGCTACTTCCCATCGACCGAGCCTGGCTGCGGTCTCGGCTTCAAGCTGTTCCAGCCTCCGCTCCAGTGGCTGTGATGAGCCCCTGCTGCCAAGTTGCCTTCAGTGAGAGATGTGTTCTCTGTATTTTTGTGAGTCTGAGAGTCCTAGGCTTTCTCTGGGCTCATATTTTATGGGTGTTTAGGGTGGCGATGTGGGAGCTGCGGGACCTTGTTGCTTCTATGCCGCCATCTTGGCTCTGCCCCTTGGACTTTTCAATACTTTCATTTTTCAATAACACTGCTTAGCTTCCTTCAAGACTCACTTAAAATCCTGCATTTTGTAGAAGGTTTTTCTGGTTCCTACTACCATTATTAATTGCCAAATATTAGTGCCCTTAGATGGATTATGAATGTGAAAAATACTTTAAATAATGCAATGGAATGTGGACTGAAACAATTAGGGACTAAATATGATCCTCACAATAACACTGCAAGGTCAGTACTATTAGATGAAGAAAAGGTTAAGTGAACATCCCTGGTTACTCAGCATCATCGGTCATTCTAATGAGGGAGACAGTACTTTAAAAATGTATTTATAAAATATATACAGGGAAAATGGAAGGTAATTTCAAAGAGAATGTAAAGAGGTACCTAGAGTGCTGGGCCAAGAATCAGTAAGACTTCCTTTCAAATCTGACTTCAGGCACTTACTAGCTTTGTTATATGAGGCAAGTTACTTAACCTTGGATTGTCTCAATTATCCTCAAGTATAAAATGAAAATAATAATAGCATCTAACTCACAGGGCTTTGTGAGGATCAGACAAAGTAATAATAATGATAGTAATAATAATAATCAATAAAAAATAAAATACACTTAACAGAGTGTCTTCCATATGATCGGTGCTATACAAATGTCTGTTTCCTTTCTTTCCCAGAGTTAGTGCCTTCTTTTGAACTTACCTTCCATTTTCATTGTATCTATTTTATATATACATTTTTTAAAAGTATTCTCTCCCCAATTAGAATGTAAGACACTGGAATGTAATTTTTTTGTGTTCTTTTCTGTAGCACTTAGCACAATGATTTTTGATTGATGATACTCAGTAACCAGGGATGTTCACTTAACCTTTTATTCATCTAATAGCACCTAACTTGCAGGATTACTGTGAAGATCATATCGAGGCCCTGATCCTTTCAGTCCCATCCCACTATATCTTTTGAAGTATGTTTCATATTCATAATCCATGTAAGGGCACTAATTTTCCCAAAGCATAAGGAGATATTGGATCATCTTCATACCATCCAAAAATTGGATAAGCATGATAGTGCTTATTAGTAATGATAATTAATAACTATAATATTTCAAATATATTTTAAAATTTTGTGGTGTCATCAGAGTGCATATCTTCTTTAATGAGATTCAGATTCTAATCTTTTCATCCTTCAATTTTAAATATATATATGTATCATATATATTTATATAATATGTTTTTTAAAAATCTCATACTATGTTGAATCAAAGAATTATCTGGAATGAGTCCTCATATTTACTCTTATACATTCTAACCAAAATTATAAATTCTCTCTATAGCATTGTTAAATGTTCATCCAACATTTGATTGAACATCTCTGAAATTTAAGAACTTCCTCTCTTTTAAGAAAACTCATTATATATTTTAAAACACTCAATTGTTAGGCTGTTCTTCATTATGTAACCATCATCATCATCACCACCACCACCACCACCACCATCATCATCATCATTGGGTATTGTTTTAAAAATAATGAAAAAATTTATAGTTATTTATGGTCAATAAAGTACTGTAAATAAATTTTAATCTGATTATTACAATAACTGTATTTGATCAGTAGTGTAAATTTTTGTATCTCTATATTATGCAATGGAATATTTTTGAGAAAAGATAAGAGCCTTCTACATGTCAAACAACTAGTATATAGCTGATTTGGGAATCCAAGAGATGTTTCAAATTCCAGTATTATCCAGAACAATGTGGCTGCCTCTTGTTTCTTAATTATAATGAATATTTTCACTAAAAGTATATACTTTTAAAATGAATACTTTAAATAAACAGCATGAAACCACATAACTTCTACACACTCTGTGAAAAGTACATACTTACTCCCCTAGTCACATAAATGAGTTAACATACGTCCATACTGTAAAGTGGTTCTCTAACTTGTGCTTGAAAATTATAAAAGATAAGAAATTCTGATTTTGAGGGCAGCACATTGTTTTTTGAGTATCCTTAATGGTTAGGATATTGTGTCTTATATTAAGCTGACAATAGCAATACTGGAACATTGAATTCAAGGTCCTCAGCTCTGATAAGTGAGTGATATGTGAACTTTCATCTTACTCATACCAATTCCTAACCATTTCTAGGCCATTTTCCTCACTCCCACAACTCTGAACCCCACTGGAAACCAGGACTGTAGTAGGTGGGCATCCATTTCATCTTTCTAGGAAGCAGGTCCCAGACTGCTTTCCTGTTACCTCTTTGTCATTCACCTAGCATATCACACCTTTCATCACCACCAGCATTCTAGCTCCCTGTTATGTGTGGTCTTTTCCCATTTGATCATAAAGTCCTTAGTTGTAACTACTCTCTTGCTTGTATGTGTATCTCCAGAACTCAACAGAGTGCCTGGCACCTAGTAAGCATTTAGAAATACTCTCTCTATAACTGTAACTGTCTTCTAATTTGTCTCCTATCTCATGTCTCTCAGAAGTCCATGCTATCCTAAACACTGTGGCTAAAGTAATTTTCCTCAAAATTTTCTCAATTTCTCAAGTAAATTTTCTCAATTGTTCTCCGTAGATCAGAACATATGAATCCCCTACTCAACCAACTCAAAGTGGCTTTCTTATGCTTGTAGGCTAAAAAATAAATCCCTCTATCTTTTAAAACCTTGTATAACCTGGACCCAGCTTATCTTTCCAGCCTTACTAGGCATTATTCTACTACTTATATTTTTAAGGCCAAACAGGCCTTCTCTCTGTTCCTCACTCAAATCACTCTATTTCTTACCTTCATGTCTTTGTATTGTGCTGTTTCCTATGTCAGAGGTGGGGTGGGTGGACAGAGAGAGATAGAGTCAGAGACAGAGACAGAGAGAGATGGAGACACACACAGAGATGCAAAGAAAAAGAAAGAGAGAGAGAGAAAAAGAGAAAGAGAGAGAGAGAAAGAGAGAGAGAGAGAGAGAGAGAGAGAGAGAAAGAGAGAGATGGAGACAGAGACAGGGACAGAGAGACAGAGAGACAGAGACAGACATAGAGGGAATATATTTTTAAAAGATTTACTATGTGCCAGGCATTGTCCTACATATGGGGTGCACAAATGAAAGCAAAAAAATATTCCCTGTATTTCAACGTATTAAAGGTAGTTGAAAAGAGTAAGAAGAAGGAAAATGCAAACCACTTCAATACCTCTAGGTGGTGAAGTGCTGAAACAGCTATCAATTTAGCAGATACTTAGTACTTAGTAATTTAGGGTTAAGTATGGAAGTTGTGAGCTCTTCTCCTGTCCTGACTGGCAGGAGGGA
>CM053599.1:60582586-60601219 GCA_028646575.1 Pseudocheirus occidentalis
AGAAGCAAGCGTATTTAACCTCTTCTAGTATATGCAGCACCTAGCACAGTACCTGGCACATAGTAATTGCTCAATTAATATTTACTGACTCACTGGTTCCTATATCTACACTTGCATAGAGAACAGCCAAAAAAATGTCTGTAGCCCCGAGATGAAGAACTGATAAGATCACTAAGTAAGATAGTATTGAGGAGAGAAGAGAAGGGATCCAGACAAAAGTCTGACAGTGCCAGTTATGATGTTAATGAAGACCCAACAGGGGAGACAGAGAAAGTGTAGTCAGACAGGTAGGAAAGGAACTAGAAAGTAATATGGTCATGAAAATCTATAGAGGAGAGGGTATTCATGAGAAAGATGTGATAAATCTGTGTGAAAGTCCGAAGACAAGTCATCTTAATGAAAATTAAGAAGGGATATTGAATTTGATAATTAGAGTATCATTGGATACTGCAGAATGTGTAGAAGAAGATGAGAGGAGAGGAAGTAGTGGTATCTATAACAGAATTTGGCTAAGAAGGGGAAGAAGGATATAAGAAGAGAGCTAGTGGCTCTAGCTGGATCAAGTGAGTGTTGTTGGCTGTTGTTATTGTTGCTTAGGCTACATGGGAAGATGGACATATTTGGAGAAATCAATAAAAAACCAAGAAATTTGGGGGGTTGTTTATTGGGGAAGGTATTTGAGTGTTATGATAGGAAGAGGGGATAAGAAGGAGCTCTCAGCATACAACCTCAATTATTCGGAAGTCTAAAATAAGAGCATAGGGGAAGGGTTTCAATAGGGAAAAATAAAAAGAAAGACTTAGAATAGCTGTTGTTGTGAGTGGGATAGAAAGTGGATGAAGGAAATGTGAACAAATTGTATTACTGCTCTAGGGTCCCAGTTAATAACATGTAACAAATTTGTAGTGGCCCCAACCAGCATGATTTCATAATTTATTCTAGCTCTATTGAGAAGAAAATGAATAAGACTGAATGAAATTGAGAGTAGAAATAATCCAGATTTGAGGGTTGGCACTGCTTGAAGCATAATCTGTAAATACACATTTATGTGTATCCCTTTTGCAGCATGATTTCATGTTATTATGTAGATGTCAAGATTGTTACAATTTGGGGGCAGCTATGTGGTGCACTAAATAGAGTGCCGGTCCTGGGGTCAGGAGGACCTGAGTTCAAATACGACCTCAGACACTTAACACAAAAATCTAGCCATGTGACCTTGGGCAAGTCACTTAACCCCAATTGCCCTCTAAAAAGAAGGCAAAAAATAGAAAAAAAAATTTAAAAAGATTGTTACAATTCAGTACCTTCATAGTCTACTTACTCATTAGTCATTGAGGATTTGCTTCACATTTAAAGTATTATCAGCCAAGTTAAGGGTTATAGATAATCATAAAAACAAGGATTTTAATATCCTATGCTACTTTTTTTTACAGCACTGCTCTTAATATGCTGTAAGCAGAATGTTATCACAGAAGACTGAATACTATTTTCTATGTATTTTATTCTATCATTTGACATGGAAAAGAATGTGTTAAATAGCCCACTTCCTGGTGATAAATCTTTTGACTGTTACCTAACTTCTCAGAAAGCAGACACAAACTATAGCTAGGACCATATTTGAATTCTTTCCAGCATTAAATAACATTATCAGAGCTTGAAATCTATTGGTAGAACCCCCAGAAATCCACTCTTCTCTATAGCATGAATGCAACAGGTGAAGGTGGCCACACACGTGCACACAAACACACACACACAAATGCACTCTCCTCTACAAACTCATTCCTTTACTTCAGTGCACTGAAGGACATCATTACAGTAGGTTTATCTGTCTTTGCCAACTGATCTTTATTTTACAATATCTTGATTTAAGGTGACATGATTTGATTTAATACTATTATCTCTTCTAAACCCAAGATTTAGTGAAACAACCTATTGTAATTCTATGTTTAATATCAATAAAATGTCTTTTGCATTGATCTTACATTGAGTATCAGCAGAAATTAATCCCACAGATCCCACCAGATTTATTACTCAAAAGAGTAGCATAGAATTTGAATGAACTGATTTGAATTTATACCAATTGAAACTGAATGTTCTACAAGTATTCACTAAAAACAGCTTGTATGACAAGGAGAATGTCCATAGTGAACATTATGCTGTTTAATGAAACCTTAATTCCCTTTCACTGAATTTATGTCAGAGGAATATATGTATATAGAATATATTTATCATGTAATTTTAAACATTTGATGAAAAAAAATGAAGCGAAGCCCAATGATTTTAGCTGTGTGTATCTTGCATAGAAATCTTTAACAATGCTTGAACATAAGTATTAGAGGTGTCTGTGACCTTATAATGTTGCACTCTCCAAATACATGAAAGAATGTTATGTGGAAGAGAAATGAGCATCATTCCACTTGGCCCAAGAAGGCAAAAATAGAGTCAACAGATGGGAGTTATGGGAAGGTAGATATTGACTAAATATTACAAACAACTTCTTAACAAATCAAGTTTTCCAACAATGGCTTGGGTTGCCTCATAAGGTAATGAGTTAGTAGGATTCTGGATAGCCATTTGTCCAGGAGTTTGAAGAGAAATTTGATGAATCATTCATGGATTGGACAACCTCTACAATGCCTGTCAACTCAAATATTTTAACATGAAATATCTACATTTAAAAACTTATATATACTTTTATAGTAGGCAGGAAATCTGGCTGTGTTTTTTTTAAGCAGTGGAAGATTATTCTGCCTACAGGTAGATCCTAGAACCTAATTCATCCTATTGGGAGGAGGAAATTAAATAAGATACCTAATGCACTTTTCAAATCGTAAAGCACTCTAAATGCCAACTTGGTTTTACATGTTTCCTTGGATATTTTACTTGGATCCATAAAAATCAGTTCATATAAGTATCCCTGAGTTTCTCTGAATCCTTTATGAAATTTCCATTTTATATTGTAAATTTATTATTCATATACAAACATTCTAATTCTTTGTCATTTCTTAAAATAGAATAATATTTGGTCACACAATTTATTTTCCCATTTCTCAGTCCATGGAAATCCACTTTCCTTATAATTCTTTTGCATGCATGTGTTAGACACACACATAAGCATATTTAAAACATGTATATATTTGCCAATGTAAGTGAATATATACAAACTATATATGCATGTGAATATGTGTCCATATGTATGTGTGTATATTTATCTGTCTACATACATGTGTGTATGTGTGTGTTTACATGTGTGGACTGGAGATTTTTACTCTCAATTTGCTCTTTGGATGTGTCAGGCATATATATATATATATACACATATATATATATGTATATATATACATATATATATGTATATATGTATATATATATATGTCCAGTAATGGAATTATTCATCAAAGACAAAGTACAAGTAATTGGCTTTAACATATTTTTAAGAAAATTACAAAGTGTTTTCCAGAATATATTCACCCTCAACTTCACCAGAAGCTTATTAGCATGCTGCACTTCCTACAGCTACTCAAACATTTATCATTTTTGTCATCTGTCATCTTTGCTAATCTAATGGGAATAAGGTGAAATCTTTTCATTTATCTTGTTTTTAAAGGTAGATTGTATTTCTTCTTGAAATTTTTATTTTCATTTCCTTTGACTATTGGGAATGACACTTTTTCTTACCTTATTAATTCCCTGTATATCTTAGATATCAAAACTTTAACCGAGGGAAGTCATATCAAGTCAATAACCATTTGCTAAGTTCCTGCTGGGTGCCAATTACTAAGCTAAGCACAGGAAATACAAAGAAAGGTGCAAAACAGTCTCTGTTCTCAATGAGCTCACATTGCAGTGGAGGGGGAAAAAAACATCCAAACAACCATGTATACACAGAAAATAGAGAACAAGTCTGGAGATTATCTAAAAGGGAAAGTACTAAGGTTGAACAGGACTGGAAAAGCCTCCTTGAAGAATATTGGAATTTAACTAACACTTGGTGGAACCCAAAGATGTCTGGAGGCAGAAATGAGTAGGTAGAAAATTCTAGCCATGTGCTACAGCTCAGAGAAAATCCTCGCTATGAGGAATTAGAGTGTACTGCATGAAGAAAAGCAAGGAATCCATTATCTTTGTACTTGAGGACAGATGAAGGGAAATAAGATAGAAGAAAACTGGAAAGGTAAAAGGGGAAAAAGTTATGAAGGAATTTAAAAGCCAAAAATTTAAATTTATTCTTGATCCTGGGGGTAAGAGGGAGCCTCTATAGTTTCTTGAATAGGCGTATGAAAAGTTCAGACCTATGTTTTAGGATGATTAATTTGACAAATGATTAGGTGATATATTGGAGTGGGGAAAGATCCTGCAACAATCCAAATATGAAGTCATAAAAACCTTCACAAGGGTGTTGACAATATCAGAGGATAAAAACTGATGTATGTGAAAGATGGTGCAAAGGTAGAAATAACAAGACTTGCTAATTCTTTGTATATGGGAGGTGAGAGAGACAGCAAGAAATTGAGGGTGACTCCTTGGTCATTAATAGGTTGATGCTGGTACCCTCTACAGTGTTAGGGAAGTAAGAAAGAAGAGTGAGTTTCTTTCTATGTGAAATTCCATTTGAGATATCCAAAAGGCATTTAGAGATATGGAATGGAGCCTAGGGAGGATCTTAGTCCTGAACAAACTGATCTGAAGATTATTTTCATAGATATAGTAATTGAATGCATGGGAGGTGATTATATCACCAAATGAAGTAAAAGAAGGAAAAGAGAAGAGGACCTAGGACACAGTTTTGAGTCATATATATTAGAAATGATTAGGATGAAGATCCAGCAAAGGAGACTGATGAGTTGTATAGGGAGGAGAACCATGAAAAAATAGTATCATGGAAACCAAGAGGATTAAGGAAAAGAGGGTAATTACTATTGTTAAGGGCTGAAGAGAGTGAAAAATATTGAGGATTGAAAAAAGAAAATTAGATTGAGCAATTCTGAGATAATTGCAGAGATATTTGCCACAAAGTCTTCCCCCCCATTAGCCTCTTTTCTGCTAATTCTTGTTTCAGTAGCTTTGTTCTTGCAAAAGCTTATCCATTTTATGTAACTTAAAGTGTCTTATCTTCCAGCATCACCACTTTCCTTTATTTACTTAAGGATTTTATTCCAAGCACTAGTTGTTTAGCACACCACCTTCCATGCTCCTCTAATTATTCTGATCTTTTTAAGTCAATCAGTCAATTCATAAGCATTTACTAAGCACCTACTATGTGTCAGACATTGTGCTAGGCACTGGGAATACAAAAAGAGATAAAAGACAGTCCTTGCCTTCAAGGAGCTCACAATCCAATGGTGGAGACATAAAGTAAAGCAATAAATACAAATCAGATATACACAGGATAAACAGGAAGTCATTAAGGGAGAGAAGGGACTAGAATTAAAAGAAACTGGTAAAAGCATCTTATGGAAGTTGTGATTTTATCTGGAATTTACAAGAAGACAAGAGGTAGACATGAGGAGGGAGAATATTCTATATAACCAGAGAAAATTCCCAGAGACCAATGACCATACATTTCCTTACTGGAAACCTATATACCACTTTTCCTTTTAAGATCTCAGGTGCAAACTGCTAATACCCAGCATATGCTTCTCCATTTTTCTGTGAGTTATCTTCAGCTTTAATACATAGCTGACAGTAATGTCCCATAATCTACCAATGTATAGAAATATTGACAATAAAAGGATGTACCTTTGTTATAATAAGAAACTAGGTATTAAAAAGAACTTGGCAAATTGAGCCTACTCTATTCCTATTCATCAATTCTGGGTCCAGCTTATTGTGCACTCTGAATGACTATCCATTTTATTTAAAATGATTGAAGATCTTCCCTCTCTCTGCACATCATCATTCAAATATTAGGATTATCCATGAACTTTGTTGTGCTTGTCATTAATTTTGTTTTATTGTTTTTGCTATTGTTTTTCCTGTGTGGAAAGTTGAGCCAAATTCATTTGAAATGTTATAAATCTTATCCAGGAGGTTATATGACTTATACCATACTAACATAGAGTCACTCACAACTCCAAGTATCTAAAGGCACTCATTGTTTTGTAGTTAATCTTTTATTTTATTCTTTTCTTTTTTCTTTTCTTCTCTTTTTTCTTTTCCTTTCCTTTCTTTTCTTTTTTCTTTTCTTTTCTTTTCCTTTCTTTTCTTCTCTTCTCTTCTCTTTGCTTTTTTCTTTTCTTTTAATTTAATTTGTCTTTATTAATTTGTTTGTTTACCTTTGGCTTACAAGATTCAGTTCCACAATCCATTGAGTTTCAAATTTTCTCCCATCCTTCTCCTCCCCTTCCCCATGGCAGTATAGGATCTTTATATACTTCCACATTAGACATTAGTCAGTTTATAAAGGAGGATTGTAATGGATGGAATGAACAATGGGAATGAGAATACAAAACCAAACCAGAAAAAGAATGATAGCAGGTAATTTGCTTCAATCTGCATTCAAACTCGGTTCTTTCTAGTTCTTTATCTGAATGTAGACATCTCTCTCCATCATGAGTCTTTTGGAGCTGTCTTATAACCCTGCATTGCTGAGAAGAGTCTTGTCTATCAAAGTTGGTCATCACGCATATATTGGAGACACTCATTTTTTAAAGCAAATACCTTTTCAGATTGGACTCTGCCCTGGATGCTTTCTCTGATAGAGGTAATCATCTTTACAAAGCAATTATTTCATGATTTCATGCCTTGCTTATTCTCAGCAAGATTATCTCTCTTGTTATATATTTCCAAGAATCTTGCACAGTTTTGCCATATGCGCTGGTGAGGAGCAGCTTGCAAACTAATACTGGATTTTTAAAGAAAATGGCATGTTACATTGACTCCCTGTGAAGATGTCACCTATTTCTTTGTGGAGAGGTGATGGAAATATACAATGTGAGGATACTTTCAAGCATGGCTAATATGTAGTTTTGCTTCATTATATGTATTCATTACAATGCAGTGCTTCAATGTGGGGCATGGGGGTGGGGTAGGGAAGTGAACTAGTAAGTTGTGATAGAAATTCCAAAAAAAAAAAAGAGACTATTAATAAAATGTTAAAATAACCCAGTACAAAAGGAAACAAAAAGAAGTTAAGTAATTTGGAAGGAAACACAGACCAGCCAAGCAATATTTTTATTTAAATTAAATTTAATCTGCAAATTAAAAAAAACAGCCTAAATGGAATGAAATTTCACATTTTATTATACAATAATCCTGATTCTTTTATATATTGAAATGTTATTTTAAAGATATTAATAAAATATAAAAAGCATTTAAATTGTATTAAGTTGATATGTCATTCAGGACTGGCAATCATGGGTAAGTTGTTATCTACATGAAAGTAAAAAATGTCCCCTTCACTGGGATTCCAGATCAATTAGAGTGCTGGGTACATTTGAAAATTAATCAATGTTCTTTCAGAATTTATGCTCACTTTATAATGCATTCTTAGCAGCCTTCATCCCAAAATGCCTTGCCCTTTTGTTTTCTTTTCATCATAGCTGCCTCATATTTATGCCCTTCATTTCTTTAATTCTTAGGAATAAGTGTTTCCATTTGACCAAATGGCTACATTTCAATAATCAATAATGGAAGACAATAATCATGTAAGAAAAGCTGTGGGAATGAGCTAATGATATTTCCAGATAAACTAGAAAATAAACAGACATCATTGTTTTATTGAGTATATTTTAAGGGCTATTTAACATTAAACCATTGCTCTGAAAATTTTGAATAATAAGTACATTGCTTATATTGCAAAAAAAGTCTATAATTTTAGAAAACAGGGTAAGTTAATGCCGTAGAAATATATTACACAGATAACCTTGTTGAGCCAAAATGATATTTCAAGAGCTGTATACATTTAACAGTTATTTGTTGAAAATAACTTTGCTTTCTCATAGACTGCATTTTGGCTTCCACGAAGGGAAACACATTCACTTATTTAAAATTTATTTATTTAACAAAATCGTTCACTGAAATACTGCTATATGCCAAGGTACTGTGCTAGCTACCATGTGGAATATAAAGATGTAAAGCACCCAGTGCAAGATCTCAGGGAACTTGCAAGCCAGTAGGAACACAATGCATTGCTTGAATAATTATAGATTCAAGATGGAATGTGAAAGGGAGATTTGAGAGGGGTATGATACAGTACAGGAATTCAAAGAATAAGTTGGAGCTGAGGGGATCACGGAAGGCTTTCCAGACAAGGTTGTATTTGAGCTCTGTCTTTATATTTGGGCAAGCTTTGGACGGAGAAAAGATCAGTAAGTTGCAAAGGGAACCAATGCAAGCAAAATCAAATGGGTAAGGAGTGTGTCTGGGAAATGGCAACTAGCTTAGTTTGGCTTTGCAAAAGAAAGCATGAAAGGAAAAACAATAGGAGGTAAGATGAAAAATTTAGGGCTATCTAGATCACAAAGGATTTTGAACATGAAGTGAAAGATATTTGACTCAATTTCTCTCAGTATACCCAGCACCTATCTAATGTCTCAAAATTATTTCATACTTAATATATGCTTCTTGAATTGTATTTATTTGCAGAAAATGAACAACCATCCTAAAACCAATGCCATGAAATTAATAAATTGCATTTCAATAACTTTTAACACAAAAGGAGATGATATGTGAAACTACAAATGCCTATTTGGAATTTTTAAAGTATGTATTAAATTTTGCATAGAAGTATTAACACTGACTTATTTATCTCTTTCAGCTTCAAAGATTCCTTCAACTCTTGTCTATGTATTTTTTCTTCATATGACCAATTTGTATTCAAATTTTTATATGGACTAGTTATATTCAAATTTACTTATGGATTATCTTTGCAGAACCAGTAGTAGAGCCTTCAGAACTCATATTTTAATCAGTCACAGTAGGACACACTATTTCACTCCAACATAGTGATGTCATTTTCATCTTCGAGCACAAAGGACAACCACCAATCAATTAACCAAATATATTTTTAACATTTCAATTTAAAAAAAATTTTTCACCATTACACTCATATTCAGTGGCTGAGGATAATCTCTACTTTAAATAAGAAGAAACTGAGTCACATATAAGTTAAGGAAAATGTCTTGGGTCCCATGATAAGTAAATATTAGCACCACGACTTAACCCCACATCTCTGATGATGAAGCCAAATGATCCACTTTCACCCACCTCACCACCCTGCCACACATTCATAAGATGACTTAAATTAGTCTGGTACCTATTAGGAAGGTGATTAAAAGAGCAGAGAGTGTAATTAAAAGACTAATATATTGACAAGAGCTTATGGGAGACATGGACTCAGTTGGTAGTAGTGGTAATAGAAAGGAGTTTCCCATATATGAGATTGTAACAGTAAAATCAAAAGGACTTCACAATGGATGGGATGTGGGGGTGAAAGAAAGGCATGAATAGGATATGATTTTTAGGATTCCAGCCCCAGTGATAGAGAGGATTGTCATGTCATCACACTAAGATAAAAAGAAAAAGTTGGAGAGAAATGTGGTTTTAGAGGAAAGATGATGTTTATTTTAGGATGTGCTGAGATGAAAATGTTAGCAGAACATTCATATGAAAGTGTCCATTAGGCAAATTGGAATATGGGAGCTTAATAAAAAGATGAAAGCTACAGATTTATGATACCCCAAACCAAATACCCCCACTGGGTTGTTTGTGTTATCTCCCAAGGTATTGGGAGAATTCTCGCTTCTTGAAGGCTTTGCTTTTGTACTTGTACTCCCAGGACTTTGTAACTTAGCACAGTCTTTGACTCAGAATAAGTGGTGATTATTCATTCATTGCATTTATTTTGCATTTTAATATTTGTAGACACCCCCACATCATAATATAGTTTTGAGCTCAACAAAGATCAAAATGAAAAGGCTCAGAGAATATATGGATAATGATTAAAAACCTTCAGTTTGCCCCTCAGGATTCATAGTTCACAATTTGGGAAATAATGAATTATGTATTTTCCCAAACAAGTTCTTCATTTGTTAGTCTTACCATGTGAATAGTTTTTACTTTGGGGGCTTCTTTTTTCATGATTATTTTGCATCACACCCATTTCTCTTCCCAGTTTTTCTTCTAACTTTGTTACCTGATTTTAAAAATCTTTTTTGAGCTCTTCCATGACCTGAAAACAATTAATATTTTTCTTGGAGTTTTTGTATGTAGAAGCTTTGACTTTTTTGTCTTCTGAGTGTGTGTTTTGATCTTCCTTGTAATCATAGTAACTTTCAATAATCAGAGCTTTTTCACTTTGGTTGCTCATTTTTCCAGCCTATTAGTTTTAAATTTTTAATTAAAGTAGTGTGATCTGCTTCCAGGATGGAGTGCATACTGTCCCAGACTTCAGGGTTTTGTGCAGCTGTTTTCAGAGATACTTCTAGGGACCTGTAAGTTTTCAGTTCTTCCAAGGTGGTATAATCTGAGAAGAAGTGCTTACTGCTCTCCTGGCTGGTGCCCTGGTCTGTGAGGTAACACAAGCATTCTTTTCTGACCAAGAACTATGAGGAGGTCCCCCTCCTCCATTGTGGCTCCAAAATCTGCTATGCAAGTGCTCCTCCTCACCCTGGAACTGTGTAACAGTAATCAATTTAGTTACCCTTGGTAACTTAGGGCTAAGAACCCCTTGAGAGAGGCAGAAGGTGTGAACTCTGTCTCTTGTTTCTGGGAACTCAAGGATCAACCAGGCCATGAACAACAACAACAGGAAGGGGTTGGCTGAGACAGAAGGCCAGAGTGTGTATATAAGAAGAGTTCTAGAGACAAAGAATCAAAATTGGGTATTTTCTTCCTGGTGGCTCCTGGTGAAGGGAGCAGAATTGTCCCATCATCTGAGAACTGGGCCTGCTGGACTGAGAACAGAGGGAGTTTTCTATACAGACCAGAATCTGGTGAAGGCTGCCTGGAAGGCTGAGAGGGTTGCCTGAAAGCCCAGCTGGAAGGCCACCTGGAAGGCCAAGATTTCTCCTGGGTCCTAGTGCCAGCTGAACTGATGGAAGACTGAAGAAGCATGACCAGGATAAGACTTTGTTTGTGGCTTGGTTGATCTTGGAGTTCCCCGCAGCAGAAGTGGTGAAAGGTCTGAGATGTGCTGGACCCTGTGAACTTCAGTGTATACCAGGAAGTGCTCCGAGTACTGGATGAGAACCTAGGAGCTCTCTGCCCCTGAATCCAGGTGACTGTTTGGTGGATTCAGGTAGGAGCTGGGAACATGGAAGGGGACACAGGAAATCTGAGAGACCACTCTGAGTCAAGATGAAGAAAAGGCCTTTCCTTGGATATTGAAGTGTACTGGACAAGAAGGGGTGGAAGTCTGTGTAATATTCTAATGATTGTATTTAGTGACTGACTGCTAGATAAGTGACTGATTAAGTTAATCTATAATTGCCCCATGAGTGGAAGATTGATTATTGTAGTGTGAATTGATTGAATGATTAAGTATTGATTTGTTTACCCTGTTTTTTTTCTTGTATAAGTCTTCCTTCCCTCCCTCCCCCCCCAAATCTAGGGGTTTAGGGTGGATCAAAGGGCTGTCTCACAAAGGGCATTGGTGGTAAGGGAACGCCATTAAGTCAGTAAAAGATTCTGTGTAAAATGGTTAAGGATTTGGGAAGGGTATGTGTATGGAGGATCATGTTCTCCCTCCTGCCTTGTGATGCCATTCATCACAATGGCAGTAGGAGTGATCCTAGTGTCCCTGGGGAGGGGAAATGACAGCCTATCTTCTGTATTGATCCTGGATACAGTCCTTCCAGTGGTCATTCTGAGTTCCCTTCTCCAGCTGTCTGTAGGTAAGTGTGTTGCAGAGCTCAAAAGGCAGAGATTCATTTGTGGGGGCTAAAGGTCAGCATTTCCAGTAGCAGTTGTGCTTCAGGCCACTCCAGCTCAGGCACAACAGACTGTAAAGGCTGGGGACTACAAGGAGTAAAGGCTCCATGGGGCAGAGAAACATCAGGAGGCCAATCATCTTCTGCTTGGAGCCCAGTCAGGTCAAAGATTTTGCTTAATTGGTCAGCTTCAGTTTCCACTGAAGAGAGGCTTCCTATGGAACATCTCTGCAAAGATGCAGCCCATACTCCACATGTCCACAGGTGTTGCATATGCTGATTGCAGGAGCCTAGTATCAGAGAGTGACTACCACAGGTGTGAGTGCCATCTGGCAGCTATAGATCTGGGCTTGGCCAAAGTCAGCCAGCTTGACTGTTCTACTACTAGTCATAAGTATGTTTTCTGGCTTCAGGTCATGGTGAATAATGCAGTTGGCATGAAAAATGTCTAGGCATCTTAAGAACTGTCTCATTAGGTCCTTACTGGTCTTCAGGGGAAGCCCTGTGGAGGCACCTTGTCCAGATATATCCTCAGGTCTTAGTCCACATGTTCAAACAACAGGGTCACCTTGGTCTCCTGGTCAGTTTGGGCAATGGCACAGACATCTATCAGCCGGACAATGCTAAGATGCTCAAAGGCCTCCAGCCTCCTAAGGAGGGCCACCTCCCAGACAGTGCTGACTGGCAGGCCCCCTCCACTTCCTCCTCTGCTTGGGACTTTCATGCTCTTGAGTGCCAGGAAGTGGCTGCTGTGTGGGTTGCAGGCCTTGTACACCATCCCATAGACACCATCACTGATCTTGGCCATGGGTTCATATCAATGAATGACCATCCTGGGACTCTTCCACTTGGAGTTGAGCCACGTGGAGTCGAGACAGACCATTATCTAGGCACCGTAGCCAGCCCAGCAGAGCCATTCAGAGTAACTTGGTCCTGAGGGGCGAGACAAGGCAGGCCTTACTATAGACTTCCAGGGGTTAGAGTGGGTCCCTCTCCCACACCCTCACCACGTGACCCAATTAAGTATTGATTATTGTATTGTGAATTGATTGAATGATTAAGTAATGATTATTGTATTGGGAATTTATTGTGAATGTTTGCCTTGATTTGTAATGGAATAAATGTAGTGTTCACTATACTGTATAATCCAAACCTTGAAAGCTATTCACAGTAGCATTCTTTTGGGAATCTCCTAGGGCATGGCGTTATAAATTGCCACCCAGGACTGTGGCCTCTGAGTATGGGCAAAGCAAGAGTCCTGCCCTAAGTGCTAGTCCTTCTGACTAGTTGTCTGAACCCCTGACTGTCTGCAGACTGAGAACTCCAGAATTAGCAGCTACTACTGCTGATCGAGTCTCTCCCAAAGCCTGCTCCTGGTTTGTTGTGGTGGGGGCTGTGTTGGCATGGCCTGCAATGGACTGCCCTTTACTCTCACCCGGGTGCAAAAGACATTTCCTGGTAACTTTCTAAGTTGCCTTTGGCATTTGTGGGCTAAGAAATTTGAAAACTGCTGCTGCTGCCAGTGACTCAGTTACACTGTGGTTTGCTCTGAATTTTCTGGGCCCTGGTCTGTGCTGGTGTATCCCATATTGACTCAGCCTGGTGTAACACACCTTTCCTGCTAATCTTCCATGTTGCTTTGGATTGTAAATTTATTTCACCCTGTTTTTTTGGGGGGGAGCGGGGGGTTGTTGCTCTAAAATTGGTTGAGTCATTTTAAGGTATTTGGAGGGGGATTGGGAAGAGCTCAGACAAGTCCCTGTCTTTACTCCACCATCTTGGTCATGCCTCCCTTTCTTGGTCTTCTTGAATATGAAAATGTAAACTTTCCATTTATTATGAAATGCATATAATCCATACAGATTGATAGAAGATTTTTTATGTTTTATATGTTAAAATGCTAAAAGAGATTAAAATTTTTATTCTCCTCCTACTCAGATATGAAATAGCTTTAATTATTATTTTCTTTTTAGGGAATATGATGAATTTAGACAACAGGCACAAAGTCAGGGGTTGTTTTTTTTAAAAGCACATCTTTGAAAAATTGATATGTTCACTTAGAAAACTTGAGTGAGAAAACAATATCTTACTAATTTAATATCTTACGTAATAACTTCTTCACTTGTTTTTCATAACAGCCGATGTTTTCCCTACATGCCCTGTGAGTAAGGACCTGGTGATCTAGAGATGAGTTTAAATAGTAAAGAAAAGCTATATTCAAGGAAGAAGTAGTACTGATACTAACACGTTTCATACAGCTAGGAACTGGAAGTCTACCTATGAACTATGTCCACCATTGGGAACTGGGGAGTGTGTCAGGGAATAAAATGTATAATTGTGGAAAGTCTTGAGTCCCCATTTGGAAGAGTGTTTGAAGTTCATGCTTAGGGGAGACTTTCAAAGAAATGTTTTCTTTTTCTTTTTTTTTGCTTTATTACTGCCACTTAATACTCAAGCTGTTGCTAGAATTAGAAGATGCTACACTGGGTATGTTAAGGCAATTATCCATCTCTAAAAATCTTGCCGTTTCCTTTTTCTTCTAACTGTATTCAAGTCTACTTCAGTTATAATACTCAATATCATCCTTGGGGATGAGGAGCAGACCTGTCATACAAATATAATGAAAGTAGAAATGCCAACACTGAATAATAACTTTCTTGAATGTAATACATCAATAGTCTTTCATTATGTGAAACCATTTTTAAACTGGACTTTAGAAAATGCAACTAGACATTTTCTGGAATATCTAAAATAATTCCAGAATATATGTTGTTTATTTTAAAATAGAGCTTTAATCTATTCTTGTAATGTATTGCAGTTGCCTGCTGGTGAATCTGTCTGCCTCAAATATCTCTCCACTCCAATCCATTCTCCATTCAGCCACTACAGTGTCCTTCCTTGAATGTATATCTGATCATGTCAGTCTCCTACTTAATAAACTTTAGTGGCTTCCTATTGTCTCCAGGAACAAATAAAAAAATGTTCTGTCTGGTATTCAAGGCTCTAGGCCCCTCCTATCTTTCCAGGCTTCCTATATTTTACCCCTTGACATCTACTCTTCCATCCAAAGCTATTGGCCTCCTGGCTGTTCACTAAGACACTCCATGTCTTAGCTCAGGGCAATTCTCTCTTGCTGTGCCACATACCTGGAATATTCTTCCTCTTCCTCTACTTCATCCACTACTGACCTCCCTGGATACACTTAAGTCCCAACTAGAATCTCATCTTCTAAAAGAAATCTTTGGCTTCCGAGGGCTGAGCCAAGATGGCGGCATAGAAGCAGCAAGGTCCTGCAGCTCCCACACAGCCAACCTAAACACCCATAAAATATGACTCTGGACAAATTCTAGGACTCTCAAACACAAAAAATATAGAAAACACATCTCTCGAGGAAGGCAGCTTGGCAGCAAAGGATCAGCTTGGCAGCCTGAAATCAAAACACGGCCAGGCCCCAGGGCAGTCAGGAGGACCCTAGCTGCACCAAGCTGAGCCACAGCCAGTATACAAGAGAGAAGATTTACAGCCTCCAGCAACTCCACATCTACCAAGGTTTGAAAAATAGGGATTAAGGAAAGGCAGTTTGGCAGGAGGGGCTCATCCCATAGGCCTGCAGTCCGGGAGCCGAGACCAGCCCAGCCTGAAACTGCCATGTGGCCAGGCTCCAGGGCGACAGGGAGGAGCTGAGCCTCCCAAGTCACAGCAGTGAATCTACTTCAGAGAAGATCTAAAGCATCTGGAACAATCTTCACATCTACTAAGCCAGGATTAGAGGTCAGTGAAAGTGAGTGAAGCTTTCAAGGTAAATTTGGGGGAGGAAAAGCAGTTTGGCCAATCTACCCCCGGGGCAAGGAAGCAATGGGGAAAGGGCAGGAACTGCTTCAGAGCCCCTGGCCTGTGGATCCCACAGGGGGCTGAGTCACTGGATCAGGGCCAAGTGTTCTTGCATTGAGCCGCCTGGATCTGGATCGTGGTCTTGGTTGGTGGTCCTGGGGAATGCTTTCAGCAAGCTAAAGCTGAGGGGGGGGGGTCCTGCAACACCCCCCTAATAGCTCCAGCAGCTTGGGAAAACCCCAGCAATTTGGAACAGAGCTTTTCCCCCTGGAAGCAGAGTTTCACAAAGCTAAAAAATAACCAACTAATTAATTGACTGGCCAACAAGAGGAAAAGGAAGCAAAACAAGAACAGCAATAAAACTGTAGAATCCTTTTCTGTGGACAAAAAGGATCAAGGCATGGAAAGGGAGGAAGACAATCTAGACAGAACTCCCACACCAAAATGCTTCCAAGACACTTGAAGAATGCCTAGAAGCTATAGATAATCTGAAAAAGGACTTTGAAAACTAAATAAGAGAAGTGGAGGAAAAATTCGGAAGAGAAATGAGAATGATGCAAGAAAATCATGAAAAGAGAGTCAATAACATGATTGTAGAAAATAACACGTTAAAAAATAGATTAACCCAAATGGCAAAATAGGCCCAGAAAGCCAATGAGGAGAAGAATGCTTTAAAAAGTCGAATTTGCCTGATGGAAAAAGAATCTCAAAAGCATTCTGAAGAGAATAATTCCTTCAGAATTAGTGTGGAGCAAGTGGAAGCTAATGACTGGAAGAAAATTTGTAATTCAAAAATCTCATGAAAATGAATGATGTAAACAAGAAACAAATAAAATTTATTACGTAAAAAAGAAATCTTCACTAACCCCTCTAAATTCAAGTACTTTCCCACATTCAATTATTTTCTACTTACCTTGTATATAGCTTGTTTTAAATATATTTGCATATTGTGTCCTCCAGTAGATTATAAACTCCTCGAGTGCAAGGACTATCTTTTGCCTCTTTTGTATCCCCAGCTCTTAGCACACTTCCTGACACATAGTAGGCACTTAATAAGCATTTGCTGAATTTGATTGAAGAAGAGTTAGATTTATAGTAAAAGCACCTGTATTTACCGTGCCATTTAATACCTGTATGACATTGAGTAGTTATTTAATTTATCTGGTCTCAGATCCCTCATCTGTTAAATGACATGGTTGAAATACATGACCTCTAATTTCTTTTTCTGTTCTACATCTATAATACTACCCAACTAGTTATGTAAGAAAATTAACTCACTCTACCAAGTACCTCTACTATAAAAGTCTAAACTTTATAATCCTGAAAGATTTTACATAGGTGAATTTATGCATGGAAAATTGTACAGTCCAATACTATCAACTATTTAGAATGATCCATGAAATTACCAAAGTTAAATCTTTATTAGGATAATATTTCAAACCTCTAAGAGGGGTTTTATAATTATAAAATGTCAAGATGAACATAATTTAATATAACAATAATGTTTAGAAAGAAATGGGGCTGTGAACAATAATATAATTGAATAATTTCATATTTTCCATTTCTCTCTTTGCTTGCAGAAGAAAGTATATATTAAAATTATATTCATTCTTTACTATATGATCACTAATTTGACATATTCACATTATGGGATAAAATTATACCCATTTAAAATATTTAGCCAGTATTTAATCATTATTTATAAATCCCTATCAATAGCATGCAGGAAACACAAGCATTTCCTGGGAGTACATAGCACAGTTAGGAGAGATATTCCTTTACTTCCAACTAATTAGCCTGATATTATTGAAGCAAATATCTTAATTGTGATCAGTTATTTATTGAGAGCTGGAATCCAAAGGTAGCTATCCATGGTTCCAAAGCTTCAATATTTTACTTTAAAAATTAACAAGCAAAGAATACTTCTCCTTCTCTATCCCAAACTGAGGAAAAACAATTCCTTCTCTGCAGCAAATGTGCATAGTCAAGCAAAACGTATTTTCACATTGGTCATATTCAAACATGGTTGTCATACTATGCATACTTAGTCCTTCTTTTCTCTGTCAGAAGGTAGAAAGAGTTGTAAATCACTGGTCCTCAGAAATCATAACTGATCATTGCATTGATCGAAATTTTAAGTCTCTCAAAATTTTTTATTTTATTTTCATAGGCAAATAAAAACAAAAAAAAATCTTAGAAACTGGAAGTTGATAATAGGAGAATGAACTTTAAACAAGGAATCAGACTCACTGTAGATGAGATGAATGATTTCAGTCAAAGTTAGATTAATTTCATATTTTCCAGTGAAGAAATCTTTTGTTTCTTCATGCCAGAAAAGATTGCTCTTATTTTCAGTAATAAGGAGAAGCAATGAAAAGATTCATTTAGATTGCTTTTCTAGTGATTTTAAACAAAAAGGAAACACAAACCCTTTCAATTTATTCAACTGTAACATAATCCAATAGTTCTGGTGAGATTCAATTATATAATGGCTTAATTGAAAGTAAATTAAACAGGAATATGTCTAAGCTCTGTCACACTGAATGAAATTTTAAATTATACTAGTAATCGACAGTTCTGGTTGGAGATTATGACTTTTATTATGGTGACATTTAGTTTTCAGTATAATCAATATGAACTTCACAAATATTTAGGTGTTATTTTTAGTTTCTCTTGGACAGAAACATTTTAGTGTTGTGCACTAATTGAGTAATGAAAGAACATTAACAAAACATTATTTTTCGAAAGCTTTTAAAAAATTAAATTAATGTTATGCAAACTGTTAAGGAATTTGATCTGTCTAGGCTGAAACAGAGAAGACATGGAGTATCTGTGGGTAAGAAGAAAATATTTGTATTTAAATAACTGAATTGCTATTACTAGGGAATAGCGGCTAGATTTATTATGTATATCACACCTGGAAGAACTAGAA
>CM053599.1:60601719-60624167 GCA_028646575.1 Pseudocheirus occidentalis
TAATTCTGAAGGAATTATTCTCTTCAGAATGCTTTTGAGATTCTTTTTTCATCTGGGAAATTTGACTTTTTAAGGCATTCTTTTCCTCATATGCTTTCTGGGCCTCTTTGGTCATTTGAGTTGATCTATTCTTTAAAGTGTTGCTTTCTTCCGTCTGGTTGTTGACTCTCTTTTCATGATTTTCTCGCATCATTCTCATTTCTCTTCCCAATTTTTTCTCCACTTCTCTTATTTGGTTTTCAAAGTCCTTTTTCAGTTAATGTATAGCTTCTAGGCATTCTTCTATTGTCTTGGAAGCATTTGGTGTGGGAGTTTTGAGTTATGGGCTCTCTTCCTCCCGTTCCATGCTTTGACCCTTTTTATCCATAAAAAAGGATTCTAGAGTTTTATTGGTGTTTTTATTTTGCCTCCTTTTCCTCATGTTAGCCAGTCAATTAATTGGTTGTATTTTTTAGGTCTGTGAAACTGTTTCTAGGGGGGGAAGCTCTGTTCCAAATTGCTGGGGTTTTCCCAACTGACAGAGATATTAGGGGGGTGTTGCAAGTCCCCCCAGCTTTGGCTTGCTAAAAGCACACCCCAGGACCACCACCCAAGACCACGATCCGGATCTAGGCAACTGAACACAAGAGCACTTGGCCCTGATCAATCGATTCAGCCCCCCTGCGGAGTCTGCAGGCCAGGGGCTCTGATGCAGCGTGGTGGGTGCTGCCACTGGTTCCAGCAATTCCCTTCCCCCACTGCTTCCTTGCCCCAAGGGCAGAATGGCTGAACTGCTATACAACCCCCAAATTAATTTTCAAAGTTTCACTTTCACTAACTGTCTCCAATGATTTTAAGATCCCCTTAGGCAGGTGCTTTAGATTTTCTTTGAAGTAGACTCACGCTCTGATTTGGGAGGCTCCTCGTGGCCTCCCTGGGGCCTTGCCTGGCCGTGGCTGCAGTTTTGGGCTGGCCGGGTCTCTGCTCCGTGGTGTGAGCTGCCCCTCTCCCATCCCGTTCCTCACTCCTTTGGAGAGGTGGAGGTGCTGGAGGCTGTAGAACCTGTGCAGACTGGCTGTGTGGCTTGGCTCAGCTCAGCCAGGCTCCTTCCCACTGTCCCAGGTCTGGCCCCTGTCTCGACTTCAGGCTGTTTCAGTGTCCGCTCCCGGCCGCCATGATGAGACCCTGCTGCTGAGCTGCCTTCAGTGAGAGATGGGTTCTCTGTATTTTTGTGAGTCTGAGAGTCCTAGACTTTATCTGGGCTCATAATTTAATGGGTATTTAGGGTGGCAGTATGGGAGCTGCAGGACCTTGCTGCTTCTATGCCACCATCTTGTCTCCACCCCAATTTACTACTTTTTTACCATAATTTTTAACATAATTTACCATTAACTTGATCTTTAACCTTGGGAAATTCACAACATTATTCTGTACCTCATTTTCCTCATTGGTAATACAGAAGATTTGGTTACATCATCTCCTAGTCTGCTTCCAAGCCCAAAAGTATCTAATGCTAGATTTTAAATTTGTTAAAACCAACTCCCCTGTAACATCAACTTTACCTGAGGCCAAAAATTGATTGAGATGTCTTCAAGTTAAATTTCCTACTTAACTATATTGTCTCAGATTCTGCTTACATCTAAAATTAGTTTACTTTTATCTTGGACTAATCTGACTGATATATAAATTGAATTGACCAAATAAGCCATTCAATACTTCAAGCTTGTGCATATAGACACTAGTTATGATCAAAGAATAAAAAATGATTGGTTGAGCTATGTATTTCAACCCATGATGTATTCACTCTATAGATACATAGAAGGGCAAGTACTTAGGGCTTCTAGTCATTTATGAAACTAGCAAAAGTAAAGTCACTGGTATTCAAATTCCATCATATTTCATATACAAACCAGTGCAAGTTACTAGAATAAATGGGATTTATCAAGGTAATAGTGGTTATTTCTCCATAGGAAAAATATTAGCTTAGAATGCTTTCCTTAACTTATCCCAGGGTTTTTTCATCTGGGGCCCATGGATCATTAAATATTCTGAGCATAAGATAAAAGGGACTCCATAAAATTTAGTGGGAAACAAAATTATTCTTCATATTCACAAATCTCTATCTGAAATTTGGAATTTCCTTCAATTATATAAAAACATTGTTATCAGAAGAGATCTAAAGGCTTTAACAAACTGCGATATGGGTCTGTGACAAAAAAAGAAGTTAAAACCTCTCATTTATCACAATTCAAAGGGGATAATTATAGTTCCCAGAAATTTCAGCATTGGATTCCCATACCCTCAGGGCTACATAGCTACTGAATTTAGCAATTCTTCATGGTCTTTAAGCCCATTACTAGTTCTGAATGTCCCAGTCACATTGACAGGGATAGATATTTGATTTAGTAATTACTGAGAAGATGATCAAAATTACTCAAATATGTGTGAAACTGATTAGATTGACTTCCATAATGTCCAAGAGAGCAAATATTTTATCCTAGCAACCCGAGGCACTAAATTTGCACTGCAGGAAGATTACTGACATTTTAGGTTCAATTTAATTAATTAAACTATATCCCATTGGTCCAAAGGATGACTTATTTTACAAAATGTGACTAAGTAATCCAATATGTGCCTAATCAGTGTTAAGCCAACTTTTCCTGTTTAGGATGAATTAATCATTTAAAAATGTAATTATTGGGGCAGCTAGATGGTACAGTGAATAGAGTACTGACCCTGAAGTAGGGAGGACCTGAGTTCAAATCTGGCACTTAATACTTACTAGCTGTATGACCTTGGGCAAGTCACAACCCCAATTGCCCTGTCTTCCCCCCTCCAAAAAGATTTTTAAAATGTAATTGTTCAGGTTTATCATGTAATGGTAAAGAATACAAATTCATGCGTGATCAGAACATAGACAATAAATAAAATTCATAAGTATTTCCTGAATAGAACTAAAGAATATAGTCAACTTCCTAATAGTTCTGATAATATAAAGAAGAACCAATATTATATTAGATATTTTTCCTTCCCTATTCTAATTAAGGAGAAAAATATATGAATCCTCTAAATCAATAGCTTTCATATTGTAATAATACTCATACCACATATATAATAGCATGCAAAGAACAATCTTTGGACTTTTAAGAATAAATCAAAATATGGTTGATGGGGAATTGAATCCTAAAATAAATAATGAATAAGAATTAACCCTATTGCCATTGATTAGTTTAGTTCATCAGGTTTGAAAAATTATATCATAGGACATTAGGAAAAACAAACAAGCAGATTTGATTGCTGAGCCTCTATCATTGATCTTTAAATATCTTTAGTCTATAACACTACTCAAAATAAACAGAAGTTTCAATTAAAAAAGAAGACAGGGGAGAGATTTGTAGGCAAGGTAACAATTTGAATTCTTGTAAGAAAAAACCATAGAGCCGATTGTCAAAGGGATGATTTTTATCTAAAAATGTAAATGGTGACAAATAGTCAATGGTTTCATCAAGAACAAGACTTACGGGGCTCAACCATGATGGTTAAGTAAGTTGAGTTTACAACATCCCCCTTTAAACAAATTTAAAAACCAATCAAATCTATTTCTATGTGGAATAAGCAAGAAAACATAACAGAAATTTTGCCCAACCCAGGATATATCAGCAGGACTGAAAGACAAGTCTGTGGATATTGGGATGGGAGTAGACTAGGACTATGACAGTATGGAAATGAGAACAACTATAGGCCTTGGAGGTATCATGGTAGGCAGCAGACCTATCCATAGCTGAGGTACTTAGCACCCAGAGAAACTAAGGGGATTTAACACAAGGCCAGAAAGAGGTGTTTTAGGGGACTCCTGTGCTAGTACTTGGGGCCTTTTTGGTCCCCAAAAGGGTACAATGACATCATGGGATGATGTCTTGACTCATTCATGAAATGGATTTAAGTGAGGCAGAGTTGCACAAAGTCATCAGTCTCATTCTATCCCAAAGCCACTGAAATTCTGTGTCAAGACAAAAGTCAAGGTGACTGGTGATGGTCCTGAATGCAGTGTATGACCTTGGTGTCTTTAATGTCTAACTAAGCTGTAAGTACCTGCTTCAGCTGCCTTCATGGCCATTGGAACACATTTTTCTCATCCATCCAGTCCTCTGAGTGAAGTCTTCACATGCTTGAAGTAGATACCCTTTAACTCACCAAGAGATTTGAGACACTCAGACTGGTTTGGCCCATCTACCAATATGGTTTGTTGGGATATGGCTGCTGTACATACTAGTTTCTTGTAGCCAGAGGTGAGAGTTGAGGGCCACCAAAGATGGATAAGCAATCCTGAAAAGGGGTTTGGAAAGTCATCATACATGAGATGCTAGCTCTCCTTGAACACTTTCAAGGCACAGGGTCAGTTACCATTTGGCAATTCTATTGTCCATTATAGAGTTCTACATCCCGTTTTCAATATGGAGTGGAGTTGTGGTCATGTGAGAAAGGCAACTCTACCTGTGTAAAAGTCAGAGTACAGACCAGAAGGGAAATGATCAAACCTCTCCCTGAATCACACAATAATAAAATATATTGAGAGTTGTAGTCACAACACATCGAACAGGCAGCCCAGAGTTATCTTTTCAATGGACTAAAGCAGCCGTAGGATTCAGCAGCCTTCTCTCTGAGTGTCTGTGCAGAATTGCAGTGCTTACTTCTTGACATGAGAAAGGGGCTAGAAAAGGTGCTAAAGCTGTCCTGCTTACTGTAGTGGGCAGGGATCCTGCACATGGTCAAAACACACACACACACACACACACACACACACACACACAAACCACTCACATAGATTGTGAGCATGCTTATGGCCAACACAGAATTTAGTAGACATGAAAGATGAATAGCTTTTATGAGAGAACTCAGCAAGTATAGTGTCCAAATAGCAGCCCATAGTGAAACAAGATGACAAGTTAAGGCTAGATTACTGAAGCTGGAACTAGCTACACATTTATCTAGAGTAATCATCATTGTGAGAGCCATGAAAATGGCATTGTTGTCCCAATCAAATCTAATCTAGTCAGCAGGCTTGCATGCCTCCCAAAAGGAATGAATGACAGGCTCATGAAAATATGATTGATACTTATAGGAAAGCATAATCTTCAGTGTGTATGCTCCAACCATAAAAAAGTCAGAGGTCAAAGAAAAAGTATTGAAGACCTGGAGACCTTCATCATCAATGTGTCAAAAGAGGGCAAGCTTATAATTTGAGGTGACTTTAATGCCAGAGTAGGTACAAACTATCATACAAAGCACAGAGTCTTTGGGAGGAATGAAGTCAGAAATAGCAAATGCATTGGTCACTCACTACTGAAGATTTGTGTGTCTCATAACCATCTTATCACCAACACTGTCTACCATTTACCTAAATGCAATAAAACTTTGTGGATGCCTCCTCACAGCAATCATTGACATGTAATTGACTATGTGATTGTAAGGAGAAGAGATAGAATGTGAAAGTGATAAAGGTGATGTATGGTGCAGTGTTGGACTTATCAGAGACATCTTTTCTAAACTAACCATTCATATTTAACAGAAGAGTTAACCCCAAAGCAAAAAAAAAAAACACCTTGCCAAAAGACACAAAGTCCGCAGATTAGAGTGCTGTTCCATGTGAAAAGTTTGTTACTAACTTGGGGCCAAAGTTGAACGGACATATGGTTGACAAGAGTATAGCAAAAAGGAGTGGTCAGTTTTCAGAGATCTGGTGTATTGCACATCATTTACTCATCTAGGCCATAACACCTATGAACATTAGGACTGGTATGATGAAAATGATGGAAATTCAAAAGTTGCTAAATGAAAAATGAGAGCTTCCCATGATCTATCAGCAGGATAGTTCATCCATCTCTAAGAAGTCAGCATTTAACAGCATTAAAGATAAATTGCAAACAAAACTTAGAAATGCAGGATACTTGGCTCAGTAAGACAGTAGATGAAATTAAGTTTTATGCTGATATTAATAATTTAAAACATTTTTAGGATTCTGTGAAGGGTCTTTATGAGCCAAATACCTATGGTGCATCTCATATACTAAGCTCTGATGGAGCCAGAGTGATTGGTTATAAGGAGTTGATACTGTAGAGCTGGTCTGAACACTTCCATATTATTCTCAAGATACCATTATCAATCAATGCTGAAGCTGCTGATCATGTACCTTAGGTTAAAGTCAATCGTCTTTAGTCAAACATCCAACTGATAAATAGGTTTTGAATTCCAATAGGCTTCTCTCATGTGGCAAAGTCCCTGGTGCTGATTATATTCCAGTACATATATACAAGCCAGGTGATCCACTGCTCATGCAAAAACTGACTGAACATGGGTTACATGGCAAGAAAAGGAGTTCAAGGATGCCTCCATTGTCCATATCTATAAAGGAAAAGAAAATAGGTTGTCCTGTGACAATCACAGGGAGAGTCACTCTCTTAATCATTGCTGGAAAGATTCTTTTCAGAGTATTCTTCAGTGTGCTAATCCTTCACCTGGAAGATGGTCATCAACCCAAGAGCCAATGTGCCTTCAGGAATGGGTAATATGTTTACTACATGACACCTCCAGGAGAAATGCCAAGAGCAGAACAGAGATTTATATATAATGTTCATCAGTTTGAACAAGGTCCTTGATACTGTCAATCATGAGGGCTTGTGGAAGATAACGATAAAAATGTAGTTGCCTGGAAAAGTTCATTATTATTGTAGATCAGTTTCATGACAGCATGCTTGAATGGATGATATTCTCTTGCTTCTCAGTCACCAAAGAAGTGTTCCTATGCTCTTAAGCCTGATGACTTCAGTGATGTTGTCAGATGCCTTCAATGACAATGAAAGATAACATCAAGATCAGCTTCCACACTGGTGGTAGTTTATTTAACTTGAAAAAACTTGAAAGACAAGACTAAAATGGAGTGAGAGCTAATAAGTGACTTTTTGTTCACAGATGATTGTGCATTACAGGAAGCCTCTGAGACTCATATGTAAAACAGCATGAATTGATTCCCTTCTACTTATGCTAATTTTGACCTACCAAATAATGGCCCAAAAACATGTTGCATAAAAGTCAGAACCACATCATTCATATGTAAAATAATCAATTACCACAAATGTAGAAATTTTGATTGCTATGGGTAAATTCACTTACCTGGCAATATACTTTCTAGGGATGTACACATAGTTAATAAAGTTGACACAGGCATTGCCAAAGCAAGTTCAGTGTTAGGAAGACTCTGAAGGAAAGTGTGTGAGAAAAGAAGTATAAGGCTGCCTATCAAACTTAAGGTCTACAAAGCTGTTGTGCTGACCTCATTGTCACATGCTCATGAAAAGTGGACAGTATACCAGCACCATGCCAGGAAATTGAAATGCTTCCTTTGAATTGCCTTAGCACAATTCTGAAGTACATGTGGCAAGATCAGGTACCAGACACAGATCTTTTCTCAAAATGAACTGTCATTCAAACTCTTCTCTAGAGAGCACAATTCTAATGGACTGGCCACATTGTTCAAATGCTAAATGTATCTTTGTCTAAAAGACTATTCCTTGTATGGAGAACTCATACAAAGCAGAGGCTTACACAGAGGTTAGAAGAAGTAATATGAGGACGCTGTCATGGTCTCTTTGAAGAATTTTATAATCAACTGGGAGACACTGAGAAATGAATTCCCAGCATGGCATGCCTACATCAAAGAAGGCACTGTGCTATATGAATGAAGCAAAATTGCAGTAGCTCAAAAGAATTGTGAAATTCACAAATTTAGACATGTTCACTCCCAGTGTTTATATGGACAATTTGTGACTTGCTGGTTGTTAAGCCTTCTGAGCTCACATTGGTCTAATCAGTCACAGTTGGACAAACTATACCTTGACCTTGACATAGTGATGTCAATTTTGTCCTCTTTGCATGTGAAGGACAACAAGCAACCAATTATGTATGTATTTGTATGTATGCATGTGTATATTCATGTACATGTGTTGCTTGTGTGTGTATATATACGTACAAATATGCATGGATACATACACACATGCACAGATATGTACACAGACGGGTATAGACATTCACTTACCCAACAGGGAAGTAGGAGGGGGAAATGGTAAGATAAAGAGGGGAGTAATAAAAGTGGGAATAAATTAGGAGAGTCAGTGATCAGTGTTTTGTCAGAAGCAAAACACACATTTGAGGAGATAGGGTAATAAAATACATAGGAATAAGTATAGGAATAGGAAAATACATAGTCAGCAATTACAGCTCTGAAAGTGAATGATATGAAGTTTCCCATAAAACAGAAGAAGGTAGTAGAAAAGGAGGGAAACCAAAATCCTGTAGTTTCCAAGAGACATTTAAAAGAGAAGGATATATTTCTAATGAAAAGACCAGAGCTGAATAGAAAATTTGACATTCAAAGCATAGCAAGTTGAAATAAAGGTCTGGAGCAGAATCTATTTTGTTTCAAGGAAGTAAGAAAGGCAGGGATAGCCATCATAATGTCAGACAAAGCAAAAGAAAATGAAAACCTAATTAAAAGAGATATTCAAGGAAACTACACTTTGCTGAAAGGTACTTTTCATAATAAAAAAAGACAAAAGATATATGCACCAAATGGCATAGTATCAAAATTATTACAGAAAAAATTAAATGATTTAAAGCAGGAAATACTTAAATGACTATACTAGTAGAGAATCTTGATTTACTCCCTATAGAACCTAAATATACCTAAACATCTAAATAAAATCAATAAGAAATTAAGAACAAAATAATTTTATTTTCATTTAATCTTTTTCTTCAATTACATGTAAATATAATTTTATTTTTTTCAACTTCGAGTTCCAAATTCTTTCCCTTCTTGCCTCCTTTTGCTTCCATGTTGAGAAAGGAAGCAATTTGATTTAAGTTATGCAAGTGCAGACATGCAAAATGTATTTTTCATGCTGTGAAAGAAAATAGTCCAAAAAATAAAACCAAGAAAAATAAAATAAAAAGAAGAATCTTTTGATCTGCATTCAGACTCTGCCAGTGTGTGTGTGTGTGTGTGTGTGTGTGTGTGTGTGTGTGTGTGTATTTGTTGGAGGCATTTAACATTGTTTAGAGAGATTCAGGAGAGCTTAGGTGAGTCTTTACCATCTTGGCTCTGTCCCCTATCTCAAGGAATAATATTTTAGAAAAGTTGGATATGATAGAATTCTGGATAATATTGAATGGGAATAGAAAGCACTGTACCTTTTGTAACCTGTGATTCATCCTTCATAAACAATGATCCTTTTTGGGTACAAAACCGTAAAAGAACATAAAAGTAGAAAAACAAAATATAAAATTTTCAAATCATGATGAAATAAAAAACTGTTCAGTAACAGGTTTTTGAAATATTGATTTAAAATTAATAAGAAACTAATTTAATTCTAAAGAATGAGTGAGTCAAATAATTCATAGAAAAATCCTTAACCTTAATTAAGAATAATGACAACAGTAATGTAACATACCATAATTTGTGGAATGCAGGCAAAATAATACTAAGAATAAAAATTATTCTCTCTAAAATTTTATGTTTTACAACAATAAAAGAGAAAAGAATAGACTAATGAATTGGTCATAAAATTTAAAAAATAGAAAAAAGAGAGATTAAAATCACCAATTAAACACCAAAATGGAAATCCTGAAAAATCAAAGGGAAATTAATTACATTGAAAATAAAAATAACAAGGCCTAAGAAATATAAGTATGAGCTGGCTTTATAAAAAAATAGATAAAGCATTGGATAATTTCATTAAAAAACCAAATCACAAATGAAAGTTAAAAGAATAAATGCACAGTTTATTAAAATTATAGTAATGGTTATGATACATTTTGCATAATCACATGCCAAAAGCTAATAATCAAAAGAAAATCAATAAATATTTACAAAACTATAAACTGTCCAAATTAACACAAGAGAAAATGCAATAATTCTATCAGACAAAAATGAAGACGTGATAAATGAAATGGCATAGGGAGAAAATTGTTTTAAAAAGTAAAGCAGGACCAGTTGAACTTTAAAAGAAATTCTACCAAACATGTAAACAATAAATAATTCAAATACTATATGTAATGTTTGAAAAAGGTCAAAATGAGTCCTCTGAAATTCCTCCCATAGTACAAATATGGTTTTGATACATAAACCAGGGACACTAAAACAGAGAAATAATGATTATCAATGGAAACTTTTAAATAAAATATTAAGTACTAAATATAAATTCAACATTAACTATTTAAATAAAAGACAAGCAAGGAGACCATAGCAATGTATTGCAAAGTTTACATGCAATAATCAGGTAGGATTCATACAGGAACACAGGGCAAGTTCCATGTTATGGAAATCACAGGCATGATTGATCATAGCAATAACAAAAGCCACAACAACTATGGGATTATTTCAACTGATGCAGAAATATTGTGACAACATCAATACCCATTCCTATTAAAAATATTAGAAAGCATGGGAAACAATAATGCCTCTCTTAAAAGGATACATAGTATCTATCTAAAACAAAGAGCAAGTATTATCTGTACTGGGGATAAACTAGAAGCCTTCACAATAGTATTAGGTACGAAGCAAGGTTTCCTATTAGAACCACTATTATTCAGTATTGTATTTGAATGCTAGCTGAAGCAAGAAGACAAGAAAAATATTTTGAAAGAAAAAGCATTGGTAAGGAGGAAGCAAAACTATCACTTTTTACACAGGATATGATAACATTCTTAGAGAACTCTAGAGAATCAACTTAAAAACTAATTGAAGCAATTAACTTTAGTAGAGTTACAAGATATAAAATAAGCCACATAAATCATCAACATTTCTATATATTATGAACAAAAGCAGCGGGAAAAGATAGAAGTATAAATTTCATTTAAAATTACTTCAGACAGCAGAAAATACACGGTAGTCTACCTGCAACACACATACATAAATTATGTGCACAAAATTACAGCCAAATAAAGATGGGTCCAAATAGTTATCAGAGAAATATTAATTGTTCATTTATAACCTAGTGAACAAACAACAAAATGAAAACAATTATGTTACCTAAATAATTTACTTATTCAGTGCCATACCAATTAACCTATCAAGGGATTCTTTTATACTGCTAGAAAAATAATAACAAAATTCATCTTGAGGAATCAATGTCCAAAAATATCAAGAAAATCCATGAATAAAAAATTGTGAAAGAAGGTGTCCTAGCAATACCAGATCTCAAATTATTTTACAAAGTAGTAATCATCAAAACAATCTGGTGCTGGATAAGATATAGAGTAACTGATCAAAAAAATTGAAAAGTAACTCTCTTCAGTACAATGGCCCAAGAAATTTTTTTGAAAAAACACTCATTATAAATAATGCTATCCACCTCCAGAAAGAGAAATGATGAATTCTGAGAGTTTATTAAAGCATATTTTTCCTTTTCTTCATTTCTTTTGTTTTTTTTTGCAACATGGCTAACATGGAAATGTATTATGACTTCATATGTAAAAGTAGTACCATATTTCTTACCTTCAGTTGGTAGGTAAGGTGTGGGTCAAAGGCGTTAATTTGTAATTGAAAAAAAAATTAAAAGAACAAATCTGCCAGTTTGTCTCCAAACAAGTGAAAAGAAAATACACATTTGTTGAGTTTTCCAAAAGTGGGAAGGCTTTAGGTGAGGAACATTACATATAAAAATGACTTCTTTGAAATTTTGTTTAGTTTTCTTGATTTTTTCTTGTTTTTTTTTTAATTGACTGTTCTCATTAAGGGATGACTTTTTGGGTCATGGAGGTGTCATGCATAAATTTTTCTTTCAAACTTTTAGCCATTGATCCAAGTTTTTTTTTCCTTGACATCAAGCTGAATAAGACCAATCCCATTTTTCTATTACATAATTTCCAGCTTTTTAAATACAATTACATTCCCCCTCAATCTCCTACACATGGAATATCTAAAGCTCTTCTAATTTATCATTATATGGTATTGATTCAAGCCCCCCTAGATATCTTGAATGTTTGCACCTGGACATTTTTTACACTTTTCAGAGCATCTCTAATATGTGATATGCCAAATTGAAATTTCTTCTATTGTTGAACATTTCTCACTGTTAGGATGTTCGTGTAAGGTTAGCCAGTTTTCCCCCCCTAGAACCATTTCGCAGCTTGAAATAGACACATTACTTTAAATTCCATGGTAAAGAGAAAATATTTTAAATAGACAATAGAAAATGTATGATTTTGAGCTTTGGTTTAATTAAGGAGATATTTGTAAGTCTATTATCTGCAGAGCTCTGTTATACTTTCAAGATACAAAATATAAAAATCAAACCACCACTATTAGCAAGCAGATGAGTAAGGCCAAGAGAATTTAAAAATACATAAAAAGTCATTAAGTATAGGGATCAAGTTTAGCTTACCTTTAATATTTAACTGATCTAAAAGTAACACTCTTTGTTCTCTCATCAAATTGGTAGTTGAGTTCCTCAGACAACAATTGCTATCTCAGTTTCTAAGGTACCCTACTACTATAATGACACCTACTACTACACCTACTACTATAACTCCTGAGCCCTTACCACTGTACTTTCTTGGAAGAATTAGCCAGTAAACATAATTGACTCTTAATAATAGTATATATATATATACACACACATATATGTATATAGATATATATATCCAAGTATATATACACATGTGTGCCTATATATAAACACAAATACACATATATCTGTGTATTTACATATATATGTGTATGTGTATATATACATATATACCTATATACATATATATATATAATCATACTAAGAACAGCAGCCACAATAATTTTCCTCATAAATCTGTTGTGCGTTCTACACACACACACACACACACACACACACACACACACACACCACATGCATGCCACAAACAAAGTCTTGGAAATGATGGGAACACAACTTTATCACAGTGTTATAAAGGTACACAAATACAGAACACACGTGGCCAAAGCAGCCAACAATCCTGGCAGCGTATGCATCAGGGATTTTTCCTTAGCAGATTCACCAGACATCTCAATCCTCAATTGTTTGATCTCACTCTTTTTCAGTCCATAGCTGGCTTTATTATGACAGAGGCTATGCTCCTTCAAACTTATTTTTGACCCCAATTGACTGTTTTTCTGTATTCATGTCTATCTTTGAAGTCTATGTTACCTCAGTGTTGCCTTAAACACTAAGAAACTGATGCTACAAATCCTTGCTAGGACATCTCCTTAAAAGTAAGTAGCTCTACCGCTAAATGTCATAGACAATTAAGGCAGGGGGGAGGGTATTGGTGGGGGATAATATCTCATTTTTGAATCCCTTACCCAAGAAGATGAATTTTTTTTCTATTATCTCCTGATTGAACTCACCCAAATTGACAAACCTTGTATATAGGGTTTAGTTATATAAAGTCATGCTAGTGAATAACATATTTTCATTTGTCTGATGACATTGCTTGATTCTAATTTTATCAGAGGAATGTTTCTACCTTGTTTTCATTTTCCTTTTAAAAAAAGTTTTATTGATATTCAGTATTATTACATTATCTAATTTCTTTTGTATCTCTCCCTTAACTTCTTCCCAGAAAGCTGTTTTGCAGGATAATTTTTAGGGTGTAACTACTTTGATGAGAGATAAAACGATGGTAACCCTTTACTAATGTATTAAAATCTCAGTATTTATAAGTATTTCACCTAAACTGTGAGGATGGGGGAAGCAGCCCTCTCAAACCTCCCAAAATTTTAACATATACGTTATCAAGATTTTATACTCTACAGTCATATAATTCAGAGTTGATGGAAAATTGTGTTTGTTTCTGTGTCATCCTATTATAGTTTTAGCAATGTGACTCAATTTTGTCACTTTCTATGTGAGAATGCCTTTTATATATTTAAAATACACTTACAACCTTTTCAGATATCTAACTTTCCTTAAATGTGATAATTATATATATGTATATGTATATATATATATATAAAATATTCAAGATTGAAGAATGGTGAATCCAAAGACAAGCCTGATTAGATGTTGGTTGTACTTTTATAGGAACACAGTTTCATAAGTATGGATATTGAATCAAATGACCTGTGTTCAAATTATGTCTCTGCTATTTGTGACTTGTAGAACTTTGAATCTCCTTTGGCCCAAATGTCCTGACCTAAAAAATTAGGGAGTTGGAACCAATACAACCAGCTGAATATTGTTAACGAAGGAGACAGGGATAGCCATAATATTCCCTTAGTCCGCATCCTAGATACAAACACCTAGTTTCAATTATTTTAAAAATGATAATAATAATATCAACAGCTGACATGGATCTGACACTTTAAATTTTATTAAATTATTTTTGTACATTTTAATTTATATTGCATTATTTCCCTCAAATCTCTGCAAGAGAAACAACTTCTATAGGGTCTTCCTAAGCTGCTTAATGCCACCACCAAAAATGTGTTTTCCATTTATTTGGTGATATTTTTCACATACTCACTTACCTGGTGTTGGCCTTGGAAAAAATAGGGTTTTAGGGGCTTATAACTGTTTCTTTTTTTGGTATTTTGGTTCCTGGAATCTAGTGCAATATCAGGAAGAATATACACTTAATAAATTCATGCTAATTGATGGGTTGATTTTCTCATTTGATCCTTGCAGCAACCATGTCAAAGTAAAGGCTTTGAAGAAAATGTCACCCCAGGACCATATAGTCAGGAAGTGACTGATTTGATATTTAAATACATAGACTCAGGAAGATTCTGTGTTAGGAACCCTCAATATTAGCTGAAACTGAGCATACACCTCTTTCATGTAGAATTCGTACTTGTACCCAACCTGATAGCCAGAGGGCCTATGATGATGTATGGGAGGAAATGAAGGGAATTTGCATTAATATAGTGTCTATTGTGTGCCAGGCACATTAATAAATATGATTTCATCCTCACCACCACCTTTGGAAGCAGGTTCTGTTAGTATCTAATTTTTACAGTTAAAGAAATTGAGACAAAAAGTGGGAGATAGATAAAATCTATTTATATTAATTGAAAAATAGAAATAAATTTCCTATTGATGAAATAAACTTCATAAAAATGAAATAAAGGGTAAAGATACTGTGGTATATGACAGACCACTTGAGTCTCAGCCATAGCTTTAAGTATTTCAGGTTTAATACTACCATCAGGGCAATTTATAGCTCTTACCTAGCATTAGCCATGTGATATGTATCTCTTTACTTAGAAGTAATTATTTCGCAGATGGTTTTCACTTCACACTAGTTTTGATACCTGTGTAACTGAGCTTCTCAGTTTACTGAAATTATCTAGTGTATTGATGATAAGTTCAAAGTGAGCTTCCTGAGTCATTTTCTCAGTTGGGTATGCCCTGTCTAGGACAAAGTCATTCTGTCTGTGCTCTGTTGTAAGGTCTTACTGTGTGTTCCCATGGTGGAGGCTGTCCTTTGGGGAAAATTTTTACATTAACATAGAAATTAGCAGGTCATAAATCTGTGATTACATTTGGATAGCACATAATGAGATTAGGTATACTGTAATAACCTATTCTCAGCATATTACTATTGACTTCTAATAATCCCTGCTTTCTTTTTTAGTTACTCAAACACCATTTGCTTAAAATTCTTCTTTAACATTTTGTTTGTCATCAACATTGAACTCATTGGTCTACAACTTCTCATATCTATTTGTTTTAGGTTTTGAAAATTTTTAAAAAGTACACTTATGCCTAGTCTCAATATGCCTGTTGTCTTAATGGTTTCTCAAAGATTACTCATAGAGGTGGTATAATCATATCAATAATTGTTTCTGTACTCTCTAATATAATTGACTCAGGGGCAATTTAAGTTCTATGGAGAGTCTGGATACTGTTTTATTATCATCTTTTCTAATCTAAGCTTGATGCAAGGAAAAGAGTAATGAATTTGTATGTAGAATATTCCTAGGCTGGCAGTTATTACCTTTATGACTTTTAGCAAGTCACTTAATTACTTAGGGCTTCAGTTTCATGATTTGTGAAAGGTAATGTTTAGACTAGATAATCGCTAGGGCCCCTTACCTCTCTAAGCCTATAATTTTTCAGGACCTAATCTTTTCAGTATAAAGATCACTCTTATCATTAGGAAAGTTTGAAGAAAAATAGAAATGAAATTGTCATACTTTCTTTACCAAATGTATTTGTGTCTACAGAAGTGGTCTACTTCCTTCCTTGCTCAACATCTTTTGAACATAGTCAAATGCCCTTTTGGTTATCCTTGTCTAGACCTTTATCATTCCTGATATGACTCTTAAGTATTTATGTCAGTATTTCATATTCGTGAAGCCTTTTTTTTAAAAAAAAATTATTTATCTTTTTAAAATTTCAGCCTATCAGAGATGCCCACAGAGCCCCACCAGTCTCTTTAGATCCTCCTTTATTTCAATTATCATAAGAATGATTGTAAATGTATTTTGTCAGAATTCAATTGTTGAGAGCCTGATAACATATTTTATCCATATTTTATGCCCATCTGAAAACTGCATTCCAAGAAATTGTGTATTTTTTCCTGAACTAAAAGAAATCTGTTGTCCTAGTGTCATGTGTGGGCTTTTATTTTATTTTTTTGGTGGGGGGGGTGACTGACTTGCCAAGCAAACTCTCAAGTATTTTATATTGTCTTCAGTTATTTTAAATGGAATTTCTGGTTTTGCCTCTTTCTGCTGGGTTTCTTGGTGATACAGTACTGGAAATAATACTGATCCGAAGGAGCCCTGAATTCAGAGGTACTGTAAATGATGCTGTACCTAAGTGTCCCTGATCTTTTGTGACCAATATAGATACTGCACCTCAGGGCTTCCCTCCACCTTTACTGAAAGTGTTCATTCCCACCCTTGAACTGTGACCAAGATTAGGAATAGACTATCACTTAGACAAATAGCATTTGGTATCGCATCCAATGCTATCAAAGTGACCCCCTATAGTATTTGCCTGTGAGTTGGCAGGTCCTATTACCATCTCCGACTGGGAAGCTCCCCCAAACTGCTATTACTTCTGTCTCTACCACCTAGTCACACCACTGTTATTTCATGCATGCGGGATACAGACCAATTTCCAATCTTTTGTCACAGATCTCTTATTCTGACCTCCTTCAATTGATTTAGGTTGAATGATGTCTCATTCAGAATCTTTAATTACTCTTCTTCTCCATGATTTGTTTTGATGCATTATTTTCAACTAGTTTGGAATGAAATATTAGTAGAAATATCTACTCTGCCATCTTAGCTCCACCCCTGGAACATTCGTGGATTTTCTGAAGAGCAAAAGATGTTAAATGAAATCATATGCAAACCTTTATAAAAATCTCAGTTCTCCTCCTTCTCCTCTCCTATTCTCCTATTCTTTACATCTGTTAAGTCCGTGAAGTGCAGATATAAATGGTCCTAGGACAAATAACCTTAATATTATCACTCACTTGTTTAACATTTTTGTCAAATTACCATTTAGTTAGATAAAATAATTATTTTAATTGAATAGTAATATTATAATGGAAACTCATTTTCAGTGAGTTCATTGAGAATACCTTAAGGACAAATCCAATATCAGACAGGATGGCAAGGATAATTTTTTTGCTCCCAAATGATTTTTATTTCTTTTTTTAATTCTCTATGTTCTGAGAACTTTTTTTATATGAATTCAGTATGTCAGCATCTATTAAAAAACTGTTCTAAATGTTTTATGTGTCATAATTATACTTGCACAAATATAGCCAATATATTTGTATGTGAAGTTACTCTAACTCAAGTACATTTTTTTTAATTCTCAAGGATATTTTGGAAGGAAATGGGTTCCAGTCACACAATGAGGATTTAATTTTTTCTTTAATTTATGATGGGTGAGAAGCTTTTGATATATAATTCTGTCCATTTGAATCCTTGGTAGATCTAAATGTGAACAAATTATGGTTATATTATGCACAATTTCTACCACTGACTTGAAGGTTCTCCAATTATCTTTTATTTCTTAAAGATAAACTTTATCTTTTGGCTCTAGGAGAGACTTGATTCATGTCAAAATGGGCAAGTTCATGGTATCTGGGAAGGTAGTGCTGATCCTGGCTGGGTGGTCGAAAAGTGACTACAGCAATGGGTAAAAAAAAGATTGCCAAGGGATTGAAAATCAAGTCTTTAATGAAAATGTATAACTACAACCATCTCATGCCCACCAGAGGATATCCCATTGGACAAAACAGTTGTCAACAAAGATGTGTTCCATGACCCTGCACTAAAACATGAGGCAAGGAAGGAGGCCAAGGTCAAGTTTGAGGAAAGGTGCAAGACAAGCAAAAACAAGTGGTTCTTCCAGAAGCAATGGTTTTGGAACTACTGTGTTGGTCAGTAAATACAATATTTACTACAAATAAAAAAAAGATAAACTTTATATGATCTCTAATAGCAGTGACCTGACCTTATTTTATTATAGCAATCCCTTCTATTTTTCTAAACACATTTGCATGGTTCAGTCATGTGTTTGATACTACTACCACCACCACCACCACCACCACCACCACCACTACTACTACTATTACTACTACTTCTACTACTACCACCACCATCAGAAGCATGATAAGATAGTAGCACTTATATATCACCTTAAGATTTGCAAAGTGTTATTTGGTGGTGTTATTGTTATTTGTGACCCTTTGGGGGGCTTTATTGGCAAAGATTCTGGAGTGCTTTGCCATTTCCTTCTCCAGCTCCTTTCATAAATGAAGAACTGAGGCAATCAATGGTTAAGTGGTTTGTCCAAGGTCACATAACTAATAAGTACCTGAGGCTAGATTTGAACTCGGGTCTTCCTGACTCTCATCTTGGCACTTCATCCACTAAGTTACCTAGCTACCCCCATTTCATCATAGGATCATAGATTTAGAGCTGATACAGACATTAGATTCAAATGAGTTCTTCTACCTTATTTTATAGATGAAGATAAGATATGAGGCTAACGGAGGATTAAAAGGCATACTCAGCTATTAAGTGTCTAGGTCAGGATTTGAACTCACTTCTTGACTCAAAACCAAGAAGTCAATCTACTGTGATGCTTATGTATCAATATATAGTAGGTTGGATTGATTCAGTCTGATCTATGATGAGCCTTTTTTTGTCCAATCTTGGGGTTTTTATGTTTCAAATGTTCCATTTATTAGTAACAATATTAATTGCATTCAATAAGTCCAGTAACATGTATCTAGAGCAAGACTTTACATTATTGTGTAAAGTAGTGCCCATTTGTTCCATCAGTATTTCTGTAGCTTTATAAAGTATTTATCATTAAATCTAGGATTATCTATCTATTCTTCTTTCTCCTTTTTTGACTAGAAAGAATTAATATTTCTATAGCTGTATGAATATAAAACAACCTCATTGATTTAAATATTATAAGGTTAATATTCTGTATTTAAAGCATATTGTCATAACTGTACATGATCAATTTGTTTTTCTTTTTTGATTTTTGAGGGGAAAAGTCAGGGCAATTAGGGTTAAGAGAGTAGCCCAGGGTCACATAGCTAGTAAGTGTTAAGTGTCTGAGGCTGGATTTGCACTCATGACCTCCTGACTTCAGGTCGGTGCTCTATTTACTGTGCCAAATAGCTGTGCCTCTGTTTTTCCTTGATAAGTCAGAATTAGGTCCAATTTAATAGTCTTTTTCTTTTACTTTGTTTATTTTCTAAGATGTAATGGCCAACGCGGCAAGTAAAAAAAAATCAACTTTTAGCAGAATGTGACTTTTGTAAGATGTCCAAAATGTTGAAGTAGCTTATAACTGTTATTTTTCTCTGTGTAGATTTTAGCATCTTTATGAGGAAACTATCCTCCATCTGGCTCAGCATTTTAATGTACTCTGAAAGTGATGACACTTATTTTTTTCCTTTCCTCTTATGTACCCCAAATGCCCTCCACCATGGTTTTCCCCTAAGCTTTATGGTTCCTGTGTAGCTATCTTCTGCACAAGCAGTAAAATTCCTCCATCCATTCTATTTTATCTGTTTCTTTAGAACAATTTATAGCCTTACATTTGCTGGTATGAAGAAATTCATGTCACCCTATCATGTTTCCATGCTATTTATAGGGTATATTTACCAGCTTATGTTTAAATTCTGACATCACTTCATGACTTATTCTCTGTCCACTGAGATGGTGATGACAAAGGTCACAAAGATAGGTCTTTACTCTCTTCCTTAACATTTCCTCTTGGGAATTAGAATCATAGCCTATTAGAGCTAGAAAATAATTTTACAAATAACTTAAACCAATGATCTCCCATTTTTTGAGTATGAAATGCTGCCTTTTATTACACTCCAAATTTCACTGGCATATAGTAGTAATTGTGCTATTCATATCTATTTCTAGGTCCATGAATTTCTTACAATAACTCTGTGGACCCAAGATGTCTGTAGGTCACATACTGAGAATTACTGAACTACCCTTTTTCAAGTAATAAGCATTTATTAAGTTCTACTGTGCTAAGTTCTGATTTTTGCAGTTTTTCTGTCATCATTTAAGGAAGTAAGAACCAGAGACTTCAAATAACTTGCCAAGGTCATACAGTTAATAAATGTCTGAGTTGGGACTTAATAGTATTAAGTTCACCTGATGTGTAGTCTAAGATCCTTGTTCCTATTCTAGACAGTCTCCTGTTAGATACATTTTCCACTACTTTTCTTCTATGTCACACATATTTTCTCCCTACATATTCACACATATGCACACATATCTGAAAGCCATACTGTCTACACTCATAAAACTATTTATTGACATATATATTCACAATACACATATATACACATGCATATCTTGGTGTCTCTTCCAGAGTTCTCTAAATCGAGTGGCAACACAAAAACTAGAATGGCTGGATATGGCTCATGATGAAGTAGATAAACCTCATGTTTTTGATGTCTGACAAAGCTCTAAGCAATCCATAATGCCTACTTTAGACACATTCAGGGATGTAAGAATGAATTTACTTCATCTGCCCATTCTACTGGGGTAAGTCTTTTTTTTTTAGTTCCTCTATCCTAATTTTGTTTTGTTTTTTATGTTTTAATTTATTTATTTTCAGTTTTCAACATTCATTTCAACAAGATTTTGAGTTACAGTTTTTTCTCTCCCTATCTTTCCCCTAACTCCAACCCAAAATAGCAAGCCTACTGAATACCCCTTCCCCCAATCTGTTCTCTATTAGATCCTCCCCCTTCATACCCCTAACTTTCTAGTAGGGCAAGATGGGTTTCTATACCCCAGTATCTGTATATCTTATTTCCAAGTTGCATGTGAAAAACCAAGTTTTAAAAATTTGCTTTTAAAACTCTGAGTTCCAATTTTTTCCCTTCTTCCCTCCTAACCCACTCCCACTGGAAAGATAAACAATGCAATAAAGATTGTACATGTGTAGTTATGCATATGATTTTCATCATAGTTATATTGAGGAAGACTAATTATATTTCACTCCATCCTATCCCACCCCACCCACTTATTCTATTTTCTCCTTTGACCCTATCCTTTATCAAAAATGTTTGCTTTTGATTACCCTCTCTCCCAATCTGCCCTCCCTTCTATCCTCCCCTCTCTCATCCCCTACTCTCCTATTTTCCTGTAGGGTAAGATACCCTATTGAGGGTGTATGTTATACCCACATTAGGCTGAATTTAATGAGAATCAGGTTATCCCATTCCCTTTCACCTTCCTGCTCTTCCCCTCCATTGTAACAGTTTTCTCTTGCCTCTTTTATATGAGATAATTTACCCTAATCTATTGCTCGCATTCTTCTCCCAATAAATTCTTTTCTCACCTCCTAATTTTATTTTTTAGATATCATCCCTTCATATCCAACTCATCCTGTGCCCTTTGTCTATGTATACATGAACATAGAAATGCCCTCACCCACATCCTCCTATACATTCATACATACACACAAGTACGTATTCCCTTTGGCTATCTTCATACTGGAAAAGTCTTATGAGTTACAGTGATCATTTTTCCACGTAGGAATGTAAATAGTTCAACTTTAATAATTTCTTTATGATTCCTTTTCCCTGTTTACCTTCTCATGCTTCCTTGCTTCCTATATTTAAAAGTCAAATTTTCTGTTCAGCTCAGGTTTTTTCATCAAGAATGCTTGAAAGTCCTCTGTTTCATTGAATGAACATATTTTCCCCTGTAGCATTATACTCAGTTTTGCTAGGCAGGTGATTCTTGGTTTTAGAAGCTGCTAGGTCTTGCATTGTCCTGATTGTGCTTCCACAATACTCAAATTGTTTCTTCCTGACTGCTTGCTGAATTTTCTCCTTGACCTGGGAACTCTGGAATTTGGCTATAATATTCCTAGAAGTTTTCTTTTTGGCATCATTTTTCAAGAAGCAATCAGTGAATTCTTTCAAGTTCTATTTTACCC
>CM053599.1:60624667-60641069 GCA_028646575.1 Pseudocheirus occidentalis
CTCAACGCAAGAGCCCTTGGCCCTGATGGATCGTGTCAGCCCCCCTGCTATTTGCAGGCCGAGGGCTCTGAAGCAGCTCAGTGGGGGCCGCTGAGGCTCTCAGACGTTCCTCCCACTGCTTCCTTGCCCTGGGAGCAGTTTGGCCAGACCTACTCTCCTCCTCCACAGTTAGCAAAATCCACTGACCTTTCTCTTAGCCTTTTTTTCTTCTGGCCTGAGAGATGTGGTAATTGTGCCTCCAGTGCAGCGGATCAGCTCTCCTATAGCCATGGTCCCCTGCCTGATGCCCCAGAGCTTGACCCGGCCGGGGTTTCTGCCCAGCGTCCCAGACTGCTGTGAAGAGCCCCGCCTACTGCTCTGCCTGTAGCAACAGATGTGCTTTCTGTCTTTTGGAGAGTTTTGGAGCTTGAAAATCTGTTTAGTGTCCCATTTTTTGGGTTTTTTAGTGTGTTTGTGTGGGAGCTGTGGTGCTTTGCTGCTTTTATGCCGCCATCTTGGCTCTGCCCCCATGAAATGTTTATTGTACCAGGGAGGGAGAGAAGATCAATGCTCATTGCTCCAGCACAGACTGGGCCCCAGAAAATCTGGAGGAGGACTCAGTGGACTTAATCTTTGAGAGCTATGGTGATTTCCAGACTTCTCCATCCATAAACACCAAATGCAATTTTGAAGGTCAATAGGAAAGGTGTCTTCAATGTGGGTGAAAGAGGGATACAGTCTAGCTATAGCCCTGGGACAGTGACAGCTGGGATGGTGTCTGCTTCCAGAGCTTTTGGCCCACAGACAGCAGGTAGGGCTTGAGCAGCTGATCAGAGGGGGATTTCAGGGATCCCTTTGCTGGAACTTAGGCAGGATTTTCTTCCTTTGCCTGTGCTTGGATATGGGTGGAGGTCCTGGGATGAGAAGGAGTGCTAGTGTGATGGATATTTAGGGGGTAGTGAAGAGGGAATCCTCCTCATACTTCCAAGGCAGAAAAATATACTTGTAATCACTCATGGATCAGAGTACAAGGCCAGTAGAGGAGTAAAAATTTCTCTTTTCACCATAGCAACCTGGAAGAATTGAAAATTTATAGGTCTCTAGAAGTATCTCTGAAAACAGCTGGACAAAACCCTCGAAGCTTGGGACAGAACATTCTCCAGACTGGAAGCACAGTCCCACCTTAACAAAGAGTTTTTAAAAATTCAAGTAATTGGCAGGGAAAATGAGCGAATGTTGGAAAAACTTAGGCTATAGAACTTTATTTTGATGACAAAGAAGATAAAAAATATAAAACCAAAAGAAGACAACAGAATCAAAGCTCCTACATCCAAAGTCACCAAGAGAAACATGGCTTGATCTCAAGTCATGGAAGAGCTCAAAAAAGATATTGAAAATCAAGCAAGACAAGTAGAAGAAAAATTGGGAAGAGAAAAGAGAGTGATGCAAGAAAATCATGAAAAATGAGTCAATAGCTTGCTAAAGGAGGCTCAAAAGAACACTGAAGAAAGAAATATCTTAAATATAGACTAGACCAAATAGCAAAGGAAGTCCAAAAAGCCAAGGGGGGAGAAAAATGCCTCAAAAAGCAGAAGTGATCAAATGGAACAGGAGGTCCAAAAGCTCACTAAATAAAATAATTCCTTAAATATTAGACTGGAGCAAATAGAGAGTAATGGCTCTGCATGAAAACAAGAAATTATAAAACAAAATCAAAAGAATTAAAAAATAGAAAACAATATGCAATAGCCACTGGAAAAGCAACTGAGCTGGATAAAATATCCAGGAGAAAGAATTTTTAAGTTTTGGACTAGGTTTCTGGGAAGATAGCAGAGTAGGTCAGAAAATTCCAAGCTCTCATGATTTTCCCCCACACTAGAGATAAAATAGCACTTTAGGGTGAACAAAATACAGATAAAAATAAATAAGAATAGGGGAACAACAGGGGTCTTCATGGGATAATTTGAGAAGATTAGGAGAAAAATATCCGGATAAGGTTTGAGCTCCATGAAAAATAAACATCTCCACACTAGAGTTTGCTTTAACAAATGACAAGCCTTTGGGTTAGTTGTTTTGAGAGGCTTCAGGGGCCACAGTCACAGGAACTTTTATCCCTTGGCTAGTGAGGAAAATTGCACATCTGAAATGTCGAAGATCATGGGGACTTCTGTTGACAAGGGAATGCCAGACTCAGCTGTGCTTCAGAGAGCTGCAAGGGTGTGAAAGAACCAGCACACACCTGGGGAATGCACAAGCAGTGGAGCAGAAAGCCCCTGGCTGTGGGCACTTACAGAAGGTTGGAGGTTTGGCTTTTCTTCCAGGCTAGAAGGGTATAAAGCCAAACATGTCCAGCTTTCCAGAGGACTGCTGCTGTGAACACCTTTGAGGTTCTGATCACATGGTATAGTGAACTCTCTATTTATTCAGTAATAAACGAAGGCAAAAAATCGACAGAAACCAAAGTACAGCATTCACAATGCTATAACAAGTTATCACTAAGGTGGCCACATAGTTTTCACCAAAATGCTCACCTAGTTTTAAGCAAAAGATATCATCCAGTAAGTCCCTAATTAAATCATCCTTAAAGAGCAAGTCTCCTTAAGGAACACAAAGTAGAATCATTCAGTAAGTCCTTAACTCAATCATCCTTAAGGAGAAGGCCTTCTATGGGACACAAAGTAAAAAGATCAAAGTTCTCCACTCCTACGTCAGAGTAAATCATAATCTTCTCAGTCAGCCTTAGGTAGCCAAGAAGAGATCTTGTTATCTTGACTCCAGGCAGGCTCTCAGCTTCCATGATTCCTCTTCCATGGTCCCAGCTCCTTCCTGAATCTATCCAACTGTCACTTGGAGTCAAAGACAAGCAGCTCTTAGCTCCTTGTCCAGCTCCTTGTCCAGTTCCTGTTCCATACTGAAGTTCATGGTGTCCAGTCCACCTCACGTTCTTCATAGTTCCTGTTTCTGTGAAGACAAAGCTTAAAAGAACCACAATAATATTCATACATGTGGCTGGCACCATCATCAATTCCTGTCTGCTGGTGAAATCAACAGGGACCCACCAACAAGATCTGAGAACTCAACACACATCACAAATAAAAATCAACACAGACAGAAGAGACAGAGTGCCATCACCACAAATGTTCCCTTCTCAAAATGTGCCACCACAAGTCCTGTCTCAGTTCTGCTCCATCCCAGCCTGGGCTTCTCCTTATATATGGTCATTAAGCTCCTCCCTGTTCACAGGTTCTGTTTCTTAACAAATTCTTGGTATAATCTGGGCAAAGATCAAAGACATGTGAACTCAAAGAAGATGCTAAATAAATACTTCTTTGTTTGCCATTACAGTGGGGAGAACTAAAGATCTAGGGCAAGAGTCACCATACTCCATACATCAGAGCTAGAGGTGACTAAAAAAATCAAGGTATTACCACAAAAATTGCTCAGCCAAAGGAGAAAGAATCCAACCATAGAACGCTATTATGGGAATAGACAAGAATGGGGTTCATATTCAGAGTAAGATTTTGAGTAACATGAAATGGCCAATTGCCCAAAAATAATTGACAAGATCTTTAAATGGACTTTAAAAATCAAATGACAGAGATGGAGGGAAAATAAATAATAATAATCCAGGAAAAAACAAAAAAGTTGTGAAAGGAAAGTCAATAAATTAGAAAAAGAGATTCAGAATCTTCAGGAATAAAATAACACCTTGAAAATTAGAATTAGGCAAGATAAAGCCAGCGATGGGGTATAGAAATCTATCTTGACCTACAGGAAAATATAAAAGAAGAGGTTAAGCAAAGGAAGGGGTGGTGACAGAAGGGAAGACATATTAAGGGAAGGAGAATTCACAATGCATGCCATTTTGGGGTGGGGAGGGGAGAGATGGAGAGAAAATTTGGAACTCAAAATCTTGTGGAAGTGAATGTTGAAAACTAAAAATAAATAAATAAAAATGGAAATGATAAAAAAAATAAGCCTCTATGAACTCTTTACCTCTAATTTTAACTTGGCTTGTGTATTATGAAATAATTCTAGCAAACAAACATTTCCAAGGTATTTTCTAGTGTTTGTTTCATTTTTTATTGTTTTGTTGTGCTCTGGCATATTTTGTGTCAAGGTGCTTTTTCCTTTTCACCTCTTCTTCCCTAATCCCCACTTGGCCTTGGACAAATACATTTTCTTTTACACTCAACATTTAAATAGTATTTAAACAATTTGTGATTTTTACCAGGTATTATGACTATACTATATTTTTCTAGTCCTTTTAACAATTTTACTAAATTTAATTTCACTAAATATTTCCCAATTACATGTTTAAATGCTTGATATTCCTTTTTTTCCTAATTTTGTTTTAATCCTTTCCCTCCTTAAGACACGCCATTTGATATTGAGTATACATGTGAAGTCATGCAAAACATATTCCTATATTAGCCATGTTGCAAAAGAAAACACAGAAAAATGAAACAAGAAAAATAATTAAAATAAAAAATGTCTCCTTCAATATGCATTCTGAGTTCATTAGCTCCTTCTCTGAAAGTGAAGAGTGTTTTTCATGATGGGTTCTTTGGAGCTGTCATGAATAATTGTCTAGATCAGGGTAGCTAAGTCTTTCACAGTTGATTATCCTTACAATAGTGCTGTTACAGCATACAATTTCTTATTTTTCCTCAATCCAGTTGGCATGAGGTCATATAAGTTCCCCTGATTATTTCTGTTCATTATTTCTTATAGCATAACAACAGTCTTGCATCACAATCATATGCCACAACATGATCAGTCAATCCCCAATTGATGATTTAGATCTACAAAATACTGGATTGCTATGCTCATTCACCACTGTTTAATGTATACCTATTTTTTCTGTTGATCTCCCACTATATTTCTTGGTACCAGATTGTTTTGTTGATTACTGCTTTGTAATATAATTTGAAATCCTTTATTTTTGGGCCACCTTCCTTCATTTTTAAAAATTGATTCTATTGATATTCTTTACTTTTTGTTCTTTGAGATGAATTTTGCTATTATTTTTTTGGTTCTATGTAATAATTCCTTAGTAATTTGATTGACATAGGACTGAATACATAAAGTAACTTAGGGAGAATCACCATTTTATTATATTGGTTCAGACTTTCATGTAGAAATTTATATTTCTCCAATTATATTTATTTTGTGTGAAAACTGTTTTATAGTTGTGTTCAAATAGTCCCTGGCTTTGTCTTGTCAGGCAGGCTGTCAAGAATTTTATATATATTGTTTACAATTATATTAAATTGAATTTCTCTTTCTCTCTTTCCCTGTTATGTTTTGTTGGTAATATGTAGAAAAGCTGGTATTTTATTTGGGTTTATCCTATATCCGACAACTTTCCTTTAATTATGGTTCATCTCTTATTTTTTATACCTAGCATTTATAGTGCAATATTAAGTAATAGTAGTCATCCTTTCTTCATCCTTGATCTTCACTTTTGAATGCTTTAAGTATAGCCCCATTATTGATAATGCTTGTTCTTCATTCTAAACAGATAAGATTTTTTTAAAGGCTCCTTTGATTCTTATACTTTCTAATGTTATTAAGTGGAATGACAGTTTCATTTTGTCAAAGAGTTTTCCTGCATCTATTGTGGTAATCCTATAATTTTTGTTGTTTTTCTTATTGATATGAACAGTCCTGTTTATAATTTTCCCAATTATATAAAACATAAAATTATATAAAATTCCAGCACTGTCTTTTAGCATAAATCCCACTTGGTAATAGTGTATGATCATCGTGATGTATAGCTGTGTTCTCCTTGCTAATATTTTATTTTAAAAAGTATATTGTATTGATATTCATTAAGAAAATTGGTTTAAAATTTTCTTTCTATGTTTTAATCCTCCTTGGCTTAAGTATCAAACAACATTTGAGTCATAAAAGGAATTTGGTAAGACTCCTTCTTTAACTACTTTTTTCAAATAGGTTATTTAGTATTGGGATTAATTGTTCCTTAAATGTTTGGTCGAGTTTGTTTGTAAATCCATCTGATCGTGAAGATTTTTTTCCTTAGAGGAAGCATTGATATATTTGTCAATACCTTTTCCTAAGATAGGTTCATTTAAATATAATATTTGTACTTCTGTTCATTTGGTTGATCTTTGCTAATACCCATCCATTTCATTTAGTTCATTAAATTTATTGGCATATAATTGGGCAAACGAAACTCCCATTAATAGCTTCAATTAAATATTCATTGGTAGCACATTTATCATTATCACTTTTGATACTGGTCATTTAGTTTTTTTTAAATCAAATTAAACAAAAGTTTATCTTTTTATTGTTTTTCATGAAAACACATCCTAGCTTTATTCATTAGTTCTTTTTTATTTTCAATTTTATTAAATTCTTTCTTTGATTTTAAGGATTTCTATTTTGGTATTTATTTAGGAAATTTAATTTGTTCTTTTTTCTAGTTTGGTGTTTTTGCTGTTGTTTCATATGCAAATCATTGACCTGATCTTTCTTGTTTTTATTTATGTACATATTTAGAAATATAATTTTCTCTGTAAGTACTCCTTTGGCTTTAGGCCACAGCTTTTGACTTGTTGTCTCATTGTTACCATTTTTCTCAACAAAATTATTGTTTTTTTTGTCATTTATTATTTGACCAAATAATTCTCTAGGACCAGATTTCATTTACAATTAATTTTATATATGTTTCTACAGAATTTTATTGAATATAATTTTCATGAATTATGCTCTGAAAAGGATACATTTACTTTATCTGCTTTTTGCATTAGTTTATGAGGTTTTTATGCCTTAACTTGTGCTCAATTTTGTGAAGGTGCCATGTACATTGAGACCCAGGCATAGTTATTTCTGTTCCTGTTCATTTTTCTTCAGACTGCTACTTTATCTTACTTTCCTGGGACTCTATTGATCCTGTTAACTTCTTATCCATCTCTGAGAGGAGAAAGTTGAGGCCACCCAATAAAATAGTTTGACTTAACTATTTCCTCTTGTCATTCACTTAATTTTGCCTTTTAGATTATTGAGCTCATCATTTCTTATTACACAGTATTATTCCCTCACAAGCATATACCACAACTTGTCCAATGATTCCTCAATTTTTTGGGGAACCCCTCCAATTTCCAGTTTTTTGCTACCACAAAGGGCTGCTATAAATGTCCCATTCACATTCAAAGTTAGAAATACTACTTCTGAATTTCCCTCTATATTATTTTATTCACTGTTTTCTTTTCTCAATCTCTTTTTGCCCTATCCCTATTACCTTATCTTCCCTTCCCACCCCACCCCATCTGAAATTGATTTATATTAGAAGCTGCTACATACTTATCTTTTATGGGTAGTTCATTCCATTCACATTTATAGTTAAGATTATGAACTACGTCTTTCCTTACATCCTATTTTCTTCTGTTTAACCTTTGCTCTTTCTTTTTATCCTGTACTTCCAAAATCTATTTCACTTGTGACCACTTTCTTTTATCTATTTTCCCTTATCTTCTTCACCTTCTACTTTAAGATGGATTTCTATTTTCAATTGAGTTTGTGTATATTATTTCCCTCTTTAAACTAATTTAGATGTGAAGTTCAAGTACTATGCACTCCACTAACTTTGCTTCCACTGTAAAAGTTGTTCCTTACATGCCTCTTTTATGTGAAATAAATTTTCTCTTCCTTCCTCTCCCTTTTTCCTTCTCCCCAGCCATGTCTTTCTAGTCTATCCACTTTTATTCGGCATAATCCCAACATGATTGACTAACAAGCACACACTCTTTTTTTTAATGTAAAATCCTTCTTACTGTCTTAATAATGAGAAAGTTTTTAAAAGTTACATAGATCCATTCCCCAGTTCATAAATGGTCAAAGGGTATGAACAGGCAGTTTTCAGGGGAAGAAATTAAAGATATTGATAAGCATATGAAAAAATGCTCTAAGTCACTATTGATTAGAGAAATGCAAATCAAAACAATTCTGAGATACCACATATCACCATTCAGATTAACTAAGATGACAAAACAAGAAAATGATAAATGCTGGAGAGGAAGTGGAAAACTTGGAACACTAATACACTGTTGTTGGATATGTGAATTCATCCAACCATTCTGAAGAGCAATCTGGAACTATGCCCAAAGGGCTATAAATAATTACATACCATTTGACCCAGTAATAACAACTTCTGGTGTTGTATTCCAAAGAGATCATACAAGTGTGAGGAAGACCCATATGCACAAAAATATTTATAGCAGCTCTTCTTGTGGAGGCAAAGAATTGGAAATCAGTCCATCAATTGGGGAATGGCTAAACAAGTTGCAGTATGTGATGGGATACTGTTGTGCTATAAGAAAGGAGGAGCATAAAGACTTCATAATAACCTATAAAGACATATAAACTGATGCTCAATGAGGAGAACAGAACCAGGAGAACTTCATACCCAATAACATACATATCATATGTGTGATGACTATCTTTGATAGACTGGGATCCTCTGAGCAATACAAGGTTAGAAGATGACTTCAAAAAACTTATGATGGAAAGGGATATCCACATACAGAGAAAGAACTACAGAGTCTGAAGGCAGATTGAAGCAACCTCCTTGCTTTCCCTCTCTCTTTTGTGTTTTGTTTTATTTTGTCCCTTCTTTCATATTGCTCACTCCATTGGCTATAACCTTTCTTTACAACTTGATTAATGTTTAATGTGAAAGTATTTGTAGAACCTACATTTGATTGCATGCCACCATGGGGGAGGGGTAAGGGGACGGAGGGGAAGGAAAATTTGGAACTCAAGGGAATGTGGAACTGAATGTTTTAAACTAAAAGTAAATGAATAAATTTAGGAATTCAAAAGGAAAAAAATGTTGCAAAGATCATCTTCCCATATAAAACAGTAAACATTGTAAACTTATTGAGTCCCTTATGAATGCTTTTTCACATTACCTTTTTATGATACTCTTGAGTCTTATATTTTAAAGTCAAATTTTCTATTCAGCTTTGATCTTTTTATCATAATTGTACAAAAGTCAATAAATATGCATTTTTCCCTTAGAGGAGTATACTCACTTTTTCTAGCTAGGTTATTCTTGATTGATCTTAGTTGCTTCACCTTCTGTAATACTATATTCAAAGTCCTCTTATCCTTTAAGGTGATAGATGATGAATCTTATGTTATCCTGGCTGTGATTCCATGGCATTTGCATGGGTTATTTATAATTGCCTGAAGAATTTTTTCTTTGATCTGTGAGTTCAGAAATTGGACCATAATATTTTGGGGAATTTTAATTTTAGGATCTCTTTTAGGAATCAATTTGTGGACTCTTTCAAATTCTATTTTAACCTTTGTTTCTAGGATATTGGGCTCATTTTTCTTGATAATTCTTTGAAATCTCACATTTTGGTGCTTTCTTTGATCCTGACTTTTCAGGTAGCTCTTTAATTCTGAAATTGCTTCTCTTGGATCTATTTTCATATCAGTTGTTTTTCTGATGATACATTTCATATATCTTATTTTTCATTTTGTTGACTTTGTTTTATTATTTTATTTAATTGTTAATATATTTTGTTTCATTAAATATTTCCCAATTACAAGTACAAAATTAGTATACCTTTCTTTAAAAAATTTGACCTACAAATTATCTTTGTCTCTACTGCCTATTTCCCCTCCTTTAGAAGGCCAACAATTTTCAATTGATTAAATATGTGAAGTTGTAGAAAATATATTTCTATATTAGTCATTTTTGCAAAAAAACCCAGAATATTTTAAAAATAAGTAAATAAAATTTATGCTTCAATCTGCATTCTGAATTCATCGGTTTTCTCTTGGACTGAATATCATTTCTCATCACTGGCCCTTTGGAACTCTCTTGGATTTTCAATCAGACTAGCTAATTCTTTTGCTGCTAATCACTTTAAAATGTTACTGTTGCTAGGTATAATCTCCGGGTCCTTCTTACTTCATTTCAGATGTATTCATACACGTTCTTCCAAGTTTTTCACTCTAAGTGCTTTGAATTTCTTGAGGATGGAAATTATGTATTGTATAAAAATTTTATATGTCCCCCAATGCCTACCACAATGCTGTAATTAATTGATCCAAAAAGCAACATCTCCTAAACAATTACTATATTTCAGTCACTGTGCTAAACATAGATGATGCAAAGAAATGTACAAATAAAAGTTGGCTGAAGTTTGGACATATTAAGCACTGTTAATGCAGATGATAAGAAAAAGAAAAATGACTGTATGCTTTCATTAATAAAATAAGTAAATGCAAAAGAATGGGTACAATTCCGCCATTGCCTCAAATACTAATCATGGCACAACATTTACATGTTAATTATTTGACCCGAGCTTGACATACACCTTTTTACTGATTTATATTCCCATCAATATTCACATATATACATGCGCAGGAGACCTTCATGTCAATGGATTCCACAGCTTGCCCGTTGTTCAAGCCCTCTGTAAGAGTGGGCATTCCTAAAATACCATCAGGCTCCTTTCTCTCTCACTCATGCAATTCATTTTCTCCAAATGTGCTATCCAATGAGACAAATAAAATCTTTGTCCTCATGGAACTTAAATTCTATTGAATTTGTGTGAGTTAAGGGAAGAGCTGAACTAAATGGGATCAAGAAAGAAAATTGTACAATTATTTGACAAAATTACTTCCCAGTTTTAAAATAGGAAATAATTCTTGAGGTGTCCTGCATTCTGGCTATATTTTTCTGAGTATTTTCAAGCATTGTGAAATTTCCAAAGATAAAATTTAATTTATTGTTGTGCATAATCACTAGTCAAATACTCTATTATTTTGCAGTTATTCTTATTTGTTCTATTACAAAATACCATATATGTGATTGTGAATGCATATGATATACATATATGTATCCAGTTCTTCAGAGATCTTCAAAGTCCATATCCCTATTTAAAATAATTTAACATATTATATATATATATATTTATAATTTTTAAAGTCTGCAAATTCTATCCCTGGGGAATGTTGTTCTGTCAGAGATATATGGGACTAAATCTGTGAGACATAGATAGGATGAGGGGGAGGGAGTATGTGACATTTTCCTCAGTAGTAAATTCCCTTTCTTAACAGGCCTGTAGGAACCACATACTACTTAAACACAATCCTGCAAGTTTATTATAGTTTCTAGTGCTAAAAATAATTACAAAGATCTAAAATTCTTAGCAATTTGTTTTGACTTAACAAAATATCAAACTCATTTTTAGAGTACTTGATCATTCCACCTGACCTTCTCTTAACTTTCTGGTCTTCTTATACTTATTGATTTAAAGATACTTGGGAATGAGGAGACACAGGCCTCCTTGCTGTTTGGGAACTTCACTTCCCAAGTCAGGCTTTTTCAGGGACTATTTATCCTTCCTGAATTCTCTTCCTCTTCATTTCTGTCTCCTGACTTCCTTGCCTTTTTTCAAGTCCCAGATACACACCTCACTTTCAATAAAACAGCTTTCCTAATTCCCCTTAGGTATAACACTTTCCTCTCTTAATTATGTCCATTTTCTATGATATGCATCTTATTCATACATAATTATTTTTCATATTGTTTTTCTCATTAGACTCTGAGTTCCTTGAAAGCAGGGATTTATTATTGTTATTATTATTTAATTATATTTTTGGTTTCATGTGACATAGTGCCTGACGCATAGTGAATGATTTATAAATACTCATTGTTATTATTGACAGGCAATTGAATGAATGAAACAGTTCCTTTTTCATCCATGCCAATTGCCAGTGAGTTCCAGTGGAGTTTTGCAAATGTGCTACCTGCCTTGGTAATCCAGTTCAAGTGTGCAATAGTTCTTATTGACTATGAGGTATGGCTACAGAAATTAAGTACCTAGTGCTGGCAAAAAGAGGAGAAGAAAGGTGCAAAAGTTGGACAGGCACAATTCGGTTCAAGAAACAATACTGAATGTGATGGATCAGAGTAGGACAAGGGACAATAAGGGGAAATGTCTTCACTTGCCTATGTAGGTCTACTGAATTTCTTCATTTATAAATTTTACATATATTCTAAAGATGAAGGATACATGTCTCCATCTTATAGGTATGCACCTATTTTTCCTTAATATTTAAGGGTCCTATTAGTGAGGGTCTTAAACTTATATTCAGATATTGTTGCAGAAAAGTACAGTGTAAAACTGGTCATTGATAAGGAGATTGGACTACATTATGTGAAATTCTAGATCAATCATCATTTTCATTGCAATAATTCTGTAAATCCATTATTGTAGGTTTTATCATTCCCACTTTACAGTGAAAGAAATTAAGATTAAGATGTTAGGTAAATTATACATGGCTACATTAATAGCAGATATTGAAATCTTATTATCTGACCCTAAGTTCTTTCCCTTACAATCTTACTACCTTTTACTAGTGATAATTATTCTGAATTCTAAAGAATGATAAGGAATTATACCTTTAATTATTTCCACATCACTTATAAGCATCTATTGTTTATCCTCCTTGAAATGGAGGACGAATAAGAACAAGTAGTAATGTCTTGATCCCTGAGTGAACTGAATTTTAGTAAGACAGAGTTGCACAAAGTACTGACCCTCACTTTCTCTTCCAGAATCATCAAAGTGCAATAACAAGACAAAAATCAATATGACTGGCGAAGATCTGGGATGCAGTAGATGACATTGGTGTCTTCTATGTCTGACCAGATCTAAGCACCACAGCACCATCTTTAATTTCTTTTATAGCCATTGGAACAAATTATTCTCATTTGCCCTTTCTAAGGCAGAAGACTTTGTATGCTTGGGTGTTTTGGGTAGATATTCCCCTAATTCACCCAATAGGCTTCAGGCCTGTAGGTTAATAGGTTAACCCACCTGTCAAGTTGGTTTACTGGGATGTGGCTGCTGCACATGATATAGCTTCTTTGAAACACAAATGAGAATTAGGCGTAAAATGTGAGAGAGAGAGAGAGAGAGAGAGAGAGAGAGAGAGAGAGAGAGAGAGAGAGAGAGAGAGAGAGAGAGAGAATGTAGTTAGTGTTTCTAAATCTCCAGATAAGCTTATATAAATTGTCTTGGTTTGGGGTAAAGAAGCGAGATGATGAATGTATTCAAAAAGAATTGTGTTGGTAATTAAATAAGGCAGGCTGTGCATGAACAGAAGATGATTTAATTATGATGACTTCTTATAACATGAACAATGTTCCATTAGATAAAGAATGCATATGTACCTTGGGAGCTGTCAGTATAAGATTCAGAAGAGTATTTTAGAATTTTGTTTCACATTTTTTATGATTGGAACTTTTAATATATTGCTTTATAGATTCTGGTTCATGTCTGCCTCAATTATAGATGTAAATTCATTTTTTATAGCATGAATTGCCTGGTCATTCTATTAATTTCAGAGGAAATAATGAAGAAAAAAAGTGAAGAGATGGAACACTTCACTATAAAGATAAACCATTGGGGCAGCTAGGTGGCACAGCGAATAGAGCACTGGCCTGGGAGTCAGGAGGATCTGAGTTCAAATCCACTCTCAAACACTTGACACAAAAACTAACCATGTGACTTTGGGCAAGTCACTTAACTCAGTTGCCCTCCAAAAAAAAAAAAGACAAACCATTAACTGGGAGATTATCTTCACACAATGACTTTTTGCTTTTATATTTTTCTCCCTTTTTAAGACTTAGTATTCTTTTTGTATTAGATGCAAAGTCAGAGGACTAGGGTTCATATCCCAGATCTGCTTATTCCTACCTTAGAACAGACATGTTTGGCACTAGCCACTGAAAGTAGGAGCAATGTGTGGAATTTGTAGACACAAATTTAGACTCAATGGAAATCAAATCAAGTCAACAAGTCTTTATTAAGTACTTACTATGTGCTAGTCCATGTGCTAAATTTTGGGAATACAAAGAAAGGCCAAATATAGTCTCTGATCTCAAGAATATCCTACTACTCTCACAGTGGAAAAGGGAGACAAGATGGACACGTACATGAGACAAGAGAAATAAATTGGAGATAATTAACAGAGGAAAACTAATAGATCAGTTAGGGTCCTCCAAAAATGGGATTAACTCGTAAGAATGTTATTGCACTCCACCTCATGGGAGATCTCCAAGCAGGGATTGGATTTCCGCTCATTGGATGTATCATAGAAATATTTCTTTTAAGATACACAATGTCATAGTTGACCTCTCAGGTCTCTTCCAACTCTGTACTTTTATGTTTACATATGCAACCTTGGGAAAATCATTTAACCTCTTTGTATCCCATATTTCTCAGTTGTAGAATGAGGAGGTACAAGTAGGTAATTTATAAAGTCCCCTCCAAGACTCAATGCTGTGATCTAAAGTTCTTCCCATGAATTATGTATCACCATTAAGAAAGCAAAAAGCCAATTTTTAGAGTTAAGTATTCAATTAAATATTGGTTAGTTGGTAGTCATGAGAATGTTGTAAGATAATTTTCATAAACATAATTTTACTTCTCTTTGATCCCTGGAAAATTCAATGTAATTTTGATTTTGGTAACCTTACGTACACCTTGAATGTCATGATTTCAAATGCTTTAATATATAAATTTCTTTTAAGATTATTTTGTACCTAAAGCAAAAGAAGGTTAACAACTAACAAAAAATTAAATCTCATGCTGGCAACTCAGCTGGGAAAGAATTCCAAATCATCTAATTTGGGAGCATGTGCTCCTTTGCATATAGTGCTACACTTAACCAAGAGTGTGGTCTAGCATTTTAACTGTGCTAACTATAATTATGAATAAATATAGTGAGCTAGTGGAAAAATGAAATAAAGGCACAAATAAAATGGAGGGGTTGTAGCTCATGAATTTTGATGTTTCAAAAAGATTTTAGAAGAAAATACAGAGGAAAACTTTCTCATCTCTTAGACTAATGTTATAGGTGAAACGCATTTCATTCTCACACACATAAAAAGTACATTAAAATTTAGTAGTAAAGGAATAAAAGTTCTGTACATTATTGTGATACTTATTAAATTAAACTTGTTTAAATTTGCAATAATAACAATGCATTTGCCATGTATTAAAGTCATTTTCTTATATGTTCATGTATGTCCATCTATATCGTGGATATTGATTGAGAAGGAAGTTGCTTTTGGTAAAAACAATCAAGTGTTTTAGTGATTTGTAATCCAATTATGTCTCATTCTGCATAATCACCTTCTCTGACCAAAAAATGGTAGATATGTCAGAGTGGGGATTGATATAAATTCAGATTCCTCTAAGCAGGTAAACTGGATTGAGTACCTAGAATCAGTAACCCTAGGAGACATTGTTCAACAGGAACAAGGCTTTTTTCTCTCCTTTTCCCCAGGATAACAAGGTATTGAATCATTTTTTATAACTAAAACAAAAAATAAATATTTCTATAGTATACATTTTTTTTGTTTTTATATCTATAATTCTTTTTTTAATTTATTTTTTATTTGTTTTCTTGTTTACATTATTCATTTTCATTACATTTTTGAATTACACATTTTCTCCCTGTCTTGCCCCTGCCCCAACCCTAAAACAGCAATCCCACTGTAAAGCCCCTCCCCTGTTCTGCTCTCTTATTTTCTGGTGGGGCAGGGAGGATCTCCCTATCCCAGCCCCTGTATATCTTAATTCCTAGTTGCAGATATTGGAGAGCTTTGAATTCTAGATTCTTTCCACTCCTCCCTTGTCACCCACCCCCATTAGAAGGACACTCAGTTCAACACAAGCAATGGATGTGTGATTATACAGGACCTCTTCATAGTGGACATATTGTGACAATGATCATCTGTCTCTCCTTCCTATCCCTCTCCCTCCTCCTTGTTCTGTTCTCCTGTCCCTGTCCGTTTACTGAAGTGTGTGCTTCCAGCATCCCTCCCCCAGACGCTGCCCTCCCCTCCATCCTCCCCCCTCTCATCCCCATGCCCCCTACTCTTCTGTGTGGCATGATGCCCAGTTTAGAGTTTATGCCATTTCTTCCCTAAGACAATTTCAACGAGAGTAGTTGAAAGTAAGATTGTAATTGTTATCCCTTGCCTCTTCAAATGGGATGATTAATCCCAATTTGTCTCTCCCTGTCTCCTCTCATTCTAGACCTCTCCCACCTCAGAATTTTGCCTTTTAAAGTATCATCCCATCACATTTAATTAATCCTATACCTTCCATATACACATATACACACATGCTCAGATATGTATTCATATGCATATATAGCCTCCTATGTGAACCTATGTGTAAATATACATACATACATACATACATATACATATATACATATATATATATATATATATACACATTTGTATTCCCTTCACCTATCCTCATGCTAGGAAAAGTTTCATAATTTACTATTATCATTTTTCCATATTGGCATGTAAATTATTCAAATTTGACAAGTTCCTTATGATTTCTTTCCC
>CM053599.1:60641569-60661467 GCA_028646575.1 Pseudocheirus occidentalis
TCTGTGAAACTGCTTCTAGGGGGAAGCTCTGTTCCAAATCGCTGGTGTTGTACCAACTGCCAGAGCTATTAGGGAGGTGTTGCAAGTCCCCCCAGCTTTGGCTTGCTGAAAGTGCACCCCAGGACCACCACCCAAGACCACGATCCTGGATCCAGGCCTCTCAACGCAAGAGCACTTGGCATTGATCAATCGATTCAGCTCCGCTGCGGAGTCTGCAGGCCAGGGGCTCTGAAGCAGCCTGGTGGGGGCCTCTGCCAGTTCCAGCAGTTCCCTTCCCCCACTGCTTCCTTGCCCCAGGGGCATAATGGCCGAACTGATTTTACCACCCCCAAATTAATTTTCAAAGTTTCACTTTCACTAACCGACTCTGAGGCTTTAAAAATACCCTTAGGCAGGTGCTTTAGATTTTCTTTGAAGTAGACTCATGCTGTGGTTTGGTAGGCTCCTCTTGGCTGCCTCTGCAGTTTGGGGCTGGCCAGGTCTCTGCTCCGCTGTGGTGTGAGCTGCACCTCTCCCGACCCGTTCCTCATGCCTTGGCAGATGTGGAGGTGCTAGAGGCTCTAGAAACTCTGAAGACTGGCTGCAGTGCCTGTTTGCTTCAGCTTAACCCAGCTCCTTCCCACTGTCCCATGCCTGGCCGGGTCTCGGCTTCAGGCTGTTTCAGTCTCCTCTCCCAGCCACTGCGCTGAGCCCCTGCTGCCGAGCTGCCTTCAGCAAGAGATGGGTTCTCTGTATTTTTGTGAGTCTGAGACTCCCATACTTTATCGGGGCTCATAATTTAATGGGTGTTTAGGGTGGTGGTGTGGGAGCTGCACGACCTTGCTGCTTCTACTCCGCTATCTTCTATAGTATAAATTTTGATGCTCAAAATCCAGGACCACTTTAATTAACTCAAATATTATGCTTTCTTTGAAATAAATTGGATCGTTTATTATTATTGCTGTTGTTGTTATTGTTATAATTATCATTGCTATTCCTGCTACATAGTAGCAGTAGTAGTAGTAGTAGTAGTAGTAGTAGTAGTAGTAGTAATAGTAGTAGTAGTAGTAGTAGTAGTAGTAGTAGTAGTAGTACTGGTAATAGTAGTAGTAGTGGTGGTGGTAGTGGTAGTAGTAACATAATCAACATCTATATAGTAATTAAATACTTGAAAAATGCTTCTTATAGCATCTCATTTGGTACTAATTTGGTTGGTTAGAATGGATTTTTTGCTTCTGGGTAGCTTGGGTGTAGACATGAGAAATGGACAGGACTCCTGTTTAAAATAGCTAGAAGGGTAGTAGAAATGGAAAGATATGGATCAAGCAATCCAAGCATAAACTCAGTGAGCATATGCAGCCAAACACATCATTAGGAAGCAGTGAGTAGGAGGAAAATATCCTCTAGTTTTATTTACTATGAATGTGCAAAGTAGTGAACTTACAGTCCAGTAATTCATAGCACCCTTGTTTCCTTTGGTCATAGGAAAACAAAAGCAAGTTGCAATTTGTATTTATTGAGAAACTTCATTACTGTGTTGTGCACCATGAGTTATGAATACTGTTGTCTACTCTCCACTCATTAAAACAGATAGGTAGCAAAGAGTATAATGTCTCCTTCAGTTTGGCTTTCATGCTCAATGACAAAGTTTTTAGAGAAAAATCCAAATTACTCCCACTACTCCAAAAAAAAGAGAAAAAGAGAGAAAGAAATGACACATTTTGATCTCCTACTGGGACATTCTCTCAAGGGAAACATATGACATTAACCATTTTTCAAAAAATCTCCCAGATAAAACTAATCTGTGTTCCTCTTTCCTTCATATGAGGTCAATTAAGGTAGCATTCAGCACAAGATGCACTAGAAATTATTGCTGGCAAAGTAGCTCCTTTAGAATTCTTCCTTTATATATTATACTCATCCTCCTCCTAATTCTTTTCATTTTATTCTTCTCATCCCTCAAGAATCAAGCAAATGAAAATTATAACTTTTGAAAGGAGAGAAAGGATGGACCTCTGGGAACTAAGATGATAGAGCAAGCAGTAAACCACTATAACTCTCCCATCTTTACCTCCTAACAACCACAAAACTGTGCCCCCAAACAAATCCTGGAATAGCAGAACCAGCAAAAATATAGGGTGAAAGAATGCGTTAGCCCAAGAAACTTTGAAGATTAGCAAGAAATGTCTGCCTTACTCAGATAAAAGGGAACCATATTCCAGTATAGGAAGCATCCCAGTAAACCAGCAACAAGCCCCGTGTCAGCCAAACAGGGAAAGATCATGAGCCCCAGTGTGGTGAAGCAGGCATACACCAACACTAGGACCCCCACGTGCCTTACCATAGCCAGAGAAAGATGCAGACTTCATCTCTGGGAACTACCATATACTTCAGCACAGCCCAGGTAAATTGCTCCTACAAAAAAAAATCAAGCAGGGACTACAACCAAGAAGATTGAGACAGTGTCCCTTCCACCCTGGGTACAGACTTCACATTTAAAAGAGAGGAAAGGGCAAAAAAAAAGATGAGCAAAAAAAAAGAATATGACCATAAAAAGATATTATGGTGACAGGGAAGATGAAGACCAAACTCAGAAGAGGACAATAACATAAAATACACTTATGGACAAAACCCCAAATAAAAATGGGAAGTAGTCTCAAACCAGAAATTGCTGATGGAATAGCTCAAAAAGGAGCTAAAATCATATGACAGAGGTAGAAGAAAAAAATGAGAAAAGAAATAAGAGTGATGTAAAAGAATCATCAAAACCAAGACAACAGTTTTGAAAACTGTTTAAAAAGTAGAATTGGCCAAAAGGAAAAGGAGATACAAAAAATCGATTGAAGAAAATAAGTCCATAAAGAGTACAATTGGAGACAAGAGGAATTTACGTATGGGACTTGGGGTAGCTCTGTTGCCCTGGTTGGTTTCAGTCCAGCCAAATCCAAGACTGATAGAAGCAGAAAAGAACAATTTACTGGACTTTCCTGATTTTAAAGTGGTAAAAAATGAAACTTTTCCACCTTTTTCTACCTTTAGCCTCTCCAGGAAGGGATGATGCTGGAGAAAATGAGCTGTCACAGATTAAATTCAGAAAGAGGACTTCCAGCATTAAGGTTTGATAAGGTAAAATTTAAAGCTAAAGGTCATGAGACTGAAGATTTGAAGACATTAATGAATCACATGGAGCACTGGGCACATAGGCTATTTGAGGGGTTTTTTTTTGGTTTTTGGTAGAGTAGAATATTTTGGAAATAAGAAGAAAGTTCAAGCCTGCTTGAAACAAATTCAACTTGATCTTACAATTATACATGGGATTTGTATTAGTAATGATAGTGATAAAGCAGAATAATATAGTAGGTACAACTACCACAGACTTTGATTCTTTGTTTGCAAATCCAGTTGATAGAGAAATATTACTTTCTCAGTCAAACTCAAGTTTAACAGAGGAACAAAAGCAAAGAATTGAGAAGAACAGCAACTAGCCTTAGAAAAGAGACAGGCAAAACTGTTAAATATCAGCCAGCACCAAGAAAATGATTTGTCAATTATTGTGCCCAGGACACAGGCATCTGAAAAGGATAGTACAAATGAAGCTCAAGAAAAGAACTTAAATAAATTAAATTAAGAAAATCCAGAAATCCCAGACAGTGCTGTCAGTACTACAAGTATAGATGATAACTGATAAAAATCGGGAGTAGATGAAATTAATTAAAATATGCAATAATGACTAATCGGTAAATCTTTCTTATTTAAGAGCACTTATGTTGCCAACAATGGGTTGCCTCATTCAGAAATATGGATTAGCCTCAGTTAAGACTAAAAAACATAGTCTTAATAGTTTCTTGTCCTCCAATTTAACAAATAAGGATCTGTTGCATTATTTTTCATGATGGGGAAAAACATTTAAGTGGCAAACTTTATTAGCTTTTTGAAGATCTGGTATCTGTTTATATTTGTCCCATTTGTTTGTCTGTCTGTCTGTCTATCTATCTATCTATCTATCTATCTATTTTTATTAGCCTAAGTTGTCTTAGCCTCCATAGCTTCTTCTACTTGTCTCTTTATACAAACAGATATTTTGACAATTAGGTAACTTCTGCTACTGTTATAGAGTTTAAGGGTTCTATGTTTTAACAAAAAGTGCTTAATATTTTAATATATGAAAATGATTGTACACTGATGATTTTGTAAAATATGGATAAATAAACATCCTTTTAGCAAAAAATAAGTACAATTAGACAAATGGAAAAGAAAGTATAAAAATTACGTGAGTTAAACAACACCTTAAAACTTAGATTGGGGCAAGTGAAAGCCAATGACTTTATGACCCATCAAGAATAAATTAAACAAATTCCAAAAGAAAAAATGGAATAAAACAAAAAATACCTCGTGGGAATATGATATTCTGGGAGGCAAAGGAGCTAGAACTGCAACCAAGAATCACTTACTCAGCAAAATTGAGTAGAATACATCAAGGGGGAAAAGGGTGATTCAACAAAATAGAAGAATTTCAAATTTTCATAAGGAGATCAGAAATTTAACCACAAAGATAAAGACCCAAAAAAAGCATAAACAAGTGAAAAGAGAAAATAAAACACCAGTGATTCAATAGAGCTAAACTATTTACATCCCTACATTGGAAAATTATAATTGCACTTCTTAAAAAATGTGTCACTAATAGTACAGCAAGAAGGAATATACATTGACAGAGGGTTTGGGTATGAGGGATGAGAAAGGGGAGTATAGTGGGTATAGAAGGAAAGGAAAGGAAAGGTAGAAAGGGGTGAATTATTTCATGTGAAGAAGTGAGAAAGACCTATTACAGTGAATGGGGAAGGTGGGAGGGTAGGGAGCAAGCATCACTTGAACCTTACATCAGTATTTGGTCAAAGAGGGAATCATGTACACAATCATTTCAGTATAGAAATCTATGTTAATACAAGAGAGAAATAGGAAGGGAGGAGAACAAGTAAAGGTGGAGGGGTGGAGACTGACAGGGAAAGTAGTAAATAGAAGTAAAACACTGGTGAGGAGGGTAAGGGGGAAAGAAGAGATAAAACAAACAGGAGGAAGACCAGTATAGGGGGAAATACACAGGGAGTAATCATAACTGTAATATGAATAGGATTAACTTTTCCATAAAATAGAAGCAGATAGCAGAGTGGATCAAAAAACAGAATCCTACAATACATTGTTTAAAAGCAATAAATTTGAAGCAGATAGACATACACAGTGTAAAGGTAAGGGACTGGAACAAACTCTATTATGCTTTAGCTGAAGCAAAAAAAAAAAGAAAAGAAAAAAAAAGCAGGGGAAGCAATCTGGATCTCAGACAAAGTAAAAGCAAAAAGAGACCTAATTAAAAGAGATAAGGAAGGAAACTATATATTGGTAAAACGTAACATACAGCGAAGCAATACAAATACTAAACATATGCATACCAAGTGCTATAGTATCCAAATTCTGAAAGAAGTTAAGTGAGCTGAGAGTAAAACTATACTAATGGGGAGCCTCAATTGTCTCCTCTCAGAGCTCAAAAAATCAAACTGAAAAACAAGCAAGAAAGACACTAAGGAGGTAAATAAAATGTTAGAAAAGTTAGATATGAAAGATGTTTGGCATTGTTTATGCACAAAAGATAACACCATGAGCATATTAGAAGAGCAAGGAATAGTCTATGTGTCAAAGCTATAGGGAAGGAAAGAATTCATGACTAAACAAAAGATTGAGATCATTACAAAATATAAAACAGATAATTTTGCTCTTATTAAAATAAAAATCTTTTGTATAAACAAAACCAAAGCAAAAAAAAAATAGAAGTAAAGCAGAAACATGGGAAACAAACTTTAGAGCATATATCTCTGATAAAGACATGATTTCTCAAATATATAGAGAACTAAGTCAAATTTCCAAGAATATAATCCATTCTTTAATTGGTAAACAGTAAAAAACTATGAACAGGCAGTCTTCAGAAGTAGAAATCAAAGTTATCTATAGGCATATGAAGAAGTATTCTAAATTACTTTTGATTAGATAAATTCAAATTAAAACAACTCTGAGGAACCACCTCATATCTATCAGATTGACTAATATGACAAAAAAGGAAAAATGATAAATATTGGAGAAGGTATGGAGAAATTTTGGAACACTGATGTATTGTTGGTGCAGTTGGGAACTAATCCAATCATTCTGGAGAGCAATTTGGAATTATGCTTAAAGGGAAATGAAACTGCATAACCTTCAAACCTGCAATGCCACTTTTATGTCTGTATCCTTATATTTATAAGGTGCCTGCTGCAGTGTATAGTACAAAAACATAGTAGAAAACAGATGCTTAATAAATTCTTATTCCTTTTCTTTATTAAAATAATAAACCTTAAAATAAAGTAGATTCCCAATGTTTTGGAGAATGACTCAACAAATTGTATCACATGAATGCAATGGAATATCACTGGGTTGTAAATTTAAAATATGATAAATATGGAAAAGCATGGAAAGATATGAAATTATGAGAATGAAAATGAATGAGATGGAGCAGTTGATAGAGCACTGAATCTGGATTCAGGAAGAAGTGAGTTGAATCAGGAAGACTTGAGTTCAATTCTGACCTTATATACTTGCTATGTGGTTCTGAATAAATCACTTAAATTTTATATGCCTCAATATTCTCAACTGTAAAAAGGGAATAATGATTATCCCTGCTTCCCCAGCTGTTGTGAAGATTCAATGAAATTGCATCTAGAGGGCTTAGCACAGTGCATGATACATAAAATATGCCTAATAAATACTTATTTCCTTTTTTATTTTTGACAACACAGCAAACAGAAAGAATAATAACTACAAAAAAATATAGACTAAATGATTCAGAATCACAAAGAACAAGTTTTGCTCCCAAAGAAGAGAAAAAAAAGACACCTTCTAAACCTCCTTTACAGAGATAGGACGTTGACTGGAGTGGAACAGTGCATAAGTTTTTCTGACATTTTCATTGTAATGATCAATTTTACTGATTTTTCTCTTCCTTTTAATTTCTGGGTTGTTGTTTTTTTTATATTCTTTGTTGTATGAGATTGCTCTCTGTGAGGAGAAAGGGAGGGCATAGTGGGAGAAATTTTGGCAGTGTTAAAAACACAATGTAACAATAAAAGTTTATTTGTAAAAAAACATTACATTCCTTTAAGGAAATCTAGTAATCAGGATGGGGAAGAAAGTTTTGTTTAGAGCATTGTGAAGGCAAAAATAGAACTGGGACAGAAAAAGGAAATAGAGAAGTTTGGGAAATATAACAAGCTTATCATGGAAGCACAACACAGTTGTATTGGGAAAGTTTAACTATTTGCACATCTGTTAGGTTGCTTTCTCTGCCAATATTAGGATAGCAATGAGGTAGATGTTGGCTTCAAGTAAGTTGATGCTTCCTGACTTTTTTTGTGATCATGTTATGAATTGTTTTCCATATTTCATCATTTCATTTCTAAAATATCTCATCCAACTTTCCCTGAATTCTTTCATGTTCTGCATTTCTCACATTTCAATAATATTTAAATATTTTCCAACTTTTACATTCTAGAATTATTAGTTAATAATAGATGCAATAACGAATAAGGTAGTATGATGAAATCATTTCATAAAGATAGCCCTTCTAAAGCTATTAAATCATGTAAAAATAAAATCAACAATAATTATTAAACAGAAGATGGAGTCAAGATAGCAGATTAGTGGTAGACATTCAGTTGAACTCTCCCAATATTCCCCTCCAAACAACACTAACATAATGTCTCAAATCAAATTTTGTAGTAGCAGAGTCAACAAAAGGTTGGGATGAGACATTGTTTAGACTAAGCAAATTTAAAAGGTTAGCAAGAGAATTCTGGCAGTGTCAACAGTGAACATAGGAAAACTTTGAGAGGTCTTACTCCAGAGACAGTAAGGGGATCAGACAACTGGTCAGATATAGATTATAGGGGACCTTTTTCTGGTGCTAGGTACAACTGGCACTGATTGACAACTCTATTTCCCATATACAGTTCTGAATTACAGTTTTAGGTCAAAGAGAAACAATAGTGTCTGTTCAAAAGGGATAAGAGCACTGGTCACAGTTTCAAAGCAAAGAAGAGCACTAGCATTTGCAGCTACAGAGGCTCAGTGTCCCTTCTTGAGTAAAAGACCAGAGTACAGACCAGAAGAGCAGTGACCATTTCTCTCCCAGGATCACATCAACTCGGAAGCGCTGAAAACTTACAAACTTTCAGAACTATCTGGGTTTCCAGTCTCTCTAGAAGGATTAACATAAGTACCCATGTAATGTGATCCTCATTGTGTTATACTCTCTACTTTCTCACTTAATCAGCTTTTATAAACAGGCATCTGATAACTTGGTATCAAAAGAACACTTCATACAGAAATTTCCCACCAAACGGCAGGAGCACACTTTGCTTTTGTACATACAAATACTTGTGGAGAATGGGCTCAAGCTTAGGGAGCATATATGAAATTACAGCTTCATTGATAAGCATAACTTGTTTTGAAAGGAACTAATGATTGATGAAGTGCACATACATTGAACTAATTGTATCCTTCCAAAGGATACTATAAAGATTACTCAGTGAAATACATTGTAATCATAATGTATGTGATATATGGCTATACATACTGAAAAAAATAAGTATAAAACATATTCAGGGTCTTGCTAGAGGCAGTTCAAACTAGCTCACGAGAGCTGTTTGAAAAGTTTTCAATGTGAACCTTTATACCTCAAAAATCAGCAAATACTACAAATATGAGATTTATATATTATTGCAGATTTTCTAGTCTTTAGAAAGTGATTATTATGCAGTTTAAACATAAAAGCCTGCCATATATACATTTTTTGGAGAGCCAGTTGTTAAACTTTTGCCATCACACCATTTGCAAATAATCAGAACTAGAGATCAGCATCTCTAATGATTAGGAATAGTGACTAGACCTGTAATTCAAGTGTAAAGAGTGAGGAAATGCTTAATACTAGTACAGGTTCTTCTGAAGTGTCATCTTCTCTGAAACTAATAGTCTTTAAAGTGTTACCTAAAGAATAGTTAGGTTATGTGAATTGACCAGTGTTATATAGCCAGTAGATGTCAGAAGTGGGATTGGAACCCATAAATTAACAGCTTCCCAGCCAAATATTTAGCCATTATGCCAAGTTGCCTCATTAATAAACAGTTCTATTTCATCACTGTTAGTGACTATTAAAACAAAAATAGCAAGTAAAATACTAGCCAAGGTACTGCAGCAATTTGTAGAAATACAACATGGTCAAGTTGATGCTGATAATATGAAAGTCACAGATTCAATCCCCACATGAGCCACTCTTTTTAGGGACCTAAGTGATTCAATGGATAGAGTACAAGGCCTGAAGTTAAGAAGATCTAAGTTCAAATCTGGCCTCAGATGCTTACTAGCCATGTGACCTTAGGCAAGTCACTTTGACTTAATCCACTGGAAAAAGGAAATGGCAAACCACTCTGGTATTTTTTTTTTGTCAAGAAAGACCATGGAAAGTATTGGTGTGATGTGGTTCATAGTGTCACAAAGAGTTGGAAATGATTAAATCACTAGACAACAAAAACAGTGTTCAAATTGAATTTATACTTAGAATATAGGATTTGTTCAACATTTGTGAAATTATAAGCATAAAAGATCATTGTGATGATGATTAAAATCACATAATTTTATCAATAGAGACAGGCAAAGCTCTCAAAAAACTCAAAGGCATTCATCAAGGACACATAGACGACTAAGCAAAAAGGAGGACTGATTGTGTAGTAAGACTAATTGTCAACAGATGTGTACTCAAAAGTTCTGTTTGAACTAATGCAATATTGGGGGGGAAAGAAATATTCAAAAAGTGATATACAGATGCTTTTTAAACACAAATGAGCATTACACAGGACGGGAAGCTGTGGCGAGCCTTGAAGCTTCACCAATGAAAGGAATATCCATACTGATAAGGAGTAAATTCTATCTAAGTTAGATATTATAGATAGTGGTTTGCTGTTCTTCAGAATCAGGAATTATATAAATTATGGATATCTTTCGTTCTATGACATTCTAGAGGATGATTTTTAAAATAAACTTTATCGTTTGCACATTAGCAGACTGGTTCTCCAGATGGCTTCATTGTTCCTACCTTCTAAGGACTATAAGAATTTTCTGAAAGGCAGGATGATGACATGTCATTTGTCCTGATGTCATTTCATTCTACATTTCTGAGTGCTAGAAGGGAGATGACAGAACCCAGACACCACACACACACACACACACACACAAACACACACACACACACACACACACACACACACAAAACAGCAGTTCTATTCCAAGCTGACTACATACTTGACTAAGGCTATGATTTTTGTCAATGTATATAAGGACTGTGGAGGAGATTTTCTTTGCTCATCTTATTTTTAGAGAATGGCATAAGAAAGATATTAGTGAAGTATCATATAAAATGTCTAAGTACTATGCAATGAGTATATTTTGAAACTATACAGCTGTCATACTGGGACAATTATTAATTTACCATCCCAGGCAGATTTCATAAGTGAATTGCTATGCTTGACATCAAATGTGGGACAAAATTTCATTTTTCAAACTAAGACAACCCACAAGCATCAGAAGACTACTAATGATATCTCAGCTTTGCCCAGACAACCATGTGAATAGAATGAATATATCAGATACACATAGAGAACCAAGAGAAGTCATTTGTCCACAATGGAAACATCAAGGTATCTAAAGGGTATACATACATACACACACGCACACACATACACACACACACACTTACCCTATATTAAAGCATATGTAATACCTGTTAGGAGTCAAACAATCTTGTTTAATAGGTCATTTTAACATATTTATGCAAATCAAATTTAAAATTTTTATTATTATTTCAAATATATGTGAAAAATAAAAACTCCAACAAATTCCTCGAATAATATGCTTTATATTCCACATAGTGTATCTTAATATTTCAGTAAAATATGAATTTTTAATGGAATACAGGTTTTGTTATGGCATAGAAAATTCAAGCAAACAAAATGCCATTGTGGCTGGACAAGTACGTTCTATTCAGATTGAAATAATCTGACATATGATAATATTGTATCTTCAAAAACTTCCTCCTTCTCCCTCTTCTGAGAACAGTATCGTTCTTCAATTGATTACTCAGATTCCCTGTCTCACATAAGTTCTTTCCTGATCAAGTCAGTTGTTTGAGCTCACTTATTTTTAAAGAAATTAAAGCTTATAATGCTTTTCACTATCTTAATGCTTTGCTTCATTTAACAGTTTCTTTTCACATATTTATGAATATATCACTAGTAAATTGTATCACCATATATTTGATATGTTTATGTGGGATGTCTATATCTATTAACACCTTTATCTAACAGATTTCTATCTAGATATAGCTGTAGATGTAGGTAAGGTAGACTTTATATCCATCCATGGTGGGAGACAGACAGAGAGACAGAGACAGACAGAGATGGAGACAGAGAGGGATGGGGTAGGAGAATAGGAAGAAGAGAGGACAAGAGGCAGTGGGAGAGAGAAAGGAAATCATGGAATTGTAAAGATTCAAGAAGGCTCACAATTCTCTTGAATTTTATATCTTGGCCCCATCTTCCTTTTCATGATTTAGGTGCCACTGCTTCAGCAGCTTCCTCCTCTGATTGGCAAGTTCTTGCTCCAAATCTCCATTTAAGAAAGTGCTGAGGTCAAACACTCTCACTTTTCAGCCTCTGCTTTTGATTTCTCAGATTCCCCACCTTCCTCCTGACCTAGTTCCTCCCCTTCCTTTCTCTACTCCATCTTTTAGCTTCATTTGAAATATCTTTCCTATTAGAACATAAATTCCTAGAAAGTAAGGACTATCTACCTTTTTGTTAGCATTTGTAGTCATGAGCACTTAGCACAGAGACTGGCATATATAAGTGCTGAAGAAATGCTTTGCCTAATCATGGAAATGGTGACATGTGAGCCATGTTTAGAAGGCTGAGTAGGATGCCATTTGGGAGAGAACTTTGTCTTTATTTATACCCTTAACCTCAGCCATTTCTGTCTCCTCCATCAACATGCTCATCTTCTCTGATGCTTCATTAGTATCTCACTTTCTATTTACTCCTTTCTCTGTCCTTTGGCCTGCATGGGTTTCTATCCCTCATCTTCCTCAGATTTCAAATCCAAGGTCCATTTCTATAATTCTTCCAAGCTTTTTCAAAGATGCAAATGATATCATTCTTCAGTTGCTGACTGACTCTCAGTTCACGACAGATCTCAGATCAGAAGCCTATTTTTCCTAACATGTTTAGAAGAGTAATCCATATGAATTTATAATAACTTACATCTTGGCCTATCGTCTCCATGAGAAGTTGTGGGTAAATAACTGCCACTCAAATTGGCTATCTTTGCTAGGCTTTAGGGCCAACCTGAGGACAGTGATTTGCTTTTATTACATTTAAAATCAGGTCATTCAGTCTCTCCTATTCTTTCATCACACCTTTAGGACGAGTATGGACTAAATTTGGGGGTTCTACCCTTTGAATATTTAATATTCCTGCCCAGCTAAAAAAAGTCATCTACTTCTTTGACCAAAGGTTTCATTTGTTCTCAAGCCTGGACCCTCTTGGGCATTCACACTTAGATGTGTGGTAGACGGAGCACAGGATTTCAAGTCGGATGAGTAGTATTCAAATACTTACTCTGCTACTTTCTACATGTGTGATCAAGGCAAAACTCCTTCCTTCTCCAGGCCTCAGGTTCATCATCTGTGAAAGGAGAGGCTTGAATATACAACCTCAAAGTTTTTTTTTTCATCTAAAATCTTATGATCCTATGCAGCTACAGACGTGCTTGGGATTTTTGTTAGCAATAAAAAAAATGAAAAAAAAACCCTCACCTTGTTTTTGCTGCTCCTTGAAACTATCATCTTTTCTTCTCATCCTCCTTTCTCTTGCTCACTTAGAAACACTGGGAAAGAATAATTCATAATCTCTATATCTCTAGTCTATCACTCATCCACTTCTCATTCATTTCAACCAGGTTCCTGAAATTGTCACTTCAGTGAATCAGTTTTCTCCAAGTTCTTTAACGACAACCTTATCACCAACTCAAAACAGTTTCAATTTTCCCCATCATCCTCTTGTTTTACACACACACACACACACACACACACACACACGTGTGTTTATATTGTGTGTGTATGTGTCCTGTTTCATGGTATAGAACACTCTTTCCTTACCATTATTATCATTTTCCTTGTCTGTGAAAAATAACTCTAATAATTCTTTTCCTATCCTGCTGGTCACTCTTCCTTTGGCTCTTCATTCTCTTCTTGTCCCCAAGGTTCTTCCCTAGTACCTTTTCTCTTCTCTCTTTAAAAATTCTTTTTGTCTAAATTATAATGAAAATCTTATAAATACGGCTTCTACATCTCATCATCACATCCAAACCCAATGAAGAGCTACAATCATATATTTCTAAATATTTGTTATATATCACAAATTAGACACCAGTCAGGAATCATATTTCAGGAAGTATGTTCATTATCTTTTCCCCCAAACTCCCAAATACCCTGTTTCTGTTTATGATACTATCATCTTCCTAATCTTTAAAGTTTCAAACCATGGAATTAGTTTTGAAGTTTCTTTCTCCTTTTCCTCAAATAGAGGTTATAGTCCTAACATCCAAAAATGAATATCATGCATATAGACGCCTATTTCATTACAATTGTAACCACTCTTGTTCAGGACTGAACTGCTTCTTGCTGAGGTATTATCATTGCCACCAAATAGTTTATCTTTTGGCACTTCTATCCCTCTTCCAATTTATCATCCACACACATGCTGCTTCATAACGTATTTGCTCTGAGTTTGCTATTCATCCCTCTATTCACAGACTTTGATGGGTGCTCTTTTTCTATCAAATAAAATATAAGTGCCTGACCCACTCATTTAAGGCCCTCTGTAATTTGGAACCAATCTACTTATTCTGTTTTGTACAGCTACCCTTCTATCCAGACTAAACTATTTTTCGTTCCATCCTGATTCCGTGTTTTGATCATTCCAATTTCATGTTCAAAATGGACTTCACTCCCATGTTCAAACCATTTAAAGTTGTAGAAGTTTCTCCCTTCCTTGAAGGCATATGTCAGAAACCAACTCCTCTATGAACCCTTCTCTGATCACCTTAGGTACAAGTGATCATTCCCAGCACAAATTTCCTAGTAATTCACCTGATCTCTCTTATGTGCTTAACTCACTTGTCTTTGTATTACAATTACCTCAATTCTTTTCTTCCCTTCTTCCTTTGGACTATCTAATACTTTCTTCATAAGCAGGCATTTAGGAATCTTGCAAAATTAATAATTACAAAAATATTTTCTATAGCTCTTTAATGCTTGCAAATGTTTCACTTTTAACAGTGCAAGTGTGTGAGATGAATGAGTTCAGACTCTGAATTTAAGGTCAGAAAAGATCTTTATTATTTCTCACGAGAAACGACTCTTCCCCTGTCACCCACATGGCAGCAGGGAAAGAGCAACAGGTAGAAGCCAGCCCATGATTATATAGTCTTCTAATGCAGAAACCCAACCCCACCTAGAGGCCTGCACTCTTATTGGTAGGGGGGCTGACCCACAACCTAAGCACGGGAATCTCTGAGACAAAGGACCCAGAAACATGTGGGTATCCAATAAAAGCAGTCTTAACCTTATTTGGCAAATCTTCTGCTGAGTTGGCTCTGGGGGAGGGTCTCCATTGCCCTAAACCCCAGATCACTTGAAGGTCAGGTGACCTAAACCTAGGCCTAGTAAATACTGAAGCCATTCTAGATTTGATTTTTCAAAATAGGGAAACTTCACTGTAAATTATCCTTCACACAAGTATTATTTTCCCCTTGTTATAAAGGGGGGACTTCAAGCTCATAGTACAACTTGCCCAAGTTTACAGACTAGTAGGTACCAATTTAAAATCTAAACTTTAGGTCACTTTTAACCCCAAGTAAAGAGATTTCTCCATTCAATCACACTGCCTCTAGAATATGGTTTTATTATTTACTTTTGTCTACTCTGAGCTTTGCTCAGTCCCTTATACGTAGTAGATACTTAGTAATAATTATTTTCATCAAAATGAATGGAAGGAGGCCATTGTAGTCTTAAAGAACACTGTGAGCAAAAGTACAGAGGTGGTAAAGTATCAGATGTGTTGAGGGATGACATATAGATCAATTTCAAGAAAAATATTGTGAGACATTACCAAAAAAATTGGATTTTAGCTAGAAACCTGACTACTGAACTAGGACTTGGACTTTAGTTAGGAGGCATGGGAAATTGCTGAGATTTTGAGCAATGAAATGTCAGCCTTGGACACTAGAAAGATTAATCTGGATATAATATCCTGGGTACATAAGTGTAAAGAGTGGCTGGATGCAAGGAATCCTTTGAAGTCTACAGCAATAATCCAACAATGAGGACCTAAAATATAATAAATACATAAAGAAAAGGATTCAGGGTGTGCTGTAGTTGGAAATGTGAGGCTGGTGCTTAGTGAAATGATTGTGGCTTTCAAAGAAAACATGATGGTTATGCACATATTGAAGCCAAAAGATTTAAAAAGAGCATCAAGACACTCTTTTTCAATCTTCTCAGTTCACTCTAGGGACAGAGAATTCCAGAGACAGCTCCACTCCCAACCCTATTCTCACCTTTATCACATAGTCTGCATTAGATTCCCATCTCTACCCCCTGCCTCATATGATTAATTAATCAAGGCCCATGTTTTCATAAGAGCAAGAAGCCAAGATGCAGGGGAGTGGGTCACTCCCTTACTATTGGTGCTCCTTTCTCATCCCTCTCAACTTTTCTTTATTGGTATTATTATTTGTTTTTGTTGTTTTGTTTTTCTTTTTTGTAAAGTGGATGCCTTACTTTTGGATAATTATTTTAGAAGCTGGCAGTCCTATTTCTTTTTTTTTAATGTTTTTAGATTTTTTCTTCTGGGCTAGACAAGAAAGCCTGGATTATCATGCTCCTGACCCCAGGTGGCCCTATGCCACCTATTTGACCCAGAGACTGCCTACATTTCAAAGTATTCATCTTTTTGTTCCTATTTATTCTGAAAATAATGAGATACTAAGCTATTCCTAGATAAAAGAGTGGGTGGGGACAAGGAGGGGAAGAAGAGCTAGGTGGCACAGTGGATAGAGTGCCTAGCCTGGAGTCAGGGAGACTCATTTCCCTCAGTTCAAATCCAACCTCAGAGACTTACTAGCTATGTGACCCTGGGCAAATCACTTAACCCTGTTTGCCTCAGCTTCCTCATCTGTAAAATCATCAGAAAAAAGAAATGGCTTTAGTATCTTTGCCAAGAAAATTTCAAATGGAGTCAAAAAGAGTATGACATAACTGAAAAATGACTAAACAACAAAAATAAACTAAAGTGATATAGTTTGTTAAAAATATCTCTTATCCCCTAAAAAGAAAAAAAAATAGTCTCTCAAAGTTTTGCAGAGTTTTATAGCCTGTTAGCTACAGATCCAGATTGCTCTGCGGAATTATATCAGTTCACAATTCTACCAACAGAGCATTGGTTTCCTACAATTTCCCACATCCCCTCCAATATTTATCAGTCTGACAGGTGTGAGGTCATAGCATAGAGTTATTTTAAATTGCATTTATCTAATCAATAATGCTTTACAGAATTTTTCATATGATTATAGATAATTTTGATTTCTTCTGAAAATTGCCTATTCATATGCTTTGACCATTAATCAGTTGAGGGATGACCTTATCCTTATAAATTTGACTCAGTTCTCTATATATTTGAGAAATGAGGTCTTTATGAGACAACATTGTTGTACAAATATGTTTTTTTCTGAGTTTCTGATCTTCTTCTAATTTTAGTTGCATTGGTCTTGTTTGTACAAAATCTTTTTTAACTTTATGTGATTAAAGCCATCCATTTTATATTCCATAAAGCTCTTTATGTCTTCTTTGGTCATAAATTCTTTCTTTATTCATAGATCTGAGAGGTAACTATTTCACTTTCCCCTAATTTGCTAATGGCATCATGCTTTACATCTAATTAATGTGATCCATTCTGCTATCTTCTTCCTTTTTATCAGTGAGCTCATCCTATTTACATAAACAGTTATCATCACTATGTATTTCCCTCTATTTTACTCATTTATTCTTTTTTCTCATTTTACACTGTCCTTCCTCAAGTGTTTACTTCTGACCATCTCTCCACCAATCGGCCCTTCCTTCTATCCACCCCACCCCTCTCACCCACCCTCCTTTTATACTACTCCCCTTCTACTTCCTTGTAGGGTAAGATAAATTTCTATACTCAAATGAACATGCATATTATTCCCCCTTTGAGCCTATTCTGAGGAGAGCAAGGTTCAAACATGCTTCTGCCAAGCCCCTTTTTCCCCTCCAATATAAAAGGTTTTTTACACCTCTTTTAGGTGAAATAATTTACCCCATTCCAATTCTTCCTCCCCCCTTTTCTAAATGCATCCTTCTTTCTCACACCCTAATTTTACTTTTTTATATCATCCCATTGCAGTCAATTCATACCCATGCCATATACATGTGTGTTCATTCTTTTTAATTTCTTAATAAGATAATCTTCTTAGAAGTCAAAGGTATCATCTCCCCCCCCCAAAAAAGAGTATATTCTTATTTAATCCCTTATGATTTATTTTTCCTGTTGGCCTTTTTCTTCTCAAATCTTATATTTGAAAATATTTGAAAAGCATATTCTTATATTTGAAAATCAAATTTTCTATTCAGCTCGGGGTTTTTCATTAAGAATTCTTGAAAGTCCTTTATTTTATTGAATTTTCATTTTTTCCTCTGAAGGAAATACTCAGTTTTGCTGTGTAGGTGATTCTTGATAGTAATCCTAGCTCCTTTGCCCTCCAGAAATATCATGTTCTAAATCCTCAAATCCTTAAAAATATATAAGCTGCTAAATCTTGTGTTATCCTTACTGTGGCTCCATGATATTTGGATGGCTTCTTTATGGCTTCTTGCAACCTTTTCTCCTTCACCTCAGAGTTCTGGAGATTTGTTATCATATTCCTGGGAGTTTTCATTTGGGGATCACTTTCAGAAGATCAGTGGCTTCTTTTGGTTTCTATATTATCTCCTAATACTAGGATATCAGGATAGTTTTCCTTGATAATTCCTTGAAATATGATGTCCCAATTATTTTTTTTATTGTGGCTTTATGGTAGTTCAATAATTTTTTAATTATCCTTACTAGATCTCTTTTCTAGATCAGCTATTTTTCCAAGGAGATATTCTACATTTTCATCTTTTTTCATTCTTTTGATTTTATAGTTTCTTAATATTTCATGAGGTCATTAACTTTCACAGGCCCAATTCTAATTTTTAAGGAATTACTTTTTCCAGGAAGCCTTTTTTCTTCTTTTCCATTTCACCAATTCGACTTTTTAAGGGGTTCTTTTCTTGAGCGATTTTATATCTCTCTTTATTTATTTATTCTTTTATTTAAGAAGTTCTGCTCTCCCATGCCTTTCTGTGCCTCTTTTGCCATTTGGTCTATTCTTTTTGTTAAAGTGTAATTTCCTTGTATTTTTTGGTTTGTTTCCTTTCCCAAATTATTTATTTTTTTTCATGATTTTCTTGCATAACTCTCAGTTTCCCCAGTTTTTTTTTCTCTGTCTCTTTTATTTGATTCTTGAAATGTATTTTGCATGCTTCTGGTAATTCTTTTTTTGGCCTCAGACTAATTTACATTTTTTGAGGCTTTGGGCCTACCTATTTAGATTTTGTTGTCTTCTGAGTTTGTTTTTGATCTTCCCTGTGACCATAGTAACTTCTATGGTCAATTTCTTTTGTTATTGTTGTTCTTTGCTCTTTTTTCCCCAGCATTTTTCTTTACTTTTTGTTTTATTTGGTCTCTCCTCCTAGGTTAAAGAGTCACTGTCCTACACTTTAGGTTTTCTGTGCTGCTGTTTTTATAGCTAGTTCTGGGGTCTATAAGTTTTCAATTTTTCCAAAGTGATATGATGTAGGAAGAGGTGTGGTCACTGCTCTCCTGAACTATGAATGAGTATAAGGACTCTTTTCTAGAGTCCCTGCTCTTTCTATTCCTTTTCCTCACCCTGAGACTATGAAACAGAATCACCTATTGGCATAACAATATCTTTCAGTGCCAGCAAAGAGTCACCTCTAACCTCCTGATGAGTCATCCAACCCTCTTACTGTCTGTGGGCTGAGAACTTCAGAAGCATCTCCCACTGATTCAGTTGCCCTCAGTGCCTTTTTCTTGCCATGGCACAGCCTGTGCTAAATTGAATTCCACTTTTGACCCAGTGAGACAGGTCTTTTGTACCAACCTTCTAAGTTGTCTTTAGCTAGAAAATTATTTTACCCCCATCTTTTTGTTGTTTCTGCCAATTCAGAATTCATTCTCAGGCATTATTTTAATGATATTTGGACAGGAATTTGGGAGAGCTCATTTGAGCCACTGTCTTTACTTTGCCAACTTGGCTTTCCTTCCCTCCCAGGCCCCTCCCCACCCAGGGAACATTGTATGTTGTCACTGCTTTCAGTAGGATGGGATAATTATCTAAGCTGACCTTTACCTTTATATTTTAAAAAATGTTCATAATAGGTCACTGTACCACCACTTTTGGATATCTAAACCATTCACAGACACAAACCCAGACACATGCAGACACACAGAAACACAGACACAATAGATGATTGATAGATAGATGGCTAGATAGATAGATAGATAGATAGATAGATAGATAGATAGATAGATACATGGATGGATATGAGAGGGATAATTTATAGTGAAGTTTCCCCATTCTGAAAAATCAAATCTAAAATGACTTCA